>OY728125.1:381877977-383077977 GCA_963277665.1 Viscum album
TTTTTATGGATTAATATAAACATATTATAAATTTTGGAATGTTTTTTATTTTAATTATATTATGATATTAATGTATTTAAAGTCAAATTAAATGAATAGTTTAAAAAATAACATTATTGATTTCATATGAAAATTAATATTTTATTATTATTTTTTTATAAATTCATAAGAATCTTGAAATATGAAACTTTTGTAGATATATTCTCTCAAATGTCAAAATATATTGATTTATGATCCAATTTGTACCTTATGTGTAAAAATCTAACCGATTATTATTGAAAAGAGTCATTATTGATGTTAAGGATACAATTGGTTAATGAACCGATTTTACCAAATAATAAGGTTTAAAATGAATCCAAAACCAATATAAATTTAAATTTATGATGGTATTTTAGCCATATCCCATTTTTCATCAAATTAATGTCTATTTAGAAATATTATACTTGACAAAAATATTAATTATAATCAAACCTTTTATGTAATTCTAAGTTTGTCATTTAAATCTCTTAAAAACTGAACTACTTATCTATTTTCATTACACATCCATGAGACATCTTGTTCAATGAAACCCTACCCATTTCTATAATAAACTTACCTAACCATTAAATAGATTTTTTTATTCTTAAATGATTACTCTATGGATCTTTAAGATAGATCCAAAGGAATCCTACCGAAGAAGAGGTAATCATATTACCTGACCTCTTTGAAATTATTTATTATTATACCTCATTAAAATCATTATTATTCATCATAAAATAATAAATTAAATATCCATGATATAATTAAAAATTATTATAAATATGTATCCACTATTATCTACCCACTATTATATTGAATGGGATGAGAATGTATTACCTATACATACGTGTGGACTATCTATTCTATATAGCGATACAATTAATTTTCCGGCACCATATTCAATGGACTACTATTATAATAATTTTAAATTTTATATTTGATATATATGATTTAATTAAGGATCTATAATTATAATATCATTTATTTTCTCTTACCTTCAAATCTACTAGAAAATGATAACCCAACTCGTGTGTATGTGTGGACAACCACCTGCATGAAGTTAAATGATTTATTTTTAATTTAATCTCTACATTGATGCTAATAAGGATATAATAAATTAATATATATTATATAATACTGAATCTATAAAGTATATTTTTCATTTAATGTTCATTCATTCAATCCAATTAAAACTAAATGTAGTGTTTATGCATACGTACGGCCTGTCAACTCCATGAACGGTGTAATTCTTTTTTCGATATCTAAATTTTATTTATAAATATATACAAATAATAAATATATAGAGTATATAATGTTTATAGTTTTAAATATGATGTAAAAATGATCAATTTATCAGAAATGGGACTACAGAACTGAATCATTAATGAAAAATGAATCAGTAATCACCTAGGATAGTTATTTTAATAATTAATTGTTAATAAATAGGTAATAATATGTCTTAAGTAAATAATATATACTATTATGACATTTATCAAGGATCTAGAATTCAGGTATAATAAATATTTATTTATTATAAATAATTTTTTATTTTGTATGATAAAAGATGAGGCTTGAGGTAAAGGATTTATGTCTCAATCACATTTTAAATTTGTTTTTACCTTTTAATCTCTATTGTGATGTTTATATGGCATGTATATGAAAAATTCATTTAGTTTCTAAAATTTAATAGTTAATAATTATTTTTTAGAACCATTTTCTTCTCTCTAGCTGAAAATGAATTTAAATGTTTTTTAAGAAAAGCTGGTATTATTTTCACTATTTTGATCAGAGAACCATTTTATTCCATATATATATCTTCTATATAGTTTTAAATAATATTTTTGAATATTATATAATGATTTTCTAAAAAAAATATTGATTTTTACGCAATACTAAAATTATCTAAAATTGTATCAATTGAACAATCCAATATTTTTTTGAAAGGTAATTTTTATCGAAACTGTGAATGAATTATTTATTTTACTATATACAACATTAACATAATTTTCTTCCATAAATAATTATAAATGTTTGAATATTCCTTCATAATATTCCATTTTACCATTTAATGAATTTTTTACTTAATATTTTTTAATCATATGGATTTTATATAAATGGTTTCAATATAAAAAGGGTATTTTCATTATGAAATATTATAATGATAGTTTAAATTAGTTTTCATCTATGATATAATGAATTACTGATAATTATTCTTTACTAGGGATATGATCTAATGATCCAATCCATATTTGTTCTATGGATGGTTTCTAATTATGAAAATTATATTTCTATGAAACATTTTCATTTTCCAGGCTTTATTTAATGACACATTTAGGAAATTTTTTTGAAACCCATTTTATATGAATGAGTCATGATATAATGAAATGATAAAATTCTTATGATCTTATAACATACATATTTATAGTTTTCATTATGTAATGGGAGGGTCTCGAATTAAATATCCCACTAATTAATTGGGTAACATTTTAAATCTCACAAGATAACTATCAGAAAAAAGTATAGTGTTGATAAAATATAGGGAATAGATATAGATCCTTGATAAACTATGGGAAACTAATGATTTTTCATGATTTGTTATTTTATGGGAAACAGATTCTAATTCCTAATTCACTATGATTTCATGGTTTTGATAGTAAACTTTTTTATATGAAATGGTTTCTATGCATTTTATAGTGCCACACTTTCAGGACATGATTTTATGACCCTGATTTTATCTCATGGTTCGTGACTTACTAGTGATTATTTTTAACTCTTATGATTCATGTATTTCAAACAAAAATATTTAGATCACAATTCATGATTATGATCCTTGATAAATTGGGTATGATCAGTATAAGTTGTGATCATATTCTCAAACCCTTATTCTTAACTTCATCAAGTATATAATCATTAATTGACATATCTATTATTTACCCTAACAAAGAATTTGATATCACCATTTATATGATTCATTTCCACAGGTTATGAAAAATGGTTTTAAGTTGGTTATGTAAATACGTTTACAAATTAAGAATAAAATTATGATAGTAATGAAGAACTAACTTAAATAGGATGTTTGTGTATCTAGTCTACAAAGACACTAAAACAATATGGTTCTAACATAGATCATAATGCGTTGTATTGAATAATCATCTAAAATGATGTAACATTTTTCTATGAAAAACTTACAACACAATAGTTTTCATTAGAGCATGTTTAATTAATAATTATATTTTTGGGTTGGAAAACATTGGTAAAAACCCTTAGTATAAGTGTAAATATAAGATAACATCCTAAATTTTTGGTAATGACCATGGATAACCTAGGTAAAACCTAAGGATCCATAGATTTATATTAAAGTTTCATGATATAGATATCATATTAATTATATATCTTTATTATATGATAGAAATATAATTATTATATCTTTTTAATTACACTTTTTCTTTTGGTTCTCATCAAATGATGTAACTAGATGATGTCATACTAACAAGAAATGTGATGGAAAATTCATTGATTTTCCACATGAGAAATGGAATTCCCTGGGAGATGGAAGGTAGAATCTTGTTTCTATTCACATGAAACATTCTTAGGCCATGAATAATTATGATCTTCCAAAAAAATAATGGAGAGAAAAATATCCAATTTGTTTTCTAGGAGTCAACATCTGCATTAGTTTAAGGGGTCCCCTGATATATTTTTTGATGAGTATTGAATCTAAACCATTGAGAAAATATTTTCTGTACTCTAGTGCATGAAACATGAAAAAGATGTTGTATTTGATTATAATTCTGATGGTTAAAAATATATATGGTTTAATATTATTATTAAAACGCGAAATGTGAAAAATATTTACTCTATAGAATGGGATGTGTTTAATTTGATATTTTTTAGAAAGTTCATCCCTCATATTAGACATACAATGATGGAGTAGGAATTCCTTGTGCTTAAAGAGGAATTATAATCAATCAAAAGGTACCTATGAATAAAATTTTACACGTATTTCATGGTATAATTATTGTTTAATAATTCTCCTTAGAAGAAAAATTTATTAATTATTTTTTTTCTTAAAACCGAGTCTCTTAAAGTCAATAAATATAAAATGATTTAGCACAAATGAATAGATCATTCAATGTGAACTCAATATTTACTTGGAAATTGGATATTATCATTATTAAGATGGTTTTGATAAGAAAAAAAGATGGATTCTCATGAAAACATGAATTACTGACATGTTATTGATAAATATTAGCCATTTAAATTGTAAAAAAAGGGAAAAACATCCATGAAATTTGTTTAATGATACTTGGAGGTGATTTTAACTTGTAAAAGTTGATCATAATACCCATTAATATTGAAAGGTGATGAATAATATGGTTAATTAAATGGAGGAAAATAATATTCAATCTAATTCATCACCAAACCTCTAATGCTTAAAAAACAGGGGGTATAGGAATTATGCTTACTAGTTCCCAATAAAATGGTTTATAATGTTGATTATATTTAAGAACCTATTAATCATAATGAAAAAGAAAATTTCTTGTGATCATGACTACTGAAGTGGGTTATAATAATTATTTCTAATAATGCACACTTATAATCTACTTAAAAAATTCAAATGTCTTATTCGATTCATTTCCAATCCACTCATTTATATCATGGTATTGATCTATGGATATCAAATAACCATCTCAAGGATTATATGTTGAGTTAGGATTAAAAAATCTTAAGGGTACAATGTTCACATCTCATGTTTATAGTTATTATCCAATTGTTGTTTTTGGGAAAGAACTTCTATAAAATATTGGGATTCTCACCATAATTTAATTAAACATGATTCTAGGTAATGATTGGATTTTTTGTATATTTCTCATATCAATTATCGATTAAAGGATGTGACATTTCATTTTTCAAATGAACCTATGATAATTTATCAATCAAATGATAAATAAGAACTTCCAATAGAAATTATATCTATCTTGTGGGTCTTAATTCTAATAAATTAAGGGTATATATCCCATAGGGTGGGGGATAATATAAATATTGAGTTTATGCCCATTTAATAGGAATTTATTGATTCCTTCATTGAATAGTTTATGTATCTTAAACATAATCATGAAGTTATGTTTTAAATATAACTCATACCTGGTGCTCTACCTATTCAAAGACTCATTATATAATGGATCTATTTCAGATATGAGAACTGTAGAAGAAACTCCAAGATAATCTTGATAGGGGATTCATACACCATATTTTTTCCTTTTAGGGTATGGAAATTTGTCTTATTATGAATATAAATGGGTTAATGTGACTTTTTATCGATTATTGGGAACTTAATAGGATCACTATCATGAAAGAATATCATATACCGCATATTGATTATTTTTTTGATTAATTATGAGGAGATCATTTATTATCCACATTTGACATTGATTATAGATGTTTTCAATTAAGAGTTAATGAGGAGTATATACACAATAAAACATTCCAAATGAGGTGTATGAATTATTTAGTTATCGTGATTCTATTTGATAGTACTAATCCCCCATCTAATTTCCGGGATTTTATTAATAGATTATTTTAATATTAATTTGATCAGTTTCTAGTAGTATTTATTGAAGTTATTATTATATATTCAATGAGTAACTAATATCAATAAGATCATTTTTTAATTGTGCTAGAGTCCATTAATAAGGATAATTCCTATGAAAAATTAAGGAATTTTGAATTTTATCTTTCTAAATTTTTATTCATTGCACATATAATTATAGGTGAGGGTATATTAGTGGATCCTTTAAAGATGGAATTTATTAATTAATAGCGTTGAACAACCACAGTAACAGAAATACATCATTTTTCGTAGGTTATCCTGGTTATGCTGATGATTTCTATAATATTTGTAATGAGCATCTAATCCACTCACCAAGTTGGCTTTAAAGGCTATTAGGTTCTTGTGTATAGATGATTGTGAAAGTAATTTCAAGTAGTTGAAAGGAAGGTTGTGTAGTACACATATTCCCACACAATTCTATATTAGAAAAGGGATTGTGACATGTAGTGATTCATTAAATAAGGTATATGGGTGATTCCTTCGGAGGAATTATATGGTTATAATTCATACCTCGTGAAAATTTCAAGTACATGACAAAATGATCATGGATCATTATTTTGGGCTGGGATCAGTAATTTGTGGGATATAGATATAGAGGTTTTGTCATTATGGTGAAAGGGGTAACATATATATATATCATAATATTTTTATGCATATATTCACCCAAAAATAGTGATATATTTTCTGGAGAAGATGGTTTGAATTGATTAAGGATTATAACTTCTCAATACATTACCACCCTATGAAAGAGAAAAAGGTGAATAATGCTCTGAGTTTTAAGTACAATGCTTTATTTTCCATGTAAAAGTTCGAAATAGATCCAATTCTTATCGAATTGTTGAATATAGAATTTCAAAATGTGAGGAAAGGGGATAAATCTAGTCTTTCTCAAATAAATATTAAAAAAAATATCCTTGTGAGGATTAAATAAAAAAATGTGTCAATCTTGGAGATGGTAAAAAATAATATGGATTTAAATCACAATTGTGATGGAATAATAATGATGAATAAATGAGTATGTTTCCCTTAAATACCATATTTGAAAACACTATTGGATAAAGATGAAAGTTCATCATTATCTATTTATCAAGAAAGTATAATGATATAAAAATACCTGAAAGATAATTTATAGTGTATAACATGAAAAGGGATAATGTATAATTTGTTTCAGGATACATAGTATTTCAAAAAAGTTATTTATAAGAGATGGTAGTCTATGGAGATGTTACAACTCTTACCCAGAACTAAATATATGTGACAAAACATTACCATTGAATTCATAGTCTGAAACCACAAAATATCTAAAGAGAACTATATTATTTTATCATTAGTTTATTACCATATGAATTTTGTAAATATCATTTTCATCAACAAACATTCCAATCTGGATTATCATGTTAGGTTATATATTATGTGGTGAGATTTTATGGAGTACCACGTTATTTTATACTGTATATGGGTTAAATGTTTATATCAATATTATAGAAAATTATTTAGTAGGATTTTGATATAGTTTTCAAATTCATTACAATATATTTTCTTCACACATATGGTCAAATGGAATGAATATATTTACTCTAGAAGACATGATAAGAAATTTCTATATATATTATAATGGTATTTGAGAGAAACATGTTATTTTCTTGGTATTTTCTTTTAATAAAAAATTTAACTGAACTATTGAGATGGTTCCAAATGAATCCCCATATAGAAATAATTTTTCATTTGCAACATTTTTGTTTTATGTTGTATAACGAAATCTATTGGTAACTGATCTACCTAAAGAAATGGTATAGAATATTATATCTATTCAAGAGCACATAAGAGTAGCTCTAGGTCGATAAAAAAGTTGTGATGACAATAATGAGTGATATCTAGAGTTTTATGTTAATGAATAGGTATTCTAATGAATATCTACCATGATAATGATAATGATATTTGGAAATAAGGTAAATCTAATACCTAGATATATCATTCCTTTTGGGATTCTGGATTGCATCTGGATGGTGGATTCAGGTTTGGAACATCCACCGAACATCTGTCAAGTTCATAGTGTCTTCCACATATCACTTTTGAGGAAGTACATACCCAATTCATTCCTTGTACTCAACTCAATGGTTTTTCTACAAGAGAAATATATCTCATATGAAAAATAACTAGTGGATTCTTTATTAAAGAGATAATATTCTATGAAACAAGACAACTTTCATGATTAATGTTTTATTATGAAGCAATAAATTAGAGGAAGCTTCATGGTAAGTAGAGGATGAGAGAAAATAATGATATTATTATTTTGTGTATCTAGTGACTCAATTTTTTAATTTAAATACCTTTTTATTGGGGAATAATTTCATACCCTAATATTTTATAATTTCATTATCTTAAAAAAAATTAATTTCATTAATAGCTTTCGAGACACACAAACCCATATCTAAATGAACTGTAATATATTATAATATTATAACATAACTATTAAATTGTTATAGTGAATTGGAATAACCAAATTTTAAAACATATTAATAAAAGTATTAGATAATTAAAAATTGATATGTAATTACTCATTTTTTATTACAGTCTTTATATGCTTCAAAAATATATTTTCTCTCAAAAATGTTATTTTCATTTTATTTGAGAAAATAATATAAATAATATTTAAAATTTTTGATTATTTATCTGAAATAATGAAATACATTTTTCAAAATCATCATGTCAATTATAGTAATGTAGATTTTTGAAAAAATTTATACGAAGAATGATTTTTCAATTAATATTGAAAAATACTATATCTTAATGAAAAATATATTTTTGATTAAAGAATTTAATATTTGGAATTTTATTCTAAAAATGTTTTAAATGTAATATTAGTTCATTAATATTATTAATAAACAAATTAATTTCATTTTAATTAATTTTATAATTTATTTTAGTTTAAAAGATATTTATACTTAAGAAATTTTTTTTCTAGAAAACTACTTTTTGTCAGTTTTTATTTTAATTTATGAATTTATTGATCAAAATTGTATTCCATGATTGGAATCAGGAGAGTCACATTTGTTAAATATTTCCCTTCGCTTTTCTATTTTTATGAATAAAAACTCTGGAATATATTTTTTCCTTGGTAAGGGTAAAATGAGTAAATTAAATTTTAATCTAAGAGATAAGGTCTCAAAAATCAACTCAAAATGTTCCGTTATTTAATTTTATGTAATAAAGTTGACCATAGACATACGAAATTTGAATATATGTCAATTTGGTCATGTTTTACCTTCACAAAGAAATGTATATTTTTTATGTAAATATAATCCCAAATTATCACTCTCTTGAGATTAAAGTCTTTAAATTATTTTACAAAATGATAAAAAGAGGGTAATTTTTGTTATAATGGTTTATATTAAATGTTAATTAATGTTTTTTGTTATAGTAATTTATTTTTAATTATGATTTTTGGAATAATTAACGTAAACTATTAAAAAATGCAGACATAGTGCTTTAGGAAGTAGCAGATGAAAATAATGTTAATGACTTTAAAAACTCTAAAACTAATATCACCTGGGTGGGGTATATTTATACTATAATTTTATAGAAAATAAAACTTATTATTGATTTTTAAATAGTTATTTTATTATTACATTACTATCATTATGTATTTAAATTAAATTTATGTGAATAGTATAAAAATTAAATTAATTATATTTTATGAAAAAAATTAGTACATTATTTAAAAATTATAGAAATATTGAAATAGAAAATTTGTTAAGATAAATGGTTAAAATGTAATACATTATACTTTTATGATATAACTTTTATCATATAAATCAATTTATTACCCTTTAAGACTGAAAATTTCATTGCAACCATTATGGCTATAATTTGTTAATGAAGTGGTCAAATCAAAAGATAAGGTTTAAAACGATACCAATACCATAATAAATTTCAATGTAAATTGATATTTATTTTATAAAATCATTTCTATTTACTATTTTACTAGTTGGAGGCCTTTTACATTTGAAAGACATTAATCATATTTAAATATTTTTAGTAATTACAAGTGTTTCATTTCCCTCCATTATAAAATGACACTCATTATCTCTTTTTAACACATACATGAACAATTTATATAAATAAAAACCTAAAAAATTATATTGTAATCACTTTTATACATGATTTATAGTTTATATTAATCTCAAAAGAATATTCCATGGGTCCTTAAAAAGGTATTTATAGGTGGCATACTCAAGAATTGGTAGTTGTCATTCCCAACCTCTTTCAAATTATTTCTTCTTATACATTCAATAAATCATTTGTATTAATCATTAAAAAAAAATTGTTTCCTAAATATACTGAAATGTTATAATGATTATGGAACCACCATTATACGCCCTCTATTTCATCAGTTTTTAATGAAAAGTATCCCTCATATGTCTCGGTGGACTACTACATGCACAAAGAGATAAATACATATTCCATCACCATAGTTAATGGATGATTTTTATAATGGGTATATGTTTTGGTATGATATAAATGATATAATTATGATTTTCAAATTATTATATAATATCTTTTTTAATACCATCCAATCTTTTAGAAAATTATAATGTCACTCCTACTTACATGTGGACTACCACCTCTGAAAAGTTATGTTTTTTCAATTTTTCTTTTAATGGATGGTAGTAATCTTATAATGAATGAATATATAAGATAAAATAATGATTTTCCATATGAAAATATTTATTTACCTTTCAATCATTCCAATTTTTGAGATGTGTAAGTATCATTCTTGCAAATGTACAACCTACCATCACCACAAACAATGTATTTTATTTTTTCTATCTCTAACTATTATGAATGACAACATATATATATATATAATTAATATATATAAATATATATATTATCACTATATACATTTTTATGGTGATTGAACCATGATCAAAGAACATGAATTCGAACTTCTGAACCGAAGCATACATGAAAAACACAGTAGTTAACACATGAAATGATTATTTTAATAACGAATTTCTATTAAAAAGTTGATAAGATGATATAAGTAAATCAAATATGGTATGATATATATTATTATGTTTCTAGAATAAATTTACAATAAATATATATTTATTTTATATGAGGTTTAAATGCATACGAAGAAATATGAGACATAAGGTAAAGAGTTTATGTCTTAATCCAATTATAATTAACATTGATTATGATTGATTTTCCATGAGGAATGTATGTGATAATTATCAGATAATTTAATATAATTAATGTTATATTATATTTATTAATGATCTATTTATTTTTTTACCATTTCTCTCTCTTTTGAAATCAAAATTATTTAGAAAAGGTTTTTAAGAAAATCCAACATAATTTCTCATATTCTGGTCAACAAACCCTTTTCCACCATATCTAGATTTTATAAAATGTTTTCCATAAAATTGTACACTATTATCAAATAATATTTTTAATATTTATAATCCATGTTTTAATTATTATTGAAATGTTTCAACGGAATATTTCTACTATTTTATGAATTAGTTACTATTGACCGAAAGTGAAAAGGGAATATTTGTTTTGATGTACAAGGAATGAATTGGAGTTCATGTCATCATGTACACAAAATTATTTGAGTATTTCATTATAATATTAAATGATTATTTTTAGAGAAAATTATTTACTTAATATTTGAGATATAATTTTATTTTAAATAAGTGACCCCAAAAGGAATAATTGACTTTATCAATAATATATCTATTATTTTTTAAAGTAATTTTCATATTTTATAACGTACTTTGATGTTAATTGTTATTTAAGATGGATATAATCCAACGATGTCAGCCTTATTCTTTTATTATATGGTTTATGATTATTATAGTGAGATATTTATAAAACTCATTGATTTTCTATGGGTTAATCAATGATTAATTTATGAAATACTTATGAAACGGATTTTCTAAAATTTGGGTTACTGTATGATGGGATGATGAATGTTTTATGATATTATAGAACACATATTTATGGTTTAAATTATGTGTTGGTTCTGACCACAATAATATTTACCTCTAATTATTTTGATAATATTTACTATCGCCAGATATAATTATGGGAAACAAGTTGGTGTGCTTGTTTAACAATGGGGAACATATAGGGATTCCTGATCCACTATGGGTAATATTTTATTCCACATGATCCATATGATATGAAAAATTGGATTTGATTACTAATACAATATGATTTGATGGTCTCATTTGTTAACCATGACATTTAAAATGTTTTCTATACATTTTAGGTTTTACAAACTTATGACATATTTTTATACATATTATTTTAATTCAGAGTTCCTGATTGATTAATGTCAATTTCTCACGCTTGTAATCCATGTGTTTAAAATACTAATGATATATGTATTGATTAATGATTATTTTATATGATATAATGTGACTGAAAATTTTAAATTATTATCATAATATCATACCCTTATTCTTATATTATTCCTAAATATGATCATCAATTAATACCCCCTTGATTACCTATATTGATAGTCTTAGATCAACCTTTCAAATTGTTGGACACACGACCGTTCTATAAAAGAATTAGAGTACGGTTTGTGCACAATGATTATTTTGGGATTAGTTCATCAAAATATGTAAATGTAAAAAAGTGAATGTATGACAGAAATGTGCATGAAAGATGAGGTTGCACAGAAGAATCATACGTGCTCAATGCGAAGTCCAAAGTGGTTCTGGGCGTTCATGATGAATCTTACATGCACTAAAAAAGGCGCGTAGGAAAATTCTGTGTAGGGATATCAAGTCCTATAAATATGAGTCTACCGAATAAGATAATTAATAATTTTCCAAATAATATCCGGTTGTTGAGCCGCGTGAAATATTTTCCCAATAATGATTAGAAAATAGTAAATCTTGCGGGCATGGTGTTTCTTTAGTATGAAAAGTCCAATTGAACACTATGGTGAAGTTATGTGAATGATAAGTGTTTCATGGAAAGTAGTGGTTGGATGAAAGTCATATTTCATAGAAATTATCAAATCATTCACAATTGATTGTGTATTGAACGCATCTGTAGTGTTATGCTTCCAACTGGTTTAGGAATATTCAATTTAGTGGTTCAGTGATTTCAAGTGAATAAATCCAGGACTTCGATGCAAGCAGTGTCTCATGCTGAATAGAGGCAATGACTTCAATGTAGATCTATTTAAGAGACAATCATGTTTATAAAATGAGTGGGACTTCACCCAAGGTAGTGAGACAGGGAGAGTCAACCAGAGCGACTCGAGGGATGCAGTGAGCTATCCCATAAAATTTGTAAAGGATGTGTGCAAATGATAGAGGGACAATACCCAAACCTTGTAATCCATATCTAGTGAAGTTTAGTGTAATTTGGTACAACTGAAAACCTATCAGTGTATTCTACATGGACATATACCTTAGTGGTGAACCCTGTAAAAGTGTTGTGTGTCATCTTTTCTTAAGGTTTCTCGTTTTTTGTTCCCATCAAGCTTACATTTTTAATGAATTCCTACCTCAATGGGAACAAGATCCACCTTTTAAGAGAAAATTTTGACATCGTGATTAAATCCTCCCCTCTCAGGGTATCCCGGGGTCCAACACTTATGGTTATTTTCCCCATGTTATAAATAATGATTTTGATTAGGTTATATAATGAAGGAGATAAATTGAGAATAACATTATTATAGATGAAAAATAAGGTAAAAAATAACATTTTTTATCTGGCCACCTATGACAACAAACCTTTGAAATTTTTGAATTGATCATAAATTTATGTAATGAATATTCATCTAAAAGGATATAAAATTTATATATGAAAATTTGGGGTCATTATACTATTCAAGAGTCACCCCTATGTGAAGTAAAAGTATCTATTATATACAAATATAAAATTAATGCTTTTTGGGAATTTTCATTTAACCCTTACATGAGGTTCTAAAAATAATGGATTACCAATATACAATACATGTACCTTTTTGTATTCTTTATACAAGTTATGAAAAACCTAAAAATCAATATTCTTCGATCTTGATAACATTTATGTGAACCAATATCCCAACATACACTTATTATGTAATTTAAAAAAGATACATTCCATAATAAATGAAAGGAAAATTTTATTTATGAAAGGGTATATCCTTTTACCTTCATTTAAGGGAGGGATCCTATGTAACGGTAAAAATTATTACAAAAAATGAATTAAAACATGATTAAATATAAATATAGATAATTATGAACAGGGTTTCAAAACACAGAATCAACACTAATGGGCCACAAATAATATAAAAATGAATTTGGAAATTCAATTCCTTACATGTATATTCTAAATAATGAAGAACATTATCGAGTGGGCAGCAAAGTAGTTTCAACTAGTTAAATATTCTCATCATGGATGTTAAAGTGATAGATTTTCCAACATTTTACACTCAATGAGTAATTAATTAAAGGTATTAATTATAATTTATAATCCCAAACCAAGTTTAGATTGATGATCTAATAACTACATGAAATTAATGAGTTAGGTACACTGAAACATAAGTATCATTATTTAATAAGAAACATTCAATCATCTATTGTCAAACCTTTCATAATATAATAATTTTAATTGCATTTCTTAATACTACATCATAACATCTATACCATATGATGTAAAGAATTTTTATGTAATTATATCACATTTTCTTAGATAATGTAACTAAAACAATATGGGATTTCGTTGGTATTAACCATCGTTCGTAGGATTCCTCTATGAGGATCAAGCCCAATTCAGAGAACTTTTTTTCAATAGGCCGTATTTTGTGAAGAACTACACCATCACCCTATCTTATTTCTTATAACAATAAGAAAATATCATCATACCATATTTCTCATGATCCATATAATCTAATTTTAATGGGAAATATTCTATATGAGAGAAAATAGAAAGGGGAAACCTTTCATAAGTCTCACAACAATCATTGCTGGGTTTCGTACACCTAGTAATATATAGATCATAGATATAATGACCCATTATTTTCACATATAAATAAAACATCTCATTAGATGAGTCTTATTTACCAAAAATGAAAATCTATACAAAAGTCATATGAGTATATCCCTATTAGAAACTTGTATATATAATAAAATGGTTCACAAGTGAATAGCAATAACAACCATTGTGTTCTTCAAAAATAACACTCTTTTTTGTTTTATCATCCTTATTAACCTTAATCATAATGTTGGAAAAGTAAACATAATAATTTGTGATCTATAATTCTTAGTAAGGATAAAAAAGGGGGATATATATATGATCACATTATAATAACATGAGGATAATGGTATGGGAATGGGAGATTAACATTTGAAATCAACACCCTATATATCATAGATCAAAATCTTCTTCATGGAATAAATATTGACAATTTAGTAGATATAAATCAAAAACTAATATAATAACATGATCTATTATAGCATAGCATTGGAATTAGACATGGAATTTTGGAATACACATAATAATAGAACACCTTATGTAAATGCTACACCAAGACATTCATAACATGTTAGTCTTGGGTAAATTACCCATGTACATATATTGGGATTTTGATAGTCTATCTCGTTCCGTATTTTGGGATTTAGAAAACATCACTTGTATTATTTGATCTTGTAAAAAATTATTAATTACCAAATTCATTTGAAGGAATATATATGTCCCACACATTATATAATGAAAAACAAAAACATATGTGCTCAATGATCATAAAAAATACTTCATATCAGAACCCTTAAAAAGAAATGGTTTTCATTAAATAACATATAGAAAAGATAATGATGTTTATTAAACATATTTTTATTATAAACCTAAAATATATATAAAAATATTGAAGATTTTATTATTGGATTATATCACATTTTAGGATTAAGTATCATCAAAGAATTTCATCATAGATTTTTTTTAATTATCCCATGAAACATTTCTTGAGAAAAATAACAATTCATTTTGGAACCCGATTCTAAAAAAAATTAAAATTTGAAAAAAATTATGGAAATTGTTTTATGTTAAAAAAATTATGGAATCAATTAATGTAAGATCAAAACATTATATTGGTCATGATTATGGTAAATTCAATTCACTCAATGTATGATAAAAGAAAACTTTCCTTCCATAATTTTTTTAAAAAAAATCTAAAGTGCCTCTTCAAAAAAATGATAAGAAAATTCATTTTGAACTCTTTTGTACAAATTAAATAATCATTAAAAATTAATGTAAAACATAATAGTAGAATATTATAAAACTTATTTAAAATATTTTCAGATAACACGCATATATATAAGGATAATTTTTTTATAGAAGAGATTAATTATGCTGATTTTCTATCAAAACTATTTTTTGGCCTATTAGGTACTTAAGTTTAGGAAAATGAATGTGAACCCTATATTTTCAAATAAATAACTTTTTTGAAGAAAATTAATATGTTTACAAATATTTATATCAAAATAATTCATCATAATATTCATAGTAAAAAATAATCTAGACAAACTATGTGGTTGTATCTTGAAACATTGACCAATTCGATATCTTTTGACATGTAAGTCACATGAAAATCTCTTACCATGAGTTTAACTAGCTTCGAAAGCATTCTGACCTCATGTATAATAAATTTAAATTTGTATAATTATATAAAATAATAAAATAAATAATAATTTTTTACTGAATTTTAATTATATTCATATATTTATATTCATCCATACTTGTAGAGATATAAAAATAATTATACAGTTCGTGGAGATAGTTGACTATACACACAAATGAACATGTTTTACATTTTTTGATAGATGAAATGAAACAAAGGTAAATTAAAAATAAAATTTTAAAAAATACTATTATATAATATAAATCACATATATTTATGAGATCCATAATTCTTACTATCCACGTAAAATAGTAATAAAAAATGCATCACGTCGCTTCTTGGTGGTGGCAGTCCATGTACACATGAGCGACATTATTAATTTCCATCAGTATCAAATACAATAAAATAAACATGAGATTATCATTAAAGTATAATAATTAAATAAATAATATCATATATATTTAAATTAAAACCATAATAATAACAATACTTGAATGACGGTGATGGAATATTAATTCTACTACTACGTGGATATGGTTGGTTGTACGTACGTACGAGCGATACACTCACTTACCATTTTATGGAAAGAGGGTGGATAATGGTAGTTTCATAATGAAAATATAATTTAACCATATTTATTATACTAAAGTTATAATTTTTTGAAAAATTCAACATATTTTGAAGAACTATAAAAAGAAATAATTAAAAGAGTTTGGGAAATAAAAATACCTCTCTTTTGGGAGACATCCATTAGATCCTTTCTGAAGAATATTATGATTGGTATTTTAAGGAAATAAGAAACAGAAATAATATTATATGATTGTTTAAAATATAATTTCTACATGTTTGATAAATATACATTAATCAAAGTGGTCTTAAGAATATAAATAAGTGGTGTCGTTTTATAAGCGATGGAGATCACACACATGAAATTTATTAAAATATTAAATTATAATAAATTCATTCTCAAGTAAAATAGTTCAAAATTAGCAATTAATTCTAAGGATATGAAATTATGAAACATATATTATGCACTTGGTCCTATTTTAATATTTTTATGATATTTATGTAATTTAATAATATATTACTTTGATAAAATATTAATAATTTTATTTTTGAAAATTTTCATTTAATTAGATGTAAAAGATGCTAATAATTTTATTACATTGAAAAATAATTCTTTAACATAAAACTAATATTTCAAGTTCATCTAATAAATTAAATTAACACATTAACAAATCCAAATTATATTAATTTTAATATATTAAAAAAAATATTTCATGTTGTTTTATTAATCATTGAAATAAGGTATCGGTGTATCATGAGAATTCATGGTCATTATATAATTTCTAAAAATTAAAAATAAAATTATAATGAAAAAAATATTTCATTAATATCAAAATTACTCTATTTATTCATTCAAACCTAGTTTTTTTCTTATCTGATTACAAAAAAGATATTCAATATTAAGATAGTGAAACTTTGTAACTTTAATTGTTTTAAATGTTATAAATGTAATTATCTTGGAAAATTGTCCTTAAAAATTTAATTTACAGACATGGGTGATATGGGTATTATTAAATTCATAGAGTATGAATTATTTTTAAAACTTATGGCCTTATCATATGGTTTGGCCCTTGATTGACATGATTTATTCTTTACCAAGGTGATAAATATTTTCAAAGTTACCACTAATATTGAAAAAAATATAAGGGACCTATTTACCAAATTTGAACCATATAATTATAATTATTGAATTAATTTAATAAATTTAAATAACTATAAGTGTAGAAAATTAATTTTAATTAAATTATACAAAACCTGATAAAAACCCATTTTTTGAAAAATACAATTTTTTAGAATAAAATAAAATTTATTTCTATCGCATTCCATGAATAATATTAGACGAATGATTAAAACGTTTTATTCAATATATAATATTTAAAATTATTTAAAATAATTAACCAATAGTGATAAATTAAATTAATAAGGATAAAAATTCACTCTTTTATTAAATACATATTTTTAGAAAAATATATCCTTTATTTTAAAATGTTTTATAATTTTCTTTTCTATTTTATTGATTACTGTGGAATTAATTTTATAAATTATAAAGCCATAAATTTTCATAATTTACTACTCATATTCATATGCTATAATTGAACATAATAACTATAATATAAAATAATGATATTCTTATATTATATCTTGGTTTCTTTAGAATTGATGTTATATATAATGCAAGCTATCAAAGAACTAAATTTATTCAAAGAACTATTCCATAATATATCGAGGTTTTACATTATACCCCCTAAAAAAGAATTTATCCACTTAAATTAATCAATTAAATGTAAAAATTAATATATCTTTGTCTAATTATATTCCCAGGTTCTCATATATCTTCCTCAAATTTGTGATTTAACCATAAAACATTTATTATGTGAGTGGTATTATTTTTTTGAAATAAACTTATATAGTTCATAATCTAAACTAATTATTATTTATTAGAGAGATATTTAAATAGTGGTATGACCTTTAATTTCCATACATGTTAATGATCAGGTATGTATTCCTATAGAGTATTACATGGAATACATCACGAACCCGAGAGAGATTCAGTATAAGGTCAAATAGATAAGCTACCATCTTGAACTAATCAATAGGTTTTGAAGGGCCAACATAACTAGGACTTAGATTAATGTTATTTTCAAATTTGGCAACCCTATTCTAGGTAGATATATATAATTAAACCTTTTAACCAACTTCAATCTCTAAATATTTGCAATTATTGTTAGTGTAACTCTTTTTCAGACTCTGATATTCTGGTATATGCTGATAAATGGTTATTAGCTTCTCTCTAATTACCTCATCATGGTCATGTACCAATTAATTTTTTTCCCAAATTAATTTCATCACTTTGGAGTTATATACCTTCTACCATTGAGGGATTCATATGTATCCCTATGAATACTGAAGTGAAGGTTATTATTTTAAAAAGGATTCCAACAAAAGAAAGAGTTGATCTAAACCACCATTGAATTACATAGAGAAAGTTATCAACATGAATTCTAAATTTTTAAAATTTCAATCAAATTTATCATATATCATAGGATGATATATTGTTCTTGTACTCAATTTTGTGTCCAGATCCTATGGAATACTTTAGAAGAATGTAGAGGTAGACCTTAGATTCCAATTATATAAACTTTAATGTGGTACTCCTTGAATCCTTACCATTTCCTTATTATATATCCATTAAAGAAGATCTAGATATAATTATTCTCTAATGGAAAAAAGGTGTTCAGATTTTGTAACATGATCGACTACCACCCATAGGGAATTGTTCCTTTTAGTCATTCTGCTGAGTCTGACATTAAAATCAATGGGGTGATTTTCCCATTTCATCTTTTGTAGGCTTAATGGTTGTAACAACCCTTTATAATTTTATATCTCAACCTTAACTTTCTATCATACAAATAAATTTGATAAATAAACTCTACTTTATCTCTTTATACTATAACACTAGAAATACTATTTGTAATATCTATAAATATATTTCTACTTCCATGATGATTTGATAATTAATTACTTTTAACTTCATCCAAGAACTCCTACAAATATATTATAGAGAGGAGACAAATATGCTTCATAAACCTTATCACTCCACCGCAATCAATGTTTAACATTGGAAAATTTATCATGTTCATATGTCGCACTATGTATTCCTTCAATCCCTCATTAATCACTACATTGATAGATATTTGAACTCTCACTTGAGATAGATAATTTTTCCCCACACTTTAGTATTTTTGTCTCCATATTTTTCAAATCTATGAGTATTAATAATTTTTGATCCTCAACATAGATAAACTAAAATGACCATTTAAACTCAAATCATCGACCATCTTGTTTTCATTCTGAGGGTGGTAATGTATTGATATTTCATAATGTTTAATCAACTATAACTAACTTTTTTAGCATATAATCATTTCTTTTTGAGTGATCCTATAATTTATAATTTTTTAATTAGTTTATATGACACAAATTTTTTTATAGATATAATTCCTCTATATATATAAATTAATGGATGTCATGGATATCTAAAACTCATGATTTGTTTAATGTTTTTCACGAACCATCATTTTTATGAGGTATAAGATACAATCATATCATTTATCATCTGTAAAAAAATACATTCTTCGATGCATTACTATAGATTATAAAACTTTATTCAATATACCTTAATGTAAGAATAGGTATACTGAACTGACTTGTCTTTAGTTCCTTGAAATATTCCTCACTATATTTTTTCCAAAGGAAAATAGCTCCCTTTCAAGTTAACTAGGTGAGTGTACTGGATAGATGTGAAAAAGTATCCAAAAAACATATGTAATATATATCTAGACCAAGGAAACTATGGATATCAGTAACGGTGGTTAGTTTGGGCCAATGTTCAATAGATTTTATCTTTTATGGATCCACAGATATACCCTCTATTATGATTATGTGACCAATAAATGAAACATTATGAATCCAAAATTCACACATTGTAAAAATTTCAAATATATTGCCGTTCAATACGGTCTTCAATACAATCTACAAGTAATCTCCAGGATATTCCTTTCGATTTGAATATATAAGAATATGATCTAAAATGACTACCCAAAACTACTCAAGGAAATATCCAAACACTCTATTCATTAAATACAGTAATATATAGGGAGAATTAGTAAGACAAAAAGGCATCGTAATTTATTACATACCTCCACACATTGTCCAGAATGATTTCTTATGTATATTATAATAACCTAGAATTTTAACAATGTAAATTATCATCTTATAATTATTTCATATTGTATAAATTACATAAAATCACAGCAATAACATAATAAATACATTATATATGAATATTTAACAAACAACGAGGTATTTGTAGTTTTTAAGGTACTTATAACAATAGAATAGTAAAATTACTGTTGGAATAGTAATGTGACCACTAGGAATAGTAATTTGACCAGTTGAATAGTAACATAAACAATGATTGTAAAAAAACATAGGTATTATATTAATTATAGTATGATATATTTATTTTCATAAATAAGAAAACAAATATTTTAAAAATGACAAATTAAGTGTTTGTATTATTTTACTCAGAAATATTTATTTATAATTACAATATTAATATAATGATTTAAAATTAAATTTATTTTAATAAAATATATTAATAAATTAATATATATTTTTCTTATGATTAGAATATAATTTTATGAGAACTTAATTAATTTTTCAAAGTGTCATAAAACCAGTTATAATTTTAAAATTATTATTTTCAAGTAAATTATGATTTTATAAAAAATTTATATTATCATATTTAAAGAATAATTTTTATAAAATTGAGTTCATTTGTAAACTTTTCACATCAAAAAATGGTTTGAACATATTTTTTGAATTTCTATAAAATAGTTTATTATTTTTGTGAATAGCGAAGTATGGTAATTTACGTTATTTAATAAATACAAAAAATTTGAGCCATGAATGTTTTATGGTAGATGTAAGTAATATAATATTGAAAAATTCTTATCCAATTACAATATTTATTAATGGGAATCAAAACCATTCATATTCATCAACCAAAATAATAAACTAATCAATAAAATAGTCAAAAAACGCAGCTCTCCTCCCCCTATAAATACCACCCTCACTACCTCTTATACTCACACATTCCAATGCTATAATATTTTACAATTTATACCCCATTAACATACCAATGACATCCTCCACATCCAATATCCTCTGCTCTAAAAAAATTCTAAATCATATTTCATTAAGGAGGTTCTTAAGGAGAAGATGTTCGAGAGGAAAAATCATATTCTGTTTTATTTTAATTTCTTTTCATGTCCTTTTCCTTTCATATTATCTCCCCATCAACCATTATCCATCTTTCATTATAACTATAGTATATTATATATAATTTATTATTGTTATTTAAATAGAATAATAGATCATTAAAAAACTTCCAATATTTCTTTTATTCTAAAAATGAGAACATCGTCTATAATGTCTCAAATCACCACCATCTTGGATGATGCATTTTCATTCTCCCTTACTGCCATTAGGCATGGTCATAAAACCATTATAATGGTTGAAAATTATTTTAAAATTCATGTAATGATATTTTTGATGTTCTGTAACCAACATATATACCCAATAATAAATAATAAAACAAAATGAGTTCGTTGTGATCCGAAACAACCAGAATTAATATAAATGATTATCATTAATATTTTATATAATGAATAATCCTAATATATTGAAAAATTAATATAAAAGTCAAATTACTGTTATATAAGGTTAGTAATAACATATAATCTCAATTATTGATAATAATAACCATTTTAAATGATCTTCCATACATGTTTATAAGTGATCTGATCAAGAAAACAATGAAAATGAAAACTATAGAAAGATGAAATTGGAAACTATAACTCATAAAAATGAATATAAATGAACTAAATAAATTTATAATGATTCAAAAAATGTATAATATGTTTTTATTTACAAATTATAAAATATAATTTTATTTAATGGGATATTAATGTGAATAAATCATTCAGATATAATGTAATTCAATTCCCAAACCCAATTTCCTTTTTTTCGATTATTCCTCTTTCATGCCAAATTTCAGTTTGTATATTTTTATAATATTACTAAAATAGAATTTAATTATATTTACTTTTTAATTTTTTGGATGTAAATTCTTATAATATGATTTTTTTGACAAATTTAAATGGGTTTACTAAATAAATATTCTTTCTAAAAACACTTGTTTTAATTCTGTTGAGATTGTTTATTCGTCACTCAACATTGATGATTATTATAAAAATTATTTTATTCCATTTTTATTTTGGGAACAATAACGTTTATTCATGAATAAATGATTAAAATATTATCCTCAAACCTATTTCCTATTTATGGGTTATTTTATGTCTATGATTGTTGTATATTCTATGTGGCATACATGATTATGTAAATATTATGATGTGATGAGAGCACAAATAAATATACAGGGATCCAATTAATTAGTTAATTTGATTTATTTCATTAGAAAATGTTCAATATACATGAACATGATTCTATATTTGTTATTAATGATAATGTTATGATTATGCATATATGTAATGCATGAATATGATGCTAAATTTGTTCATAACTATGTGTGGTAATTAAATACTAAGACATGATGTTTTATTTTTAAGCATTTACACATTACATGAATATGTATAAGACTTCCTCTCATGATTACGATGATGATCCCATGTTTATGTTATGATGATAATGATTATACCCACCCATGTTATATTTATTCATGTTGTAATATATCCTCTAAAGGGGCATTTGGCACACCCTTTTTTTAATGTATATACTCAATTGTCTAGTTATACTAAGGAGTATATGATGGCCAATATGAGGATATATAATATGTAATTAAATAATGGATATTTTTCATCTGGTAAATGTTATATTTGGTTTCATGTTTCATGATACACTAAACCTTTGGATCCTGGTCTTATGTCACTGCTATCTTGTTAATCTTTAATATGATGAAATAGTAATTTCATAAAAATAATCGTACTTATAGTTGGTATCAAAGCATGGTTCAGTTATTTTGGAAATTAGTATTTGTGAAAATTAGTGAAAAACCTCAGTATGAGACTATGTATATGTTTGTACCCAATAATATTTGTTCAAAAAGTTATAAATATAATGATAGGGATCCCACAAGATATGCAATTAGGGTTAATGTTGTGGAGTAATAAATTATTTTTTTCCGGAATTATTGACTTATTTTTTGGTTCATCATTTTCTATTGTAGAAAACGGTGTGAACAAGAGGAATTAATGATAGAGATTTAACCTCACTTATTTTCTTCAATAGTTCAAAAAATGAAATTTAGAGGGTCAAATTTCAAGAGGGGATTGTGGAAACCCACATTTTTATAATTATAAATTCAACTATTATTATTATTTAATATAATATAAGACAAATAAAAACAAAAATAAATGACAATAAAAACGTTATAAATGAATAATTAATGAAATTAGAGGAATTTGTAGAAGTTAAAGATCATATACTAATGGAAAATGAATTTGACTGTAGGAATAGTAATTTCACATTTAGGAATAGTAATTCAGACAATAAAATAGTAACATCACCAATAAATGTATAAATAAAATTTATTTATATTATGAATGAAAATGTACTATATTTATTTCAAGGTATTTATAAATAATTGTTTTAAAAATGGTAAACTATTGGTTAGAATTTTTATAATTCAGAAATATTGAATTACAATTTTATAATTAATATAATAATTTAAAAGAAAATAAATTTTCATAAAATAGACTCATAAATTAATATTTAATTGTATTAGGATTATAATATAATTTCATGAGACCTAAATTAAATTTTCATAGTGTCATTAAAAAAGTTATAATATAAAATTGACATTCTATCGAGTAAATGATGATTTTATTTTAAAAAATTATATTATTTAAAAACTTATACTCATAAAATGGAGTTCATTTTTTAAAATTTACGCATCTAAAAATACTTTGGTTGAATTTTTGGTATTTTCTATAATATTTGTATTTATGGTGAATATTGAAATACTGTGATTTATAGAATTTAACAAATACATGAATTTTTGAGTCATGTATTATGTATGAATGATTTTTGAACAATAATATCAGAAAATAATTCTCCATTCAGTTTATATAGTAATAGGAATAAAAAATATTCATATTCTTGAGCCAAAATATTAAACTAATGAATAGAATATTAAAACCCCCCTCTAATCCCCAATAAATACCACCAAACTCAACCTATTCTCCTCGTACCTTCAAAGATAGTTCATCGAATTTCTACCCAATCCTCTTCCCATTCCCCTCTCCCACATCCAAGAGCTATTAGTCTCAAAAAAAGTCCAAATATAATTTCCCCAAGGAGGTTCTCAATGAGATGATGGTCAGGAGGTAAAATCCTATTCTGTTTTCTTTTTAATTTATTTTAATGTTCTTTTAATTTATTATTCTCGCAAAATATCCCCTTATCCAAGTGTCATGAAAACTATAGCAAATTATATATACTATTAGTTTATTATTTTAATGGAGTAATACATCATCAAACCACATATCCTATCTGTTTTATTCTAAAAATGTCAACATTGTCAGTGATGTGTCGATTTACAACCATTTTAGAAGATGCGTTCAGGGGTGGCCAAAAAACCATTATAATGAATGAAACAGATTTTACACTATATTTTATAACTTCTTTTTAACCAACATTTATATATAATATTAAATAAAAAACAAAACATGTTTGTTGTGATTGAAAGCCACAAAAATTAGTCTAAATGATTATCAATAATGTTTTATATAAAAAATTATCCACTTATATTGAAAAAATAATATATAAGAATAATTAAAAAATTTAACATCACAAATAAATATATTTTCAATTTTGGATAATTAACCCAATTTTACATGATCTTTGATACATGTATATAGGTGAACCGATCATGAAAACTATGAAAAGAAACACTCCCGGATGATGAAAGTGAACACTATAAATCAAAAAATGGCCATTAATGAACTTGATTAAACTATAATGAATAAAATAAATTTATAATGAGTTATGGATTTATTAATTAATGAATAAAATTTTATTATTCCGGATGTTAATGTGAAAAAATCAATCCAACATAATGTAAGAGGATTCTCAAACACAATTTCCATTTATTGTGTTGTTCTTATTTCATGCTGAATTTTAGTATGGTTTTTATTTTAATATCAATAAATTTTAATTTAATTTTAATTAACTTTTCATTTTTGGGATGTACATTCTTCCAATCTGATTTTATGACAAATGCAAAAAATATTCCAAAAATAACACTTCTTTCAAATAATACATATTTTACCTCTCTTGGGATTCTCTATTCTTCAATAAAGATTGATGATTAAAATACCAATTACGTTATTACATTTTAATTTTGGTAACTAAAAATTTTATTCATGAAAGTATATAATATAATATTCTCATGAATCCCACATCCTTTCAATGATTTACTGTAGAGACCCAATGCTTGACGTACATGGACATTACATTACTTTAGCAGAATACTTAATACATAACAAAAATAGACACACAAGGACTGTAATAGTTTAGTGTCTTTGGAAACATGGAACGTAATCTTCTAATCGTGGTGAAATATCTTCAACATCTCCCTTAAAGATCATCCCTTTTTTCTTACCTAAAACCATCATTTATATCCTAGGGAAAAGAAAACATAAAAAGGGTGAGCTCAAATGCTCAGTAAGGGTAAGCATGGATAAAATAAAACATACCATATACATTTGAACTTAAAAACAAGAACATAATGTTTAAACATCAAAAGCTTGAGAAATGACATATAACATGGAAGTACGTAAGGCATAGATCATAAAGAAACATTAAGAATGATAAAATACCATGGTAATAAAACATGTAATTGGGGAAACCATTAAGCACATGATATGATTTCCATAGTAGCCAAGGCATTGCTGCGAAAACCATCTTAGTGGACAAAGTCCCTTTCTGAATCGAGTTCACTCCTCGTTCCAGTCCTGTATTACTGAACCGGTTCAACTTTCCATTCCAGCCATGTCTATCTCATGAGATAGAAATCTTTACCCAATGCATTGGAGGGAGATATAGGTCCCACCCATCTCATAATGAAATCATTCTACTAGTGCCACAGAACATAAATCATTCATAATAACCCAATTAATAAAATGGGATTCATAAACACCATCCCATCATCACATAGGACATATAAAAGAGATGGATATCATTTCATAATAAGAAAAGTGAAACCATGTAAATCATAGATACATTACACTTGAAACATACACATGTGAAATAATTTCATCTTAGATGGAAAATGGTTTTGATAAAACACTTGAAATGAATTCTTGAGGAAAATATCATTTCTTCTTCAAAATCACTTTCTTTTCACAAAAAGTCATGCAATTTTAAAAGAGATATATTTTATTGAAAATAGTTATGAACTCTTTGGGAGGAAGCTTCATGAAAATAAGGGTTTATAAAACTGTAAAAATCCATTCGTGTCGTATAAGTTAAAAAAATATTCTTTTCGTACTTTTGCCGGAAAAGTCAAAACATACCTCGTAATGTAAACAAAAGAAAGATTCCTTACATACCATGTAGTAAAATTCAAAAATGGGTAAAAATTACTTTAAACTTACATGAAACAACTTTTATAAAACATGTACATGGATGATAGAAATAACCCCACTAAATACTTACGAATAAGCAATCTCGGTTAAAAAGTAGATTTGAAAAATTATCCCATACCATAGGTCTGATTTGCTTCGTAAGTGTCCTAAACTCATGTATAATGATTTAAATAATTTCATTGACTTATTCCAGAATCATACTCATCGTTATGATATCATATATGGTTCACTTATGTCTTTATATTACCCGTTCTTTTGTAAATTCCATGTTAAATAGTGTTTTGGGTAAAATCGTTTCATTTGTCGTCCATGTTTTGACTTGTAATTATTCATATGATTAATTAGATCGAGATTACTTAATTTCATAATATAAAACATGATTTATATATAATATATATTCAGAATATACATATATATATAATAGATCAGTAAATGGAAAGAAATACACCATTCATGGAGACGGTAGGCCGTACGAACGCATGAACGTTGTTTTCGTTTCCTTATTGAGTTGAATGGAATTAAGTAGATGACACACATATATATACACATAAATCATGTATCATTATTATTTCATATATTTCATGATTACTTATTATATATACTTTATAATCATTCATGAATGTTTAATGTGGAGAATGAATCTCATCGCGTCGTGGAGACGGTAGTCCGTACCTACGCACGAGCGATGATATCGTTCTCATGATCGTGGAATTGTATTGGAGTGTATGTATACTATTTCAGAATCAATATCAATTTACAATAATCATATATAGTTATTATGTAAACCATTATACCCATCAAAGTAAGGTGGTGGTGAAAAATAGATTACACAACGGCGTGGAGATGGTATTCCGTACGTACGCACGTGCAGTGATTTTGTTTTCCGTAGGATGGATTGATGGTGAAATATGGTTTTTTCATACTTATAATAACATACAAGTGTATTAGTGATACTTATATTATTACTTCATAATGAAACAACCTAATAAGAAGAAGTGGAAGAAGAAATAAAGTTGAAAGAATCGGTAACGGACATTACCTCTTCTTTGAAGAGCCTCTTTGAGTCCTCTTATTTGGGAACTAAAATTGGTCTTTGAAGAAGCACAGGACCTCTGGGATGTTTCTAGGGAAATGGATAAGATAATTTGGCAGGGGTTGGACTTGCTTGAAGGCTCAAAGTGGTGTGAGGAAGAGGGGGAGGAGGTGCCCTTTTATAAGGGAGGAGAGGGGCTCCTTTGGAAAAACTAAAAATATTATTTTATTATAAAGTCAGGTTCGGTTTTAAAAAGCTCCAAATTGATTTATTTCTAAGATAATGTGGGGATGGGTAGAAATACTCTCATCCAATATAATTTAGATAGGTTTAGGTTCCTATTTTTACCTTATCATTTAGATTTAACATTAAGTAAAATAATTTTACTTTTACTGTGTCTTCTTGTGTTCTTATACTATAAGGTTAATAAACATACTATAACAAGCCAAAAGAACCCCAAGTTTTCTTTTATTAATATATATAACCTTATCTAAGTCATTGGGCCGAACCATAGATTTTTAGGAATAAAATAACAATTACTAATATAATATTGTTTTTATAAACTATTTTATGTCAATTTTGACACTATTTAGTAATTGATTTTTGTGAAAATAATAACAGAATGATTAGTTTGAAGAAATTTAATTAAATCAATACTAACATGTCATATTAACCTATTAAATTAGTGTAATTCATAAAAAGTCTCAAATTAAATTTATTTTGGGTATTTATAACATCAATTATGTCAATCTTTCATTAATAAGATAATTATTGCATCATCATTGTGTCATAATTAAATTAACTTATTTAAAGTCTAAAAATTACAAATAAAATATCATGATGTAGGAAAAATTTTTATAATTATAATGAATATTTATAGTCAAATTTATCTTATGTATAAGCCTATATTAAAAATTATTTTCTTATTAAACATTGATTTTAACTATTTTAACCCTTCTTTAAATAAATTAATAATAAATGTCCTAATCTAATCCATGTGGGCCTAAATGGTCATTTATTATTCATAAGGTTGTTTTTGGTCGAATTAAACTTATCCAATTGAATTAGTACATGTGTTAGGAAAATATTAATATCATTTTTACCTTTAATTACCCTATTTACTTTTAACCGTGGTAAATAAAAGTAAAAAGTTACTATTCAACAAAAATTATTTTCATCTCATTGAACCACATTTTACTTACTAACATCAACCGTGTCTCTCGGATTTTTGAAATTCCACTCACAGAAGCGGTAAAATTACGTTTTATAAAAAATTCATTTTTTTAACTACCACTTAGTGGTTTCACTATTCATCAAAAAATGAAAGTTTCCAGAAAAATACCAAAAATTAGGCCTAAGCTATATTTGATATTATAAACTAAAAAATGATGTCTATTTTACCAAATTCAAAACATATTAGTTGCATTACTTAATTTAAAAATTAATTCCTGTCGTCAAAACAAATAGTGTGTTCTTAAGAGATAATAACTATCAAAAGATTGACACTTGTTTATGTCTGGTTTAAATGTGAAATTACATCCAATGACCAAAATTATATTACATTTTAAAAATATATTCTAAATATACTTTAAAACCACTCAAATTAATAATTTATCACTATTAATTATTTCGATTAAAAAGGTTGTTTTTAATTAAAATTTAGTAATTTTCACTATTCATTAGAAAATGAAAGTTATCCGAAATGTACCATAATTCCACCCTAAGCTAATTTAGATATTCCGAATCCAAAAATGAAGTCCATTTTGAAAAATAAAATTTAAAAAATTTCGAAATGTGGTTATTACTATTCATAACGGATAGTTTTAATAATATTTTAATAGCATATTTTTGTTTAGTGAAACTCGTTATTGTGTACTATACACGCTATCAAGGAAGGTCATGATTGCGTGTAATGCAAGGCAAGTAAAGGACGTGTGTTGTGAAAGGTCCATTTGGTATAGCATACAACAAAAGACATTAATGAAATTAAAAAAAATATTTTTCATAAAATCTCGGGGTGTTACATTCTACCCCACTTAAAATCAATTTCTCCCTCGAAATTAGTCAGGGTTATAAATTGTTTACTCCTCGAAAGTTTCTTTAATAGATACCCACATCTTAAAAAGGTATACCAAAACCAATCTTTAAAAACAAAAGTATGAAACGTAACAGTTACCCAAATAAAACAATCACTGGGTTTCCACATAGATGAAAATATGGTTATGGAAGAGAAATCTAACCATCATGTTCTGATGGAGAGTTGTAGAAAACATGGCTATAGAAAATCCCGCAATAACAAATCCATTGATTTGTGATGATCTAAGGTACCATCTGATTCATCGGATATAAGGGCACTAGGACATCATTTTTGTTTTTCAAGATCATTTCCATAAAGTTGATGAATTAAAAGAAATACTTACATGATTTTGGTACAATCTCACAGTGTTTCGTTAATTGAAAAATTTCCACTTCATCCCTTAATGAAATGAAGTTGAATTTGTTATTCGTGATGTGTTAGAAGATCATGTGATAGAATGATGGGTCATTCCATCTGTCTCAAACAAAAGGTTATAAAAGTTATCAAAAATACATAAGTCCATCTATAGTGAGATTAATCATATATGGATCCTAAAATGGACATATACTTCATATATCATACTTCTTAATATAATAAAACTAGTTTCTACTAAACAGGGACTTCCTGTAGGCTAGTGGTAGGCGATAAAGGCCAGTCGCACTTCGGTTGTGGGTTCGATTCCCACAGCCTTGTCCAACGTGATGGGTTGTCGCCCGTCCTACAGGTTCTCCTTTTTCTAAAACTACATTACTATAACATCGCATAAATAATATCAAAAAAAAGTTCTATCCTTAAACAATACTAACTTATGTCCAACATAATCCATTCCAATCATTAGGCTTATCTAAAATACTTTGGTTCAAGATCATAGTATAAAGAAAACGATTAGTTGAAATGTCATCAACTAAGCATGTGAATACCATCATTTATCCCCCATATATCTTGTTGGTCACATTCCAATCATGTGAATACCTTAATCATGTATTCTCTTGAAAAATGAATACCCATTAAACCTTAGTGAAAACATGAATGCTATCAAAAGTTAACACTTTCCACATACCAAAATCCAAAAATTCTATATACTCAAACCATGATATAACCTTCTCCTTATATCAGTCATGAGCTCATGAATACTATCAAACATTTAATTTAATCCTTATCCCTTCATTATAAGCATATCATCTACATTCCAAAAATATCTGAATAACCTTTCTTGGATACTGGTACCATAAATCATGCACTTTCAAAACTCAAGGAAAGACAACAATGTAACAATCCTCAGATGTCTCTTTATTCCATAGTACCATGAGATTACTTATACAACATTACACATGATAAACATGTAATCATTCCACTACATTCTTAAACCATTGACTGAGCTTCAACAATTCTTTCATCTCACATATCATTTATAGTCTCTTCATCATCATCAACATAAATACTACAAATACGACCATACTGATTCTCTTCATGAGACTTCCCCTTAGAAAATTGTTTTTCATAATGCCCGTACATTCCACATTTAAAACATTTAACCATTGTTGATGTCGTAGCAATACCATTATCCTCATCCCTGGTGTTAACTGAACCTTTTCCTTTGCACTTACTGGCTTTGTGTCCTTTTTTTCCACACCCTAAGCATCTTCATGTTCCTTTGAAACATTCTACTTGATGCCTCTTCCCACATGATTTACATAGGGGAAATTGAGCTTTCTTTCCTCTATGATCATCATGAAACTCCATCTTTCTCTTATTAGCCGAGTCAGAAAACTTACCAAATTTTACTTTATTGATCATATAATGAGATTGCTAATTCGGCATAATAATGGTGTTTGGACTTCCAAATACCATTTCATTTGGTTGCTCATGAATAATATCATTCCATTGTCCATCATATCCTCCATTATCGTGAATCATCTTGTTTCCATCAATTTTCTAAAACCCAAAAAAAATAGTCTGAGAGGAAAAAAATCATAATAAAGGGGAAGAAACTTAAATATCTAAAATCTTTGGTTTAATATAATATCATTACCATAGTTCTAGGACTATATCCTATACGTATACTTATCCATAGGGACATCCCTAGACATACCTTAGAAATATCTCTAGGGATCTCACTAACGTTTTCGCATCCTAGTTTCCAAAGTTTGACTAAACGTTTCCTCTGATACCAACTGTAGAGACCCAAAGCTTGACGTACATGGGCATTACATTACTTTAGAGGAATACTTAACACATAACAAAAACATACACACAAGGACCGTAATAGTTTACTTTCATTGGAAACATGGAACGTAATCTTCTAATCGTGGTGAAAGATCTTCAACATCTCCCATAAAGATCTTCCCTTTTCTTTCTTACCTAAAACCTTCATTTAGATCCTGGGGAAAAGAAAACAAAAAAAGGGTGAGCTCAAATTCTCAGTAAGGGTAAGCATGGATAAAATAGAACTTACAATATACATTTAAACTTAAAAACAATAACATAATGTTTAAACATCAAAATCTTGAGCAATGACATATAACATGGAAGTACGTAAGGCATATATCATAAAGAAACATTAAGAATGATAAAATAGCATGGGAATAAAACATGTAATTTTGGAAACCATTAAGCACATGATATGATTTCCATAGTAGCCAAAGAATTGCTGCCAATACCAACTTAGTGGACAAAGTCCCTTTCTGAATCGAGTTCGCTCCTCATTCAGTCCTGCATTACTGAACCTGTTTAACTTGTCGTTCCAGCGATGTCTATCTCATGAGATATAAATCTTTACCCAATTCATTGTAGGGAGTTATAGGTCCCACCCATCTCATAATGAAATCATTCTTACATGTTCCTCAAAACATACATCATTCATAATAACCCAACGAATAAAATGGGATTCATAAACAACATCCCATCATCACATAATCCATATAAAATAAATGGATATCATTTCATAATAAGAAAAGTGAAACCATGTAAATAATAGAGACATTACACTTGAAACATACACATATGAAATAATTTCATCTTAGATGGAAAATGGGTTTGATAAAACACTTGAAAAGAATTCTTGAGGAATATATCCATTCTTCCTCAAAATCACTTTCTTTTCACAAAAAGCCATGCAATTTTAAAAGAAAGTGATTTTATTGAAAATAGTCATGAAATCTTTTGGAGTAAGCTTCATGAAAATAAGGGTTTATAAATAGCTCCAAATTGATTTAAATAGCTCCAAATTGATTTATTTCGAATCTATGGTGGGGATGGGTCGAAATCCTATCATCCAATATAATTTAGACAAATTTAGGTTGCTATTTTAACCTTATCATTTAGATTTAACATTAAGTAAAATAATTTTACTTTTACCGTGTCTTCTTCTCCTTTTATACTATAAGGTTAGTAAACTTAATATAACAAGCCAAACGAACCCCATGTTTTCTATTATTAATATATATATCCTTAACTAAGTCATGTGGCCGAACCATAGATTTTTAGGAATAAAATAACAATTACTAATATTATATTTGTTTTAAAAACTATTTTATGTCAATTTTGACACTATTTAGTAATTTATTTTTGTGAAACTCATAAAAGAATTATTGGTTTGAAAAAAGTTAATTAAATCAATACTAACATGTCAATTTAACCTATAAAATTAATAGAATTCATAAAAAGTCTCAAATTACATTTATTTTGGGTATTTATAACATCCATTATGTCAATATTTCATTAATAAGATAATTACTGCATTATCTTTGTGTCATAAATAAATTAACTTATTTAAAGTCGAAAATTTACAAATAAAATATCATTATGTAGGAAATATTTTTAGCTTTCTGATGAATATTTATAGTCTAATTTATCTTATTTATAACCCTATATTAAAAATTAGTTCCTTATTAAACATTGATTTTAACTATTTTAACCCTTCTTTAAATAAATTAATAATAAATGTCCTAATCTAATCCAAGTGGGACTAAATGGTCATATGTTATTCCTAAGGTCATTTTTGGTCGAATTACACTTATCCAGTAGAATTAGGACATGTGTTATAGTAATAATAATATCATTTTTACCCTTAATTACCCTATTTACTTTTAACCGTGGTAAATAAAATTAAAACGTTACTATTCACCAAAAATTATTTTCTTCTCATTGAACTAAATTTTACATGCTGACATCAACCGTGTTTCTTGGAATTTCAAAATTCCACTCACAGAAGCGGTAAAATTAAGTTTTATGAAAAATTCATTTTTTTAACTATCACTTATTTGTTTCACTATTCATCAAAAAATGAAAGTTTCCAGAAAAATACCAAAAATTATGCCTAAGCTATATTTGATATTATGAACTTATAAATGATGTCTATTTTACCAAATTCAAAACATATCAGTTTCAATACTTAATTTAAAAAGTAATTCCCATCGTCAAAACAAATAGTGTGTTCTTAAGAGATAATAATTATCAAAAGATTGACACTTGTTTATGTCTGGTTTTAATGTGAAATTAAATCCAATGACCAACATTGTATTAAATTGTAAAAATATATTTTAAATATACTTTTAAACCACTCAAATTAATAATTTATCAGTTTTAATTATTTTGATTAAAAATGTTGTTTTTAATTAAAATTTACTAATTTTCACTATTCATCAGAAAATGAAAGTTATCCAAAAAGTACCAAAATTTCACCCTGAGCTAATTTCGATATTCCGAATCCAAAAAAAAATTCCACTTTGAAAAATAAAATTTACAAAATTTCAAAAAGAGGTTATTAATTTTCATAACGGCTAGTTTTAATAATATTTTAATAGCATATTGTTGTTTAGTAAAACTCGTTATTGCGTACTACACACGCTATCGAGGAAGGTCGTGATTGCGTGTAATGCAAGGAAAGTCAAGTATGCATGTTGTGAAAGATCCTTTTGTTGTAGCGTACAACACAAAACATAAATGAAATTAAAAAGAATATTTTTCATAAAATCTCAGCGTGTTACATTTACTTTTTGTCTTAAATTGATATATCTTCTATTTGTAATTCTTGATTACATAAATGTAATGATGTGATAGGTGCACCCATAATTATATAGAACTCCAACGGATTGGGTTATTTAATATATATCATGAGATAATATGAAATGTTGATCAAAATGATTCTGTATTTTTTCTTAATTCTGATTTTATTATTATGCACATATGATATGTGTGAACATGATACTAGATTTTTCCATATCTTTGCACTATATTTGACCACTAAGACAAGAAATTTCATTTTTATTCATTTCCACAATACCTAACTCTATCTAATTCTTACCAAGCTCATTATTTTTTTTATTATGATGATTATGCTCACCCATGTTATATTGATTCAAATTCTAATTTATCCTCTTTATGGGATTTTTTCTTACCCATTTAATTGAATTATATAAATGGGTCACTACTTATACTAAGGAGTACTTGAGGGACACTAAGAATCTAGATAAGAAGAAATTAAATAATTATTATGTTTTAATAAATAAATGTTATGATTGGTACTAATTTTCTAAAGACACTAAACCTTTAGATCCAGGTTTTTAACAATATTGCATTGTTTATCTTACAAATGATGTAACAATAATGTAATAAAAATTTGTTAATGGATATACACATTATTAACCCAAAGTTGATGATATAAATAATGAATAAAATTCAAGGAAAAGTATTTACATATTAATAGTTGATCAAACAAGTCATAAATAAGGTATTGATGATATTTGTTCTGATAGTTATCTTATTATGATACTAATAAGAAATTCACATTTTTTATCCATACTTATTATTAATAAAAAAAATATGTGAAAAAAAACGTGACAGACTTGGATAAATGATCCTATTTTCAAAATCCTCATGGTTTTACTTTTTTTAATTGATGAAATTCAATTGGGGCCACTTTATATTGATAATTTAAATTGTAGTAGAACCAAACATGAGTCCTATTTAAAAATAAACTCCACCATTTAGTGGAAGACCAATAATCTCTTCCACAAATTCTTCAACAAATTTTTGTAAAATTGGAATATATTTCATTTTTAGTTTCTTCCCAATCATTTGAGATAAATTTCCCTTTTCAATAAGATTCAATAACCATATAATAAATGTGATTTTCATCAGATGTTCATATTTATCATCACAATGATAAATGATCATTTGTTGATTTAGAGTACCAAACATGAATTCCCTTCCTTGAATATTAATATGGTATTTATTCTAATAAATCAAATATATTCTCAAAATATCATCAACCACAACTATAGAGAGGATAAAACGATTTTATTGAATCATATTCTCACAAACTTCAACCATAGAAGAGTCTTATACATCATATGAGATCATTGTACCTTTTTAGATTTTCATTAATAATTCAACATCTAATTATTTAGGAGGTACAATAACACCCTTAACAAATTCCATAAAAATAAAAGAGTGGGCATATCATGAATAAAATTAGTCATTAACAGCTATAGAGTAGATAGTAAGTGTTTGTTTCACCACCTCTTTGTTAAACACTTCATGATAAATTGTGATCACCTGAGATTTTGAATTGTCTCTATAATTAAATGGTTTTTGATGACAATAATCATAATTAACCCTCAAATTTGGGCAGTGGTTAACATAATATCAAAAGTCCTTGAATTTAAACATTGTATTGTGGGTGGGGAATTATGTGGATAGTTACCTTTATTCACATGATTAGATATCTCCTGCTCATCACATCGTTATTTTTTAACATTATGATATTGGTTTCCCCACATAAAAAATTTATTATTATTTTTAATATAGTTTCCTTAATGTTTCCTTCTACACATAGAGAATAATGGAAGTTTCATCTTCTTATCTCTATGGTTTTAAGAATTTACTTTGAATCTTATCTTTCTTTTCGTCTGAAAACCATGATATTGATGGTAGAGTCCAATACACATTTCCAACTTCAATTCAATTATAATTATTTATCCATATATATAAAATACCCTTATGGATGTTCCCACTTGAAAATTTTGTTTTAAACCTATAAAGAACTAGTCACCCATACTTTCAGGGTGGATGATAATCCTAGAAGCTTACCTTATAAGTGTTGTTAAAGTTTCTTCATAGGTACTGATAGATTCATTATCCTTCATCATAAATCAAATAATTACATCTCTATTTTTTATGAATATGAAGTTATTACATATTTTGGAATACGATCTTTATGTTATCTCATTCCCTAGATTTAATATCGTTATATTCCTTTATGTTCTTAACAGGAGTCAACCATTGACCTGCATTTCATTCTAAATGATAAATAGCCAAAATAACCTTTTTATGATTTGAACACTTGAGAATTAGACATTTATTATCAAGGGTAATAATACACTTATAAAAAATTAGTGTGAGACACACTAATCTTTTAGGGAAACAAAATACTTTTGATAATTCATTTACATGATTTCTAAATAATTAACTATTTTCAATATATAAAACCATAAGTTTAACCTAGGGATTCATAATTTTTAACAAAAATTAATGATTTTATCCTATACATAGACCTATCACTATGGTTATCAAATATATTTTCTTATCTAGGATTCCAATGGTTAACTAAAACATTTTATGATTCCAAAAACAACAACCCATACATTACATACATAAATATCACATATTATTAGATGTATATTCATTATATAATATGATTATTCAGACTAGAGTTGTGTAGTTCTATTTCGTTTTGAAATTCGGATACATAAAAATTCAGTTATTAAGTGAAAAAAATCATCCCCCTCTTAGTGGTTCATATCTATAACCCTTCTTTGACATATCTTACTTAGAAACATTCTCCATAATATAATAAAAGGAAGAAAATAATGGGTGATATCTAACGCTTAACAAGGTTATGAAAATGATATATCTATGATTAAATACACATAACATTATCCTAAAGGAATAATAACAAGATTTTAATGTTATAAATCTATTCACATCATATCATAAATCATAATATTGAGTCTGGGAAAAATCATATAATTACATAAGTCATGAATTAGAAATGAATCAAAAAAAATATCAATGAGGGAAAACATTGTCATAAGATAAAGAATTTTTTAATACACATAAGTATAGAAATTATTATTTCACATACACCCAACAAGAAAATCAAAACATACTAGGATTGGGTTAACCACCCATTTACCTACATCAGGCTTGGAATAACCAATTGTGTACCCTATTATAGGATTGATATAACTTCCAATGTATACTTTGAGCACATAAAATATTAATCATTACTAAATAATGTTGAGGAAAATATAGGTCCCACCTATCACATAATTAATATCTTATACATGTATTCCATAATATCATAAAACATTCTTTATACCAGTTTATATGAAAATAAAAGTGTTTCATATCATAACCCATAGAAAAAGGAATGGGTTTCTCAAAAATCATTGAATCATAAACATAAACCATCAAGATAAATAAAAAGTATGGTATCATTAGATAAAAACCCCATTACGTTTAAAATAACATCATCGTATGTCATATAAGACAGAAAATTATTTTTAATGTTATCTTATAACATTTCATGAAGAAAATAAGCATCCAATTTTTTAATAAATTCCATAAAATTTAAAACATTTCAAAACAATTTATGAAAAATCATTTATTTTAATATAAACTTCTAAAATTTTAATACAACATTCAATTCAATTAGTAGTGATAATGGTGATAAATTTATTTCACATTGTATAAGTTAAAAGAAAGCATTACTTTCACACTTTTAAAAAAATCATAAATACCCACAATAAAAAAGTGAAAAGTAGAAATACATTGAATAATTTTTAAAAAGTAAAAAATGTAAAAAATAAATTGAAACAAAAATTGGATAATAGAAAAAATTATTTAATTTTCTTAGAAAACATAGATATGGAAGAAAATAGTTTTTGGAGAAAGAATGAAATAAAGTTGATTTTCATTAAATACATATTTTCTGTTTCTTGAGCACTTAAGGTGAGCAAAATGAAAGGAAGAAATGTATTTAAAAAACAATCCGCTATGGAGGAAAATTTATAAGTTTAATTAAAGATAGATCATAAAATTTCATCATTAGAGACATAATCATATGTAATCATGATAAACAATGAGACTATATCATTAAACCCTTACCACTTTGGTAACTTTTTAATCATAAGTCCCAAGAAAAAAAGAACATTATTTGGATTTGTAAATTACCATAATTTTGATAAAAGTAATCATGAAATAAATAAATGTAACCTAAAAAATGAAACAAAATAATGAAGTGGCCTATAAGGAATGGGTCCTATAGAAATGCATGTGATACATAAAATATCACACCTTAAGTTCCACTTCATTAAAAATCTTTCTAAAACCATATATAATAAATTTAATATTTTTATAACTTTATTCCAGAATCTCATTAATAATTATTATATAATATTTTTTATCATATATTAAGAATAATCTGAAATTTTAGAGATAGAAAATGAATTACATCATCCATAGAGACGGTAGACCATATAAACGCATTAACGTTGTTTTAATTTTTTGATGGATGAAAAATAGAAATTAAAAAATAATAATCTTTAAGATATCATTATTACATTATATAAATCATATATATTCAAGGTAACAATCCCCCATACCGTCCATATAAAATAATAATCAAAAATGAATCATGTATCTTTGTTGAGGTGGCATTCCCAACGTACGAACGAGTGACATTATAGTTTTCCATTGGTTTGGAAGGTAGGAAAGAAGACATGTTATAAAAATTTTATAAGTACAATTATGTCATAAGTATCATATATAAACAGAAAATATATTATAAAAACCATCCATTAATGGCGATATTTGAAAATAAATCATGCAACTACTTGGAGATAGTAATTCATACAAACACAGAAGCGGTAATTTCAATTAACCATTGACGAAAAGGTGGTGTATAATATTATTTCTACAATATTATTAACATTAAATAAACATAAAGATTCTTATGTACTTATTTTATGAAAAATAAATTAGATTTATTGATAGTATAAGAATAAATAAATTGAATGTGGCCTAGTAAGTCAACTACCTCTTTAGAAAACCTCCTTTAGACCATTTCTGATGAAATGTAGGGTTTTTATTTTTGGAAGATAATTTTCATAGAAAAATTATAAAGATGCATAGAATAAATGTACTAGGGAATTTAGATTTTTACATCTTAAAGTTGATTAAATAATAGAAAGATTGAATTTCCTATTATGATAGTGGGAGAATAAACACTTGGAGTTTCTAAAATGGTGAAATTATAATAAAGTATTTTTAATACAAATGGTTCCTTATTTCCTATATAAGTATAATTGATTAAATATTAGGTGATATATTATCCCAATTTTTCTATTTTTAATATATTCATTATTTTTCAATGATTTAATAAGTTATTATTTTGATAAAATATCATTAATGTTAATTTGGACAACATTCATTAAATTTGTCATAAAAGTCATTAAAGAGGTAGAAATAAAATATAAATCTTTGTACAAATATTAATTTTATCAAATTCATCTAAATTTTTTTTGGAAACTATAAAATCACTGAATTTATATTACTTCTAAAATTTTTCAAATAATTTATTATATTTTTATTAATATGAGAAATAATTCCTCAATGTTTAATGAGAACATAAGCTCATTATATAATTACTTAAAATTAGGAATAAATCTATATCATGAAAATAAATTCACTAATATCAAAATAACTCTCATAAAAATTTCATAACTAGATATTTTTTCTATGCGAATATATAAATGATATCTAAAACTAAGAGAGTGAAATTTTGTAACTTTCATTGTATTAAATATTATAAAATTAATTTTCATGGAAGCGTTACCATTAAGAAAATAATATTTTTTTCTACAGTTATATGTTTTTAATTCCATTCAACTAATAAAAATTATGTTGAAAATTTATGATATTATCACTTAGTTTTATCCTAGATAGACACGATTTTCCCTTCAACAAAGTGATACTTTTTAACATGGTTACTATTCCTATTGAAAAAAATAAATGGGTCATATTTGAAAAATTTAAAACAAATTATTATATTGATGGAATTAATTTTATCAAAATCCATACCTATAAGTGGAATAAATTAATATTAATGTAATATAATAAAACAAGTAAAAATTTCTTTATAAAAATATTTATTTTTTTAGCCTAAAACACGATCTATTTTAATTCAATGCCTGGAAAAATAAATTATGAACATTAATTTTTTTATTTAATATATTTTAAATTAATTTTATTAAATTAATTAAACAATAGTGATAAATTTAAGTAATTAGGATAAAAACACATTAAATGCATAAAACTAGATTTTTCACAAAAACATCTCATTCAATTTTCAAATTATTTTTGTTTTTCATTTCTAATTTATTTATAAATAATGAATAAATTTTTTAACAGTGAAAGAAAAAATTTAGAAATTATTTTTTCTAATTAATATCCACCAATACAACATCATGCTGAATACATATTATAATAATAATCTAATGGTATATCATGGTTCATTTAGACATGACTTTATGTGTAATGTGAGTTAATAAAAAACATTTATTGAAAAAAACATTTCATAATATATAATGGTGTTACTCTTGATACATGAGCTTAAAAATCATCACTATGTCTTTTCTCCAATAACCTTAAAAAGAACCCCATCGGTCCTTGTCATATGGCCTTAAAAGGTATGACTATTGTGTTGGAGATTATATTTCTTAAATTTCAATTAATTTTATTTTGGAAATCAAAAACACTTTCTTAAAACATATTTAATGACATTTTATAACTAAAGTTATCTATAATGTTTTTTAGAAAACATATTCTTTACCATTCTAACAAAAATTATTTATGCATTATGAGAATGAAATAAATATTTGTCATTATTATTATCATAATGAGTATGAGTCTGATAAATCAGACTCACCCTTATCAGTTCCAGAAGTTAGAACTTCTATTATGACTATCATAATGACAATGTCTTAAGAATTAGACTGCTATAGGTTCTGATAAAATTGTATTCACACTCATAACGGTTAGAATATTAACATTGTTATGGAAGTCCATCATACTAACTTAGGTTTATAATCATATTCATAATACATATTTATAATCTAAGGAAATGATTTTACATTGTAATCGTGCAATCTTGTATGATGTCAAACATTTAGTTATGTGAAATTATTTGGAGCTATCATGTGCTAGGATTCCAAGTCACTGTAATAAACTTATAGATTTATTACTATTTGGAGAAAAAGATTACCATTGGGAATATTCCTATAAATACCATGTCATTTAAAAGTTTTATGAAATCGATTTTCATTTAAAATTTTTTAGTTTTAGAGATATTTATTGATTTCTTAGTGTGAATGTTTTTTCATATTCTTTTAAACAATATATTGATTTTTATTTCTATAGAATAAATTTCATGTTGTATCCTTATGAACATTTTCATTGAATCTGTATATGATCATCATACTAATCGAGGGCATCTGGGGATAGAAAGACAGAGAATCCGATCCATCTGATCAAGGGATACTTGGGCTAGGTAGAAAGGGAATTAAATCATAAAAATGATGGCTTCTGAGGATAGAAATATAGGGGAATTATGATCTTCATATCAATGGATTCCCCTGTAAAGAAAGACAATCCTTTTTTAAATATAAAACAAAGGAAAATTTTATCTGGGAAATAGACTATCATTCTCTTAATGTTAAAAGAGGATTATTATTTTAATATCTCATAGTAATGATTATATTTTTATGGTATTGTGTTACTTGATTCATATGATTTTTTATTCCACTGATCATATAATAAAAATTGAAATATCATATTAAGATTTATATTCTATTTGTTTCATATGTATTAATCTAATTACAATAAAAACAGTACATTTGAATTAATCAAATTCATCATGATTGAAATTCATGTATTATGAATAATTTGATCCATAGTTACTCTGATATTTTACAATCTGATTTAATTAGACCATTACCAGGATCTTATTCATCTATTTTTTTAATCTGAATGAGGGAATTTCCCGATAATATACATAATGTAGTTTTGGTTTTTTTCTATCTAATTATTCTTATTTTTTTCTTAAACTAAAATTCAACCAATCTTATAAGTATTTTCATTAAAATTTATTCCTATGATCATAATCAGTATTATAAAAAATATCCAATAATTGGTATTAGGTAAATATTATATTTCTCTAATACTTATTGAGCTTCTGTTTCTTTATTATTTCATGTTTTTTATGTTTTTTTATAAAAATTATATTTATGAAACCTTTATACACTAAAATAGAATATTGGAAAATAATATATTTATTTTAATATGGTAGTTTTTAGTTTCTATTCCATTAGGAACCTTAATAGATTCAAACAACCCATCTTTGACGGTGCTTCCAATGAGTAATGGATGGATAGGATGATGACTTTTATTGTCAACACCAGAGTTGAAAACATTTTCATCCATACTAGAGATTCTAATATTACTAATAAGGATTTTTTAGACATTATTATTAAAAAAAATTAATATCAATTAAAATAAAACGTTAGAAACACTTTGTTATGTCCTATGAAGAGAAGAATTTATATTCAATTTTCATTGTAAATCTTCTAATAGTGTCTGAAAAAAGAATAATTTCATTTATTTAGGTACTTCTAAGGTTGTTGAAACTAAGAGAGTTATTCTTAGAGAATATTATCTAGCTTTCAATTTCCTTCCTGGTGACTGTATTTCTAAATTTAAAAGAGATTCATATTGAATATTAATAATAAACAATTCATTAAAGACAATGGTTTTGACATTGATATTATTTTTGGGAACGTAATTGATATTATTCTCAATGAATGGGAGACTAAGAGAAAAGTTGTTAATAAAAAATTAAATTTAATAATCTTACTCTTCACGATATTATTGTAACCTAAATATAGTATAAAGGATGATTAAAAATATATGTGTATAAAAATAAAAGTAAAAATGGAGGTTTTTCTGTTTCTATGACTAGTATACCTACTAATGTACAAAATCCAATAAAAATGTTAAATATTCAATGAAAAAGAATGTTATTGATTCAAGTACATATGAACATTTTGAAAATGAATTATTCAACCTCTCGAGAAGGATGAAAAATATTTTTGGAAACAACGATTTTCAATATCGATATAAGATAGTTCATAATGAAATAAATTGAGATTTATATCTTATGAATGTAAGAAATCTAGACACATCAAAATGGATTTTCCGAATTACAAGAGGAATGATCAGAAAAAATATATTCTGAGAAAATAATATTAATAATTATAAATATACGGGAAATATTTTTTTGAAAGCCTTAGATACACAAAGCATCAGTTTAGGTGATTCTTCAGAAAGTTCTACTGAGAATAAATGTTCACGATAGTGGAAAATCAGTCATTACGCTAACATAACACCTGTATACCAATATATTATATCTATGTTTTGAACATCTGAGAACCTTAACTACATTTCATTTAGTAAAAACAATCCCAATGAGAAATATTATACATCTTTCGATGAAGATTCTTCCTTATCTAGTGAAGATAAAATTTTAAAAATTATAAAAAACTTTATAATTTTAAGGATATTCTTTATAAGGATAATTCATGAATATATGTTTTAATAAAATAAATATCTAATCTTAGAGAATTTTCTGATGAGTATAATTTTGAAAAAGAAACCATTTCAAAAGTTTTTAAAAATGTGGTTTATGATAAAATTGTTTTATAAACTAAAATTAATTCAAAAATTAATACTAACAATGAAAAAATCATTATAAAACTGAAATCTGAAATTACTTATTTAAAGACATTTATTTAAAACATTTACACTTCTAAGGAAATATTTGAGAAAATATAAAATTTGATTCCCCATTATAGTACATTTTTTGTAATGTGATATACATAAAAAAATATTGATTTTAGTAACAATGTCTTTGTTCCTAAGATTGCCCATTTTTGTAATAAATTTCAAATTAGTGGCCCATTAGAAAATGATGTTTTCATTATATAAATTTAAATCACATGGTTTTTAAAAATAATTATTTTATAAACAAAAATAAGCACTCTTCATTTTATGTTTTCTTTTAGTAAAGCCTTAATTTCAAAAAAAAATTCATTAAAGTTCACAAGAAAAACATTTTAATCATAAGATAATTACATGATGAAGGATAAATTGTGAACTATAGGAATTATAAATTTTTAATACATTGTTTCAAGAATGAATTTATTATTTTATCCAATTGTAATGAGGTTGTTTATAAAGATAACTAAGAATACCTTAGGATCCTTGACATATCTTACCATAGTGCGATTGAAGATAAATTTTTGTTATGGCATAGAAGGTTAAGACATTGTAACCTTATAAAATTATCAATTTTACAATGAAATGAATTTTTAAAGAACTACATAAACATTGGTTTAGAATTTTTTCTATGACCCTTATCAACATTGTTAGAGACTTAATTCTTGTTTTAAATATATAGGCGAAGTATAAACTTCTGATTAATTATAGTTACTTCCCATGGATTTATTTGGTTATACAAAAACAATGATTATTTGTGTAGAATAACATATATATGCCTTAGTTGATGATTAAAAAAGATATACATGGGGTTATTTTAGTAATAAAAAATATATATCCTTTTTTATTTTTATTTTATTTATCCAAATAAAAAAAATGAGAAAAACCATCCCTTTATAACAATTCATAGTGACCATTGTGGAGAAATTCTAAATTTTGATTCTGAATCATTTTATACTAAGGTATCCATTTTTTTCAAAAATTCAAACCACTTTTAAAAATTATTTATTTGAATGAAGAAATTAAATTATTCAAGAAATAACTAGAACCATATTGAGTGAATAATCAATTTATAAACATTTTTTTGTTGAAGTGGTAATTATTCCTTGATATACTGTAAATAATGTTTTAAATATTTATTTTCATAATAAACACTTCATGATTTGTGGATAAGTAGGAAACCAAAACATTCTTATATTAATACTTTTGGTTATAGTGTATTCATCCAAAATATGAAATGTAACTTACATAAATCTGAACTGAAATCTTGTGAAGAAATATTATTAGGTTATTCAACTATATTTATGTATTATAGAGTTTTTTATAAAAATTATTATACTATAAAATAAATAATACATGTTATGTTTGATAAAACCGACTATTTTTTTCAATCAACCCCAACCAAAATCATTGAATGTGATTTTAAAAAAGATTGAGCCTCTGTTAGAATGATCTTCGTATAATTATACAGCACATGGAATTGTTTCTAAAGTTATCCCTCCAAAATATTTCATACCTTATGTTAAAAAAAGACTTTTCAAAACCCCAAAAGTCAGATGTTTCTACAAAATCTTCCTAGTGAGAGCAACATTAGTCATTTTGATCAACTAGTTAAGAATAGATGTTATTTGAAGAATAAAATTTAACATCTTGCATTCTTATCCCAGTTTTAACATAAGTATCTTGATGAGGCTTTTTATATATGATGATTGGATTAGTTTTATAAAATCTGAACTCAATGAATTAGAGAGGAAAAATGTATGAAATTTAGTTGAACGACCAAACTAAACCAATATAATTAGAGTAAAATGGGTTTTTAAAAACAAATGTAATTATAATGGAATAATTGTTATAAATAAAGAGATAACTAGTCCTAATGGTTAAAATCAACAAGAACACATAGATTTTAATGAAAACTATGCAAAAATAGATTGAATGGATTCTATTCATGTTGTACCATCATTTGAAAAATTATTTAATTGTATAAATGTTCAAATGTATGTGAATTGTGAATTTGGTAAATGATTTGTTTAGGATGATGTTTTTATTGAACAACTACATATTTTAATAATAAAAAACATCTTCAATACATTTATAAACATAAAAAAATATTTATATGGAATTAAATAATACCCATGATCTTGGTATGAAAGGTTAACCTAATTTTTATTACAAACCTTTTTAAGTGATCTGAGGATCCAACAATTTTGATAAACAATTTAATAAAAATTTTCCAATTGTTCACATATATTTTGATGATATTATAGTTTACTCAATGAAAAAATTGTCAAAAAATTCCATGTTGGGTCATATGAAATTTGAGTTTGAAATTAGTCTAATGATAGAGTTAACATATTAACATGGTATCAAAATTTTACCAAAACTAGAAGGAAATTTTATATCTCAAATTAAGAATATAAATTATATTCTTAATAAGTTTTGATTCAAAAATACTAATAGTTTTAGTACTCTAATTGGTGCCTCGAATCCCTTGATCTTGATGAGTCTAGGAAACCAGTTAATCGAAATTCTATTATATTTATGATATGAAAAATTACGTTAACTATCTTCTAGTAATATATATTTTGTTTTTTTGTATCCCTATATATATCATATTATGAAAATCAAAAGGAATACAATTTAAATATTTTAAAACAGTTTTTTCATTATCTAATGTGAACTCTGAATTTAGGAATTTTATATTCTTCTGGAAATTTTTTAGAACCAAATTGATTTTCAAAACATGTTTAAATTTTTTTTATTATAATGAAGAAAGTCACACATAAATATTTTTCATCTCAAACATTGTATTTGTTTTGAAACATCAACCAACACCCCATATGCCTATATAAGGAGGGCCACCCATTGTTCCCCAAATTCAAAGTCTATTTGACTTGTTCCTGAACTACTACTAACATCAAATTTTTTTATTTGATATTTCTAATTTTTCTTTGATTTCTCCAATCAATGATGAATTAAGTGGATTTTTAAAATTGGAATGTTTTTATGGAATGTGTTATTAGGATAAAGTTTTATAAGAAATTCAATTAATCCTTAAAAATATTATAACTTTTCCTGAATGGGAATCATTATGTATAGAAAATAGGAATACATATTCTAATTTGTTTTATCGTAATATATTACATGTGTTCTATGCTTCATCTATCTTTATAAAAGTGGAAGGGAAAGAAAAATTTTCATTTTCAGTGTATAAAAAAATATAAAGTTTGGTATAAAAAAATTATACTCTTGTTGGAATACCATCTAAATGAAAAGCTCACATCCCCTCAAATAAATTTACTGATGATCTGGGAAATTATAATATGATAAAGAAGAACAGTCATTATTTTATCATTTTGATAAATTAAGTATTTTCTCCACCAATCAATGGAGAACTGATTTGCATCCCTGTGGATAAAAGGATTCCACTTTTTGAGGAAATTTGATAGAGATAACCAAAATGATTCATAACTTTTTTTTATTAGACTATGTGGTAAATTTTAGAAAGATCTGAGGAGTATTTTTCATCTTTCTTATAGTTGTCAATGATAAGACTTGAAAAACAAAATCAAATATTATCATGTTTCTAGCATTGATAAGTAATATTTTTAAATAGTTTTAGAAAGTTTCCTAGGTGGAAATAAATCTCATCTGAAGAGCGTAAAAATCAATTTTATATGTGATGTTATAATGAACATGATAAAGATGATTTTAATAAGAAATATAAAATTATTGAAAAAGTGAATGGTGCATTATATGTTGTAGATCCATTAGGGAAAGATGATAAATTTGATAAAAGTAATAATAAAATAAAAGTATAGAACTCCCCCCAAAGAATGAAAAGATACAAAAAAAAGTTCCTGAAGAAATTCATGATTTGTTGTTGTGAAAGAAAGTAAAAAAGGAAACAAGAAGATACTCCCATTGTAAAATTCCCTATAGAGTCCAACACTTTGAGAATTTCTACATCTAATACTCTGAAGAAATAAAATAAAAAACATCAAGATATAATAATTATTTATATATTGGTAAAGTCATTAGAGTGGGATTCAAGATATGTTATTCCTCCAACCACCCATAATTAATCGGTGATCCCAAATGCAGTGTTAGTTTTTCAAGAAACATTCATTGTATAAGTTGAGATTCCACCTTTTTTAGAAAATTGAAAAGAAAATTTTCATTAAAATAAATCAGTTCTTGTAGATCATGAAAATACATCAAACCCTAAACCAGAAGAAAGGGAGACCAAAGAACAAATATGTGGTTTTAAAAAGATATTAAATAGGATAATGAAGAATAGATCCATGAATAAAATGTGGAAAAAAATTAAGTCAAAGAAAAACAATGAGATTGAAAATATGTTGTAGAAGAAAAAGAAGAATAATGTACTGAAATTAATGAAAATTTTGATGAAGTAGAAGATGACGAGAATGAATAAATTTTGAATAAATATAAAATTGGCTATGAGAAAAATCAATCTGATAAAAATATAATTGGAATCATCATCATCAGAAATATCTTCCAATACTGATAATGAAAGGACATTTGGTTGTTTCGAAGAAGAATCTTCATCACAAGAAGATGAATCCTCATCAATGAAAGGAAAAACGAGATAAAAATTCAAAAACCAAGGGTGATGATAATGTATAGAATAATTATTAGGACAAATACAAAATTTAAGATGACATGGAATTTTTTATGAAATATGATAAATAAGTTCCAAATAATGAAAAAAAGAAATCCCATAAATTATATATTAGACCCAGCCAAATAAACCTTCTTGAAGTACAATAAGAACAATTCCATTCAGTTGTAATCATTGATCAAGAAGGGGTGGTTATATTGATTGTGTATTGAAAATATTTTAAAGAACACTTATGTACTTCTAAAGACTTAATAAAGACTTCAACTAATCCCTGAAATCCTAGATCAGAAATCAAAATAAAGAAATATTATAATAGAAAAGGTGATTCCAATTGATGTTAACATAAAAAATTAAGAAATATCCCAAAATCGTAATAGATATTGTAATCAAATAATGAAGTGGTATTATCAGGTAGAAGATAATATGAAATTTCATGATCAAAATATTTATTATTTAAAGAGTCTCAAGAATGAACCTTCTGATTCCTTCAGTTAGTTATCAAATGATTTTAATGATTGGGTGAAGTGTTTGGAATGTTTTTGAGATACAATAGATAATCGTATCGAGGAAGTAAATTCAATTAATGGAACAATTTGATATATGTAGTTGGAGGTAAATATGATAAAATATTATGAATGAAAAATTAACATATTGAATAATAAAAATAAATGATTATTTGAAAGTGTTTATAATCAAGAAGATATGGTAGTGATGCTGGAGTAGAACGGACAATAATTTAATAAGTTGATTTATTTTTGTGAAGACATTGATGAAGAAAATGTATTTTTCTTCTTAACACTTGTTTTATTTTGTTCCATAGGAATTTTTATAATAGTTGTTCATAAATGAATTACATTTATATCCAAATACAATTTATCTAAAGGTTTTACAACTATGATTGGTTTAATTTTATCTCATACCACTTTTGTGGATGATAATTTAGTTCATTATATTGTATTATAGGAATTTTTTATAATATTTTTAGAAATTTAAGATCCTTCCCCATTCCTTTTTCAAAATAACAAAGGGATGGATTTTAATACAAAGGTGGATAAATTATAATCAAATGTATATTTCTTAAAAATTGTGGATAAAATTTCATAAATAGGGATGAAATTTGATAATGGAGGATAAATGTATATTAAGGGGGAGAAAATGATCTTTATGGGAAGATATTATCCATAGGGGGAGATAATGATATTCAATATCATACTCTATATCATATTAATATGACATATAAACTCAGCGGGAGTTAAGTATTAATGATTATCTTTCAATATGAAGTACATAAAAGAATACGCACTATAAGTTTTATAATGTTTTTTTCATTTAATTTTGGTTTTGTTCTTTCCACAAAGGGGGATATTGTTTAGTCAGAATTTATATTTATTAACTTTCCATTACTTTTGTATTAGTAATCACAAACACATTCTTAAAAATTAATTATTAATTTTAATATCGAAAGTGTTTTAGAATGTTTTTATAGAAAATATATTCATTTACCATACTTATAATATGTGCATAATTATGATAAGAATTAACTTTTTAAATATTCATTATAATTATCATAATGAGTATGGGTTCGATAAATCAGACTCATACATATCATTACCAGAAGATAGAATTTATTTCATGACTATTGTAATGAAAAATTCTTAACAATCAGACTAATACTGGTACTGCTAACATGAGATTCACACTCATAATGGATATTGTATTAACATTGTTATGTAATTCCTTCAGACTATATATTTTTTTAATCATATTTGGAAGAATTATTTATAATGTATGGAATGTTTTTGATACTATAATGGTGTAAATTAATATGATGTTGTGCGATTAGTTATGCCAGAATGCAATGATATTTCATATTCTAGGTGTCCAATTCATTATGGAAAACTCATGGAAATATAACCTTGGGGGGATCAAGATGATTTTTGGGAAAATTTATAAAAAGACTAGGACATTTAAAGAGTTTAATGGATCAAAATGTCATTTAAAATTTCTCATTTTGTGAGAGCTCTGATGATTGGTTAGTGTGAACATATTGTTCTTCCTTTTAATAGTTGTTCATTGTTTTTTTTGTCTCTATGGAAACCTCATTAGGTTGTCTCAATTAAAAATTTTGTATTGTAATATGTGTTTTATCATCATGACAATCGAGAGATTTATAGGATAGGAATACATATTATATAATTCATCATATCAACGACTATTGGGGCTAGGTACACATGAAATCCGATCATCAAATTGAGGGATTTCAATTATTTGAAGACAGATCCATTCAAATAATCATATTTAGGGCTTCCCTATTAATGGAATACATAATTTATTATATGAATAAAACAATGGACACCTTTAGTGTGATTTCTTTACTACCTTCCTCTTATGTTAAAATGATTTTTATAAATTTAATTTCTTTTAATTTTTTATTTTATTTGTATTGTATTATAATTTATTATTAATTACATGTTTTCATTCCACTTATCATATAATATAATGTAATATTTAATATTCATATTTATATTTTTTTTGTTTTCCCATTATTAATCTTATTTTGAGAAAATTAGTAAATTTGAATTATTCATATTAATCATGATCAAAATTCCTATATTCAGATTTATTAGATCCATAATTGATCTAATATTTTTCAATGGGATTTAATTATACCATATCCAATTTCCATTGTAATGAATTTTTTATTAAACGATGGGTTGAGTCAAATAATATACATAATGTGGTTTTAGTTTATGGTTAGTGTAATTATATTAAACTATGTTTTTTGAACTATAATTCACCCCTCATGTATGTATGACCATTAAAATATATTCTTATGATCTTAATCAGATCTAAAGATATACTGATCCAACAATGACTTCAACAATCACTTAACTATATAGATTTTGATACTCTTCACAGTATAACATAGGAATTTCTTAATATAGGAATGATCCCAACTATAAAATAAATGCAACATTCATTTCTTCCAATAAACCAGATATTTTTTAAATATGTGGAATGTAACCAAAGTATCATTAGCTAAGAAACAAATTAAGATATGGAAACTATTATATACAAATATAAAAACCATTGAAGGAGCAATTATGATATATGTAAAGGATTCCATAAATGGAAAGAAATAATACAAACAAATGTTCAAATTAAATCATATTGATAACTAATAAATCACATAGGGATAGCCAATATGACATTTGGATTTGGTAAGGGTTTAAAAATATGTATTTTATCAATTAAAGTGTCATGGGGTAGGAAATATTTCTCCCTAATAGGGTGAGATGAGTTCAACTTCATATCCTCTTGACAAACATGAATTCAATGATACCATCATTCTATTTAAATGTTTTCCATGATAACTCAAAATATAATATTCGGCTTGAACATCATCGTTTACATCGAAAAAATGGTTAACCCAACATGATTCTTATAACTATTTAAGTGATCAAATAAAATTTATATTACTTTGATGCTTCACTGATGGGTTTTACTGCTTATTTTTTCTTTCCTCAAGGACTTCAAGAATAAGTGAACCATTTAATCCTATAAAATATTGATGTATCTAATCATCATTTCTATACTACAGACCTTATAAAAGATATTACCAAAATATAAAAAAGATTGTTTTCACCAACATAATCTTTTGAACACCAGTTTACCAATTTTCCTATGATGGATTAATTCCGCAACAGTGTTATCCACACCCTGGAGGTTGCAAGAGAGAGCCTCCAAATTGTTAATCCTAACAGATCAGCTTTCTAGAAGTGGAACACCCCATCAAAACTAGTGGTACCGATTTTCATGTCAAACCACATTGGTAGTCTCCCCATGACAATAAAAACAAGTACCTATCTTACCATGGGGAGATGGAAGGAAAGATAAATAAAAGTTCTTCCATATCCCAAGAGTCTATTATGTGGTCTCATGAAAATCATTACCACCATCATCAATAATTAGCATCAATCCAATTGTAATATTCTAGGTATTCCACCCAATAATTCTCAAACTAAACCACCAACACCCAAGCGACAAGGGTATCTTACCATAGGGGGAGAACTGTTAAAGTAAAATAGATGGATCATATACATGTTCCCATAGAAAAACATATCTAGAAAATGTTAATGGAAAATTGCATGTAGAACCATATTTCTATATTCACATATCAAGTCTACCAGTATAACTAGAAATTATATGATAATCCATGTCAACACTTCCTAAAATAAACTAGGGGAAGGCCCCCATTTGCAACCTCATGAATAAAGATCAAACTGTGATGACATATAGATGATTGGAGTGGGATTATATCCCTAATCCCAAAAAAAAGATGGAATATTTTCTTATTTTTATTATATATGGTTGTTAGAACACTATGGTGTAAATATAATAGTAGGCTTATATCCCAATCATCATCTAGAAAAGATTCTAACATATCTATAAGAAATAGAATATCCATCAACATATATCGATATCTTATAGGGGAAGAATCATATTCTTACTCTATCCCTCATATATGGTCATCAAAATATAATGGGGGATTCATATAATTTGGATTGCATTAATTTTTTACAATAAAAAGGATTTATTTCATATCCTAAAAGAACGAATTACATTATTTTTCAAATTTTCACATTCCAATTGGATTTTTATATCATTAATTAGAATTTTTTTGGGAAATATCATGACCCTACTAAATTATTTTGATTCCATCAGCATATTCCAATAGATATTTGGGATATTATCTACATTCATGCTTCTCCACAATCCATAGATGTCCATCATCATATTTCAGTGGAAAAATAGAGGCATGTTTATATCCATCGTCCTTTTGAGTAAACCCACCAACTAATTCATGTGGTTAAAAAAGGAAAGGATCATATTTTTACCGAATATCAATATTCCATTCAATATATTTCAAAATTAATACTTGGGTATTCTAGGATGAATTCTTATTTTGAATTTCATTTTCAAAAATCTATGACCCTAATCAACCAAAAACGAATATACGATGGAAAAAAATACAGGTATATATCATACAAATGGAAGAACACAACCAAGATGAATTCTCAAATCTTAGTTCTATTTAATACTAATTTTATTGAGGCCCATTACCTTCTCTTGATTTTGTCCCATGGATTTTATATCTTGTTTCTCAAATTAGAATGTATCAATAGTCATTCGGGACCTCCATATGGTACTATAAACATAAACTCAAGAGTTCCTCCCATAACCTTCCATCATGAATTTCCTCCCCATGGAAATATAACGATAAATAATGGGAGTTATTTTCATGATGTGAGTTAGAAAAAAACACTTTTAATCCAAAATATCAATCAATAAGAAGGTAATACAATTTCAAATTTATCTATCATTGGTACCATGGTGTCCCTCCCTTCGGAATCTATATAGTTTAACAATGAACCCCCCCCCCCCCCCCCCCGTGAGAATATGTTGCAGATCCCCCATGTGAGTGGACATCAAGCCAAAATGTATGTCCACCATATGATGATGAATATAATGATTCTCGTGGACATACATCCCACTTAACTCACATAGAAGGTCCTCCCAACTATGATATATTATCTTGAAAAAAATTCCCATCCTTATTGAAGACACTTTTAGAAAACCCTTATATTTAGATGTACCTCAGAGACTGAGACCAGGTACACAAATCCAGTCATTATTGAAAGTTGACGTCTCATACAAGACAAAGGAATTTTTTAGTAAACAATCATCATCAACACCCCAGGGACAATTTATTCACTGATTAAATGAAGGAGATTACAAATAGTCTCACTCTCTACGATAATGTAATTAGGAATTGACCACTACAGATAGACCAAGTAGAATAATCACTCAAGGAAGATGAAAAAAATTATACTATTATGCGGAACTAACTAAAAAATATAATATTTATATTTCTTTCTCATTGATTCTTCCCAATATATCATTCTAAATATGTTAAGAGTGTGTGGATTACATTAAATTCTCTACAGCATGTGGAAGACAATCTGTTATGTCAAGGTGAAATGGTTATTTTAAAAGTAATCTATAAATCATGTTAAGTTGAAAAGTAAACTATATTATCAAATTGAATTTTATACCCTTTATGATACACATCAGTACAAATTATGGAGGTGGTTAAGATATCTACCTGAGGAATTCTTTAGTATTTCTAAAACCATATTCTAGTTAATCATTATTTCCCATCATAATGTATACCCTATTTGTTGTGGTAGGCATGTAGAACTACATTTTACATCACTAAAAAACAAATAGTTAACCAAGAAATGAATCATATAACGTTATTTCCTTTGGTAAACACTAAATTCCAAGGTCTGTAGATGAGGGTTGGTCAGTAATGAATGATACTTCCATCTTGAAAACATTGAAAAATGGTGAACTAAGTGAGGGAGATCCATTGAAAGAGTCATAAACCTAGAATTTAAAATGGTTGAATATTCCTATCACATTGGAAAATAATAATCTTTTTCTATAGTACCACATTTATTTTTGATAATATCATACTCAAAATAGGAAATACATCTAAATCATGCTACGAAAAAATATAAAAATATTAAGAGAGAAGTGGTAGTGGATGTTATAGCCTTCCACCATTGAGATTATAAAACCACTTAATTGTCTAACATATAAATTTTTATAGGTTTACTGAACCCAACACCATTGATTTAACAGAATTAATATCCAATACACATATTTGTAGGACAATATTCACTATACTGGGTGATTTATCGTAGGTAAATGGATCACAAATCCTTTAATTTTGTTATGCTTCTTTCTCATTAGGTATATAAGCTATCATGTTTTTGTGGGATTTACTCAGGATTTACCACCACAAATAACTAATGGGAGATAACTGAGTATGAAAGATGGATCATGTAAAGGAAATAAATTTAAATAAGTATTCCAAAATAGGTAAATAATGTGGGAGTCTACACTTTATTTCACTAAAGATTCTCAGGAGGTACTTTATACTCTTACTACTCTATGATATATAAATAGATGATTTCTACCACATAATAGTTGTTAGTAAAAAATATAGATGGTAGTATTATAGATGATCTAGGATATGTGTAACTCCCTGACCCCCGAAGCCAGGAGCTAGTGCATTATGTTAATACATTAACATGATTACAAGGAATCAAATCCTGATGGACAGAGCAGTTTAGTAGACATGGAAAATAGAATACATACCCAAAACAAACATTAAAATTTATAACATAAAACACAACATAGATAATCCATCTAGAATTCAATTATTCCCCTACATTAATCCTTAATATCAAACATAAAACACTTCTTGGCATCTTGGGGAAATAATAACTAAGAAATGGGTGGGCCCAGATGCTCAGTAAGGATAATAAATATTCCTGAAACTATCAAAAATATGCATAAATTGTTAAGGCAAGGTAAAAAACTAAAACACTAGCCTTTTAAAAAATTATCTTCATCATAGTATGGAATGAATAAATAAAATAATTACATTTAATCATTCACAAGTATATTCTATTGGTCTAATAATCACATATAAAATCAATAACTAATATCATATTTAGAAATTTCAAAAGTAGAGATATTATAACCACTACGTCAAGTCCCAATTCCAAGACCACACATAAATATTATGTCAAGGACTTGTTCCAAGACAATATTCTTCATCCTGAGACCTAATGATGAATATAGGGGCTATAATGGGCCACACCAATCACTTACTATGTCCAATAAATTCCTCATATGAAAAGGGAGAAGCAAAATATAAACACTCATATTAAAACTAACATAGGAAATGTAAATACTTTAACCATAAAACATGAACGGTATTAAAATAGAACATCCACTGTTAAACATATCATAAACCCATCCATACAATACCAAATATTAAATCATATTAAATGAATTAAAATTAAGAAAAACATCCAACAAGGGATGTTCACATAGTTTAAAATAATCTTATAAAATCATTAATAATCATTTATAGAAATATGCAGTTCTACTTTGAAAATATTAAAAGTCACAAAATTTATAAAATAATACATTCAAAATATATTTTATGAATCAAATTATTGCATACCACTTTGATACCTTTTAAAGTAATTAACAATTTAAAACATTTTTGTCCATATAAATTAATCATTTAAACCATTTTGAAAACATAGAAATAAATGAAAAATGTTTAGAAGTATAAATCATTAATACATTTGTATTGATTCTTTAGTTAAAGAGTATCTTATATAAAACCTTAAAATTATTTATTTTTTTATTTTTTTTAAGAATCATGGACATGAATGATAAATATATCTCTGTAAACAATTATTCATAAAACATCTCGGATAATAATAAGATCTGGAAATTAACCCTTACCTTAGGTCTGATATTATTTGTACATGTCTAAACCTCTTATATAATGATCTTAAACATATTTTTTACTTATATAATAATAAAAATAATATTTATTTTATCATATTTTATTATTTTAGGACGTTATATTACCCATTTGAATATAATTCCAGGTTAATGCAACATTTCGTGTAATAATCGCTTTGTTTCTCATACGTGTTTTGACTTGTTATTTTTTATCACATTACATAGATAATTATTTAATTACTCTTAGGATGTATAATATTATTTATATATAATATTTATTCATAATATATATATAATATATATATATATGAAATGTAATGCACCATTCATGGAGACGGTTGGTTGTACGTGCGCATGAACATTGTCTCCAATGTATTATCATATTGAATGGAAGTAAGTCTATTAAATACACACACACACACACACACACAAATATATATATATATTTTATTCTAGTAGCCTTATGAAGTAATTTATTTTATTATTAATAATAATATATATTTTTTTATAATCATTATTTAAAAGTGAATGTGGAAGATGAGTCCCATTGCATCATGGAGAAGGTAATCTGTCCGTACACACAAGCGACAATATCATTTCTAAAATGGATAAATGGTAAAGAATAGGATAGAACATGAATTTTATAGAAATAATTTCACTTCATATTAATTATTTATGTCATTTGGATTCATCCCTATACCCTTGGAAATAAAAAATATAAGAAAATTAGTTTACACCACAACGTGGAAATAGTAAGTCTTATGTACGCACGCATGGTGATATTGTTTTTCATAGGATGTGTAAAAGAAGGAATACAATTGTCCCATTATAATTCAATCATTTCATCATATATTATTTGATGAAGGTATTATTTTAGTATGGTAACAATTTATGAAGAGGATGTAGAAGATGAAGAAAACAATGAAAGAAGGGATAAAATGATTACCACTTCTTTAGGTGTCTCCTTTTGATTTGTACAAAAGGAGTAATTTAGTTGATTTTTATACTAAAAGGGTTGCCTCATGGATAATATTTAAGATTTTTGAAATTGTATTGGGATGTTTTTTTATGAGAAAACGTTCTTTGGAGGTGTGAATAAAAGGGAAGGAGATGTTTTTTATCCAGAGATTGTCCATTATTTTAATACATTAGCCGGATTTCAAGGAATCAAGTCCTGAAGGACCGATCAGTTTAGTAGTCCTAGAAAATAGATAACAAAAATGAACGTTACATTACACATTGGAAAATAATACCAACATAAATGTTCCTTTTAGAGAACCATTAATACCTTAGCTTAACCAAGATTATCAATCATAATACACATATTGGAATCCTTGGTAAATATAATATTAGAAAGGGGTGAGCTCCAACACTCAATAAAAGTAAGCAATACAACAGAAGATAACATAAATATTAGGCATGGTGAATAATTTAAAACAAATTCATTTACAAATAATAAACATTAACACTTTATGGAAGTAATATGAGATACGTAAATAACGCCATAATAAAACATAGTCTAAGGTATTCTACTAGTCGAATAACCACATGAACCATCAATAATATTTTCATAATGAGGAAATGTAAAATGTCGGACATTCTGAAACATTTTGTCAAGGCCTCGACAAAGACATTCAAAAATGATTAAGGCCTCGACCAAAACCATATATCAAATTTATGAAAGGCCTTAGAAAATTCCATGACTAATTTTCTAATGATACCTACCAATTAATCAAGGAGTTATAGCGGGCTCCAACTATCATTTACTATGTCCAATGCATTCTTCATATAAAAAGGTTTAAACATAACATTAAAATTCGTATTAAGTATAGCATACTAAATTTCAATACATAATTCATAAACTATAAATGGTGTAAAAATAACACATCCATAGTCAAAAATATCACAAAACATTCAATAAAATATGGAAGATTTGTATTGTAATAAATCATCTTCAAACAAGTTTAAAATCCATCAAAGGTTGTTGACATAGATGAAATGAAAACTATTTGAAATAAATACCCATACAATTTTGAAATCATTTAATAGTTAAATAATTATAAAAGAAAAAAAATATTTTGAAATTAATATTATAAACTTGTATGGGAAGCTTCTATGATTATATAATGTCATAAAATATCCACACCAACCATATAAGGTAAAAAAGACATTCTTACCATAATTTTGTCGAAAAGGTCATAAATTACATTGTTTGGAAAATGACAGAAAGATTCCTTCCAAAACATTTAATAGAAATTCAAACAAGGGTATAAATGACTTTAACGCATAGTTTAGTAAATTGTAAAAATGATTAGAAATAGTTTTTTTAAGAAACATGGATGTGTATTATAAAGAGGTTCCAGTAGATACTTACATAAAAACAACCTCAGATAATAAAGAGATGGGGAAATTAACCCTTACATTGCACTTTCCTTTGGCCGAGGGTACGTTTATCCACCTATATAATGAAAATAGTATATTATTAAATTATTCAAAAACCATATTCCTAGTTTTTATATCATACATGATTCATTTATGACTATATACTTCCCATTTAATAATTATTTCCATGTTAAATATACATTTTGGGTAATAATTGCTTTCTTTGTTGCATGTGTTTTTACTTGTTATTCTTAATCATATAATTTATTTCATAATTTAAATACTTAAATTATATAAAAATGATTTATATATAATATATAGTTATAATATAAATATTTATAATATATAGATATATTAAATGGAAGGCATCGTTTATGGAGACTGTAGGTCGTACATACAAATAAATGATTTTCCGTTTTCATATCTTATTGAATGGAAGTAAGTGAATAAGATATATGCAAGTACATATATATATATTAATCTACTAGAATTATTATTTAATATATTTCATACTTATTAATAATATATATTTTTATAATCATCATTGAATGGTGAACGTGGGATTGAATTTCATCATGTCATGGAGACGGTAATCTGTATGTACGCACGAGCGACAATATCATTATATTGATGTTGAAATCATATGTAATTGGATGGTATATCTTATATACGGATTAATTAACATGTTATATTTAATATTTACAACTTTTATACACATTATTATACAATCCTAAATAATGATGTGTCTAAATAACAAACTACACTGCAACGATGAGACGGTAAGCCGTACGAATGCACGTATGGTGACTTTGTCATTTAGAGGATGGATGGAATAAATAATATGGTTTTACCATATTTATAATAACATCGCAGTATTTAGGTGGTACTGATGTTATTATTTTGGTATGGAAACAATAATGAAATGGGAAGTGGAAGATGAAGAGAACATGAAAGATAGCGGTGACATTATTACCTCTTCTTTGGGTGTTTGCTTTTTAGTTGATCAAATGGACTAATTAGAATGGATTTATGATCCAATTAAGGACTCTAGTATTATTTGAGAGAATTTAGGAGGATATTTCTGTTGGGGTTGGCCGAGCCAAATGGCTTTGGAGGTGTGATTTTGAGAGAAGGTGAAGTGCCCTTTTATCAGAGAGGTGATGGTCACATTAAGAAATGCTTGAAATATTATTTTATAATAAATTAACATTAGGTTACTAATGAATAAATATATCTTATTTAGAGGATAAGGTGTTTATGGGTCGAAATAATCTCAACCAACAGGTTTAAGATAAGTTTATGTTACAATTTTATCCTTATATTTTAAATTTAACTTTTAGTTAAATAGTTTAGATTTTACAGGGTCTTCGTGTATTCATACACTATATGGTCAATAAACATACTATAAACATCCATGACAAACTCAAGTGGTTAATTAATTACATATATAATATTATTTACTCCATTTGTATGAGCCACTTATTTTTATGAATATTATATCAAGCAATAATATAGAAGTTGTTTTGAAAAATTAATTTTCGCCGATTTTGACACTATTTTGTATTTTGTTTTTGTGAATGTCTTCACAGCTTCATTACTTGTAAAATGATACATTGAATCAACCCTAAAAGTTTATATCTCCTTGAAAATTTTGGTACGTCATAAAAACTTTGAAATTATATTTATTTTTATATTTATAATATCTTTTATTTGATTTTTTCATTAATACGGTAATTACGACATCATCATTGTGTCATAAATAATAATAAATATCCAACGTCAAAAATTATAAATAATGTACCATGATTTAGGAATTATTATTAGATTTCTAAAAAATATTTATAGTTCAAGTTATCTTATGTATACCCCAATATAAAAAATGGGTTAGTTATTAAAATTTTAATTTCACACTTTTAAATATTCATTAAATAAAATAATAATAAATGTCCTAATCTAATCCAAGTGGACCAAAGAGGATTCTATTTTATTATTAAGGTTTTTACAGTTAAATTACACTTATACATTAGAATTAGGTCATGTTCTAGGGTAATTATAATATCATATTTACTTTTAATTAGACTATTTATTTTTATCTGGGGAAAATTAAATTCAAAATTTATAATTCACCAAAAATTATTTTCATATTATTGAACCACATTTCATATTATGATATTAAGTATTTCTGTCAGATTTTTGAAATTCAACTCACTGAAGCTGTAAAATTATGTTTTATGCAAATTTTCAAATGATCCTAAAAGATGGGTAAAAAATGGTAAAAGTTCAACAAAATTTTATACATCTAACTTTATTATAAAATTACTCCAATTGTAACACCCCAATATCCTACGATATGTTTCCCTTTGAATAATGCATTAGCTTGCATTGTAAGCAAGTTAGAGTTTTAAAAAACCATGACTAATCAAACCAGCCATTATGAATAGTAATACCCACTTTTTGAAATTATTATTTTTAAATGGAATTTATTTTTGGATTCGGAATATCAAAATTAGCTTAGGGTGATGTTTTGGTATTTTTATGAAAACATTCAATTTTGGATGAATAGTGAAAACACAACATTATTGGTTTAAACAGACTTTTTATTTCAATAATTAATTATTTTATTTTATTTAATTTTAGGTCAATATAGATATATAATACCTATATATTTTCAATGTAATTAAATGGAGTCACCTTATAATAAGATTAAATATATAAAAATTTTATTTAACTTTTTACCGCCTTTTACCCACCTCCTAGGAGCATTTGGAAATTTGCATAAAACATAATTTTACCACTTCTTTGAGTTGAAATTCCAAAATCTTAGAGACACAGTTGAAATCATTATGTGAAATGTGGTTTAATAATTTGAAAAAAATGGTGAATAGTAACTTTTTACTTTTATTTAACACGGTTAAAAGTAAACAGTGTAATTAATGTTAAAACTGATATTATAATTACCCAATCACATTTCCTAATTCTATTTGATAAGTGTAATTAGACAAAAAAACCTTATGAATAAAACATGATCCTCATTGATCCACTTTGATTACATTAGGATATTAATTATTATTTCATTTAAAGAAGAGTTTAAAGTGTTAAATTTAGAGTTTAATAAATAAACCATTTTTAATATAAGGTTACACAAAATATAAATTAGAATATGAATATTAATTATAAATATAGAAATATTTCCAACATAATGATATTTTATTTATAATTTTTATAAATTAAATAATTTAATTTATTTATGACACAATGATGATGCGAGTATAAACTTATTAATGAAATATTAAAATAATTGATATTATAAATATCCAAATAAATGTACATTGAGACATCTGATGAACTAAACTAATTTTATAGGTTAATATGACATTTTAGGGGCTGTTAAATAAATGTTATTCGAATTGATAAAGTTTTATGGCTTTTAATAAAATCAAATAATAAATATTGTCAAAATTGATGTAATTGAGTTTTAAAAACAAGTACTATATTATTAATTGATATAATATTCCTAAAAATATATGGATTCCCCAAAAAACAAATATAAGGTTATATATATTAAAAATGATCCACATGGGGTTCTCTAGGCTTGTTATTGTAAGTTTATTAAACATATAATATATAAATAAAAAGATACATGGTAAAGGTCAATTTATTTAACTAAGAGTTAAATCTAAATTATAAGGTTAATATGGTTACGAGAACTAGTCTAAAACCAATTGGTTAAGATATTTTTGACCAATACCCATCGTATCTTCTAAATAAACCATTTTGATGCCATAATAAACTGAAAGAGATTTTATTATAAAATAGTATTTCAATCATTTCCAAAAGTGACCCTCACCTCTCTTCTAAAATGGTGTTTGACCTTCCCGTAACTTCACACCTATAATGCCATTTGGCTCAGCCAAACCCTACTCATATATACTCTAAACATTCCTCCCTCCATCCTAGAGGTCTTCCATTGATCATTAATCAATTCTAAGCATCCTTTTTCATCAAATTTAAAGGAAGAACCCAAAGAAGAGGTAAATATTTCTTCACATCTTTCAAGTTCTTTTCTTCTTCCAATTCATCTTTAATTATTGTTTCAATTTTAAATAACAACTATAGAATATTATATATATGTTGATGTTATTATAAAAATTCTACATCCATATTCATTATTCTATCCATCCTAAGAATGGCAATGTCACCATAAGTGTGTCGTAGGGCTTTCCGTCTCCACATCGTGGTGTAGTTTGTCATTCAAACACATAATTATCTAGATGGGTATAATAATGAGTATAACTGATGTAAATAAAAAATATAACATTCTAATGATTATGTATATATTATATATCTTCCAATTACATATTATATCACCATCAATATAATGATTTTGTCGCTTGTGCGTAAGTACGGATTACCGTCTCCACGAACGCGATTAGATTCATTCCCGCTCGTAATCATTCAAGAATAATTTACATTTTAGGATTACAAATAATGTTTAAGAAATTAATATCATTCTGGATATCAATAAAATAAATCCTATCCATAACAAACACAGCTTATGTAATCAATCAAATAAAGGAAAACGAATATGTTAACACCCGGAACGATGATACTACTGAAATATTATTAACAAAGCAATATTAGAGGTTCATATATGATATTATATTTATGTATATAGAACTCTTCTAATTTAATAAAAAAAATTAACTACTATTTATTAGGTTAGCATACCAATGACTATGGAAAAGAACAAGGTAAGGGTAAATTTTACAATCTCTTTATTATCTGATGTTGTTTTTTAAGTAAGTATCTATTGGGACATCTTGGTCATCCACATCCGTGTCTTCTTAAAAATGTATTTCAGAACATTTTTACTATTTACTATAGAATGGGTTAAATTAATTTATACCCTTATTTGATGATATATGTTTTTAAAGGAATCTTTCCGTTGTTTTCCAAACAAGAAACATTATGACCTTTTAGACTAAATTAAGTTAAGAATGTATTTTTTTAACTTATATGGAGGGTGCGGCTATTTTCCTCCATTATATAATTGTCAAAATTTCCCCTAAAATAATATAATAATATTTTTAAAATAAATTCTTTCTTTTATAAAAACATGACTACTCATTGATTTGAAAATAGAAAGAGATATTTCACTCAAAAAGATTTTATTTTTTCTATGTAAACAGTCATTGGTGGATTTTAAACCTGTTTGAAGTTCATTTAATATGATACAAATATTTCAGTTGTATTTAAGGTTTTGTGATCTATTTGATTGTGGATGTGTTATTTTTATACAATTCATTGTTTATGGATAAGTACTGACATTTCATACGCGATTTTTAATATGAATGTTTATGTTATTTTTAAACCTTTTCATATGAGGAATGCATTGAACTTAGTAAGTTAAAGGTGGATCTCTCTATTACTCCTTGATGCATTGGTAGGTCTCATGATACAAAATATTGTCTTCGAATAGGGACATGAAAAAATATTATTTCTAGTCATGGCACTTGGCCTAGACTATCTGGTTATGATGTCTTGCATTATGCATTCCCTCATTATAAAAGTTGTTATTGATAATGTGGGAGATTATTAAACAAGTAGAATCTCCAAGTGAATAAGTAAATGGAATTATTTTATTTTATCCTTTCCAGATTATGCCGATTTTTATGTTTAAAAGGATTTTTTTTAGTCTTATACATTGCCTTAAATGTTTATTCTTATTTATGAATGTTTCTGCTATATTGTTATTCTTACCGAGCATGTAATATCACCACTTTCAATGTTTTATTTTTCCAAGAATGTGAAAAATTATTTTATTGTAGAACTAGAAGGATAGGATAAGGATATAAGTTCATTCAAAGGGGAAACATGTTTTTGGTGTTTTTATTTCATTATATAATGTAAAACTTATGAGATTATCCAGTACATCCAAGGCTACTAAACTGATCAGTCTTTCAGGATTGGATCCCTTATGATCATTCCAATGTTATTGATAATGCACAAATTCTAGCTTACTGGGGTCATAGAGTTACATTTGGTATCAAATTGGGTTTAGTACAATCCTTGGAAACTTTATTTATAAAAACGTTAATTAGAGAACACTACCCTACGATAGACATTGAGGATTAGTATAGATGAATTTCCAAAAAATTGGTACTATAGAGATTTTGTGAGTTTTCCAAGAAATACATCACTGTCTAGATACGAACAGGTACAAGAATCTCTGGAAAAGATATACCTAGGTGTAAAACTTCAAAACATCACTTTGAGCTGGACCGGAACGGAAACTAGTGCATGATAATGGGGCTTGCGGCACTCTTGGTTACGAAACTCTCGGGCGGGATATGCTTAGGAAAATTCCCATTTTATTTACAAACCATTATAATGGGTTTATGAGTACATACTTCTCTTAGAAAACATTTTTATGATTAGAGATTATATCCATAAACTGTTCAATTTATGTTTATTATTTTACATGTTCAGAATTAAGTATTTCAGTTCATAAACTAATCTGTTGTATGCTATTGTTTAGAAATGGAACCTATTGGAATGAATGAAAACCATATCAAGGAACTTAATCCATACGGGGATTGAACTCCTTATAAAGATAATTATAATGGATATGGTGATTCTACTGGTGCTAATTAGCCTATCACCATACTAGGAAAACTCACTTATGTTATGAGTAATGACCTTACCCATATGTAGAACCCTGATCCACAACGTGGAGGATCAATGTTAGAAAACTTCATGGGGAAAACACTACCAACATTCAATGGGATTAAAAATCCATTATTTTTTTAGTAATGGATAAGTTCTTTAGAGAAAATATTACATGCTTTATTGAGTAGTGAAAGGGAAAAAGTTGCCCTGGCAGTTTATCGATTTACAAGAGATGCAGATCAGTGGTGGTAATTAATCCAAAACTGAAATTAGGATGAATAATTATCAAACATGGAATGGATGGAGCTTAAAAATATTGTTTATAAAAATACTTTCCTCATGACCATTGAGCAGATATAGGAAGACAATTTCTGAGTCGGAGACCAAAGGAGGATGAGAATGTCGCAAAGTTTGAGGATGACATTACAAGGTTAGCAAGGAATGCAAAAAAATATATACGTAACCCATGGTGTAATATTAATCAATTTTTTTATGGGTTAAAACCATTTCTCCAACAAGAATTAGTCTCACAATCCATCTCATTATACAAAGATACAGTATCATCCGTTATGAAGACAGAAAATGAAATCTCTAAGTCTTATGACTTTAAAGAAAAGAAAGAGAAAAATAGATCTGTCAAACACAATGGAAATGGAAATAGGGGGATGAAGGGAAAAGTTAATTATCCATCCTGTGCTAATTGTGGGATGAAACACCTATGTACATTCCTAAAGGGAATGGAATTCAGTTATAAGTGTGGAGATAAAGGCCACCAAGCTCATGATTGCAAGGGAAAAAAGTGGCTGTCAATGTTGAATGATATAATTATAGATAAAAGGGGAATTATGGAAATGAATTTCCTAAGTGAGAAGGGAACATAGCCCAGAAAAGGATTGGGGGGAAAGGCCAAGCTTATGAAATCACTACTGCTGAGGATGAAGCTCAGAAAGATGTGGTGGAAGTTAATTTAATGATTAACTCAACTTTAGCTAATGATTTATTTTATTCTAGATCATCTTATAGTTTCATATCTTCCTAGTTTTCTCAGAAAATTAGATATATATCAATTTGACTTAACAAGGGAGTTTTCAGAGAAAACTCCGAAGGGATGTATCATCGAAACAAAATTTTGCGAATTAGTTTCAATTAGAGAATATAAATTCTTTTTATCTACTACTCTCATCATCATTTCCATGATTAAATTTGATATAATCATTAGAATGGATTGGATTTCAGACCATGATGTGAAAATTTATTTTATGAAAAATGAGGTTACAATTTTTGATGATGATAAGTACCTTATCATTAGGGAAAAAAAGTCAGCACCTGATTTTGATCAAGATCCACCACTAGTACCTCTATTAAATTCAATTATTATAGAAGAAGAGAATGAAATAACTATGGGTGTGAGAAATAGTGTTCTAATAGAGGATGTTCTTATTGTGAAAGAATATGTTGATGTGTTTCTAGAGGATTTACCTGGACATACTTCAGAATGGGAAATTGAATTTTCCCATGATATAATTCCTGGTTTAAGCCCCATATCGAAGACCCCTTATAGAATGTCCACTGTAGAATTAGTGGAACTAAATAATCAACTAGTGTAATTGAGTAATAATTGATTTATTTTCCTCTGTTTTACTCCATGGAGAGCGACTATCCTTTTTTTAAAGAAGAAAGAGGGATATATGAGGTTGTCCATTGACTATAGACAGATCAATTCTATAACTATAATGAACAAGTATCCCCTACCGTGAATTTATTATTTATTTGATCAACTTCATGGAGATCAATATTTTTCAAATATTTACCTTCGACCTAGATACCATCAGTTGTGCGTGAATAAGGAAGACACCTAGAAGACAACATTTAGAACCATGTATGTGCATTACTAGTTTACAATAATGACTTTTGGATTGACTATTGCACCCTATTTCTTCCCAGATCTAATGAATATATTTTTCAAGTAATATCTTGATGATGTTGTTGTGGTATTTATTGATGATATCTTGGTATACTTCAAAAGCTATGAAGATCATGATAATCACCTGTGAATTATTTTAAAAACTCAAAGAATAAATGAATTATATGGGGCGTTTAGCAATTATGAATTATAGAATCATGAGATTTCCTTTCATGGACATATTGTCTCTAAGGATGGAATCTCTATTTATCCTTCAAGAACCAAGGCAATCCAAAAATGGCCAGCACTGATGAGTATAAATGATGTAGGCAGTTTTATTGGTTTAGCAGGTTATTATCATCATTTTGTCTAGAATTTTGGCCGATTGGAAAACCCATTAACCAATCTCAAATGTAATGGGGGTAAATTTGTTTGGACAAAAGAGTGTGACAAATGTTTTGAGGAATTGAAGAGAAGATTATTCAATGCTCCTATCGTGACTCTACCTTCAAGGAAGGATGGTTTTGTTTTTTAAAGTGATTCATCAAAGAGTAGAGATGGTTATGTCGTTATCAAAAATGATTGAGTTATTTCCTATGCATAACAATAGCTAAATATTCACTAGAAAAACTCTCTTATTCATGATATTTAGTTAGTAGTTGAAATCTTGGCTCTGAAAATATGGAGACACTATCTCTATAGTGAAATATTTATGATTTATACATTTCACAAGTGTTTTAAGCATATTTTCTCACAATAATAACTCAACATTAGGTAAATATGTTGGATTTAATGACTCATGTATTATGATGGAACTATAACCTACCACCTGGGGAAGTTAAATACGCTGAAAAAGGTTTTGAGTAAAAAGAATCATGGATTTTTTAACAATATGAGAGTTGAAAGGGATCCTATTTTCATAGATCCTTTAAAGATGGATATGGGAATAATGATGGAAGGTGAAAAATCAATACATTTTCTAATGGTTTCCAAACCATATTTACGAGAAAGGATAAAGAGTTCTCAGAATGATGATGAGGAGTTTCAAAAAAAGATTAAATTTGTGAGTGATAGGTGATTGACAGACTACATATCTGGAGATGGAATATTGAAATTTGGGAAGAGACTTAGAGTTCCTAACATACCTGATCTAAAAAGAGACAACTTGGATGATGCTCACAGCTCCAATTTCTCTTTACGCCCTGGGAGAACCAATATGTATAGAAATATAATGAAACATTTTTTGTGGGAAAACATGAAGAGGGAGATTTTTTATTTTGTGTCAAGATGTATAGTTTTTCAACAAGTAAAAGCTATAAGGCAACAACCTAGAGGATTCATGCAACCTCTTCCCATAACTTAGTTCTAATGGGATAATATTATATTCGAATTTTTCATAGGGCTACCAAAGACTCTTCGAAGGAATGATTTTAATGCCTTAAACCTAGTTACCTAGAGTCAATGAATTATTGTGTATCATTGCCATGATCACAAAATATCAAGTCTCGAAAGACTGATTAGTTTAGTAGCATTGGAATTACTAGAAACATTCTTAAGGTTTACGTTACATCATAAAATGGAAAACTACAACCAAAATGTCTCCATTGAAAACATGGAGATACCCTAGACTATCCCTGGAGTTCATTCATAATATACTTCTTTGCATCCTGGGAAAATGAAACATAGAATGTGGTGAGCTCAAATGCTCAGTAAGGATAACATTTTAGTAGAAACGTTCATAAATAAGCATAAATATTTAAGGCAATGTATAACACTGGAACAAAAGCATTTTAAACATGGACTTCAGCATAATATGGAAAAGATAAAATCAAATAATTCCATTTACTTATTCACATGGATATTATAATATTCGGATGATCACATGTAATATCAATAACCACTTTCATAGTGAAGGAATGCATAATGTCAGACTATCATAACGACATAGTCATATCCTTGTTCGAGGAATAGAAATAAGATTTTTTAAGGCCCTGTGCCAACACACTAGTTTGTATCATGAGTCTTACCGATGCATTGAAGCACAATAGCAGTTTCCACCTTTCACTTACTAAGTCTAATGCATTCCTCATATGAAAAGTTTGAAACAAAACATAAATATTCTTATTAAAACTAGCATACGAAATTTCAATACTTTTAACCCCAAACCATGAATTGTAACAAAATTGCACATCCATAGTCAAACATAACTCATTCGATACAACATCAATGATTGTATTGTATCAGATTAACCTCCATCGAGAATAATGAAGGATATTTAAAAAAATTAAAATAATCAATAAACTGTTGAGATAAATATCCCCCTTTGTCTTGAAATCATTTAAAAGTCACACAATTTGTCAAGAAGCTGTTTAAAATATATTTTTGAACCAAAGTGTCCTATACCACTTTTAAACTTTTAAAATGAATTTTTATTTGAATACTCTAATGTCCATATAAATAAATCGTTAAAATCTTTTTTAAAACATGGACATTAATGAGAAAGATTTAGAATAATAAATCTTTAAAACATATTAAAATTATATTTTAGTTAGAGTTCCTAACCAAAAGAGAGACACTTGAATACAAATAATTGAGGTAATCAAAAGATTGTAATATCATGAAAATAAAGGTATTCATGATATACTATGTCAAAGTATATTATATACACAATATAAAAGTAATTTGGTGTATAACAACAAAGGAGATTCAATGGAATGTAAATTGAGATGAAATATATCATAATGGCCATATCCTTAGGTTAAAGATAAATAAATAACATAATTATGTGTGAAAAATACAAATAAAATTGGTGTGATTGGATATATGTGTAAAACAATCAAAGGACATTCACACATATTCTTGTAAAAACAACAACAATGATTTAGATGTTTAACTCAATAAATAGATATTTGAGATAATATTACTCTTATCAAGTTCATATCGAAGACTTGAGAATTTATCAATGGAGTGATTATGTGTATCAAAAGTATATCCAAGTAAAGGGGAGTGGAAATTATGAAATAATAAAATAATTAGTGATTCCCCACATAATCTTGGAGTAAAATAATCAATCAAGTATGCGTAAAGCTAAATGAGTGGAAATGGAAATTTCAAATTCCCATATCGATTGGGTAAATTATGAAACTTACACCCATGAAATAAGGGTCATACAATGATGATGTAAATATCCATAAATTAAAGTATATTTCACAATGAATACAATAATGAGCAGTACACAGACCACATGAAATAAATAAGTGGTGAACAATGCAAATATAATGGAATTAAAAGTGAGATAAGAAACCCCTTACTTTGTACTTTTTCCATAGTTGATGGTAGGTTAACCTCCTGTATAATGGTGAAATAATTGTTATTAAATTATAAAAGAGTCATATACATTAATATGATATAATATATGATCTTTTAACATTTCATTGTTAATATCATCATAGTATTATCGTCGTTTCGAGTGTTAACTTACTTTTTGTCTTTTATATGTTTTATTACATAAGTCGTGATTGTTAAGGATAGGTTGTATCTTATTCATATCCAGAATGATATCATGGCCTTAAACAATATTTTTAACCATCAAATGAATATTCTTCTTGAATGGATACGATGGAGAATGAATCTCATCGCGTTGGTGGAGACGGTAGTCCGTACGTACGCATGAGCGACAATCTCAATCTTTTAATATTAAAATAATATATTATTTGATGGTATATAAAATATAAGGAATCATTATCATGATAAATTTTTATTTAAATCAATTAAACATAATTATCATACCCATCCAAATAATAATGTTTTGAATTACAATTACACCACGACGTGGAGACGGCAAGACGTACGTACACACATGTGGTGACATGTCAGTCTAAGGATGGATAGAATACTGAATATGGTTGAACCATATTTAAAATAACATCACAGTATATATAATGTAATGGAGTTATTATTTTATAATTGAAAAAAATAATGAAGAAGTTTAAGAATAAAGGAACATGAAAAAGGGTGGTGAGAACATTATCTCTTCTTTGGGTTATTCCTTTTGATTTGATCAAAAGGGCTCCATAAGATGGCTTTATGATCAAATTAAGGTCTGTAGGTTTAAGTGAGGGAATTTGAGAGAATATTTGTTAGGTATTAGCCAAGATAATAGGATTTGAAGGTGTGAATTAGTGAGAAGGGGGAGTTCCCTTTTATAAGAGGGGTGAGGGAACCTTAAAAAAAGATAGAAATATTATTTTATAATAAATTCACAATTGGTTTATAATGTATCAAAAGTGGATTATTTAATGGTTAAGGTACGGATAGGTCAAAAACCACTCGACCAATAGGTTTTAGACAGTTTTGCATCACTATACTAACTTTATCATTTTTCTTTAACTCATAGTTAAATAGTTTGACAGTTACCATGTCTCTTTGTATTTTTATATTATATTGTCAATACAATTACTATAAACATCCAAGAAACCCCTAAGTGGTCCATCAATAATACACTTATCATTATATAAGTCCCTTGTATGAAACTTAGATATTTAGGAATATAATATCAATTAATAATATAGTATTTGTTTTAAAAACTCATTTATGTCTATTTTGACACTATTTAATAAATAATTTTTTAAAGTATTAACTAATTTATTAATTCGAATAAAATTTATTTATAAAAACTAAATATGTAATAGTAACCAATAAAATTATTTGATGTCATCCAAAGATTCAAATTATATTTATTTTAACTTCTATAATACCAATTATTTGATTCTTTCCTTAATAAGGAAAATGTTGCATCATTATTGTGTTATAAATAAATTTACATAATCAATGTCTAAAAATTATAAATAAAATACCATTATGTAGGAAATCATTTTTTATTTCTAATTAATTTTTATATTAAAAAATATAACATATATATTGTAACGACCCAAATATTTTCAATGGAAAATTCCCTTCTTATATTTATGTCATAAAAACACAAAATAATGAACTACGAAGTGATAAGTGACCTTTAAACATAATTTTTCACCCTTATGTTTGGAATTTTAAAAATCCGACATACACGTTTGTGTTCAAGATAGTTTTTAGAGTCTAATCAAACAAAAATAATTATTGGTTAATAGTAACCTACCCTTATGAATAGTAACCTACCCTTATGAATAGTCATATGACCCTTATGAATAGTAAATAATAGTAACATTACCTATTAATAATAAAATAAAATTTAGACAACTTAGAATGTGACAATTTGACATTAGTAAACGTTTTTGATATTTTATATGTCATAAATAATTAATTATAATTAATTAATTAATTTAAAATAATATTTATTCCCCTGAAATGTATTCATAAATTATTGAGTCAATTTCTAATAGTATTTAGATAATTTTATAAGACCCTATATAATTTTTGAAAGAACTACAAAATCAGTTTAAATTTTAAAAACTGTTTTTAAGTAAATTATGATTTTAATTAAATATTAAATTTATAATATTTAGAAAATTATTTTTGAAAAATTGACTTCATTTTTGGATTCTACACGTCGAAAAATGGTTGCGGTAAGGTTTTGGGATTTTTCTAAGATACTTGATTTTTTGGTGAATAGTAGAATACATTAATTTACCAAATAAATACATTTTAATTAAAAACCACTATTCCTGACATCACAAGTGATGTAAGCACCCAAATCCCGAACTCACATGTATTATTTAATATTATTAGTCCTCCAATAATCACTATTCCTTCTCTTAGGTGAAATTAATAAACTAATCAATTTTATATTAAGGAAACCCCTCTCCCCTCCACTATAAAAGCCACCCTTCACTCCCTATTTTCCTCACACCTCTCAAGCTCCAATCCTTCTCTAAACTCTACCCAAAAACCTTCCCTAGCCCCTCCCCCACGTCCAAAATCTGCTGGTCTCATCAAAATACCAAGCCTATCTTCATTAAAGAGGTTCTCAAGAGGAAGATTCTAAAGGTAATTTCTCTCCCTATTCTCCTTTAATTTCATTTCATGTTCAAGTTCCTTTCATGATCTCTCCCTACGTATCTTCATAAAAATTGTTTTTTAACTCCAGTATTATTCATTTTCTGTAATTTTATTATTCTAATGGTATATTATATCACCCCACACCCTTTCCCTCTCCCTTTTATTTTATTAAAGAGAACGTTGTTCATGTTGTGTTAATTTATCACCTTCAAAAACAACATGATCCTTTCTTCCATTTCTACCTTCAGATCTGGTCATGAAAACATTTTTATGGTTGAACCAGAATATTTTATATATATTATGTTCTATTTTAAGTTCTGGAAATAAGCTATGGCCAAATTACTATGTAAAATTTAAAACGAGTTTAGTGTGATCCAAAAACTGCTCAAATTAACCCATATAATCTTCATTTAATTATTATCTAATGATTCGTCCACCTGGATCTAATATAACTCATTATAAAATCATTCAAGATTCTGTAATATCAATAATAAAATTTAAAATCAGTTATGGATATTTACCCATGATCTAACCAAACATCAATTTAAGAATACAAGTGGACTGCTCAAGAAAACCATGAAAACGAACATCCCCGATCAATGTTTTTAAACTCTATAAGTCATCCAAAGGAACATAATATGAAATAATGAAACCAGAATGAACCCTATTTATGTATAAAAGGTTCCGGAATTTCTAATTAATGAATATAATGTCATTATACAGGACATTAAAGAGAAGGAGGCATTCGAGTACAAGGTAAGGGGAATCTCGAACCCAATTTTCATCCATCGGGTTCTCCCTCCTTCAATCCTATTTTGATATGGTTACTCCTCCAAGATCGTTTGTTCCTCATTTCATTTACTTTTCTGGGATATACATTTTTTTCAGTGGTTTTTATGTCCATCAAAATGTTTTCCAAAAGAACTCTTCTTTCAAGATCTCACCTTTTACCTCTTCTTCAAGGTTGATGGTTCTTGTATCATGTATGTTGTTCCCTCTTTCATTTGGGAACCCAAATCTTATGAATGTGTTATAATGAGATGAAACACATTCCATTCCATTGGTTATTTATATACATGTTTGATATTTGTTCTATGTGGCAAGCATGATAATGATAATGTAATGATGTGACGGGTGCGCCCGAAATTATATAGCGCAAAATAAATGTTTAAATGTGACGGGTGTGCCCGAAATTATATAGCACTCCAATGCATTGGGTAAAGTGATGAATCTCATGAGTAAATGTGAAATTATGTGTGAAAAATATTCTATCTTTGTTCAAAAGTATGTGTGGTAGTTAACCACTAAGACTTCATGTTTAATTTTTATGCATTCCATATTTCAAGTTTATTGTTTATGCTCCTCTCATGTTCATGATATTTGGTCTATGTCATGATTATGCTCACCCCATGATGTATTGTTCTTATCTATCCTCTTAATGGGCTTTTAGCTCACCCCTTTTAATGTATATCCTCAGGTAGCTACATGTACTAAGGAGAAGACAAGTGCCAAAAATAAGCAATAGAAGAAGAAATTAAATGAATGTTTATGCTAAATGTTTTATTTTTTATGTATGGTCCTAGTTTTCCCAAGACACTAAACCTCTGGATCCTCCATGTGTAATACTATTATGTTTTTTATCTTTGAAATGATGTAATAGTAATGTAAGAAAAGGTCGGGTCGCTATAGTTGGTATCAGAGGAAAGAATTAGTTAATTTGAGAATTAGGATTAGTAAACCCTGGAGAAAACCTCTAGCATAAGAATAGGTACAAACAGATACACAAGAACATTTACCTAGGGATCCCATATGTTATGTTTTTGGTATAATTGTTTAAATGAATAAGTTATTCATGAATTATTTACTTATGTTTTGTTCTAACCTATTATATTTTAGAAAATCGTGGGAACCAGGAGAAATCAGTCCAACAACTCGTGCGAGGTCCAATGCAACGATTTCCCGAATGACATCCCCAATGATTTTTGAGGTGGAGGTCAAAACATCATGGCGATGCTTACCCAGTTTTCTCAGGTTATGAATAATAACCATAATAATGCCGAACGTCCACCTTCACGAAAGAGGGAGAAACTAGCTATCGAATGTTTTATGCGGCAACGACCACCGACGTTTTTTGGATCTTCCGATCCACTAGTTGCGGAACAGTGGGCCAACTCCATGGAGAAGATATTTTCTGTTCATCACTGTTCCGAGATGGAGAAGGGGACTCTAGCTGTTTATCATCTAGATGGAGAAGCTGATCCATGGGGGGCTGTGATTAAGAACACCAAGCCAAGGGTTGAAATTGAAGAGATGGAATTGGAAGACTTTAAGATAATTCTTCTTAATAAGTACTTCCCAACAACTCTTCGCATGAAGATGGAGAGAGAATTCATAGAGGTCAAGGAAAATGAAGGAGAATCTGTCACAACCTATGAAGCAAATTTCACAAGGCTCTCAAGGTATGCTTCGGGTTTTGTTATCAACAATGATAGAAAAATTGATAGATTCTTTAGAAGATTAAAACCACATCATCGAAAGGCTCTTCCAATTCGAGACTCTGGGAGTTATGAAGAAGTTGTTTGGTGTGCTCTCAAAGTAGAGATGGTGTTTGGAGAATTGTCCCATGGATATGGTGATAAGAAAAGAATGATGGAGTTTCAAGATGGTGGATCTAATGACAAAGGTGGGAAGAAAACACAATGACCCACATGCCAAAAATGTTGAAAGTTGCACAATGGGAACTGCCACAAAGGGACGGGGAAATGCTTCATGTGTGGGAAAGAAGGACACCTTGCTCACGAGTGTTGAAAATACATGAAAAGGAAGGATAATGTAGCCGATGAAAGGAGATAACCACTCGTGGTTCAATTCTACAACTGTAGGGAGCTAGGGCACTATTCAAACTAGTGCACTAAACCTGGAGCTCTCGAGGGTAATCAGCACCAACAACCACCAAAGCCAAAGGAACAAGGGAATGCTTATGCCATCACTACTGTGGAGGTGGAACATGCTAATGAAGTCGTAAAAGGTACACTTCCTATTCACTCATGAATGGAAAAGTCTTGTTTGATTCTGGTTCTACGCTTTTCTTTATATCTTTCAAGTTTGCTAGAACTATAGAATCGAAGCCCTGGAACCTTGAATTAGAGATATCTGTAAAAACACCAAGTGGTGCAATCATTGCAACCCAAGTGTTTGACTCTTCTCCTATTTACGTATGTGGGACAATTTTTCCAGCAAATCTCATAATACATCCCTTGGTGGAATTTGACGCTATAATGGGAATGGATTGGCTCTTGTTATATAGAGCACATATCAACTTTCGGGAAAATGAAATATATTTTCATATTCTGAACCATCCCATGATCCTCTAAATATGAAAGGAATATCATGAATCTCCATTGAGAGATCCTTCAATGGTTTGGGTGTCGATTCCCTATGAAGAAGCATACCTCGCCCAAATGATTGAGTCAAAGGAAAGTTTCAAACTTGAGGAAATTCCCATCGTAAGGGAATACAGTGATGTATTTCCCGATGAGTTACCCGGAATTCCCCCGAATCGTGAGGTAGAGTTCTCAATTGAACTCATACCCGGAGCTACTCCTATCTTGAAGTGCCCCTATGGGATAGCTCCTATCAAACTGGAGGAGTTAAAGAAGTAGCTCCAAGATCATCTGGACAAAGGGTTCATACGCCCTAGTGCATCACCTTTGGGTGCGCCAGTGCTCTTTGTGTAGAAGAAGGATAGAACCATGCGGCTGTGTATCGATTATCGAGAACTCAACAAGATCCACATAAAGAACAAGTATCTTCTCCTAAGGATTGATGACTTGTTCGATCAGTTAAGAGGAGATCAATACTTATCAAAGGTGGATCTTCATTCTAGATATCATCAGGTAAAGGTGAAGAAGGAAGATATTTAGAAGATTGCCTTCCATATAAGGTATGGACACTATGTGTTTTTGGTGATTCCCTTTGGACATACTAATTCCCCTGCAATCATCATGGATTTGATGAATAGAGTCTTTAGACATTACCTCGACAAATTTTTTATAGTGTTTATCGATTATATTAGAATCTACTCCAAGAGAAAGGAGGAACATGAAGAACATCTATGACTTGTGTTGGCAACATTGATAAAGGAGAAGTTGTATGACAAGTTCCGCAAGTGTGACTTTTGGATTAATCAAGTCACGTTCTTGGGACATGTGATCACAAGTGTGGGAATTTCTGTGGGTACTTCAAAGAAAGAGGCAATTGAGGAATGGCCCAGGCCCTCTAGTGTCACATAAATCCATAGTTTTCTTGGATTAGCTGGGTACTATCGAAGTTTTGTGAGAAACGTCTCACGAATGTCAATCCCGCTAACTAAGTTAACAAGGAAAGGGGTAAAGTATGTCTGGACGAATGAATGTGAGGGAAGCTTCAAGGAGCTAAAGAGAAGGCTGATCACTGCACCTGTACTCACACTACCAAAAAGTGGAGAAAGTTTTGTGATATACAGTGATGCTTCAAAGAAAGGCTTGGGTTGTGTACTCATGAAAAATGATAATGTGATAGCCTACACCTCATGACAGTTGAAGATCCATGAGCAGAACTACCCGACACATGATCCAGAGCTGGCAGCCGTGATTTTTGCCTTGAAAATCTGGCGGCACTACCATTATGGCGAGAAGTGTGACATATACACCGACCACAAGAGCCTAAAGTATATATTCACACAAAAATAGCTCAACATGCGTCAAAGGAGATGGTTAGAGCTAATCAAGGATTATGATTTCTCTATTCACTACCATCCTGGGAAGGTGAACAAGGAAGATGATACTCTAAGCAGGAAAGAACCTGCTACTCTATCCATGTTGAGGATTGAGAAAGACCCTATCTTCTTGGATATGCAAAGGATGGATTTGGAAATCATAAGGGCAGGGGATACATCCTACCTTTCCAAAATGACTATGCAACCATCCATCCAACATAAGATTAAGGAAGCACAAAGGGATGATGTGGAGATACAAAAAAGGGTGAATGTTGTAAAGGAAGAGAAGCTGTAAGAGTTTCATATCGACGATGATGGTGTGATTATGTTTGGAATGCGGCTTTGTGTGTCTTCATCACCCGGGGTAAAGAAGGAGCTATTGGATAATGCACACAACTCAACATTCTCTATCCATCCTGGAAGTACCAAGATGTATCATGATCTCAAAGAGCACTTCAGGTGGGATAACATGAAGAAGGAGATTGCGGAATATATATCAAGGTGCTTGGTATGTCTGCAAGTTAAAGCTGAGCAGCAAATGTCCAATGGTATGATGTAGCCATTGCCTATACCCATGTGGAAATGGGAAAATGTTACAATAGAGATTGTCACGGGTCTCCCGAAAACATCAAATGGAAATAAAGCGATATAGGTTGTGGTTGATCAACTCACCAAGACTGCCCATTTTATTGCTATTCGAGAAGACCTCTCACTTGAACAACTTGCAAGGATATATGTGAAGGAAGTAGTGATATTGCATGGTGTTCCACTCTCGATTGTCTCTGACCGTGATCCAAGGTTCACATCTATGTTCTGGAGGAGCCTTCAACATGCATTGAGTACTGAATTAAATTTCAGCACGGCCTATAACCCCCAAACTGATGGCCTGTCTAAAAGGACTATTCAGACACCTGATGTTATGCTAAGAGCCTGCTCTCTTGAATTCAAAGGAGGTTGGGATCAGCATCTCCCATTATTTGAGTTCTCATACAACCATAGCTTCCACTAGAGTATTCAGATGGCTCCGTATGAAGCCCTTTATGGGAAGCGATGTAGAACTCCAACATGTTGGGATGAAGTTGGAGAATGAAAGCTACTTGGTCCCGATCTTGTTCAAGAGATGACAGAGAAGGTTCAAGTCATCCAGAAACACATCATTGCTGCTCAAAGTCGGAAAAAGAGAAATGCTGACAACCATCGAAGGGACTTGGAGTTCGACGTGGGAGATAAGTCTTCCTTCGAATATCTCCATAGAAGAGAGTCATGCGATTCAGGAAGAAAGGGAAGTTATTCCCAAGGTACATTTTGTCCCTTTGAGATCCTTGACCATATAGGAGTCATGGCCTATCGTTTGGCACTTCCACCGAATATGGCTCAAGTCCATGATGTGTTTCATGTATCACTACTGAGTAAGTACATACCAGACCCCTCACATGTACTAAACTCAGTGGTCATACAGCTGGAAGATGATCTCTCCTATGAGGAGCACCTGGTAAAAATTCTGGACCGAAGTGATAAGGTTCTACGCAACAAGACAACCCACCTTGTCAAAGTGTTGTGGAGGAACCATAAGTTTGAGGAAGCAACATGGGAACCAGAAGAGTCAATGAAGGAGAAGTACCCTCACGTCTTTGTGTAAAGTGAAATTTCGGGGGCGAAATTTCTTAAGGGGGGAAGAATGTAACGACACAAATTTTTTCAATGGAAAATTCCCTTCTTATATTTATGTCATAAAAACACACAATAATGAACTACGAATTGATAAGTGACCTTTAAACATAATTTTTTCACCCCTATGTTTGGAATTTTAAAAAACTGATATACACGGTTGTGTTCCAGATAGTTTTTAAAGTCTAATGAAACAAATATAATTTTTTGTGAATAGTAACCTACCCTTATGAATAGTAACCTACCTTTATGAATAGTGATATGACCCTTATGAATACTAAATAAGTGTATAATTACCTATGAATAATAAAATAAAATTTAGAGAACTTAATAAGTGTCAATTTGACCTTAGTAAACGTTTTTTGTATTTTATAAGTCATAAAAAAATAATTATAACTAATTAAATAATTTAAAAGAATATTTATTCCCCTAAAATGTATTCATAAATTATTGAATCAATGTATAATAGTTTTTAGATAATTTTATAAGACCCTACGTAATTTTTAAAAGAACAACAAAATCGGTTTTAATTTTAAAAACTGTTTTTTAGTTAATTATGATTTTAATTAAATATTAAATTAATAAAATTTAGAAAATTATTTTGAAAAATGGACTTTATTTTTGGATTCTACATGTGAAAGAATGGTTGGGGTATGTTTTTGGGATTTTTCTGAGATACTTGAATTTTTTGTGAATTGTAGAATACATTAATTTACCATATAAATACATTTTAATTAAAACCCACTATTCCTGACATCACAAGTGATGTAAGCACCCAAATCCCAAACTCACATGCCTTATTTACTATTCTTAATCATCCATGTTTCACTATTCCTTGTCTTATGTGAAATTAATAAACTAATCGATTTTATATTATGGAAACCCCTCTCCCCTCCACTATAAAAGCCACCCTTCACTCCCTCTTTTCCTCACACCTCTCAAGCTCCAAGCCTTATCTAAACTCTGCCCAAACACCTTCCCTATCCCCCCCACCCCACGTCCAAATTCTTTTGGTCTCTCGAAAGACCAACCCTAGCTTCCTTAAGGAGGTTCTCAAGAGGATGATTCTAAAGGTAATTTCTCTCCCTATTCTCCTTTAATTTCCTTTCATGTTCAAGTTAATTTCTTGATCTCTCCTTAACTATCTTCATACAAAATGTTTTTTAACTTTAGTATTATAAATATTCTGTAATTTTATGATTCTAATGGTATATTATATCACCCCACACCCTTTCCCTCTCCCATTTATTTTATTAAAGAGAACGTTGTTCATGTGGTGTTAATTTATCACCTTCAAAAACAACATGCTCTCTTCATCGATTTATACCTTCGGATCTGGTAATTGAACCATTTTTACGGTTGAAAAAGAATATTTTATATATATTATGTTCTATTTTAAGTTCTTAAAATAACCTATGGCCAAATTACTAATTAAAAGTTAAAATGAGTTCGGTGTGATCCAAAAACCGCTCAAATTAACCCAAATAATCTTCATTTAATTCTTATCTAATGATTCGTCCACATAGATCTAATATAACTCATTATAAAATCATTCGAGATTCTGTAATATCATTAATAACATTTAATATCAGTTCTGTATATTTACCCATGATCTACCCAAACATCAATTTACGAATACAAGTGGACTGCTCAAGAAAACAATGAAAACGAACATCCCCGATCAATGTTTTTAAACACTATAAGTCATCCAATGGAACATAATATGATATAATGAAACCATAATGAACCCTATTTATGTATAAAAGGTATTGTAATTTCTAATTAATTAATATAGTGTAATTATACAGGACATTAAAGAGAAGGAGTCATTCGAGTACAAGGTAAGGGGAAATCTGGAACCCAATTTTCTTTCTTCGGGTTCTCCCTCTTTCACTCCATTTTTGATGTGGTAACTCCTCAAAGATCATTTGTTCATCATTTAGTTTAATTTTCTGGGATATAAATGTTTTTCACTAGTTTTTGTGTCCATAAAAAAGTTTTCCAAAAGAACTCTTCTTTCAAGATCTCAACTTTTACCTCTTATTCAAGGATGATGGTTCTTGTATCATGTATGTTGTTACCTCTTTCTTTTGGGAACCCAAAGCTTATGAATGTTTTATTCTGAGATGAAACCCATTCCTTTCCATGGGTTATTTATGTACATGTTTGATATGTGTTCTATGTGTCATGAATTATAATGATAATGTTATGATGTGACGGGTGCGCCCAGAGTTATATAGCACAATATGAATGTTTAAATGTGACAGGTGCGCCCAGAATTATATAGAGATCTAATGCATTGGTTAAAGTGATTAATCTCATGAGAAAATGTGAAATGATGTGTGAAAAAGATTATAGCTTTTTTTACAAGTATGTGTGTTAGTTAACCACTAAGAGATGATGTTTCATTTTTATGAATTTCCACATTTCAAGTTTGTTGTTTATGCTCCTCTCATGTTCATGATCTTTTGCCTGTGTCATGATTATGCTCACCCCAGGATGTATTGTTCTTATCTATCCACGTACTGGGCTTTTAGCTCACCCCTTTTTATGTATATCCTCAGGTGGCTACATGTACTAAGGAGAGGAAAAGTCCCAATAAGAAGTAATAGAAGAATAAATTAAATTAATGTTTATGCTTAAATTTGTATTTGTTATGTATGGTCCTAGTTTTCCCAAGACACTAAACCTCTGGATCCTCCATGTGTAATACTATTATGTTGTTTATCTTTGAAATGATATTATAGTAATGTATGAAAATTCCAGGTCGCTATATATATCCCTTTGAAAAAATTGTTTTTCTAAAAGATATATTCTTATGTCATTTTTTTATTTACTTTAACATAATTAATATAAACTGTCATTATCATTTACAAGTGGATCAATGAGGTCCCAAAATCGACCCAAATATGCCCATGGACAGAAATTTATCAACCAATAGGGGTAGTACACATTTTAGTGTAATTTAACATTATTTTAATGTTATTCTTTTACACTTATTTACCGGATTTCACATTTAACCATGGTAAATAACATATTTACCGAAGTAATTATTCAAAATATCTAAAAATAAAAGTTACCTATTAACACAATTTGGACCTCCTAATTATAAAAATGGAATCCATTTTTATAAATTCAAAACACAGAAGTGGCAGAAATTAATTTAAAATTAATTCCCGTTGTCAAAACAAAAAGCCTGTTTTTGAGAAATAATAACTATCAAATGATTGACACATTTTCATGTCCTATTTAAATGTGAAATTACGTCTAATGAAAAAATATTTATTAAATGGTAAAAATATATTCTAAATATACTTTATGACCACTCAAATTCATAATTTATCACTATTAATTATCTCGATTAAAGATGTTTTTTAAATTAAAATTTAGTAACTTTCACTATTCATCAAAATATGAAAGTTATCAAAAATATACCAAATGTTCACACTAAGGTAATTCTGATATTCTAAATCCAAAAATGAATTCTATTTTGGATGATAAAATGTATATAATTATGAAATAGTGGGTATTTCTCTTCGTAACGGCTACTTTGATTGGTAATAGTGTGTTATAATCTCAAAGTTGCATACAATGCATGCTATTGCATTATTCAAAGAGATGTTTACCATGGAAGCTTGGGGTGTTACATTCTCCCCTCCCTCAAAAAATTACATCCTCGCAATTTTTAAAATTGTTCTTGGGAATATAATAGAAAGTCCCACATCGAAAAAAGAGTCAATAAAACTATCACTTTAAAATAATGAAAGAGAAGTATAGAGGTCGCCTGAGATAACCTATACTAGTGTTCCCTATAGAAAAACATGGATATGGATGATAAAATAAGTGGCATGTTCTGATGGAGAGGGATTGAAAACATGATTAGGAGAATGTTATCAACAATAAAACCACAAACTTGTGATGGGACAAATGGTCATTAGTTTATTAGTAGGAAATGTAAATTGACAATTTTTTTGGTTTTAATTTACATTACATAAAGATGATGAATTCAGTTCTAATATTGACTATGAACGTAAAGAGATATACTTACTTTTTATGTAAAGTTTCATTATATAAAAAATTCTTACATCTAACTCATTTTTAAATGATGAGTATTCAAGATGACCTGGTCACACTAGAAGAGCTAGAATAAACTTATATTGAATCACATGATCCACTAAGGATAAATTATATTTTTCCCTTGTCTTTAGAGATTAATCAATAACAAAATGGTTATTATATGATATGATGACCCCCCAAAAGTATATTACATTAAAGAAAGAAACACTATTCTTAATTTCTATAACTAAACCAACAATACCCCAAAGATAAATAAATATCATTCAATAAACAATTGTCCTTAAAATACATAATTATAATCCAAAATAATATTGAAACCCGAGACATATAAGAATTTGGTTATATATGATTCCATGTGAAATTTTATTTCCAAATGACATCAACTACTCTTAAAGTCTCAAACATAAAAGTAATTAACCTAATCATATATTATCTAGTATTGGTTAATCATTTTCATAAATAACCCAAATCACTATAAATCCGCAAAAAAACATCAATAAAATCCACTATTACTCCTCAGATGAAATCCCATAGTATTCTATTTTTATGGGGCATATAGTGTTCCCAACAAAGAGTGCATATTCTAAAATAACATTTATCATTTAATCACCAAATCATTTTTCAATACTAAGGGTATTCATTTGATAAGACATAAGATCCCAAATCCACATATTATTGATCAATAAAATAATTTAACTAAAAATAATTAGTCACACTAACCAAGGACTTCACATACTCCATTGGTATGCTATAAATCCCAATCGTACTTTGGTTGTGGGTTCTATTCCCACAGCTTTTTCTGACGCAATAGGTTGACACACGGTCTGTGTGTTGGCATTTTTTGAAAACTATATTTTATAACATTGCCACAATGAGATAAATTCCTCAAAATAACCATAACATAATTTAACCAAAAATGTTATCTCATAACTTTCATTTTCATCCCAAAATATAAAAACTTGTAATTGCCTCAAAACCAATGATCATATAAAACCAAATGGTTCTTTATAACTATATCCACAAAAGAAAATATAAGTCTTACTCAAATATCATTTTTACATGTAAAACTGTAGGGTTAAAAATACATGAGAAAATTATTCCAAAGTAACCCCATCAACAAGGAGTACTATTACTTTTAAAAATTTCTCTAACTATTTATTTGCACATATCTTGTTCTTTGACCAAGAAAATATTCTATAGAATGGGGTATTCACTTTGGAACTGGCCAGGTCCCCTACATTTACCACGAATAACTGTAAATGGATTCTTGGGACAATTATTATTTTCTTCCATAGTAGTATTCATTTTTCCTAGTCAATTCTTCAATTTATGCCCTTATTTCCCACACATAATGCATTTCTTTGTTCCATTGAGACACTTCTCTCGGTGTTTCCTTCCACAATTCATGTATGATGGAAATTGAGGATTCTTTTCCCCATGGTATCCACTGCTGGAGCTCCTATCATTCATCACCTTTATCTTCTTTGTAGAGTCCAGGTGTTGGTAATTATATATGTTGTTGATCAAATTTTTAGAAAACAGATTTGGCATGAAAACAATGTCTTTTACACCTATCAACTATCCATTTTGGTAAACATTTCCACCACTGTTCCCACCTTGTACATCATTCTCGATGATACAATGACTTCCTTGGAATCCATCCATTGACTAAATCCAGAATGCATTGTGTGAGAAACAGTATTCATAAAAACATTTATAGAATATCATGACACCACATTTTTAATTTGAAACACCTTAGGATTAACCAAGGTCATTTATTCTCATCTTATATTAAAATAAATCAAATTAGTTGGTAAAGAAAATGTAAATTATCCTATGAATATCCCTTGGGAGTGTCTTAACCAAGAGTGCATCATGACCCATTTTCATGCACTAGTTCTCATTCGAGTCATGCTCAAAGAAATTTTCCCAGGTTTTACCCCTAGGTACATCTGTGCCAGAGCCGCCTATACCAGCTCATATCTAGAAAGGGATGTATTTCTCAGAAAACTCACAAAATCTCTACAATACCAAAATACTTGGATATTCTTCTATACTAATCCTTATATTCCATCTTAGGTCTATGTGCTATAATTAGTGTTTATCTAAATCTAGTTTCCAATGTTTGTACTAAAATTCCTCTGTTACTAATGGTAATCCCCCGACTCCAGTTACCCAAATTCGGTGCATTATTATGTATCATTGGCATAATCACAAAAGATCATGTCAAGAAATACCGATTTGTTTATTAGCCTTGGAAGTTCTAGAAACATTCATAAGGTTTATGTTACATCTTAAAATACAAAACTTCAACAACATTGTCTTCATTGACAACACTGAGACCCCATAGACTATCCCTGGAGTTCATTCATAATATACTTATTTGCATCCTAGGAAAATAAAACATAGAAAGGGGTGTTCTCAGATGCTCAGTAAGGATAACATTATTGCAGAAACGTTCCTAAATAAGCATAAACATTTAAGGCAATGTATAAGACTAGAACAAAACCCTTTGAAACATGAACATCAACATAACATGGAAAAGATATAATCAAATAATTCCATTTACTTATTCACGTGGATATTCTACTAGATTAATGATCACAAGTAATATCAATAACCACATTTATAGTGATGGAATGCATAATGCCAGACAATCATAACCACATAGTCTATGGATTTTTCCAATACTACACATAATATTTTGTCAAGGCCTTATGCTAAGACACTAGTTTGTCTCGTGAGACCTACCGATGCATCGAGGAGCAAAATTGGGCTCCACCCCTCACTTGATAAGTCCAATGCATTCCTCATATGAATTTTTTTTAACAAAATGTAACCATTCATATTAAAACTACCTCACACAATGTCAATACTTTTAACCACAAATCATGAATGGTATAAAATTAACACATCCATAGTCAAACATAACTCCTTAGATACAATATGGAAGATTGTATTGTATAAGATTAACATCAATTTAAATTAATGAATGATATTGACATATATTAAAATAATCATCAAACTATTGAGATAAATATCCCCCTTTTTTTGAAAACATTTAAATATCACACTATTTGTCCAGAAACCATTTAAAATAGATTTTTGAATCAAAGTCTCCCATACCACTTTGAACTTTTTAAAAGGAATTTTTATTTCAAAACATTAATGTCCAAATAAATAAATCGTTAAAATCATTTTTAAAACATGGACATTAATGAGAATGTTTTAGAATAATAAATCTTTAAAACATTTTAAAATGATATTTTTGTTAGAGTTCCTACCCAAAAGAGAGACACTTGTATAAAAATATTTGAGATAATAAAAACATTGTAATATCATGAGAATAAAGGGATTCATGATATACTATGTCAAATTACATTATATAAACCATATATAATTGATTTGTTGTATAACAACAAAGGAGTGTCAATGGAATGATAATTGAGATGAAATCTCTCATAAAGGTCATATACATAGGTTAAGGATAAATCAACAACATAATTATGTGTGAAAAATATAAATACACTCAGTATGATTGGATATTCAGTGTAAAACAATCAAAGGACATTCACACATATTTTGGGAAAACAACACCAATGAATTAGATATTTAACTCAAAAAATGGAGATTGAGTTAAAATTACTCTTATCAAGTTCATATCGATGAATTGAGAATTTATCAATGGATTGATTGTGTGTATCAAAGGAATATCCCCAGAAAGGGGAGTGAAAATTATGAAATAAGAAAATAAATAGTGATTCCACAAATAATCTTGGAGTAAAATAATCAATGAAGTATGCGTAAAGCCGAATAAGTGGAAATTGATATTTTAAATTCCCTTATCAATTTGGTAAATTATGAAACATACACCCATGAAAGAAGGATCATACAATGATTATGTAAATATCCGTAAATTAATTTATATTACACTATGAATACAATCATTGGCAATACACAAACCACATGTAATAAATAAGTGGTGAACAATAGAAATATCATAGAATTAAAAGTGAGATAAGAAACCCCTTACATTGTATCTTTTCCTTGGTCGGGGGTAGGTTAACCTCCTTTAATAATGGTGAAATAATTGTTATTAAATTATACAAGAAAAATATACATTAATATTATATCATATATGATCTTTTAACAATTCTTTGTTAATAATATCTAAGTATTAACTTACTTGTTTTCTTTTATATGTTTTATTACATAAGTCATTTTGGTTAGGGATTGGTTGTATCTTATTCATATATAGAGTTATATAAACCCTTAAACATCATTTTTAACCATAAAATGAATATTATTCTTTAATGGATACGATGGAGAATGAATCTCATCGCGTTTGTGGAGACGGTAGTCCGTACGTACGCACAAGCGACAATATCATTAATTTAATATTTAAATAATATACAATTGGATAGTATATCATATATATATATATTCATTTTAATGTTATATTTATTATTTACATCAATTAAACATCATTATCTTAATCTTTCAAATAATAATGTTTTGATTAACAATTACACCACGACGAGGAGCCGGTAAGCTGTACATACGCAAGTACAGTGACATGTCAATAAAAGGATGGATAGAATAATGAATATTGTTGAATCATATTTATAATAACAAAAATGTATATAGAAGATAATGGAGTTATTATTTTATAATGGAAACAGCAAATAAAGAAGAATTTGAAGAAGAAAGGAACTTGAATGAGGGTGGTGAAAACATTACCTCTTCTATGGGTTCTACCTTTTGATTTGATCAGAAGGGATCCTTAGGTTGGATTTCTGATTACAATAAGGCATGTTGGTTTAATTTAGGGATGTTGAGAAAATATTTGGGTAGGGGTTGGCCGAGCCAATAGTCATTGATGTTCTAAATTAGTGAGAAGGCGGATTTCCCTTTTATAATAGGTGTGAGGGACACCTTAGGAAAAACTAGATATATTATTTTCATATAAATTCATATTCAATTTCTAATGACTCCAATGTGGATTATTTAACGTTTATGGTGGGGTTAGATCAAAAACCACTAAACCAATAGGTTTTCGATAGGTTTGGGTCACTATATTAACTTTATCGTTTTTATTTAACTCTCAGTTAAATAGTTTGACATTTACCATGTCTCTTGATATTTTTATATTATATTGTCAATAAACATACTATGACATTTCAAGAGACCCCAATGTGGTCCCTTAATAATACACCTATCCTTAGAAAAGACATTTGGCCAAACCATAGATTTTTAAAAATAGAATATCAGTTAATAATATAATATTTTTTTGAAAACTCATTTATGTCAATTTTGACAATATTTAATAATTTATATTTGGTTAAAATCATAACAACTTTATTAATTCAAATCAAATTAATTTAATATATCCTAATTTGTAAAGTTATCAATTAAAATTTTTTTATGTCTTGAAAACTTTCAAATTATATTTTTTTGACTTTTATAATACCAATTATTTGATTCATTCATTAATAAGGAAAATATTGCATCATTATTGTGCCATAAATAAATTTTATTAATAAATGTCTAAAAATTATAAATAAAATACCATTAGGTAGGAAATCTATTCGGATTTCGAATTAATATTTACAGTCGAATATATAACATATATAACCCTATGTAAAAACTATTTTTCTAAAAGATATATGCTTATGTGATTTTTGGATTTTCATTAACTTAATTAATACAATGTGTTATTATCACTTACAAGTGAATCAATGGGGTCCAAAAGTCGACCCAAATATGCTCATGGATGGAAATGTATCAACCAATAGGGTTAGGACACAATTTCGGGGAATTTAATATTATTATAATATTATTCATTTACTCTTATATACCGAATTTATCCTTTAACCATGGTAAATAAAAATTAACCAAAGTAATTATTCAAAACATAAAAAAAAGTTACCTATTTACACAATTTGGACTTCGTGATTCCAAATATGGAATACATTTTTCTAAATTCAAAACACAGAAGTGGCAGAAATTAATTTAAAATTAACTATCATTGTCAAAACAGAAGACGTGTTTTTAAGACATAATAACAATCAAAAATTGGCACTTGTTTATGTGTGTTTTAAATGTGACATTACGTCCAATGACGAAAATTTTATTAAATAGTAATAATATATTCTAAATATAGTTTAAAACCACTGATATTCATAATTTATCACTACTAAATATTTTTATTAAAAATGTTTTTTTAATTAATAATTAGTAATTTTCATTATTCATCAAAATATGAAAGTTATCAGAAATGTTCCAAAATTTCACCCTAAGGTAATTTCGATTTTATAAATCCAAAAAATAAGTCAATTTTGAATGATAAAATGAATTAAATTTCAAAAAGTGGGAATTAATCATCATAATTGCTACATTGATTGGTTGTGGTGTGTTAGAATCTCGAAGTTGCGTACAACACAAGTTATTGCATTATTCAAAGAGAAGTGTACCTTGGAAGCTTGGGGTGTTACAATATTGAAATATGTGTCATTTTTTATCATCTTTCCAATCCAAAATAGTTTTTTCTATTAAAGAAGATTTTTCACTTGAACGTCTGGAATGAATATATATTAATAATGTGGTAATACACCATGGTGTACCACTATCGATTGTTTCTGGTCGTGATCCTCGTTTTAGATAATGATTATGGAAAAGTATTCATAAAGACCTGGATATAGAACATCATTTCAACACTTCCTACCACACTCAAATTCAAGGACAATCAGAATAGACAATACAAACCTTAGAATACATGTTGAGATATTACACACTACACATTCAAGGTATGTGGGATAAATATTTACCTATGGTTGAATTTTCCTATTACGATAGCTTCTATTCAAGTATTTAGATGGCACCACATGAAGCATTATATATAAAGATATGTCACACACCAATATAATGGGATAATGTTGGTGAAAGAAAACTCATTGGCCCAGAACTTCTTGAGAAAATGATGAAAAAGGAAAAGGTTATCCAAACCCATGTCAAAGAAACTCAAAGTATGTAAAAGATATGTGATTAAAAAAATGAAGGATTAGAAATTTCATGTAGGAGATCAAGTTTTCATGAAGGAATATCCATGGAAGGGAGTTATACAATTCGGTAAGAAGTGTAAATTAAGACTTAGGTACATCATACCTTTCGAAATTCTTGAACGAATTGGGGTTGTATCTCACCGTTTGGTAATTCTACCAAGTCTCTATAATGTTCATAATGTGTTCCATATATCAATGTTGAGAAAATACATGCCTGACCCAACGCATGTACTCAGCTATGAAGAATTAGAACTGGAACCAGATCTCTCTCATTGTGAACAGCCTATCAAAATTCTCGATACCAGAGAACGAGTCTTGTGAAACCAGACGGCTCGTCTGGTGAAAGTTCAATGGAGAATTCATAATATGGGAAAGGCAACTTGGGATCCTGAGGAACATATGATGAAGATCCCCAAGAATCTTTTGGTTTGATAGTATTCTATAAATTTTAATGATGAAATTACTTGAAGGAGGGAATAATGTAACACACCAAACTCCCACGGCATGTTTCCCATTGAATAATTTAGTAGCTCACATTGTATGCAACGTAGAGTTTTAACACACCAAGACCGATTAAACTAGCCGTCATGAATAGTAAAAATGACTTTTTAATTTCTTATAAATTGTATTTTTCAAAATGGACTTCATTTTTGGATTCAAAATATCAAAATTGGCTTAGGGTGATGTTTTTGTATTTTTCTGCACACTTTCACTTTTTGATTAATAATGAAGAACATTGCGTTATTTTTTAAAACCGACTTTTTATTTAAATAATTATTTATTTTATTTATTTTACCATCTTTTAACCACCTCCTAGGTGAATTTTCAAATTTGCATAAAACATAATTTTACCACTTCTGTGAGATAAATATAATAAATTTAAAAGACATGGTTGACTTTAGTAAGAAATATCTGGTTCAACAAGATGAAAATAATTTTTGGTGAATAGTAAACTTTTACTTTTATTTACCACGATTAAAAGTAAAGAGGGTAATTAAGGGTAAAAATGATATTATAATTACCCTAACACATGTCTTAATTCTATTAGATAAGTGTAAATCGACCAAAAACATCATTAGGAATAAAATATGATCCCCTTTTGTCAACATGGATTAGATTATGACATTAATTATTATTTTATTAAATGAAGAGTTAAAATAGTTTAATTAAAGGTTTAATGACTAAATTATTTTTAATATAGGGATACACACAATTTAAATTCGTCTATAAATATTGTTTATAAATGTAAAAATATTTTTTACAAAATGTTATTTTATTTATAATTTTTAGACATTATATAATTTAATTTATTTATGAACCAATGATGATGTCGTAATTACCTTATTAATAAAATATTATAATAATTGATATTTTAAATATCCAAATGAATTTAAATTGAAAATTATGATGAACTACACTAATTCTTCGGTTAATATGACATTATAGCTTTGATTAAATAAATTTTATTCGAAGTAATAACAATTTTATGGATTTCAAAAAAATTCAATACTAAATATTGTCAAAACAGACATAATCGAGTTTTTAAAACAAATACGATATTATTAAATGATTTAATATTAATAAAAATACGAGGTTTGGCCAAATCACATATATAAGGTTATATATATTAATAATAAACCACACGGGGTTCTCTTGGTTTGCAATACTATGTTATTAACCATATAATATAAAAAACAAAGAGACATGGAAAATGTAAAACTATTTAACTAAGAGTTAAATCCAAAAAATAAGGTTATTATGTTGACTTAAACCTGTCTAAAACCTATTGGTTGAGATTTTGTAGACCCATACCCACATTAACCTCTTAATAAACCATTTTTGTGCCATTATAATCCGAAAATGATTTTATTATAAAATAATATTTCAAACTTTCACTAAAGTGACCCTTATATCAATTATAAATTTGAAGTTCCCCTTCAATTTATTTCACACCTAAAAATCCTTTTTCCTTGGAAAAACCTTACCCAAATACCCACCCAAATTTCTCATGAAATCATAGAGTCCGTTCATTGGTCATAAATCCAACCTAAGGAGCCCTTTTGTTCAAATCACAAGGAATAACCTGAAGAAGAGGTAAATATTTCATCACCTCTTTCATGTTATTATCTACTTCCAAGTCACCATTTTTTGTTGTTTCCATTATAAAATAATATCTCTAGTATATTCTATATTTTTAAATGTTATTATAAAAAATTTACAACCATATTCATTATTTTATCCATCATATGAATGACAGAGTCACCATACAGGCATACGTACGGTTTACTGTCTCCACATCGTGCTGTACTTTGTCATTCAAACACTTCATTTTTTGGATGGGTATAATGATTAGTATAACTGATTTAAATAATAAACATTACATGTTAATTATTTTTTATATATTATATACTATCCAATTATATACAATTTCACCATTAATATAATGATATTGTCGCTCGTTCGTACGTACAGATTACCGATTCCACGAACACGATGAGATTCATTCCCCCCATCCTAATCATTCAGGAATAATTTACATTTTATGATTAATAATAATGTTAAATAACATAATATAATTCAGGTTATGAATAATGTAAATCCTATCCATATTAAACATGGCTTATGTAACCAATCATAAAAAGGAAAACGAATCAGAAAAACCCCAAACGATGATACTACTGAATTATTGTTAACAAATAAATATTATAGGATCATATATGATATCAAAACTATGTATTTAATTCTTTTATAATATAATAAAAATGTTCTAACTGTTATACATGAGGTTAACATACCATCAACTAAGGAAAATTACAAGGTAAGTGTTAATTTCACAATCCCTTAATTATCTGAGGTTGTTTTTATGTAAGTATCTACTGGGACATCTTTATCATCCACAACCATGTTTTCTATAAAATGTATTTCAAATACTTTTTTAATATTTACTTTAAAATGGGGTAAATTCATTTATAACCATATATGACCTTATATGTTTTGAATGAAATCATTCCATCATTTTCGAAACATGGTACTTTATGACTTTTTCGACAAAATTAAGGTAAAAATGTCTTTTATTAACATATATGGCGGGTGTGACTATTTTTCAACGTTATAACATTGTCAAATATTCCCTTACAGGATTATAAAAATATTTTAAAAATAAATGTTTTCTTTTATAATTACATGACTTTTAAATGATTTCAAAATAGAAAGAGATATTTCGCTCAAAAAGTTTTGATTTCACCTATGTCAACATTTTTTGATGGATTTTAAACATGTTTGAAGTTTATTTATTATGATACAAATATTAAATATTGTATTGAAGGATTTCTGATATATTTCACTATGGATGTGTTATTTTTATACCATTCATGGTTTATGGTTAAGTATTGACATTTTGTATTCAAGTTTTAATATGAATGCTTATGTTATGTTTAAACCTTTTTGTATGTGGAATAAATTGAACTTAATAAGTGATGGGGAAGCCCTCTATAGATCCTTGATGCATCAGCAGGTCTCATGAGACAAACTAGTGTCTTGGTAAAAGTCCTTGAAAAAAATTTTACTTGTAGTATTAGAACAAGGCCTTGACTCTTTGGTTATGATGTCTGGCATTATGCATTCCATCATTATGAAATTTGCTATTTATAATTCATGTCATTATTCGACTAGTAGAATATCCAAGTGAATAATTAAATTTAATTATTTGATTTTATCCTGGACATATTAGGCCAATGTTAAAGTTTAAAAGGCCTTTGTTTCAGTCTTATACATTTCCTTATATATTTAAACTTATTTATGAACGATTCTACTATATTGTTTTTTACTGAGCATCTAAGCTCACCCCTTTATATGTATTATTTTTCCTAGGATGTGAAGAAGTATTTTATGGTTGACCTGCAAGGATAGGATAATGGTATAAGTGTTTTCAAATGGGACAAAATGTTGTTGATGTTTTTATTTCATAATTTAATGTAAAAATTATGAATGTATCTAGTACTACCAAGGGTACTAAACTGATCGGTCTTTCGGGATCTGATACATTGTGATCATTCGAATATTATGTATTAATGCACTAACTCTGGGTAACATAGGTCGGGGCGTTACACCAATGAAATAAATTGAACATATATAGGTATTATATTTCTATTTTGACTTAAAAGACATTTCAATTAAATAAATAATTACATAAGTAAAAATAATTTTTAAATTATGACGTACTATTTTTCACTATTCATCAAAAATTGACATATTTCAGAAAAACACTAAAAAGTAACCTTATACTAATTATGTTATTATGAAATAAAAAATTATGTATATTTTTATAAATTCAAAACATAGATGTTTAATTTATTAATTTATAATTAATGCCCATTGTCTAAACAAAAAACGAGATTTTAAAATTAAAAAACTATCAAAAGATTGACATGTGATTATGTCAAATTTAAATGTGATATTTCTTATAAGGAACTAAATTTTATTAAATGATAAAAATATAATCTAATTATACATACAAACCTTTCAAATTTATAATTTAGGACTATAAATTATTTCCATTAAAAAATTTGTTTCAATTAGAATTTATTGTTTTCTAGTATTCATTATAATATGAAAGTTATCATAAAAGTACAAATAATTTATCCAAAATAAAATTATATTTACCAATTCTAATGAATAATTTAATTTCATTAAATTGACTATATAGTAGTGTTGTATATTTTTTTTAAAAGGATTCTCCATTAAATAGGTGGTAAAAATTCATTTCTAAAAATACTTCTTTTATCGGAAAAAATGATTTTTTTCATTATATTATGTCTATGAAACACAATATATGATTGTTAATATTATATATGATATATTTATAATTCAAAATCTAGTTGATACTATTCATAAAAACGTTTTGAATGGCTTGTTTTCTATGTCGTGGTGCGCTCAAACTCGTTGTTGGTGTAGCACAGGTTATTGATTTACTTTGAAGAGATAACATACAATGAAATATTGTTGTGTTACATTATCCCCTCCATCAATAAATTTCATCCTAGAAATTTGATATTCTTCTTCAAAAATATATGGCTAAAAAATAGAATTTGTTTTTGGAAAACCAACATCAGAAATTGGATAATTAAAAGTTGGTATTAATAAGAGAGAAATGGAAATGAAAAAGTCTCCAAAAAATTATTACATTGATAAGGAGATAATTGGTTGCAATTAGAGACACATAATTGGTGAAGAAATGTAAATACTTATAAGGATTGATTGAGGTCATCAATCAAAAACAAGTGTAAAATTGAGGGCCTCAACTCCATCAATCTATGATGATTTAAAATATTATTGATTCAACAAAACGTAAGGTATTAGGATAACACATTTTTGGTTTTAAGATCCCTTCACTAAAGTTTATGAATTAATTTATTCATAGAATAAGAGGAAAAAATATACTTGACATGTAGATTTTCACCATTCAACTAATTTTTACCAGAAACTCATCTTTCATTTCAAAAGATAATATAATTCAAAAAACATTCAATTTATCCTAATTTTATTGGCTTCCAAAACTAATGAATTTATGCTTCCTTTTTCAAACGATTTTAGAAATTCTACATTATACAAACAAGGACATCACATATCCCAGTGGTAGGTGATGCACACTTTGCACCCTTCAGCTGTGGTTTCATGTCTTGTTGACTTGTTGGATGTGATGTGTAGTCACCCGACCTCCAGGTTGTCCTTTTTATGAAAATCCAAAAATAGTCTCAATAAATGATTTAATCATAAAAATAGTATCTAATGTCAAACTTATTCGATTCCAACATTTCTACATATCTAAAATACTTATTTCCAAAATCACAGTCCAAAATTTATAAATAATGTAAACACAATAATGATCCTTTTTTCCACGTAATAAATTTGAATACCTTCATCATGTATTCTTTTAAAACGTTGTAACACCATGAATTAATATAAAACCTTATTGACTATAATAATGCTCCCTTATTCCATATATAATACTTGATATATAATTTCTATGCAAAAATGTTGTAAACTCCAACAATGATGGAATATAGAAATTATTAATCAGTTTCAAGGTAGTCACGAATATCCAATATAATTTATCTAAATCAATAATATATTATTCCAAAATCACTACCTTACTATCCTAACCATATTATTGTTTATCTTTATCTCAGCAACAAGTTTTCTAAAAAAATTAACCTGTTATTGAGTCACTTTCCTTGCTTCCACACAATCTCATGTCCTTAATGAAAAAATTATTGAAATACAGTCCTTTTATACTCTACAATTCTTATTACATGTAAACCATTAAAACAATACTCAAATGAGACAATACAATAATAACAAAATAAGAAATTTAATCTTTCCTCTTCATCTTAGGAAGTATCATAGCATTATTATTTTCCAAATAAAGCATTTGGGTATACTCAGATTATTTGGAAATTGATATGTGTTGTGTCCCAAGTCCTTGAAGATGAATCAGTTTACATTAGAAACATTTTTCGTACCCTTAATATCATGTACATTGTGACCTTCTTCTCCACAATTTTAAAATACTCTCATTCCCTTCACACATTTAATAAGGTGATTATTTCCATAGTTATCACATATGGGAAAATCCTTCTTTCCCCACTTCCCTTTATACATCATTCTCTCTTCTATCATTTTCTTCTCTTTCTTCACATAAATGACATATGACATAGATATTTATTTACTTATCATATTAACACATGATAAAATTTCATCATATGATAATAATACATGGGAGACTATTTCCCTTTTAAATGATGTCTTTATACCATGAAATATATTATCATTTTTAATATTTTTATCTTGTGTATTGTTCGAATTCTCATTCCTTCTACTAGGTGGAATTTATAAACAATGGCATACACTTAGTTAGTTTGTGAATCACCATTCATAATTATGAACTTGTAAAATACCTAACGTAAATTGAAAATATTATTCCTATAATATATAATCATAAATGTTTTTCATTGTGGAATGATTTACTCATAAAACCTTTATAAAAGCATGTAATGAAAAAGTGAATTATCCGAATAATATCCCCTCGGAGTTTCATAACCAAGAGTTTAGCAAGGCTCGTTGTCATGTACAATGATTCCACGGGTCAAGCCCAAAACTCTGTGTTAGAGTTTTCACTCCTAGGTACATCTGTGCCAGAGCCACCTCAACCTGCTCGTATCCAGACATGGATGTGTTTCCTGGAAAATAAATAAAATCACTACCTTACCAAATTTATAGGAAGTTGTTCTATACTAACCCTCAAAGTCTATATTAGGATAATTTTCTCTAATTAGAGTTCATCTCAATCTATTTCCAAGGTTGTTTCTAAACTTCCACTGATACCAACTGTAACGCCCTGACCCCAGTTACATAGATTTGGTGCATTATTTTAATAAATAGTCATGATTACATGGAATCAGGTCCTTAAAGACCAATTAGTTTAGTATTCATGGAAAATATATCAAATACATGAATGTAACATTACAGATTATAAAATAAGACAGAACATAAATTATCCTTTTAGAACACCATTAATCCCTTAGCCTAACCCTGCTTATCAATCATAATACACTTCTTAGAATCCACGGAAAATAAAACATATGAAAGGGGTGAGATCAATTGTTTGGTAAGGGTAAGCAATACAAATGAAGACAACATAAACGTTATGCATGATGAATAATTTAAAACACATGCCTTTATAAATAATAAACATGAACACTTTATGGATGGAATGTGAGATGAGTAAATAATGCTATAATAAAACATAGTCAGTGGTATTCTACTAGCCGAATAACCACATGAACCATCAATAATATTTTCATAAGGATGGAATTTATAATGCCGAACATTCAGAAACATTTTCTCAAGGCATAGGTTAAGGCGTATAAAAATGATTAAGGCCTTAGAAAAAACCATATATCATATTTGGGAAAGGCCTCATCCAATTCCATGTCTAATTGTCTCATGATACCTACTGATGCATCAAAGAGAAATAGCGGGATACATCCATAACTAACGAAGTCCAATGCATTCCTCATATGAAAATATTTAAACATAACAAAAACATTTGTATTAAAACTAGCATAATAAATGTTAATACATTATTCATAAAACATTAATGGTGTAAAAATAACACATCTATTTTCAAACATATCACAAAACCTTAAATTCAGTATGGATGATTTTTATCCTAATAAATAAACTTCAAACAAGTTTAAAATCCATTAAAGTATGTTAACATAGATGAAATGAAAACTATTTGAAATAAATACCTCTTTCTATTTTGAAATCATTTAAAAGCCCCATATTTATAAAATAAAACATTTATATTGACAATATTCTTATAAGATTTTATGAGAAGCTTTGACGATGATATAACCGCAGAAAAGAGCCACACCCACCGTAAAAGTTAAAAAAGACATTCTTACCATAATTTGGTGGAAAAGGTCATTAAGTTTCTTGTTTGGAAAAGACTTAAAGATTCATTTTCCAAAAATTTTATAAAAAATCTAAAAAGGGTATAAATGAAATTAACTCATAGTCTAGTAAATAGTAAAAAAAAATTAGAAATAATTTTTTAAGAATCATGGATGTGGATGTTAAATAGGTTTTAGTAGATACTTACTTAAAAACAACCTCAGATAATAAAGAGATTGTTAAATTAATCCTTACATTGCACTTTCCATTGGTTGAGGGTACGTTTATCCTCCAGTATAATGACCGTAGTATTTTATTATATTATAAAAAAACATATTATTAATTATTATATCATACATGATTCATTTATGACTTTATAATACCCATTTATTAATGATTTCCACATTAAATTTATATTTTGGGTAATAATCTATTTCTTTATCATACATGTTTTATCATGTTATTCTTGATCATATCATTTAGATCATTATTTAAATAGTTACAAAATATAATCCTTGATTTATATATGATATATATTTAGAATAAAAAAATTTATATTATATAGTTATATGGAATGAATGGCACCATTTATGTAGATGGTACGCCATACGTACGCATAAACGCTGTTTCCATTTTCATATCATATTAAATGGAAGTAAGTTCATGAGATATATGTATGTACATACACAAAAACACACACACACAAAAACACACACAAATTTATCATGTTTACTTATTATTTCATAAATTACATACTTATTAGTAATATATTTTATTATAATCATCGTTTAATAGTGAACGTGGGAATGAATCTCATCACGACGTGGAGACGGTAATTCATACGTATGCAGGAGTGATAATATCATTATATTGATGGGTAAATCGTTTGTAATTGTATGGTATATAATAAATAAAAAATCATTAACATGTTATATTTTTTATTTTCAAAACATAAACTCAATATTATACTCATCCAAATAATGATGTGTTTGAATTACAAACTACACGATGACATGGAGACAGTAAACTGTATGCACACACATATGGTGACATTGTCATTTAGAGGATGGATAGAATAAGGAATATGGTTGTTCCATATTTATTATAACATCATAGTATGTAGAAGGTACAGTAGTTATTATTTTGGTATGGAAAAACTATGAAAGAGGATGTCAAAGTTGAAAAATAACTTGAAAGAGGGTCATGAAATTATTTCCTCTTCTTCAGGTGTTTCCTTTTCAGTTGATCAAAACGGATTCATAGGTTGGATTTCTGATCATATTAATCAATATATGATGATGTGATGGATGTTAGAAGGATATATGGGTTGGGTTTGGCTGAGCCAAATGGCTATGGAGATGTGATTTTCGGAGAAGGGTATGTACCCTTTTATAAGAGAGGTGAGGGTCACATTAGGAAAATCTTGAAATATTAGATTATAGTACAATCATGATGGCCAAAAAATTATTTATTTAGATGATAAAGTGGTTATGGGTCAAAATAATCAGAACTGATAGGCTTTAGGCAAGTTTAGATTACCATTTAAACCTTATCTTTTAGATTTAACTGTTAGTTAAATAGGTTAATTTTTTATGTTTCTTCTTGTATTAATACACGATATGTTCAATAATCATACTCTAAACATCCATGAAAACCAAAAGTGGTTCATTAATGAGATATATAATATTATTTATTTTCTTACACTAAACCATATATTTTTAGGAATATTATATCAACAAATAATATAGTATTTGTTTTAAAAATTAATTTATGTCAATTTTGACACTATTTGTTTTTTTTAATTTGTCATATTTTGATTACTTAGAACAAGATACATTGAATCAACCATAACATATCATATTCACCTATAAAATTCATTGATGTCATAAAAACATTGATATAATTTTTATATTAATATTTATAATACCATTTATTTGATTCTTTCATTAAGAAGTTATTTACTGCATCACCATTGTGTCAAAAATAAAATTAATTATTAAAGGTCTAAAAATTATATTTAAAATACAATTATTTAGGAAATATTTTTTTCTTTTTTTTTGAATATTTATAGTGAAATTTATTTTAGTTATAACCCAATATTAAATAATTTTTAGTTAGTAAACAATGAATTTAACCCTTTTTACTCTTCTTAAAATAAAAAAAAATGTCCTAATCTAATCCAAGTGGAACCAAGCGGATCATATTTTACTCCTAAGGTTTTTTTGGTCGAATTAAAATTATCCAATAGAATAAAGACATTCTTAGGGTAATTATAATATCATTTTTACCTTTAATTAACCTATTTATTTATAATCGTGGTAAATAAAAGTCAAAAGTTATTATTCACCAAAAACATTTATACTCACTGAACCAAATTTTACACACAAATATTAAACATGTCTCTCAGATTTTTTGAATTCAACTCAAAAAAGTGGTAAAATTATGTTCTATGAAAATTGGCAAATACTCCTAGAAGGTTGGCAAAAAACATTAAAAGTTCAACAAAATATTATAGATATAATTTTATTATAATATAACTCCAATGAAATACATTGAACTTATAGAGGTATTATATATATATTTTTAAATAAAAAATTTAAATAAAATTAAAAATTAATTAAATAAAAATTTAGTTTTAAATAATAACGCAGTGTTTTCACTATTCAAAAAAAATTGCATGTTTTTAGAAAAATACCAAAATTTCACCGTAAGGTAAATTTTATATTCTGAATTATAAAAGGAAGTCTATTTGACCAATTTCAAAACATAAAAGTGACCTTTATTAATTTTAAATTAATTTTATTTGTCTAAACTAAAAAGTGGGTTTTTAGAAAGTAAAAACTTTAAAAATATTGACATGTGTTTATGTCAAATTTAATATTGAAATTACTTATATGTACCAACATTATATGAAATGATAAAAATAAAATCAAATTATACATTCAAACCATTCAAATGTATCATTTAACACTATAAATTATTTTGATTAAAAAGATGTTTTCAAATTAAATTTAGTATTTTTCAGTATTCATCAAAAAATAAAAGTTATCAGAAAAGTACCAGAACATTATCAAAACTAAATACATATGTCTCAATTATAAATAAGAATTTAATTTCAATAGATTTAATATATAAAAGTATAAAATATTATTTTTTTTAAAGATTCTCCATTAAATTGGCGGTAAAATTTCATTTTTTTAAAAATAATTTTTTATATTAAAAATGGAATTTTCACTTATATTATATCGAAGAAACAAAAAATATTAATTTTAAAATAAAATAGGATATATAAATAATTCTAAATGAATATAATACTATTCATAACAACTTTTTGAATAGCTAGTTTGGTAAGTCGTGGTGCGCTCAAACTTGTTATTGTGTGTAGCACAAGTTATTGAATTACATCGAAGAGAAAACATAATATGAAATCCTGGGGCATTAAAATAAGTTAATTAGATGTTTATTATATTTTTATGTGTATAATATAATTTAATAAAATATTATTTGTTTTTAAACATCATTTATTCCAATTTTGAAACTATTTAATAATTTATTATTTTAAAGTTATAAAAATGTGATTCTTTCAAAAAAATAATTAATAAAACCAAACATGTCAATTGTATCCAAAAAATATCGAATGGAATAAAAAATATCAAATAACATTAATTTTAATAATTATAATACCATTGATTTCAATCCTTTATTAATAAGGTAATCACTACATCATTATTGTGCCATAAATAAAATGATTTATTAAATGTATAAAAATTATAAATATAATACCATGATATATGAAATATTTTTAGATTTATAATTACTATTTATAGTTGTAGATATCATTTATATAAACAAAATTAAAATTTTTTTAGTTATGAGATAGATATTTATGTTATATTTCCATTTTCATTAAATTAAAAATTATAAAAAGTCTTTATCACATCCAAGTGGATCCATGGGGTCTTAAAATCGGACTGAGTATGGTCATGGTTGGATATATATAATCCAATTGGATTAGGACACAAGTTTGGGTAGTTATTTATAATTATAATATTTTTTACACTTATTTACCTAATTTACCCTTCAATCATGGTAAATAAGAATAATTATTGAAGCTACTATTCATAATTTCCAAGAATAAAAGGTATCTATTTAAAAACTTTCGTTCTTATAATTAAATATATGAAGTCAACTTTTCAAATTTAAAAAATATTATCGGAATAAATTTATTAAAAATTATTCCATTTTGTCCAAACTAGAATGTTGGTTTTTATGAAGTAAAAACTATCTAGAAATTGACATGTATTTATGTCCAATTGCAATGTGAAATTACATACAATTAACAAAATTGGATTTAATGGGAAAAAATAAAATAACACTTGAAACCAAATTAAAAATAAAATATAACTATATAGATAAATTAGATGAAATGGTGTATTTGAATTAAAATGTAGTACTTCCCAGTATTCATTAAAATATATATTTTATAAAAATAATACCAAAAATTAATCCAAAATATTTTATATCCCGATTTTAAATAAGAATTTCATTTTGAAAAATTAAATAAATAAAAGTGTCATATCATATATTTAAAATTTTTTCTCCATGAAAAAGTTGAAAAATGCATTTTTTTAAAAAAATTATTTTATCTAAAAAATTGAATTTTTCATATTATGATATTGAAGAAGCACATAAGATGAATGTTAAAATTATATGAGATATATATATAATTAATAATTTTTTTAATAATATTAATAAAAACCTTTTAAATGGATAGTATGATGGGTCATGGTGTGCAAGAACTTGGTGTTCTGCGTAGCGCAATCTAAGACAGTGTTGTGTGTTTCACAATATTTTCTTATTGTAGCGTACAACACAAGCTATTGAATTTATTTAGAAATAAACATACAATGGAATCATGGGGTGTTACATTATCCCATACATCAATAAATTTCATCCTCATTATTTTCAACATTGGGTTTTGTAATTGAGTTTTGATTATTCTAAATCCCTTTATTAAAATCCCACATTAGAAAAATTGGTTGATAAAACTTCCACATGATAATTCAGAATGGAATGTAATAAGGTTACACGATATAACATATACTATAATTACATGTAGGAAAATATGGATATGGAAGAAAAATTTAACAATCATGTTCTAATGGAGGGAGAGAGTGAAAATGATTAGGAAATGTTAACAACTATAAAGGTATAAATATGTGATCATCTAAGGGGCCATTTGATTTAACACAAAATAATGTACTAGGAATTTCATTTGGTTTTCAAGATCATTTCCCTAAATTTTAATAATATGAGAAGAAATACTTAATATATTTCAGTATATTCTCATAATTGGTAATTCCATGAACAATTCCCACTTTTTCTCTTATTCAAAGAAATGAAGTTGAATTTTTCATTCATAATGGGCTAAAAGATCATGCAGTTCATAATTATAATGATAGGTCATTCAATCCATCTCAACAACAAAAAATTTTCATAGGCTAATAAATATGAATATGTCTACCTATATTGAGATAATACATTAATCTAACAAACATCAATTGATCTATAACTCATACTATTCATAAATGGATAACCTTATAATACTTCCATGAACCGAAAATATACAACTTTAGAAATAGGTGAACCAAATAATATTAGTTTTTGTCTCACGTATCTCATAGGGAAGTTCTAGGTTTCCATATTCCAAACACATGAACCCCTTCATCATGAATTCTCTTTAGTCACAGTTACTACATAAATTATGTGATATCCTTATTGAAAACATGGATATTTCTTTATACCACAACATAGTGGATTATTCCTTAAGTCCCAAAAATTTCTATAATTCATCCATTATAGAATAACACTCTAGTTGAAATATCAATAATTTGATCTAAATAAACTATCATTATCCAATTTACATATACAAATATAACATATTTTTTATCAAAACATCATTATCTTAACATAATGAAAATATTAAGGGTTATATTTACCTTAATCATGTGTTCTATAAATATAATCTTACCCTTAAATCAATTTTTGTGTCCTTTATAACTATTCAGCAAATTCTTGAAAACAATTATCAAAAAATGAAAACTGAATACTCCTTATATAATTAAATAATCATAATTATTGGATCCAAATATATAAATAATTTAATCCATACAACTTAATGGCTGACATTGAATTGGTCCTTAAATGATTTCAAAGTAAATTATTTTTTTCTAGGCACTATGTTGAAAAATTCCCATGATTTCCAAAGATGATACATTTAACTCCATAAAAATTGGTAACTCTATGACCCATTTCCTATAGAGATTACATCTTCCACTCAATTTGAGGTATTCCTAATGGCTCTTATTGCTTTTCTATTGACATGTAAGAAACCAAATCTTCATTCCTCTATGATTCATAAAATTTAAACATATATAACTGTTTATATTCTACTTATGAAATGTGTTAAGAAAGTAATCAATGATCACATTATTCATCATATATCATGAAAACTGATTCAGTATAATCACAATATCATTATATCCAGTCATTGTCCACATTTGTTGCTAAATCTCACCAAATGTTCCTTCAAACTCAATGTTAATCCAATTTCTTCTCATTTTTTCCAATAAATAAAACCAAAAATCACAATGTGAGAAAGAAATCTTATTTTAAAAAAAATACATTTTTAAGGGATGTTACTTTCAATATTTAACATCTTAGATTTATCATAGGTTATCCAGGATCATTATCAAAATTATAGGGGGTTCTTCTATAATCATCCTCAAATATTATCTTAGGGTTATGATCCTTATTATATGTCATCTAAATCTATTTCCAAGTATATTTATAAACCTTCATTGATACCAAATTTAATTGCTAAACCCCAGAATCCTAAAGATGGAACATTATTTTAATAAAGTGTTATGCTTATAATGAATTAAATCTTAATGGATCACTCAGTTTACTAGTCTTGGGAAATTTAATACATACATGAACATTAATTTCCAGTTTCAAACATAAAAAACATCATAAATATTACATCTATAATGAAATTAATCCCATATATTATCCCTACATATCAATCATAACATACTTCACGAAATCATGGGAAAATAAATCATAAGAAATTGGTGATCTCAGATGCTCAATAAGGATAAATAATATAGACGAAGCTATCAAAAATAAGAATAAATTGTTATCAAATGGTACCAAACTAAAACACAAGACTTTTAAAACAATATATTCATAATAATATGTCATTAATAAATCAAAAAAATTCCTTTAATCATTCACATGTATATTATAATAGTCAAATATTCATAAGTGATATTTATGACTAATCTCATAAAGAGGGAATTCATAATGTCAGAAATCATAACCACTATTTCAGGGCCTCTTTCCAAGACCATCAACAAATATTATATCAAGGCCTTCTACCAAGAATTTTTTTTGTTTCATGATACCTACCGATGCATCGAAGGTATTTAGTAGTCCACAACCATCACCTACTAAGTTTAATACATTTCTCATATGAAAAGGGTGAAATATAACACAAATAGTCGTATTAAAACTTGCATACAAAATGTTAATAATATACAAATATACCATAAATGGAATTAAAATATCACATCAATAGTCTTACATATCATAAACCCTTATATAAAATATGAATTAATTTATCATAATAAATCAATCTCAATAAAGAATAAAATCCTAAAAACACTGTTGACAAAGATGAAAATAATCTTATATAATAATTAAAACTCTTTCAGAGAAATATCCATTTTTTACTTTGAAAACAGTAAAAGTCACAAAATTTATAATATAAGATATTTAAATTTCATTTTTAAATCAAATATAACCATACCAAATTGACACTTAGGAATAGAATTATCATTTTAAAAAATTTATATCTTTATAAATAAATCATTAAAACCATTTTTAAATCATGGACAATAATGATAAAGGATTATAATTATAAATCTTTAAAACATATATAAAGATATTTTTGTTAATGAGTCGCCTACATAAAAAAATATAAATATTTAATTTTAAAACATTTTCAAAAAACATGGACATGAATGACAAATATTCCCAAGTAAACATTCATTTATAAATAATCCCAGATAATAATGAGATTTCGAAATAAACCGTTACCGTAGGTCCAATATTCCTTGTACATGTCCAAAAATACTATATAATGTTTTTAAACATTTTATTAGCATATATAAAAATGATTAGAATATTAATGATATCATATATTATTCTTTTATGACTTTATATTACCCATTTATTAACAATTCCAAGTAAAGGAAATATTTCGGGTAATAATAGCTTTGTTTCTCATACTCGTTTTTACTTGTTAATCATGATCATATTACATAGATCATGATTTAATAACTTATAGGATGTCTAAAATGATTTATATATCATATATATTCATATTATAAGTATATATCATATAGATATATGAAATTGAACACATCGTTCATTGAGATGGTTGGTCGTACGTACGCATGAACACTGTTTCTGGTTTATTATAGTATTGAATGGAAGGTAGTGAATGATATATATATATTATAGTATAATTATGATTTAATATATTTTATATTTATTTATAATATATATTTATTATAAACATTCATTGATCGTGAATGTTGAAGGAGAATCTCATCATGTCGTGGAGATAGTAAGTTATACGTATGCACGAGAAACTGTATAATTTACGTAATGGTTAAATTGTATTGAATTATATGGAAGATGAATTTTATAGAAACAATATCATGTTATATTTCTTATTTAAGTCATTTATATTCCTAATTATACCTAACAAAATAATTTATATATGAAAACAGTTTACACCATGGCATTGAGACAGTATTCCCTACACAAACACGCATGGTGATATTATTTTTCATAGGAAGGGTAAAAAGAAGAATAAATTTGTCCCATAATCATAAAAAATCTCATAATATATTAGATTATATATTTATTATTTTATTCTGGTAACAAATTAGGTAGAGGAAGTATAAGAATAAAATTACTTTGAAAGAATGGATGAAACAATTACCTCTTATTCGAGTGTCTCCTATTAATTGGAACACAAATACTCCTTAAGTTGTTTTTATTCTAAAATGGCACCCTCTAGGATGAATTTATGGATGTTTGGAGGTGGTTTGGTCAAGGGTTTTCCTAACCAAAGGGATTTGGATTTGTGAATAAAAGATAATGAGAAGTTCCCTTTTATATGAGAGGTGAGGAAAACATTAGGAATTTCTTGAAATATTAGTTTATTATAAATTTATTTTCTTTTTATAATTTATCTAATGTAATTTACTTACACTATAATATTAGTATTGGTAGAAATACTCTAAACCAAATGGTTTCAAAAAAATTTAGGTCATCAATATAAACATATCTTTAGGATTTGTCAATTAGTTAAATAAGAAAACTCTTACCAAGTCTTCTAGTATTTGTATACTATATGGTTTATATGGATTAAATTAAATGATAAGAGAAACTAAATAGGATAATTAATGAATATTGGAACAATATCTAAGTAATTTGTCGCAATATTGTATTTTTATGACTATTATATTATTTAATTAAATACTTGCTGTTTAAAAAAAACATTTATGTCAATTTTGATACAATTTAGTTATTGATTTCTTTATGTTATAAAAATTTGATTCCAGCAAAAAACAAAGCATTAACAAATCCCAAATAAAATTATGTTATCAAAAAAATTTGTAAATGGTATTAAAATTTTTAAATTAAATTTATTTTAATAATTATAATTTCATTTATTTCAATATTTCATTAATAAGGTGATCATTACATCATCATTCTTCATAAATAATTTTTTTATTTAATGAATAAAAATTTTAAACCCAATAATATGATGTAATAAATCATTTTTATATTTAAAATTAATATTTAATGTCGAATAGATCTTTTATATAAACCAAATTAAAATTTTTTAATTAAGAGATATATGTTTATGTTATATTTCCACTTTAATTAAATTAAACATTATAAAGGTCCTTACTACAACTAAGTGGATCCATTGGGTCCTAAAATAAACCTAAATATGATCATTGTTGTCCATATAACATCTAATAGGATTATTACATGTGTTAGGGTTGTTTTATATTATTATAATAATATTTTTTACCCGTATTTACCAGATTTACCCTTTAGCCATGGTAAAAATAAATAATTATTGAATATACAATTCATAATGTCCAAAAACCTAATAATAAATTATGGAACTTATTTTTTCAAGTATGGAATAAATTTTTTCAAATTCAAAACCCATAATTGTTAGAAATTAATTTATAATTATTTCACGTTGTCAAAACCAGAAAGTGGGTTTTTAAGATGTAAAAACTATTAAAAGATTGATATGTGTTTATGTCCAATTTCAATTAAAATAACATAAAATGACCAACATTATATTAAATGATAAAGTAATAATTCACATAAACATTAAAACCGATTAAAATTATAATCTAACTATATATATAAATTTGATGAAAAGGTTGTTTTGAATTAAAATGCAGTATTTTCTATTATTCATTAAAATATGGAATTTATCAAAAAATACCAAAAATTAATCCAAAATAAATTTTTATACCTCGATTTTATTGAATAATTTTATTTTTGTCAAATATTATATATAAAATTGAAAAATATTGAATTTAAAAAGGTGTTTCCTTGAAAAGGTGAAAAAACTGCATTTTAAAAAAAAATAGTTCTTTTATCTAAAAAATTGAATTTTTCATTATATTATTTCTAAGAAACACATATGATTAATTTAAAAATTATATAGGATATATATAAAATTAAAAAATTTGTTAATACTATTCATAAATTCTTTTTAAATGGCTCATTTGATCAGTCATGGAGTGCTCATAATCGGTGTAGCATGTAGCGCAAGCTAAGACGGTGTTGTGTATAGTACAAGCATTTATTGTTATAGCGTACACCAAAAAGAGTTGAATTTATTAAAAAAGAATCATAACCTTGAATCTTGGGGTGTTACTACATGAAGGTGGAATGAAATTACAAGGTAACGAAATATCTTCTTAGAATATGGTGAATAATAAAACATTTTAAGAAGGTGTGTACATCCAACATTAGAGGTAGAACCAAAAAAGGGACATCCTCTTAACAGTTATTTACATCCAACTCACCTGGCATAATTTAATGAAAAATATAAAGGAGTGGTGAAATTTATTTATTAGTCACATATAAAGAATTCATAATTCTCACCAATAAGGAAACATTTACTTTGTATGAAACCAAACTAGATTAATTGTGTAGATTTCATAGTTAAATTCATAGAGAAAAAATTATTATCTTGTAACCTATTTTGGATAGAGGCTGATATCCTCCCTATTAAAGATTAATTTCATTCAAAATAATCTCTTTAGACCACTAGTAATGAACTTGATTATATAATTAATTCTATTCCTAAAAATTAGGTCTATCTAAACAAGGAAATTGAATGGTTTTATGAAATTAATCCACTAGGCTATCTTAGAGAACTGTGTTTGGAAGTTTTTCCTAGCGGAAACTATACTACATATAAACACCAAATAACGGTGATATTAAAATACTAGGATCTTCTCAATTACTCTACTTTTATGTCATCTAAGACTCCCATACCACAATTACCTATTGACTTCATTGATTTCCTAAAAAATCGAATGGACTCCATGGAATGATGACACCCACTGGTAGAGGTATAAATAAATCATTAGATGGATATGGTGGATGAAACTCTTCTTCTACACAATATTCAATGAAACTAGGCACCTAAGGAATTATATGACACATTTTTTTCTTCAATGTGTCCCCATGATAAGAACACCTAAGAAATTAGAACTGGCCAAGATCATATATTTTTAGAGACCCAGAAGGTCTGTTATTTCTCAAGTATAGATGTACACCAGTGAGGTCTGTTAATGAATTTGATGAACACAATAAAAAAACTCCTTAACTAATTTAACACACAGGTGAGTAATACAAAAGTCCTTGATATATTAAATTGTATGAATCTTGATAATTAATGGGTCTCAAACTTATTTTCTTTGTGGAAGGTCTTGACTTTCTCATAGAATATCTCACTCGACCAAGAGTAGTTTCAGTATATATGCATATAAAATCTTTTAGATGAACTTGAACAGATATTGATATTTTTCTAATATACCCTAGGATTTTAGGAATTAATTTTTGTTTCACAATGGTTAGAATATTCTTTTCAATACACTAAAAAAAATCATGATCGTTGTCAGTAGCCCAAGGAATGGGTGTTTTCAAGGTGCAAATGGAATATATCATTCTTAAGTAATCTTTGAAACTAGCTATAGAACCCAATCCTATACAATCATAAATGGTTCATTCCCTTGAATAGAAAGTACAACAATTGAATCCTTGATGAATAGTAAGAAAGGAGAAAATGAAACCACCATTTGGATATCAGAAGAATAAATAGAATTCTTTCTAAAAACGGAATGTCTTCAGTTAGTTCAATGTTATCATGGAAAATAATCTTTTCGAAACTCCCAAGGATTGGAAATCCAATGAATTGGATTGAATGAGAACTCATTTTTTCGATCCTACAAAAAATATTTTAGGGTAAAATACATGTTTTTTAATCATTTTTAATATAGACACAAATTTTATGTAGGATAACATCCCTAGAAAAGGAATTATCTTTGTGGTCATGTATTCCCTCTTTCAAAATGTGTTTGGACTTCATCACTACAATTTGTGGTATAAGATCTATGATCTATATACAATTAATGGCTTTTTTTCACATCATTCCTTTGATTCCTCTATGGAGTTATTCACATATTATGGGTTTCCATTAGTGATTTATGAAATTATTATGAATCTTATTCCCTCAGGATATTCTAGTGTACACTAGTAAACTACATTTCATGATACATTAAATGGAAAAAAAGATGTGGTTTGAATTGATAATGATTTTGGGAATGTTTTTCATAATAAACATCTTACTCATTTGAGATTGTGAGTTTAACTTGTGCCCATGTGATAATTAATTTTATCTATAAAACATGGGGTATCTAAGGATTTCTACATGGAAATTTACACTCAATATGAAAGACAATAAATAATCATTACCTCACATGTTCCATTATTGTAATATTACATGATCATCATTTTCAAGAATAACTCAATTCCCATTAGTCAAGGAAACATATGATCATCGCAAAAGGCATCCCAATCATGTCTCTTAAGAAATAATGTACTTATCACAATAGGTATGATCATAGGCTTTCCACCTAAGGAATGGGTAGAGAGGTATTATTCTCATGACAACGGATTATATTTCACATCACACAAGTCATTCCATGTATTTCATGTTTTTTATCACCATAGAGTCCAAAAAAAGTTACAGGGAGAATATATCTTTTGTTCATCTCATAGGGTTCATAGGAACATTACCTAAAGATCTTGGGTATCATTATCTAGGGCTATGTTTCTGATGTATAAAAATGGATCACATGAATTAATTCATGTTATGGTGATCTGGAATTTAATGTTTAGGGTATGGACACATCCATAAACACTCATCACATATTGTACAGTACAGATATTTAAATCCATGTTAGGTAACTAATGACTTAAAATCCAGTGGGAATATTCATGGATATAAATTCTTATGGAGGTATGATTATCATATATTGTTCATTTTTATTTATTAATATGTAGATCAACATATGTTCTTGATTTGATAATCTTTGGGGGCTTTGCATTTATATGGTGGGACATTCAATACACTCTAGAAATGGGATCATAATTTAGAATTTTTTGACTCCCTAGGGGGAGTTAAGACTAAATTAGGATACCTTTTTTTGAGATAGTAAATTATCCTACAGCTTTAAAGCCATGAATGGGAAACAAGGTTCTTGGGATATCATGATTATGACTTGGAGAGGTTTCTAGCCTACCTAATTAAAAGTAAGGTCTCAAAACACATGTAATTAAATTACACAATATGATGTTGTATTGTAGGACTAAATTGTAGTGTTTAACATTGTATGGTAAAGAATGTTGTGTTTCAATTGGGGAGGGGTATTATGGGATAGTGTGGGGGAATTAGTCATTTGAGTTTCCCTTAGTAAAGGGAAATTTTCTCTTTCTTATAAAATGTTGTTTATCACACTATTCAAATGAGGATTCCTATGTATTTCACACTAGGAATCTAATTTTCATCACATATGGTAAGGTTACAAAATGATGTTTTATGTTGAGAAAATATTCATTTAGTTTAACATAATCTGAAAATAATTTTGGGATTTTTAGTTTAATTCCTTGTATATAATACATCTTATTTAATTTTATATGTATCTTTCCATTCCTTGCTAGGGTGGGAAAATAGAAGGATCAATGGATCATTTATATACTCATAAAGGGGAACAATGGGAGGTTTCCCATTATGATATTTTAGTTAGGTATTATGTATCTAATATACATATATTTTTTTAGAGAAAGAGGCATGGACATGACCAATTTTAGGACATATGTGTGGAGGCCCCACACAAAATTAATTTGGCTTTGGAGAAAAGGGAAGTGAAACTTCTGAACTCATAACTGATGAAAATGGATTGGGTGTAAGGGTCTAGGATTATTGTAATGAATATTGAACTCTCCTGATTGGACATGGTTTAAATGCACATGGGTCCCATGACCACTCAACTTTTGTGAAACTGTGTTTGGAAGAATGAAGCATTAAATGGGGAACATGAATCCTATGTCAGGTAAATATGGATTTGTGTAAATAATTAGAGATGAAAAAACCATGGGATCTATAAAAAGGTTGGTGTGTAGATTTTAAAGTGATATTTGCACATAAAGTTTGGTATTTCATGGAATTTTGTGTTTTTTGAAGGATTCATATATTGCGGCAACCCAAGTCTTCATTGAATAATGGTGCATGAAGAATTCACTAACACAATTCATGTAAATTTAAGACCATCATGAGGTGTTTCACATATGTGTTCATACCTTCATGAATAAACGAGGGTGTCTGGTTGCATACATTCATTAAAGAAATAGGTTTGTGAGGTGAGAGAGTAACTATTTGAATTTTATTGTTTTCCACTGAAATTGGGTTTGAAGCCCAATTTATAGGTAATTTAGATGTCACATGGAATGGGTTCATGATAACCCTACAAGATCATGCTAAACTAAGTTTATTATAGAATACGATGGTTATACACCATTATAAGACTTTTTCATGTGAGATTTTGTTGTCTGATACCTCTTCCTTTTCCATTGGAGGTCAAATGGAACATCTGTGGAATGATTTTCATTTGATGTATTAATGATCAAATATATGGATGAAAATTTAAAAGTTATGAAAACACTCAATGGTTATGTTCATGGAACCATGGGATCTAACATTACCTATGGGGTTGTGTTTACCCCTCTCCTTAGTTAGATCACGCAATTTAACACACAATATACAATTTTTTGCAACATTAAATGACCCAAATTTTGAATTGGTCTTCACAAGGAAGCATTTGGTAAAATTATAATAAAAACATTGTGTCCTAGGTGATTTATTACCATTTCACACAACTCGTGTAAGTGCCATAGAATTGTTTTGTGTGCATCATGTAGCCTAGATGGGGATGAGCCTATAAATTGGTAACAGTCTTGTTTGGAAACTCAAACCTAATTATGATGAATCATGGCTTTCAAGATGAAATTTTTATGTAACTCATATCATGCATGATACATGTTCATCTATGTTATCTATATGGGATATCCATTTGTCCTTTCAGTGTCTATCCCGTGTGAGAAGCATTCATATGTTTCATGAAGTAGTATGTGTTGTGAGAGATAAGGCAATGTTGATTGACCAATCATTAGAAAACCATAAATACACTTTATACAATTAAAAACACAACAAAAAAGTTTCTAATACCACTACCTCTTATAAGATGAATAATATGGCTAGAAAACCTGAGATTACCTAGGCTAGTATTTTCATATAAGAGAACAACCTGTTAATGATTTCGCAGAAAGATGTATAAAGGGGATATCGTGTTAGAAAGTGATTATTTCTATATAAAATTGGATTCCTTGTTGATGTTATTATTTTTGGAGTAGAATTTTTCACTCCATGATAGTGGTTCTTAAACCATTATGAGCGTTAAAGATGGAATGTGGTTATCCCCAATCATGCAATGATAGAGAATAGTATCAAAATTGTTCATATACTTATCAATCGAACCAAAACTATTACATGAGAGAAGTCAGTCCATGCTGTTTTCCAAATTTACTATTCTAGTAATTTAAAAGACAACATCTCTGATAACTAGATATCATGGAATATAGATTTGGACTATTAGACAATGGGAAATTTCATAGATTAATGGGATTGGGCACAACAATTATGTAACATGTTTTAAGAATATGGAGTTATGCTATGTCATATATGATTTATTGAGGTAGTGTGGATACATCAATCCCATGTTTCTCATTATCTATATCCACTCTCAGATTTAAAAAATAGGTGTTATTCAGATACCAAAACATCTCACCTTTTTCACAGGTAAATGAGGTTTATCTTATAAGATCTTCACAACATTTGTGGGTTCCCTCTTGTAGGCTTCAAGTACAATGAATTACTCCTAGAAAAAAAATGATTTGGAGTATTCATAACCAAATAAAATAGTATAAACTATTTTTCTAGATTCAATAATAGAGACACTTCAACATCTCCCATACTTATATCAATCAATATCATTCAATACATAAATTGTCATGTTGTTGAATGTTCTTGAGGGTCTGATTCGAGGAAGGACTCATTAATTCTCTGAAGTTTGACATTGATGGATGTTCAGATATTATTGGATTGATTTTAGTAATGGGAATTTAGATTAGTAAGGGTTTAATGTAAACGACCGACACTGAGAGATCATATACACAACATTCCTGGTGACTATTTTTTTAGCAGGTTATTTCATGTCAGAAACATTTGTATTGGAATGTGGTTGGTTATATAAGTGAGTAAATATATCCTAATTACTAATAAATAGACCTTTTAAAGTTATAAAAATTGATATTATCAGTGCTATATAAGTGTTGACTAACAATGTTATATTAAAAGCGATAATATTTTATTTGGGCTACGAAACTGCTGATAAAGGGATTCTTTATCTACACAAAAAAACATTGATAAATGGGTCCCCTATTAGTGATTTTATATGTGATGAAAAAGGAAAACATTTATTAGAGGTTTTGTTTATCACCATTAAATTTGTCTTTTATCATCATTTATAAAATCATGGATAAAGTTTATATTTATCAGCACTTCTAGAAGCACGGATAAAGGGTTCTGTTTTGGTGTGTAGTGACAACACAATGCAGCACCTGTTCAATATTCTTTAATATCACATCACATGAAAAAAACTCAACAAATTAATATTAATATAATACAAATAAAAAATTTAAATGAAATAAAATTTACAACCCAAATACCAGAAAAAAACTATATTATAGACATTTCAAACATTGGTTTATACAATTACCAAAGTAAAAATTATAACATACATTATAAACAATAAATATTACATTATGTTTTAATCCTAACACATGATTAAGAAAAAAAGAAAAAGTATAAGAAAATAATTCATATGTCATAAAAAATTAATGTGTTAATTTTAAACAAAACATTGATCCATACCAGGACCACAATATATCACATTAATTTTTTATTGATTCATGCATGTCACACCATTTATTGTTCATCTTCTATAATCATCTTTAAGAAAATGAACCAAAAAAAATATGTGATAAAATTGATAAATAAATTAATAAATTAATAAGTTAAAATTCGATATTATTATTATAAGAAAATATAGGCTTGTTTGTTTAGTTTGGGCGATGTGATGCGTTTTTTAATCTAAAATGACTCGTATATAATGAAAAGTCACACATGGGGTAATACATGCCACATTATGCATCAGCATAAGGTGTGTATTATTAATAAAAATCTAAAATGATTTTTTGATCATTTTTCGAATGTATCTAACCAATCTAAATTCATTTTATTGGTTTTGAGTACATCACTTTTCATTGTTACCAAAATTTCCTTTTAATCTGGAAACATACACTTTGACTCGTATAGATCACATCATGTGTATGTTTTATGGGTGACTAATTCCAAAATATATAAACTTTATTATGAATATATGTCTCAAGTTATCACGATAATCCTAGAATATTTTCTATGTTTTTAGTAGAAGAGACTTTTCGAAATAATATGTCAATATTAAAATGAGGACAGACACATGAGTGATAACAATCACACTATGAGTAAAATCGATGTTTTTCTGATTCCTACACAACCCAAATGGCTTATGGAAAATTTTATAACAATATGAAAATATTATGAATGCTTTTTTTATTTTTAATAAGATTAGGTTTCCTTTTTACTATAATTGATATAACTTTTAATTAAAAAGATTCACTTTGACTCATACCGATCACATTGTGCTTCATATTGTGGTAAAAATGATTCTTAAACATCTTAATTGAAATATGGAACATTTTAATAATGTATTATTATAATTTGAATTTGATTTCACAGTTTTATAACACATCACTTTTCTTTTTACTAAAATATCATTTTAAACTAGAAACACACACTTTGACTCATAATAATCACATCATGTATTAGATTAATTTGAGACTGATTCCAACATTTCAAAAATTATTTATGATTGAATTTACTAAATTATCATGTAAATATGAGTGTGTTTTCTTTTTATTCAGTGATAGTCATTTTTGGAACTAAAATGCTGAATTTAAACTGATAATGAACACTTTGATTCATATTGGTCACACCATGTGTCAGATTGAGGCATGAAAGATTAAAAAATGTCCCAAATGAGATATGGATATTTTTTATAATGTATAAAAACAACATGAATTATTTTTTCTCAGTTTTCAGTAGTTTAGTTTTCCCTTTTAACAAAATTGATGTCAATTTATAATAAAAATTCCCACAATGAGTCATACAGGTCACCCCATGCATCAAATTGGTGTGAGGCTGATTTCTACAAATCTAATATGACATGTGGATAATTTTACAAAGTATAAAAACAATAGGAACGTTTTTTCACATATTTTAGTACGTCACTTTCCTTTTTCACTGAAATATCATTTTAAAAAAGAAACACACACTTTTACTCATATCGATCAAATTATTTTTCAGCATGATGTTTGACTAATTCATACAAATCAAAAATTATATATGAATAAATTTTCAAAATTATTAAAACAATATGATTTTTCACTATATTTATTTAGTTACACTTTTTTAAATAAAATGTAAATATTAAACTAATATCAAACATATCGAGTCATAGTGGGCACATCATTTATCAGATTGAGGTGTGACAGATTCCAAAATGTCACAAATGACTTTTGGATCATTTAAATAATGTATTAAATCAATATGATTGAATTTGATGGGTTTTGAGTAGCATAGGTTTCCATTTCAGTAATATTGATGTTAATTTTATATACAAACACACAATTTGAGTAATACTCATCACATCATACATCATATTGAGGTGTTGTTGATTCACACACATCCCAAATGACTCTTGAATCATTGTAATAAAGTATAGATATAATAAAACTTTATCTTCATGGTTTTGAGTAATCACTTATATTTTTAGTAAAATTTTATATTAAACTAAAACATGCACTTTTAATCATATTGATCACATCTTGTAACAGTTAGAAGTGATACTCAATCATACATATCAAAATTGATTTATGAAACAATGTTCTCAATTATTATGAAAATCATAGTTTGTTTTCATAGTTTACATTGAGTGATACTTTTTAAAGTAAAATATAAATTTTAAATTGGTAGCAAATACATTGAGTCCTTATAGGTACATCATGTATCAGATTGAGGTGTAGATGATTACTATATATCAAAAATTACTTAAGGATTGTTTTATTAAAGTATAAAAACTATAATAATATGTTTTTGTATAATTGATTATGTAAGTCATCTTTTTACTAATATTATTTCCAATTTTAAATAAAAACAAGCACTTTGATCCATACCGGTCACACTATATGTCATATTGAGTTGAAGATTATTACTATATGTGAAAAGTCTCAAATAAATCATTAATGTCAATGTTACCATAATTTTCATTTCAGTGTTTTTTCAAACTGCCAACACTGTATATTGAATTGATTTTATTAGCCAAAAAACCATACTCTTGGGTGAAATCCAGAATTTTAAAGGAAGATTATATTCCCAATATATTATGATAAATTACCACAATGGGAACATGATATTACAATACTTATTTTATTTCAATAATCAGAAAATGTTTTCTGCTAAGAATATCGACTCAATATTTAATATTGGCAGTTTGATAAATAAAGTAAATTGAAGTCATTGTAACATTGGTAGAATGAAATATTTTATCTCTTTTTTGGAATATTGTAGATAGTTGAATGAAATAAATGACTTTCTAAAATATATGTGAAAAAACTAAATAAGAATTTGATAAGAATTATATGGAAATTAACTTCAAAATTGTAGATGAAATGATGAAAAAATCAATTAAATAAGTAGTCAGAATTAAACATTTCATGATTGTTTTATGTATTCTTGATGTATTTTTTTGTTTTCATTATCTCAGCTATAGGCTTAAATAAAAGTATATACATGTATAAGAATGTAATTCTTATGATAGTAATAATAAAACAAAATAAATTAATTATAAATATGAACCAATATATGAATTATATAGATAATGATTTCACAGTGAAATCATAATGATTTCCTCGATGATTGAGTTGTTAAGGGAACATGGAGGAAAGTGATAAATGGAAATGATATAGGGTTGAAAAGGTATTCAGGGAGAATAATTCTATAAAGGTTTTAGTATAGGAAGTCAGGAAATATGGAAATACCACCAAAAATCAAACAACAAATTCCACATGTATATGAAAACAATTCCAATGTGATTAATACTAAAAATAAAAAAATAAATCATAAAATTTAAATAATAATTTAATTACATGGACAATGAATTTACTCTGGAATCATCAAGATAACCTCTCTGATTGAGCAGAGGGAGCAGTATCTCTCTTCCTGAAATGGTAGTGGATGGAACATAAATGAATGTGATAAATGTAACACTGCAGGGATTAAATGTTTTTAAGGGAGAAGAATTATATGAATGTTTTATTGTATAATTACATAAAATATGGACATAAATATTCATAAATAAATTAATTCTCCATTGAATAATGAAAATGAAAAAAAAATTTATGTATATAATTTTTCAGTAAAATATAGAAAATATATTGTAACATTATGTTTACATTTTCAATAATTGTTTCCCCTATAATAGTTTGTTATTAAGAGGGATTGGTAACCCAATAAAGTGAATAATTCATTTTCTACTAGATTATTCAATCATTTAATTTGATTATGTTAATTTAGTAGGGGAAATACAATATTATGCGAAAAAATTAAATATATTAAAAAAAGGCCTTCTTATTGAACTATAATTACTTTTTCAATGGTTTTGGTGTTTTGGTTCCTCTAAAAAGAATCAAAATATCATCTTTATAGTCAACTGTAATATAAATTAAATTGTCTATATATGGTCCGATATGAACTGATTGTAATCTTCATGGGAAAGGGTCATCCCCGATTGAATTTCAATCTGACCCGACAAATATTTTAGTCTCTTGAAGGAAAATAAACCAATTCCTTTTGGTGGTATTTGAGACTTAAAATACATTCATTACATGTGACCCTGTTTGGAATGGTTCGTATTTTCCACTTCCATACTTAAATTCACCCTCACGAAGCCCATTTCATCAAATTTAACTAGACACATATTGGCAATGCATTTGCATTGGAAAATCTGAACATGAAATGATGTGTAATACAAATCAAATATCTATTCAATAATGCAAAAATATGATATATTTTAAAAAAAATTGTTCCTATCCTTGGAGATAAATATATGAATTTCTTATTCCATAATTCTAACACCACTATTTTGTATTATACTGAAGTCCTTGTGTTATTTTATATAGAACATATATCCATTGATTACAAACTAAGTGTAAGAAATATCTTTTTAATTTGGTCCCCTAGATAGTAATATAAGTCATTTAGAAATTGAATTCATTTTTCAGATAACACCTTATGAATTTGATATCAGAACCATCCGAAAAACATTTTATTATGTGTATTGTATGTCCATCCTTCATCCCTGGAAGGATTCAAATCTCTAAGAATTTATTGGTAGGATTCAATTTATGGATCAAAATCTTTACATTTATGTAAAATGTAAAGTTGTATTTATTTCCACATTGTTAAGGTAATGGTTAAAACATCTCTTCTAGATATCCCTTCTCTCATAAGGAATCATCTATGTAGAGAATTTGGGAGATCAATGATTTCAACATCAAATAGATAATCAGGTCATTTTCCATTAGCTTATTCAACAAAATATCATTATTCAATAAAAACATCTATATAACATCAATTCATGACATACAGATTCAAAATTTTCATATACCATTCAATGGAGTATGACTATTCATAATTGAAAAGACCACATATTTGAAACTCTCTATCTATGTTAACTATAACAATGACCATTATATCATAAACAATGGTTGGAAGAACATCTATTATTACCACAAAATTACTAAAACCTCCCTATTAATTATTGAAAACAACAACAGGTCTATAAATTTACTACATATGGATTTTAAAAATAAGTAGATTACAGTAAATTTATTCCATAGATTTTGTAGTGGAATTTGATAATAACCAGCAGACATAAAATATTTCATCAAAACATGATAGTCCTATGATTTTATTCATTTTAACATCAAATTATTCATTAACACAAATGTTTTTATATTTTATGAATACCCCTATAGAAAATTTTATAAAATTATGGAAAAGAAAAAAATTCTATTTTTCATGTCCGGATAGAGTGTAAGATGCCAGAGGAAGAAATGTATGCTCATTTCCCTTTATCAGTGCCAACTCTTCCCTTATCCCAATGTCAATTTTGGCCAACCTAGCCTTGATTCCATAATTCATTTCTTAATTATCATTTAATTATGTTCCAATAAGATATTAAAATATTTTTTTTGTATATTCATTACATCATGAAAATTTCTGACACAATAAAAATTCCAATACAGTAATTCAATGAAAAATCATCACTTCTTTCAACCTGATATATTAATGTTTTTCAAAAATGGTTTACTGAAAATAGTTTAAAAAATATTTTACTTTGTTCAATAGTTGACCACCCCTCATTAGAGATGGTGTTGTACCTTATTTGATATTCCCAAGGAATTAAATTATCCAGGATATGTATTTATTTCTTAAAAGATTAAATTTCCAATTTATTAAAAACATTATATTCAATGAATTTTTCTATGAAACTAAATTTGTGCATTTTTCACAAATGGGACACCCTATAATTCATTTGATGATATATCATCATAAATTGACATAACTGGGGAAGTCATTTATCATCCCATAAAACATGACCCTCGATTTGAATTCTTCACTTCTATGAGATTGATACATTGTTACACATGTATCCCACATCAATTTAGATATTCGATCAATGGATACAAATAGACATAAATATCTTTATTGAGTTTCTTTGGTCCAAATATATGAAGAGACAACATACTAGATTTGCGTTACATGCATAACCTTGGAGGAATGTTATAATTTACTAATATGACATGTCATGTACTATAATTAATACATTCTACACAAAAAGGGATTTATTCCATCTATAGATAATTCCAGAAGAATGCTTCTCAAATCATTTCCAAATTCCAGATTCTCATAATACATTTTTATCTACTCAAAAGAATATATTGGTTGCCATAGGTTCCCAAATTTAATTCATGTATCTTCATGTCATGCCAATGGTTTCATTGTTTCCTTATATCCATATAGTTTCCTATACCATGAAATGATTGGAATCTACCATACATATTTTGAATGACATGATTCATTTTTATTGTATCAATCCATGCCACACTTACAGAAATTTATGACTGATTACTATTCCTTGTGAAACAATATGTTATCATTTGGACATAGATACATATTTTATAGATCATTCCCATTGAACATATAATTCATTTATCATTATATATTTTATATGGTAAATCATTTTATTCTAGTATCATATCATTCAAGAGACCATTTAGTTCTGTAAATCAGTGGTCTCCCCATTAACTTCAAGATTCCAAAATATATAACTTCAATATATCTAAAAATGTTGTTTCTTTACAATAACTAGTATATAATTATCATATGAAATCTATATAACTTCTAAAATAACTTTGGACAATCAAAAAGGTTAAATTAAATTTCTATTTTTATTTCAACAACGTGATATCCATCATCATTTTCACTTGTATTCATATCAAATGATTCATAAACCGTAGTATCATCCAAATCAGTTTCCAAGTTCAGTTTTTCCCCATGATTGGTCCAATATTTATTGATCCGAACTATTTTATGATAAATCAAATGTTCTTCCAACCCTTCCTGACTAATGTTTCTTGAATAAAAACAATGAAAATTTAGAAAAAGGATTTGAGAAGGTTAGTATGCATCCTCTTTTACAAAGGTGATGAACTCTTTAGTTCCACTTTCATAATATTTTTTCAAATGATTCTCATATATTCATTTTGGATTCATATCCATCCTATTAGGTTAAAAATAAATAATTTGATAAAATAAATAAATAAATACAAATAAGATAGTCATTATTAATGTATAAAGTTAGAGATAAATCTAATAAGGGAAACATAACAATTGATCGTTTCAAATAATTTTAGTATATTATGAAGAAAATTGGAAAAGGAATTTAATAACAGAATTATTCCACTATAATAGGTTGTATCCACTGAATTCATCTAATGATGAAATTTATAAATAACTATCATCCTCATCTTATCATATTATGAATATCTATCATTGCATTATGTGAAAACGAGCCCATACCCAAGTGGAACATGCTCCTACATGGCATCCAAAAGACCCAAGATCTAATCCGAGCAAGGAAAAATGTATGGGGTTCTATTGAATCACTGTAGTAGGTCATTATAGTAGTTCATTAGCAGCATTGACTGTAGCAGGGGTGACACTATTGCGGTGGAGGCACTATAGCATAGATTGTAGTGGTGGCTCTACTGTAGCAGACTAGGTACTGTAGTAGTACTATTCAATGAAGGGCCCTTTTGGCCAAAAATGAGATTTCATGCCTTGAATTTAGGCCACTTGGACTTGGGCCTTCGAGTTATGTAATGGGTCCCCCTCTACCCAGTTAAAAGAGGTCTTTTCATTAATTATATAATGATTCTTGGGCCCCACACATTTAAAAAATCATTGCATTTTTTGTTTAGTAGTCATCCCCCGTATTTTGTTGACATGCACCGATGTTTATTGAAATACTCAAAGTAGTATTAATCCATTGGATGAATAGTATTTAGATTAGAAAAAGAAACATAAATTATATTGGGTATCAGTCCTAGACAAAACATTGGATTAATAACTGCTCTTGTGATGAAGCTTATGAGGATGAAAATTGTACTCCATTGTGTTTTCTAAAATGGGTATTGCCTCCCATTTTTGATAATTACATAGATAGAAATCAAATATTACTATGGGTGAAACCAAAAGGAAAAGTTAAATAATGATCTATTTTTAGTTGGATTGATATAATACATTACATGTGTATATTATATGAGTGGTGAATAAATGAAATGTTTTTTAAGAATTTTTGATGAGTGGGTTTTCATATCAAAGATGGCTATACTATTACAAAGGTATAGAAAACCAAAATAATAATTTTTTATTTTTGGGTAAGAAAAAATTTGTTGTAATTGTTTTTGATTGAGGGAATTGATTTCCCGTATTGAAAAATTAATTATATTATATAATTAGAAAATTGAATACAAACATAAAACTAATGGGTTGACATGTTTTTATGAATAAAAGATAAAATATATAAATATTATTTACTAATTAAAATTGAGAGATTATAAAAAATTAAATTAATGTTTAACTATCAGGGGGAATTAATGTTTAATTGATTATTATAGGTGGGAGAACATGGGGATGATGAAGACACAAAATAAGGTATTGATGGTGATGCAAATGTGGAAGGTATATCAAACGAACGAAATACAATAAAGGATAAAATTAGTGAATAGAAATGTCATTGGTGATCTAATAGTTTCTATAAAAACATGGAAGAGTAAGACTCGTCATTTTTTACCAAGTACAGTCTAAATAATTTCAAGATGCTGAAAAGGAGGATAATTGGATCAAATATATGCATGATGAGTGTGATCCAAATAAGAACATTGTGACCTGGGAATTTCGACAAGACTGGAAGATAAAAATGAAATCAGAACCAAGGGGGTGTTCTGTAATAAACTCATTTATTATGTAAAATGGGATCAAAATAAATAATGGATAGTGATCAAGGGGAATTATTAGATTAAATGCATTTATATTTATGATAATTTCACTCCCATATCCCAATTGGGAACTATTTAAATTTACATGTCTTTTTAATTGAAAATGTATTTAAAATTATACCAAAAGGATATCCATACTTGGATCCTCAATGGATATCTTAAGGGGTATTAGACATTGGGAAATATAAAGAGTTTATTATGGATGAAAATGAGGTAATGTTGTTATAGTTAAATAATCCATTCCATAATATAAAGAAATCATTGTGGCCATAGTATTTATGGGTGGATCAATACCTAAAAAATTTTTTTATTAGGGAGGTATAGTTGATCAAAACCACTAAATCAAGAAGAATAATGATTATTGGATTTTGGTAATAATATTTGTTGAAGAAACATTGCTTTCTGATTGAACAAAAAAACAATTCAATTTTTTGGGGAAAATATAAGACACGATATCGAGATATCTATGGTTGTTGATTTAAACATTTTTTTAGTTTATAGTCGAATGAAGGAAATCATTTCATGTTAATTTCTCAATAAAAATAAGTCAAATTGGTTCCCAAGTGATTTTAAATGGAATATTCTAAACCATTGAAAACATCGACTATTATATGGATGACTTGTTCAAAGGGTTGATGTCTGTAAAGAGGCAGATGTCATGGAATATAGGTATTAGGAATACATTATACCTCACAAAAACATAACCCAGCATTTTGTTTGATGTATTTTATGTTGTACAGTACCAATGTTGTCCCAAGGAGAGACAAATACTATTGGGGAAGAAACTACTTCAATACATCTAAAAAAAATAAATATGGGGTTGTTTTATTATCAGATAGTGCAATTAGAGTTGTTGGGATACAAGAATGAGGGATGGGAAGGTTAAGTGGATAAATGAGGGAAATAATTGAAATTAGAAAACATCTATTTCATTTAAGCCTCAATTTCATTCAACCCTTTAATCATGTGTTCCTTAAAATCAAGCATTTTAATAGTTTTAACCTTAATTCTAGCCTAGATTTGATCATGGATTCGGCAATGAGAGGAACCGATAGCTGTTGGTTTCCATATAGAGCTTCAGATACCGAGAAAGTATTTGCATTGGTATGGCATCTTGAAATAGATCAAGACACTTTTATCTGCGCTTCCCAAAAAATGCTCATAATGATCACTTTTATTATCACTAAGTTAATAAACACTGATAAAATTAATCTTTATTTTCTCTTTTTAGTGCTAACAAATCACTATTTTATCAACACAAAAAAATAACTTATATTGATTTCTTTAATCAGTTCTTATTACTTAGGCCCTGTTAAAAGACATATGACTATAATTATAAATATTTTTTTTGTAAATATATTTATATAATTATATAAATATATATATTTAATATATATATATATTAAATGTATTGTTTATTTTAATATATTTACTGTATTTTCATAATTATTTATATATACAATTTTTTTATTATAATTATATAAATACATTTCAAAAAAAATAATATTCATATCATTAATATGTATTTATATAATTATATGTTTATAATATATATATATATATAATAAAAATTTATTTTTAATAAAAATATATAAATATAATTGAAGAAAATATAATATTTATTTAAATTAATTTATCACATTTTTATAAAACTATTATGATATATAACTAATTATTTATAAAAAATACAATTTTTAATTCTTTAATAATTATCAATGTATAAATGTAGTAAGTAAAAATTCATAAATATATTTTTTTATAAATATTTTTACAAATATATTGTAATCATTATTAATGAATATTTAATATCAAGTGCATGCTTGTTAAAAATGAGTGAAATTGAATAATTAAAAATGAGTGCACGTTAAAAATATTGAAAAATGGGATAAGTTTAATTAATTAAATATAAATTATTAAAAAATATGGATATATATTGAAATAAATATGATTACATTTTGGAAATATTAAAACATAGTAAATATATATATATATATATATATATTAAATAATATAAATTTATTAAATTTAAAAAAATATAAAAAAAAGAAAACTTATTAAAAATGAATTAATAATACCTAAATTTAAAAATATTTAAAATAAATTAATAAAATATACCGATTAAAAACATAATATATGAAATGTTCCATGTTAGAATGAAATTCTAAAATGAATACTAAAATTTAAATATATTTCAAAAATATAGAGTGTATGTGTTTGTATATAAGATTTCATTATTTGAATAAATATTTGTGTGTGTGAATTATATATAAATATTCATTAATTAGATATATTTATGGGAAATCAATATAACACACTTTTGATCTATATTAAATTAAAAAATTAAACAACATTCTATTATGTCCATTACTTGATCCAATTAGTTTGTATATTTATTTCATTTTAATTATTAATCATAATACATTATTCACTAAATATATTACTATTCAATGTAAAACCTTAATATATTCTATCATATAAAACATATTTATATATATTCATATATATCAATATATTTAATATATTCCATTTATTAGCATTAAAATTAATTATTTTATTAATAAAATGTTTAATAGATTATCAATTTAATTAGTTTTAAATTTTATTTTCTTAATTATAATGTAACATATATCTATATTTTTAATATATATATTTATTTGCATTTATAATTATATATACTATAATAGGTTTATTCTTTTTTAAGAGTAATTATTTAATTAATAAAAATTGCAATATTTTTTTAATAACATAATTTTGATTATTTAATTATTTCATTTTTTGACCATTATCAGTACTAAAAACTGATGATAAAGTATCCCTTTTTATGGGAACAAAAAATAAATAACTAATAAAGGGTATCCATTGATAACACTATAAATAAAGCATTGACAATGTAACCCTTCATCTGTGATAAAAATTTAGCACTAATAAAGGGTACCCATTATCAGTACTAAAAAAAGTGTTTATAGAGACCAATGTTGTTAAAGACCTATTTTGAAGTAATATTTCGAATCTAGAAATCAATTTATACTTATTATTCTAGTCATGGATAGGTTATTCGACTAGTTAAGGAACATCGATAGAGGAGAAACATCCAGGAACTTACACAACACTTTCAAATTCCTCAATCAATTATTCATGGAATGTTTCAGTGTTTATAAATTCCCAATCTATATCACCCCTGAGCACCAGCATTAAACCTATATTCATTAACATTTCTAGAGTACAACCATTCTCGATCATTGAAGTGGGTCGATGGCCCATGTAAAAATTTATGGAGACATAATCTTTTAGCCCTTCTCTACCGCATCTAAAAAGATGAATGTTGATAAAAATAAAACTATTTCTAAATGTTTATATCTATAGACATTATGAGGTGTGGTATTGGTTGCACAGATAATATACCACATCTATTTTGATCATTATATTATATAGATATTTTTCTCACTGGTTTAGTTGTATCCAGTGACTAGTATCACAGGTATACCTAGGGTTTTTTGTTGAAAAGAATCCCTATTTTATATACCATTTATAGGTAATCTTCTCCTTCAAAATATCCATGGGATCCAACAAACACCCACATTTTGGTACCGCAATTGGCCTTACCCATAACTATGTGATCAACTTGGTGGTGGAATATACAGATGGTTTCATGTGATAATGAATGAGGTGAGTTGCATAATTGAATGAACCATATGGGAAATAGGGTATTATATAGGCTTCCATCTGGGGTACTCATCAGGTAGGAAGGAGGGCTTGTCCAAGAGTAGTAACGGCTACAAAGGGAGCCCATGATATTCCATTCCTCATTCTTTGGGTATGACCCATTGAGTAAGTATATTTGGAGGTATGATGATCCCTATTAAGTGACCATAGGAATGTACTATCATCTATTAATCCCTAATGATAAGGTCTATCGGGGATCTCATGAAGCATTTGTGATACCCCATGAATGTAGTGAATGACACGATTCAACCTGATGTCTTAGAGTCTTGGAACCTACTATGATTATCCCACACCACATACAATCTATGGAAGAGGATCAAAAGTAATGGAATAAAGATATAAGAGGTTATTATTACTAATGTTTCTACATGAGTTGATTACTGGGAGAGTTTGGCTAAATCACAATATAGAAACCTAGAAACACTTGTGTGGAGGGGACATCCCTATACTAACTCAGTGTCAGTTATATATGATGGTAGAACTAAAGGGGAACTAGGTGAGGAAGTATTGACCAAATTGGTCCTAGATCATGTTCTTGAGTTTGAGGAATCTGGTGATATATGCTAATAAGGTTGTTTCACATTATGTGGGATTCCATTATAACATCTTTGATATCCTATTTAAGAGGGTAGGTTTTGAGCTTGTGGGTTTAATATCGTAGGCATGTTTCAATCATCACCAACTGATATTTTTTTATCAATGTCGGAACCATCAGTAAATGATAATGAGTGCTTAATATGAGGTTATGAGGGTTCATCTGAAGATGATGAGGAGTACACCTTTCGGCCTATCAATTAGTCGGGGTTATGGTTGCCCACGATGTATGGGTCTAAGGGTGAAAAAAGATGAATCTCGTCAAAGAATTCACATCAAAAACAAATTTTATAATCATTTACTGTATATAAACTAGAAATATCCATTGTTTTATCCAACCATTGATTCCATTCAATAGTTTATAAAGAATCATCCCCACTTGGACAATGAAATCTAAAGTATTTTAAGTCCTCGATTGTAACATCGAGTTATTTTTATGAAATATTGCTTTTAAATAATTTTTAATCTATATTAGATTTAATTACACGAAAACATGAGTTTAAAATAACCATGAGATTCTCTAAAAATAAAATTTCAATTATATCCAATATGTAAGGTTAGCAGGAATAATTATAACTAAATTATAAAAAGGAATTTTGAATTCATTGGCTATCAATTATTTATGAAAAATATAAATAAATTGAATATTTGAATTTTGGAGTTAATTACATTTGTTAATTAAATTAATGAGATATATATGTGTTATAGATGAAATAAAATATTTCTATCTTTCATCCAATGCATATTTTTGTCATAAGGTAGGAATAAAATCCCATTTGATATATAAAAACCAATTTTATAAAAGGTTAATTTTAAACATTTTAGTGGAGAATCAATTTTAAATTATGATTTTGATATATTTTAAATTTATATATGAAAAAATAACAATATTATTTTTATGTGGGATACAAAAATTTACTTTTGATGAATTTCTCATATTTCTCTGATAACTTTGATGTTTTGATGAATAATAAAAATACACTAAATATAAATGGAAAATAACTTTTTCCATTGAAATAATTTATATGGTTAAATTATATTATTTAACATTTTTAAAGTATATATAGAATATTTTTTACCATTTAATATAATGTAGGTCATTGGAAATAATTTTACATTAAATTCAGATGGTAAACATTTCAATCTTTTGTAATATTTTAAATTATAAAAACCATTTTCTCATTTCATCAACGAGATTAAATAAAAATTTTACTATAAATTATATGTTTTGAATTTTGAAAAATGGATTCCATATTTATTATCAGTAGGTCAAAATTTTTTATATATATTTATTTATTATTGGGCAATATGAATAGTAAATTCGGTAAATTTTATTAACACGGGAAAACGGTCTATTAGGTAATTAAGGGTAAAAATAATTTTATAAAATTGTCATAACAATTGTTCTAATATAATTTTATGATTATAATTTTCCATAAAACATAGATCAGTTAGAATGGATTCCATTTAATCCCACTTTAATGAGATTCACATATTTATTTTATTTTATTTTAAGAAAAGTGAAATATGTCTTACTTAGACATTAATAATTAAATTAATTTTCATATAAGGTAATAAATAAGATATATTAAATCATTAATACTCATTTTAAATATATTTTTTTTCTTTATCATGATTTGTTTTAATTTTTATGAAACAAATAATTAACATAAAGACTTGTACTTGAATGGTGAAAAAATTAATTAATTGATGAGAAATTAATAAAACAGTTTTCATTAAAATATTGATAACCATCAAATAAAAATATTATTCTGAAATATAATGGAATTATCATAATTAATTTTTATAATTTTTATTCAACAAATAAGAATATTAAATAATTATGCAAAATCGATGTAGGCATTATTTTCTTAATGAAGAGGTCAAATAAATGATATTAAAAATATCTTAATAAACACAATTTGTGATAGTTATTATGTAAAATGAATTTTCATGATTTGCTTGACCCATTAGGAATATAATAAAATATTTGGATTGAGGTTCATTTGATATTTTTAATATTTATAAAAATCAATGAAATAAATACTTTCAAAATTGACACTATTGCTATTATTTCAAAATAAGGTTTTATTAAATTATTTAATAAAAATATAACATTTTTAAAAAATAAATAACAATTTTTATATTGTATATAATAATTTTTTTTATTCATTTACGGTATAATTGACTTCAAATAAGTAAATAGTTAACACTTTTAAAACTGAAATATTTGTTACCCTAATAAAAAATCAAATAAAACAACTAAGTGTTAATTAAATTGATAATGATTAAATTTTTATAAAAACTTTTCTAAAATTTATTGGTTTATTATATTAACACCCTAATTATTTTCATCTTATAAATTGAGACATTTTTTATGTTTTTATGAGGGGTTTTATTTTATTATCAATTATTATTTTGGAGGTTTCCAAGAGTGACCCTCACCTCAATAATAAAAGTACACTTCCTCTCTCAAATCTTTACATTATTTCGAGCCTTCAAGATTTACCATACCATACCCATTTCAATTAGAAACTTTCCTGGAAACATACTAGAGGTCCTTGTTATCATTAAAAACCCACTCTAGTATTCTATGACGAGATTTAGAGGAGACACATCAAAGAAGAGGTAATATCATTATGCGATTCTTTCAAATTTGTATCTTATTCTACTTCTACCTCACGAGTTTTTTAATTATAAAGTAATAAATCTAGTCATACATATATACTGATAGATTATTATTATGAAAAAAACAATATTACACCTTTGACCCGTTGTATGAAAAATGAAACCACCACGCGTGTGTACGTACGACTTACCATCTCCACACAACGGTGTAATCTGTTTTCAACACCACCATACATGGATGGTATAATGATGGAATTAATAAATATATATAATATTCATATAAAATAATATTGATTCTAAGATACAATACACCATCCACATCAATAACATTAAAAAATTATACGAACGATATCGTCGCTCGTATGTATGTACAACTTACCATCTCCGAGGTGTGATGTGATTCATTATACATAATCATCATTAAAGAATGATTATATAAATAAATATAATGAATAAATATGATATTTATTATAATAATACCATTCATTAAATGATAAAACTATAACAAAAAATATTGGAATCAGAACTTATCTGGAAAAACATGCATTCGAAAATAAAGTAGTTAATACGCAAATAACAAGTAACAAATGAAATTCTACAAAAAATGGATGAAAATATGATAATAAATATTATCTTAAAAATTATTATGATTCTGGAATAAATATGTGTCATTATTTAAATCATATTACATGAGGTTTGGATAGTTATGAATAATATCATACTACAGTTGTGGAATATTTTTTAATCTCATTATTATTTGAGATTGTTTCCACTTAAGTATTTACTGTGGGTATATTTATCATCAACACCCATATTTCCTAAACAAATATTCAAAAATAATATTTATATCCTTTTACAATTATTAAAATCCAATCATACCCAATGGTGAATATTTATTAAAATTTATGAAAGGAATCAATTATCATCTTCGGTATGAGGCACCTGTTTGAATTTTCTTGGGAAATGTACGAGTGTAATGTTTGTTAACTTATAAAGCATGAATATATTTATAAACTTTCATAAAACCTTATTTAAAAGAATAATACCTAAATATATATCAAATTTTTCTTTAATTAAATTATTTTCATTTAATTTTTCCTGGAATTTTGAGAAAATAAATGTTTTTGAAAAAGAAATAATATTTTCCTACAGAATTAATTTCAAGTGTTTTATAAATATTATTTTACATATAAGATGACATTACATAATAAGGATATGTTTCAAATATAATGTCTCTATTATTTACATTATTTTATTTTGTTAATTTTGAAAATTTATATATGATATACATTTGTTTTATGAGGATTATTTTATTATTTAATGATGTTTATGAAATCCATTTTATTTGTTTTGTTATGATGAATGATTAATATTTATTTTATGGAAATTTTAATAATGAATTAATTATGACATCTATGGGAACTAATAAATTGGGTAATTATTTATATCTCATGACAAATACAAGACATCAATAAAAAGTAATTATGGTTCAGTCATATAGGGCTGAAACAAGGAGTGATCTCGGTTCCGTAATGGAATTTTTCTGCTATGATGGTCTTGGAAATGATCCTTGAATAATATGAAATTATTTTCTATTAATATGTGAGCATTACATGTAATTTCTTATCATGTGTTATGATTATTTAGAATACATTTCACATTTACAATTTATCCCATGACATCATATTATTATCTTTTATAAACAAGATATGATTATCAACTATTATGTTCTTGTGATTATGATATGACTGGAATTTCCATTTTTTACCATTACTAAAAATTTTGTATCACCCTTTCATATTTTTATTTTCCAATGACATAAATAAGGGAATTAATTAATCTATTTAAAAAATGAGTCTAGTTTTGATGAAAAAAGCAGGTGAAAACATAGATGTTTTAGGAATTAGTTGTCAAAGATTCCCTATTTCTAAAGGCACTAAATCTATATGGTCCTATCGCATTTTTTATGTTATTTAATAAATATTCATTAATGTTAATGTAAAATCTATATGTATATTATGGGTTCTTACGGTTGTTATTTGATTAAATTTATTGTTACCCATTGAGAGCATGGATGAGAGAACCATAGTAATGAACCCAATGGATATGTCTAAGTATATGTTACAATCTTAACCTAGTGTTTTAGAGTTTATCATGAATAACCTAGGATAAAACCAAATGTTTCCAAAATTTAAATTTTATTCTTGAATTATGTGATTTTCACAATATGATTTCTGTTTATAACACTACACTTCAATGTTTTAGTGAATGTATAGAACCTGATGGAACAACATTAATGCTGAAAAAGACTGGAACTGAAATGAATGGACCATTATGCAACCAATCATTATGGGACATGGAATGAAAAATCAAGTAGACATGATCAGATAACATTCTCAATTAATGAATCAAGTAGGACTTTCTAACTAGTAATGGAGGTATAAATATTCTATTGACTCTATCATGAGGAAGTTTCAACCTTCATTTAGCTGGTATTTTGATCAATTATTGGCTGAATAATGGAAAAGTACCATTGAAAATATATTTTCCATTCTACAATGTTTTAAACATGATACATCCATCTTATCAGAATATCATTTGGAATGTGAAGCTGATCAATTGTGGAATATTATCATTAATTCAAGGAAAATAGATGAAATTGAGTCAATGTAATAAGACGATTTCACGAACCTATTTTTCAATAAGTAATTTTCTCATATACTTCCAAAAAAATTGGATAAGGAGTTCCTTGAACTTAATAAAAAGTATAATGAATTTGATGGTACCAATGAAGAATATTTTACAAGACTTTCAAGGTACACATATATAATAATTATTTAACCATAGAGTAAAATTGATCGATTATTTAGTGGCGTAAAACCATGTCTTGGATGGAAATTAACCATAAGTGACATCAATAGATATGTAGAAATTTTTCATTGTTCTCTGAAGGTTAAGAAGGAGATTGGAGTAACCCACCAGTCATATAGGTTTGATATGAAAAGAAAAATATAATTCAAGGAAAATATAAAGGCCACACAAAAAAATAAGACGATTTTCCCTTCTACTCATAGTGTAGAAAGAAACTTGGCGGGAATTGTCTTAAAGGGAATACTAAATTTTTTATATATGGAAAAGAAGGTCATCGAGTATTAGAATGACAATGTAATGGGAAACATGAAGTTTAATGATGCGAGCAATGAAAAGGCTACCTAGAATAAAACTCCTACACTTCTATGAAACAAGTGAATTGAAATGCAGCATTATGCCAATAAATTCCCTAATCCAAGTGTTACAGATGATGATCGACATCAACAATCTCTTAATACCATAGAAAATTATCCAACTTATGCCTCACAATAGTTTAAAAACCATGATAAAAATTATTCAACATTTGATTTGAGGTTAGACATGGTAATATTTCCATTAAAGATATGGAGGCCTTTTATTTTTGTTAAAAGGTTTGATATCTATAATTATCATAAAATTTTAAAATATATTTTGTAAATAAAAGAATATCTTCTAAAGAAGATTTTAGGAGTTGATTAACAGTTATGACTGCTTAATACATTACCACCCTTGGAAAGCGAACAAGGTGGCAGATGCTTTAAGCCGATAGGACCAAGCTATCTTATCCATGATGAGGATAAAAAAGATCCAATATTTATTGATTTGAAATGGATGGATTTTGAAATTTTAATGTAAGGGGAGATATATTATCATTCTCAAATGAATGTTCAACTATATATAAAATTGAATATTAAGGAGGAACAGAATAAAGATGTAGTCCAACAAAAGAAAGTGAGAAATATTCCTAAATTTACCATTGATTGTTATAAAATAATAAGGTTCATGAATAAGGTTTTTATTCCCCCCACGCCAGAATTAAATAAGGGGCTATTGGATGAGGCTCATAGTTCACCATTATCTATTCACACTAGAAGAACAATGATGTAAAGGGACCTGAAAGAGTTTTTCATGATGGGATTTCATGAAAATACATGTCACCAAATATGTATCTCAATTCTTGGTTTGGCAGTAAGGTAAACCAAAAATATATAAGTTTAAGGGGATGTTACAACTATTACCCATAGCAGAATGGAAATTGAAAAATATCACTGTGGACTCTGTTATAAGACTTCTCAAAACATCTAAATTCCCAAATTCTATATGGGATATAGTTGACCACCTTATTAATTCGGCACACTTCATTGCTATTATCGAGGATTTATCTCTTGATCAGCTTTCTTGGATATATGTAGAGGAAGTGATAATATTTCATGGGGTACCACTTTCCATTATATGTAATCGGGATTTGATGTTTTCCACAACGTTCTAGAAATGTTTTCAGTATGATCTGGATATAGAGTTATGTTTCATCTCTTCTTATCATCCTCATAAATATAGTCAGTCTAGTTGGAATATTCTACCTCTTTAAGGCATGTTTTGAGATTTCTCTTTAGAATTCAAATGAGATTGAGATCAACAACTACCTTTAGTGGAAGTTTCATGCAACAATAACTTTAACTCTATTATTCAGATGGCTCATTATGAACCCCTATATAGGAAGAAGGGAAGAATCCATCATTCAGAGACAATTTCGGGGAAGGAAATCTATTTGGACTATATCTTATTGATGAAATGGAAGAAAATGTCAGATCTACATGATAGGACATAAGAGCATCTCAAAGCTGTTAAAAAATTAAGCTAATAATTAAAAAATACCTAGTTTTTATATAGGTGTTATGTTTTTTCAATGAATATATACCTTAAAGATAGTAATGTGATTTGAAAATAATGTTAAGTTGAGCCCTAGGTATACAAGCCTTTTTTAAATTATGGGTCATGTACGGATGGTAGCTTACTGATTCGAACTTCCAACAAATGTGTCTCAAGTACATGACGTGTTCCATGTATCTCTCTTTAGAAAGTACATAACTGATACTTCACATGTACTAAGAAAATAATTCATACCACTAGTAAAATATCATTCTTATGAAGAACAACAGATAGAGGTTCTGGACTGTAGAGAAAAAGTTCTACGAATCAACAAGACTCCCTTGGTTAAAGTTTTATGAAGGAAGTAATTTTTAATGAAACGACATGGGAACATGAGGATATGATGAGGGAGAGGTAACCTCATTTTTTTCCATGTGATAAATTTCAAGGGAGAAATTCAGTTTTATCGAGGTAGAATGTAACACCACAATGTTTTTATGAAATATGATCTTTAAATATTTTTTATTATTTAGTACCTTGATTTTAACACAATCATGCATTAAAAAAACCATCAGTGGCCCATATTAAAAAATTTATATTATTTACTGTAACACCCTGAGCTTCCATGATACGCTTCTCATTCAATAATGCAATAGCTTGCATTGTACGCAACTTCGCGTTCTAAAACACCGCGACTAATCAAAGTAGCTGTTATGAATAGTAATAACCACTTTTTAAAATTATAGAAATTTAATATTTCAAAATGGACTTCATTTTGGGATTCGGAATATCGAAATTAGCCTATGTTGAATTTTTGGTATTTTTCTGAGAACTTCTAATTTTTTATGATTAGTGAAAAATACTTAAAAACAACTTTTTTAATCAAAATAATTTATAGTGATAAATTTTACTATTTAGTGGTTTTAAAGTATAATTAGAAAATATTTTTACCATTTTATCCAATGGTGGTCATTGGAATTAATTTAACATTGAAATTGGACATAAACAATTGCCAATCTTTTGATATAAATTGTTTCATAAAACACGCTATTTGTTGTGACAGCAGGAATTAATTATAAAATTAATTAATGAAACTTATATGTTTTGAATTTTGTAAAATAGACATCATTATTGAATTCGGAATATCAATTATTTCTTAGGGTGAAATTTTGGCATTGTTCTGAAAAACTTCAATTTTTGATGAATAGTGTAACCACTAAGTGGTAGTTAAATAACTGATTTTTCGTTTAAATGAAATATTACCACTTCTGTGATTTGATTTTCAAAAATCCGACATACATGGTTGTAATTAAGAAGTAAAATGTGGTTCAATGAGATGAAAATAATTTTTTGGTGAATATTAACTTTTAAGTTCTTAATCGCGATTAGAGGTAATTAGTGTAGTTTAAGGTAAAAATAATGTTTTAATAATATCAGATGAGCTTGACACTTGTCCTACTCCTTTTGGATGAGTCATGGCCGACCAAGACAACCCATGGGTCAACTTGGGGACCCCATGGAGCCACGTTAGTTGGAAAATGACATTAATATGTATTTATTTAATGTTAAAATTAAATTGACACAAACATGTGTTGTTTTACTAAAATAGTTTTTAAGTGGGGTTACACAAGTCCGAATTTTGATTATAAATATTAATTAGAAAGCTAAAAATATTTCCTACATTATTGAATTTTTTTATAATTTCTAGACATTAAATAAATTAAATTAAGTATGACATCATGATGATGCAGCGATGACCTCATTATTTAACGATTTAAATAAAATGGAAAGATAATGTAAAATCCAAAGCGTACACTTGTCAAAAACCTATTGGATGAGTAGATTTCGAACCCTTATCATCTTATCCTCGAATTATATAAGTGTGGGACCTCTAAAATCCGAAACTAATTTTATAATAAAGTGACTTTTCTTTACTTTCCAAGAGTGCCCCTCCTCTCCACTTATAAAAGGCCCCCACCTCTCCCACCTCATTTACACTTTCAAGCCATTTGGCTCGGCCAAACTCTGCCCGAATACTCTCCCAACTTCCCCCTCTTACTCCTAGAAGCCTCCCTTTGGGCAGAACTCTTCCCAAGGAAGCCTTTGGATCAAATCAAAAAGAGTTACCCGATTTTGAGGTAATGTATTCTCTAATGTTGTTTTGTTTTATTTTTCTTCTCCAACCCCCTAAACTCTTTTTATTCATTTCTTTTGTAACAAAACCAGTATCCTCAATATACTATGATGTTTTTATAAGAAGGATTCGAGCTACAATTACACACACATACATCTAATGGTTAAAGAACATACGGTTTCTGTGGATGGCGAATTTCTGCCTCACGAAACGATGATTGTTCAACACTCATATAACACCTTCAAAGGTGGCCATTAAGATGTCACTATTTTTATATACGATATATAATATGTTTATGATTTACTTATGCTTATTTATTTCTCAATTATGGCATACTTTATGATTTCCATTATGGGTAAAACGCGATAATTTCATTTTAGGAAGTGCGGACTACCGCCCCCTCAAAGTGATTTGAATCGTTAATGCCACATGTGGGATGTATAAGGGATGGATTAAATGGTATTATACACTATATTATACTGGAATTATATTATACATTTATATCATTATGATTTCGTTCCATTAAATATGAAATTTAAATGAAAGTAGCGTTCATGCGTACGTACGGTTTACCGTCTCCATGAACGGTGCATTTCATTTCTTACCTCTAAATGTTACGTAATATAATAAATGAATGTATATACTGGATATATAAGATATATATGCCATATAAATCATGAATATAATTCTGGAGATAATGGATATTCTACCACATAAACAACTTGTAATTATAAGAAGTTTATTGTAGACTCAAGTACCAAAGATCGACAAAACAACCGTTATTAGCTTAAATAATTACATAATGTTCATATCATTGTAATAAGTGATATAATAAGGATAATGAAATTGAAAATGGTTCTTAATAAGGTATATATTAACTCTAGTTTATTATTCAGGAGGTTAAAGAACGGTTGAGTCAAGTCAGACACGAGGTAAGGGAACTTCTTAACCCAATTTCCATTCTTTGGGTTAATCTCCTACATTCAAATTATGTCATGATATTATTATGTCCTATCTTGTATTTTTAAATTATTTATGTGTAATTATAGTGAATATACATAATAGACCTACTTTATAAAAAAATGATCTTTTTAAGGACTTCGTCTCAATCCCCTTTCATTGAGGCATATTTGGTTTTATACACAACTTTCTTTTATACGGTGTATAAACCCCTTTGACTTTTAAGTTTCTTCAAAAGGAATCTTTTTATACGAAGCGTTTTGCTAAACGACAAAAGGGAATGTTTTTCTTTGCGTACTTATGCGGCGACAATTAATTCTCCGCCTCCGTGACCATTATTTGAGTTCCGGCTTCCTCTACAAGACATCTTTTTTTAATGAAAAATAAATACAATGTTTTAACTTTATTTTATTTTGGTATTGAAAATGGTTTTGAATGAGTTTTTATTATAACAATGTGTTGTATTGATATCTTGTGATTGAAATGTGGAAATGTTATGTTTTCTTTTATGCATGTTTTATGTGATACGAGTATGTTATGGTTTATGATATGTTTAAACCTATTCATATGAGGAAAGTATTGGACTTAATAAGTGACGGGTGGAGCCCGCTATAGCTCCTTGATGCATCGGTAGGTCTCATGAGACAATAAGATATGGAATTGGACGAGGCCCTTTCCCAATTTGATTTATGGTTTTGGCCAAGGCGTTAATCATTTTAGACGTCTTGGTAGAGGCCTTGACAAAATGTTTCAGAATGTCCGACATTATACATTCCCTCATTATGAAAGTGGTAATTGATATTTCATGTGATTATTCGTCTAGTAGAATATCCATGTGAGTATGTAATGGCATTATTTCATTTTACTTTTGCCATATTATGTTGAAGTTCATGTTTAAAAGGCTTTTGTTTTAGTTGACATTGCATTAAATGTTGATGTTTATTTATGAAAGCTTCCACAATATTGTTATCCTTACTGAGCATCTGAGCTCTACCCTTTCAATGTTTTAATATTTTCCAGGATGTGAAGAAGTATTTTATGAATGACCTATAGGGATTGTCAGAAGAGGATATGAGTGTGGTCTATAGACACTTTGTTATTGTAGTTTTTCACTTTATGATGTAATGTAATGTTTATGAATGTATCTAGTGTTTCCAAGGCTACTAAACTAATCGGTCTTTCGAGACTTGATCTTTTGTGATCATGCCAATGTTTCGAAGTAACGCACCGGATCTGAGTATCTGGGGTCGGGGCGTTACAGTTGGTATCAGAGGCCGTTTAGTACAAACCTTGGAAACAAACTCTGATTAGAGCATGTAGACCTAAGATGAACTTTGAGGATTAGTATAGAAGAACTTCCTAAAATTTTGTTATTGTAGAGATTTTGTGAGTTTTCCGAGCAATACATCCCTGTCTGGATACGAGCAGGTAGAGGCGGCTCTAGCACAGATGTACCTAGGGGTAAAACCTGAAAACACCGCTTTGAGCTAGACTCGAACAAGAACTGGTGCACGACAACGGGCCTTGTTGCACTTTTGGATATGACACTCCCAGGGGATATGCTTAGGATAATTATCATTTTATTTACAAACCACTATGAAGGGTTATGAGTATATACTTCCTCAAAGAAAACATTTCTTTTTTTGATTATGGATTATATCCATAAATAGTTCAATTTATGTAAAGTGTTTTACAAGTATGGAATTATGTATTTTGATTCATAAACTAATCTAGTTTATGCCATTGTTTAGAAATGGAGCCTAGTGGAAGGAATGGAAACCGTATCATTGCACGAACTCCGTGTAGGGATTGCCCTCCTTCTCAAGATAATTATTGTGGATCCGGAGATACAACTGGTGCTGATCAACTTATTACCATACTGGGACAACTCACTCAGGTTATGAATAATAACCTTACTCGTATAGAGCACCCTGATCCGCAACGTGGAGGATCAATGCTAGACCGTTTCATGAGGCAAAAACCACCAACCTTCAATGGGAGTACAAATCCTATAGTAGCTGAGCAATGGATAAATTCCTTAGAGAAAATATTCCATGCCTTGGGGAGTAGTGAATGGGAGAAGGTTGTCATGGCAGTTTACCGCCTCACTGGAGATGTCGATCAGTGGTGGTCGCTGATTCAAAACACAAAGGAAGATGATGACGTATTGAATATGGAATGGAGGGAGTTCAAAGAGCTTTTCTTAGAAAAATACTTTCCTCGTGACCATCGAGCAGATATGGAAAGGCAATTTCTGAGTCTGAGGCAGAAGGAGGACGAGAATGTCACAAAGTATGAGGCTAACCTTACAAGGTTAGCGAGGCATGCTGCCGATTATATACGTAACCCAAGGAGTAAGATTGATCGTTTCTTTGATGGGTTAAAACCATTTCTCCGTTGAGCTTTAGTATCACAATCCTTCTCATCATATGAAGATATTGTCTCGTGTGCTATCAAGACAGAAAAAAATTCTCTAAGTCTTATGAAAACAAAGTAAAGCAAGAGAAGAAGAGAACGGTGGAACAAGAGACAGATAAAGGGAAAAAGGGAAAGAAGGATTTTCCATTATGTGATAATTGTGGGAAGAATCACCCTAGTACTTGCCTAAAAGGAATGGGAGTTTGTTATAAATGTGGAGAAAAGGGTCACCAGGCTCGTGATTGCAAGGGAATGAAAGAGGCTATCAAAGTTGAATGCTACAATTGTAGAGAAATGGGTCATTATGCAAATGAATGTCCTAAGCGTCAGGGAAACTTACCTCAGAAAAGGCCAAGGGATCAAGGAAAATCTTATGCTGTTACTACAGTTGAAGCAGAATAACTAATGTATTGGTGCTTTTGGACTCATGGATTATATTCTAGTTATTAGAATAATGTGATATATATATATAAGGATTGTACTGCAGTACTTGTTGATTTCAGTAAGGTTTTAATATGATGAAGGTAATTATATTTTTATTATGTGACAATAAGAGAAACCTTACTTTGTTTGGAGAATCTGATAAATTGATTTTGGAATTAAGAGACCTTTTAGAGAAAGTCTGGACATAGGTAATTTGGATAACTATAAAGTTTGGAGTGGATTAAGTTGATCTTTGGATAGTATTGTTTATGGTTAAAAAATTTATGAAGATTATTTTTGGAATATTATGATACTATAGTTTTAGGAAAAAGGACAACCTGCAGGGTGGGGCATAACTCGTCGCGTCGGACAAAGCTGCAGGAATCGAACCCACAATCAATGTGTGACAGGCCTTTATTTCCTACCACTAGCCTACAGGAAGTCCCTGGTTATTACAAAATAATTTTACTAATATAAATGGTATGTGTTAACATTTGGAACCTTATACAATTAGGATAAATAGAATATTTTTGAGTTTCGTTACCATTTGGAGTAAAAGTTGGGTTTGTGGTAAAAATTTATTAACGAATGAATGTATACATAACAAGTATGTATATTCGCTTACGTTATTAGTAAATCTCCTAAATAAATTCCTCAACATTATAAAAGGTAACTTAAAACAAAAATGTTGTCGGTTAACTTTTCCATCTGGGGATTCAATGACCGTTTAACCAATCACAAGTTTGTGATTTTCTTGAAGTTAAATTTTCTCCTAATCCTGTTTTCTATAACTCTCCATCAGACCTTGATGGTTTGTTTCTCCTCCATATCCATATTTTCATAGAATCCTAGAATGGGCTATATCGGGTGACCTTTGTACTTATCTTGCTTTCTTTTAATGTTATATATTTATTAACCTTATTTCCAATGTGGGTTTTCCACAAAGGTATTTTCTATTTTCAACCTTTTATTTTCAAAGAAAATTTTCAAATTGCGAGGATGCAATTTATTGAAGGAGGGGAGAATGTAACACCCCGAGCTTCCATGATACGCTTCTCATTCAATAATACAATAGCATGCATTGTACGCAACTTCGAGTTCAAAAACACCGCGACTAATCAAAGTAGTCGTTATGAATAGTAATAACCACTTTTTAAAATTATAGAAATTTTATATTTCAAAATGGACTTCATTTTTGGATTCAGAATATTGAAATTAGCCTATGTTGAATTTTTGGTATTTTTCTGAGAACTTCTAATTTTTTATGAATAGTGAAAAATACTTAAAAATAACTTTTTTAATTGAAATAATTTATAGTGATAAATTATACTATTTAGTGGTTTTAATGTATAATTAGAAAATATTTTTACCATTTTATCCAATGGTGGTCATTAGAATTAATTTAACATTGAAAATGGACATAAACAATTGCCAATCTTTTGATATAAATTGTTTTTTAAAACACGCTATTTATTGTGACAGTGGGAATTATTTATAAAATTAATTAATGCAACTTATATGTTTGGAATTTTTTAAAATAGACATCATTTTTGAATTCGGAATATCAATTATAGCTTAGGGTGAAATTTTGGCATTGTTCTGAAAAACTACAATTTTTGATGAATAGTGAAACCACTAAGTGGTAGTTAAATAACTGATTTTTCGTTTAAATGAAATATTAACACTTATATGATTTGATTTTCAAAAATCCAACATACATGGTTGTCATTAAGAAGTAAAATGTTGTTCAATGAGATCAAAATAATTTTTTGGTGAATAGTAACTTCTAAGTTCTTAATCGCGATTAGAGGTAATTAGAGTAGTTTAAGGTAAAAATAATGTTTTAATAATATGAGATGAGCTTGAAACTTGTCTTACTCCTATTGGATGAGTCATGGCCGACCAAGACAACCCATGGGTCAACTTGGGGACCCCATGGAGCCACTTTAGTTGGAAAATGACATTAATATGTATTTATTTAATGTTAAAATTAAATTGACACAAACATGAGTTGTTTTACTAAAGCAGTTTTTAAGTGGGGTTACAGAAGTCCTAATTTTGATTATAAATATTCATTAGAAAGATAAAAATATTTCCTACATCATAGTATTTTTTTTATAATTTTTAGACATTAAATAAATTATATTAAGTATGACATCATGATGATGCAGCGATGACCTCATTATTTAACGATTTAAATAAAATGGAAAGATAATGTAAAATCCAAAGCGTACACTTGTCAAAAACCTATTAGATGGGTAGATTTAGAACCCTTATCATATTATCCTCTAATTATATAAGTGTGGGACCTCTAAAATCCGAAACTCATTTTATAATAAAGTGTCTTTTCTTTACTTTCCAAGAGTGCCCAATTTCAAGCCATTTGGATCGGCCAACCTCTGCCCAAATACTCTCCCAAATTCCCCCTATTACTCCTAGAAGCCTCACTTTGGGCAGAACTCTTTCCAAGGAATCCTTTGGCTCAAATCAATTAGAGTTACCCGATTTTGAGGTAATGTCTTCTCTAATGTTGTTTTGTTTTATTTTTCTTCTCCAACCCCCTAAACTCTTTTTATTCATTTCTTTTGTAACAACACCAGTATACTCAATATACTAGGATGTTTTTATAAGAAGGATTCGAGCTACACTTACACACACCTACATCTAATGGTTAAAGAACATACGGTTTCTGTGGATGGCGAATTTCTCCCCCACGAAACGATGATTGTTCAACACTCATATAACACCTTCAATGGTGGCCATTAAGATGTCACTATTTTAATATATGATATATAATATGTTTATGTTTTACTTATTCTTCTGTATTTCTCATTTAGGGAATACTTTATTATTTCCATTATGGGTAAAACGCGATAATTTCATTTTAGGAAGTGCGGACTACCGCCCCCTCAAAGTGATTTGAATCGTTAATGCCACATGTGGGATGTATAAAGGATGGAGTAAATGGTATTATACACTATATTATACTGGAATTATATTATACATTTATATCATTATGATTTCGTTCCATTAAATATGAAATTGAAATTAAAGTTGCGTTCCTGCGTACGTACGGCTTACCGTCTCCATGAACGGTGCATTACATTTCTTACCTCTAAATGTTACGTAATATTATAAATGAATGTATATACTGGATATATAAGATATATATGACATATAAATCATGAATATAATTCTGGATATAATGGATATTCTACCACATAAACAACTTGTAATTATAAGTATTTTATTGTTGACTCAAGTACCAAAGATCGACAAAACAACTGTTATTAACTTAAATAATTACATAATGTTCATATCATTGTAATAAGTGATATAATAAGGATAATGAAATTGAAAATGGTTCTTAATAAGGTATATATTAACTCTATTTTATTATTCAGGAGGTTAATGAACGGTTGAGTCAAGTCAGACACGAGGTAAGGGAACTTCTTAACCCAATTTCCATTCTTTGGTTAATCTCCTACATTCAAATTATGTCATGATATTATTATGTCATATCTTGTATTTTTACATTATTTATGTGTACTTATAGTGAATACACATAATAGACCTACTTTATAAAAAAATGATCTTTTTAAGGACTTCGTCTCAATCCCCTTTCATTGAGGCATATTTGGTTTTATACACAACTTTCTTTTATACGGTGTGTAAACCCCTTTGACTTTTAAGTTTATTCAAAAGGAATCTTTTTATACGAAGCGTTTTGCTAAACGACAAAAGGGAATGTTTTTCTTTCCGTACTTATACGGTGACAATGACTTCTCCGCCGCCGTGACCATTATTTGAGTTCCGGCTTCCTCTACAAGACATCTTTTTTTTAATGAAAAATAAATACAAAGTTTTTACTTTCTTTTATTTTGGTATTGAAAATGGTTTTGAAAGCGTTTTTATTATAACAATGTGTTGTATTGATATCTTGTGATTGAAATGTGGAAATGTTATGTTTCCTTTATCCATGTTTTATGTGATACGATTATGTTATGGTTTATGATATGTTTAAACCTATTCATATGAGGAATGTATTGGACTTAATAAGTGACGGGTGGAGCCCGCTATAGCTCTTCGATTCATCGGTAGGTCTCATGAGACAACTAGACGTGGAATTGGACGAGGCCCATTCCCAATTTGATTTATGGTTTTGGCCGAGGCCTTAATCATTTTAGACGTCTTGGCCAAGGCCTTGACAAAATGTTTCAGAATGTCCGGCATTATACATTCCCTCATTATGAAAGTGGTTATTGATATTTCATGTGATTATTCGTCTAGTAGAATATCCATGTGAGTATGTAATGGCATTATTTGATTTTACTTTTGCCATATTATGTTGAAGTTCATGTTTAAAAGGCTTTTGTTTTAGATATAAATTGCCTTAAATGTTGATGTTTATTTATGAAAGCTTCCGCAATATTGTTATCCTTACTGAGCATCTGAGCTCACCCCTTTCAATGTTTTAATACTGTCCAGTATGTGAAGAAGTATTTTATGAATGACCTACAGGGATTGTCAGAAAAGGATATGAGTGTGGTCTATGGAGACTTTGTTATTGTAGTTTTTCATTTTATGATGTAATGTAATGTTTATGAATGTATCTAGTGTTTCCAAGGCTACTAAACTAATCGGTCTTTCGAGACTTGATCTTTTGTGATCATACCAATGATTCGAAGTAACGCACCGGCTCTGAGTATCTGGGGTCGGGGCGTTACATTTACTATAAGTTAGGTTAACTAGAATAAATATATCAAACTTAGGAAAACATATTGTGAATTAATTGGATATCAATTATTTATGAAAAATATAAATAAATTTGATATTTGTATTTTTTAGTGAATTACTTATGGTAAAGAAATTAATATATATATATATATATGTTATATACATAATAAAATATTTTTTATATTCATCCAATAGATATTTTAATCATAGGTTGTGAATAAAACCCTATTATATGTTTACAAAACTACTATTTAAGGTTAATTTTACACATTCGAATGGAGAACCCCATTAAAAATAAAATTTTGAAACATTAATAATTTTTATATGACAAAATAAAAATTTTATACAAAAGCAGGATATAAAAATTTAAATTGTTTGAATTTCTGATATTTTTTTGGGTAACAGTCATTTTTCTATGAATAGTAAGAATATGCTAAATTTTAATTTAAAATATATCTTTTCATTGAAATAATTTATAAGGTAAAATTATATTATTAAATGGTTTCAAGTTATAAATTGAATATATTTTTTTCAATGTAATATAATTAGATAATTAGATGTTTCCCTAAATGATACTTGGTTCTAAATGGAATCCATTAGAACCCATAGGATGAGATTAAGACATTTAATTTATTTTATTTAAATAAAATTGAAATATGTCTCATTCAAACATCAATAATTAAATTATTTTTAATATAAAGTTATACAGAAGATAAATTAAACTATAAATACTAATTTGAAATATAAATTGTTTTTGTTTAACATGAAAATATGTTTTTAAATTTTTGGAATTAAATATTTACTTTAAATAATAATACTTGGATTATGAAAAAATAATTAATTAATGACAAATCAATAATTTTTTAATTAAAATATTAATACCCACCAAAGGCCCAAACACAGTACCAAAACTTATAAATTGAGTACATATCAACCATAACAATCCATGGGATGACTTATTAACCATTTGAGAACTTATATAAGATATCATTCCAATTATATTTTTCTTATTTAAACTCATGATAAATTTTTCAAATTTATGTTTCAAAAGAGTATAGCTTTTCTAATGCTAGGTTTCCCAGAAGAAAAATTCATCTAAAAATATTACTCTAAAATCCAATGGATTTAAATTTATCATATTATTTTGTTTTTAATTTTTATTCTAAAAATATATATATTAAATAATTACACAAAATTTATGTAGTAATTATTTTATTAATGAAGAGGTCAAATAAAAAATATTTAAAATATTTTATTAAATATAATATTGGATAATTATTATGTAAAATGAATTTCATAGATTACCTTGAACCATTAGGGATATAATAAAATACCTGTATTGAGGTTTACTTCTTATTTTTTATATTTTAAAAAATCCATGATATAAATATTATCAAAATGGGAACTATTTATATTAGGTAAAAATAAGGTTTTCTTAATTTTTTAAAAAATTATGAATCATTTTAAATAATAAAATTTAATTATTATTTGGTCTAAATTGTTCTAAATTATTCATTTAAGGTCTAATTGGCTTCAAATAAGTAAATAGTTCACCCTTTTAATAGTGAAATATTTGTTACCATTTTTAAAACTTAATTTGAATAACTAAGTGTTTATTTAAAGTGATAATACATATATTGATATAAACACTAGTTTAAAATTTATTGGTCTATGAGATGACAACCCTATCTCATATCATCTTCTAAATTGTGACATTTTTGTGGTTTTTAATTGGCGTTTGAGTCTATTATAAATGAATATTAATGCGGTTTCCAAAGGTTCCCCTCAACTCAATTATTGAAGGGCACTTCCTCCGTCAATTATTCACTGCATTTTGATCTTTCAAGCTTGACCATACACTACCCATTTTCCTCAAAACATCCAAATAATCATTCAAGAGGTCATGGAATTCATAAAAGTCCACCACTAGTGCTCTAAGAGTTGATTTTGAGGAGGCACCTTGAAGAAGAGGTAAATTCTTTTCCAATTCATTCAAAATTCTTTCTTCATCTACATCCTTCTCTTGAAATTTTTAATATAAACTAATAAATACATTAATACATATATAATAGGAGTTTATTATTACAAAACAACTATATTCCATCATCTACCCATCACATGAAAAATGAAATCACCACACAGGTTTACATATGACTTACCATCTCCACACCGTGGTGTAATCTGTTTTGACCACCACCTTTCATGGATGGGTGAAATGATGTAATTAATATATATATATATATATATGATTAATATAAAATTATATTTATTCATATGTACCATACACCATACCTTTAATTCCATTCAATATTATGGGGATTATATTTTTGTTTGTTTCTATGTACGACTTACCGTCTCCACAGTGCGATGTCACTTGATCTAAAAAATATTCATTAAATCCTAATTATACACATGAATAAAATGAATAAATATAATATATATTACACTAATACCATGATTTAAATTATATAACAATAAAAAAATAAAGAGATGAATATGAACTTACCAGACAAAACATGCATAAGAACATCCAGTAGTTAATATTTGAATAATGAGTAACAATGAAATGTTACAACAAACAGATGAAAATATAACCATAAATGTTATCATAAAAATGATTATGATTATGGAATAAATTATCAACATTATTTAAATCATTATAAAGGAGGTTTTTGATATATATATATGAATCATATCAGACCGATGGTAAAAAATAATTTTCTAATTTTATTATTAATCGATATTGATTCCACGTATGTAATTAATAGAGTATAATTATCATCCACACCCAAGTTTACTAAATAAATATTCAAGAATATGTTTTTTATATATTTAAAAAAAATTTAAATAAAATCTTACATATTTGTGTTTTTTATTAAAATTTATAAAATTATTCTTCTGTCATTTGTGGTACGAGGTACCTGTTTGACTTTTCTGGAAAAAGTATGAGGAGAATGTATTTTAACTTATATGACATTAATGGATTTTTACGATTTCAAAACACATTACTTCCATGATTCTTCCCACAGAATCTTTTATGATTATTTTCAATTAAATTTTAATCTTTTAAAGTTGCACAACATTTTTAGAAAAGAAAACATTTGATGATAAATGATATTTTCCTCAAGAACTAATTTTACATGTTTTATAACAATTATTTTCTATCTTAGATGAAATAATTTAATATTTTTGTTTATAAAGTATATTGTCCCGATTATTTAAATTGTTTATTTTGTTTATGATTAAATTTTATTTGTGAAATCCATATGTTCTGTATGGATTATGTTTTGATGGAATTATGTTTATGAAACCCATTCTATCCTTTCAGTTATGATGAATGATTTATGTTTATTTTGTGGAAGATGTAATAATTATTTCATTATGGGATGGGTGTGAGATATATCTCCCTCTACTGGGTTGGTTAATGATATATATCTATTGATATAGAAATTATTGGAATAACAAGTAATTCTGGTTCAGTAATACGTGGATAGAATGTGGAGTGAACTCAGTTTAGTAATAGAATTTTTCCACTATGATGGTCTAGCCAATCAGCCTTGACTAATATGAAAATATTATCAATTCTTAATTTTTTTATGCCATGAAATTTCATGTCTTATGTTATGTATATTGGGATTATATTTCACTTTTACAATTTATCACATGACATGATATTCTGATGTTTCATATGTAGGATAATGTTTTCAAATGTTATGTTCTTATGATTATGATGTGGTTGGTATTTTCCTTGTTTACCGTTATTGAGTATTTGAGCTCACCCTTTCATATGTTTCATTTCTCGAGGACATAATGAAGGGTATTAAGTAAGATATGTCAAAATGGAGTCTTGTTTTAAAAAATAAGTGGGAGATAATATAGATGTTTTATGAAAAAGTTGTTTATGATTCCTAGTTTCTAAAGACACTAAACCAATAATTTCCTTGCATGGTTTTTGTTGTGTTTTGTAATACATATTCATAAGTGTTGATTTAAAATATATATGTAATGTATGGGACATTATAGTTGGCATCAGAACAAATTTGTAGTTATCCTTTGGAAACTTGGATGAGAGAACCTTAGTAAGAATCCTAAGGATATGTTAAAGTATATGTTACAATCGTATCCTACTGTTTTAGGGATTATCATGAATAACCTAGGATAAATCCTAGAATGTACTGAATTAAAATTTTATTCTTGAGTTATGAGGTTTTCCAATTATAATTATTTTTTCTCAAACTATGATTCTTTGTTTGAGTGTATGGATGGAACCCAAAAGAATCACGTTAATGCTGAATGAGATGGGAAATGCATTGATTGTCCCACTAAGAAACCCAATTCTATGGTAGATGGAATGTGAAAACTTGTTTACATAATCACAATAATTTATCAAGATATGAATTATACCAAACATCTAAACGATCAATGAAGGGAGAAAAATTCATTGAGTACATTAAGAGGAAGCATCCACCTTCATTCAGCCGGTCTTCTGATCCATTAGTGGCTGAACAATGGATCAATACAACTAATAATATATTTTCAATTCTATAATGTTCAGAACATGATAATGTTATATTAGAATTATATCGTTTGAAAGTTGAATCATATCAAGAATACGATGTAGAGAGATGAAATTGATTCCTTGGAATGGGACGAGATCAAGAATGAATTTTTCAGTAAGTACATTCCTCTTATTTTTTTGAACAAAGATAGAGAAGGAGTTCCTTGAACATAAGAAAAATAAGATAAATTCATTGGAACATAGAAAGTGAATTTTTCAATACTATAAATGTACACTTTTGGAATTGTTTTCCAACCTGAGAGTAAGATTGATAGATTCTTTAGTGGATTAAAACCAAGTCTCCAACGGAAATTATCCATAAGGTATTTAAATATCTATGTAAAAATTGTTAGATTTGATCTCAAGGTTGAGATGCAGATTGGGGTAACCCATAAGCCATACGTGTTCGATAAGAAGGGAAAAATTGAATTCAATGGAAAATATAAAGACCACACAGAAAAGAAGATGAGTTTTCCATTATTCACAAAGTGTGGAAAAAACATTGCTGTGATTATATTAAAAGAACTGGTTAATGTTTTAAGCATCATAAAGAATGTCATCGGGCTGTTTATTGATGAATTGATGGAAAAACATGTCTAATGATGTCAACAATGAAAATGGTAAACATAATGAACCTTATTCAATTCAATGCTACAAGTGCAAGTAAATGAGTTATTAGGCCAATCAATTCCCAAATACAAGGGTTATTGATGATGATGAACATAAACAAACACTTAAGTCCAATGAAAAATTAAATCGACATGCAATAAAAATCAACAACATATAGTATGATAATAAAATAGTGAAAGGAACACTTATCATCCACATTAATATACCAAATGTTTTATTTGATTACTGATCCACCCAATATTTTATTTCTGAAGAATTTTCTAATTGTATCGTTGTATTACCTCAACTATTAAATGTTTTGTTAGCTAGGAAAACTACTAATGGAACAAGAGTCACATTAAAAGATTATAATTCTTCTTCGGTGGCAGTTTTTGGGAAAGTTCTTCTGGAAAACCTAGTGATCCATCCTAGAGAGGAATTTGAAGTTATTCCTTAGATGGATTTTCTTTCTTTATATTGAGTACATATCAATTTCATAGGAAGGAAAGTCAAATTTCATATTATATATCAATCTATTATCATCTATCCATTAAAGTATGAATATAACCTTCCAATATAAATTTGATCCATCGTATGGGTCTTGATTCCAATAAATGATGGTTATTTATCTCAAATGGTTTCGGAAAAACGTAGGATAAACAATAAACCCATTGTATGGGAGTTTGATTATGTCTTCGTAGAGGAATTGACTAGTCTTCCACCAAATTGTGAAGTTTAATTTTCAATATCACTCATACTGAGTGACATGACTATTTCAAATACATCTTATAAAATGGACCAAATTGAGTTGTTGGAATTTAAGAAGTAACTCCAAGAGAATCATGATAAGGGATTAATATACCACTTTTCATCACCTTTGGGCACACCTATTCTATTTTTTATGAATAAATATCGATCAATGAGACTCTACATTGATTATAAATAACCTAAAAAGATCACTATCAAGAAAAAATATCATATTCCCGGCATTGATGACTTATTTTACCAACCATGAAGAGATCAAAACTTATCCCAGATTGATCATCATTTAGGATATCATCAATTAATGGTCAAAAAAGAGGATACACCAAAGAATATATTACATACAAGGTATGCACGCTATGAATTTATAGTGATGCCTTTTGGTCTTACTTATTCCCCCACTATCATCATGGATATATTGATTATTGTTTTGAAACTATTTTGATTTAAAAATTAGTCATTATAGATGATATTATTTTTTATTATATGAGAATGGAAAAACATGAAGACCACTTGAAAAATGTACTGAAGGCCATGAGAAAGGATATTATTTATGAAAAATTTATCAACTGTGAATTTTAGATTCGAGAAGTTTAATTTTTGTGTCACATAATATCAGGAGAAGGGACATATGTGCATTTATAAAAAATAGAAGTTGTTAAATGTTGGATGAGACAAAAAATGGTAACTGATATATGATGTTTTATTGGTTTGTCTAGAAATTATCAATGTTTTGTAAATAAGTTTTCAGTATTATATAATCCACTCACAAAGATGACTCGAAATGGAGTTAAGTCTAATTGGCTAGGGGAATGTGAAGAGAATTTCCAGGATCTAAATGGAAGGATAGCTAGTGGACCTATTCTCACACTACCTTTTAGTAGCGAATGTTTTGTGATACATAGTTATGAATCCAAGAAGGGGATGTGATGTGTTATCATGCCAAATGATATGGTGAAAGAATATTCCTTGTGGAAGTTTACAATCCATGAAATAATTACCCCACTCATTTTTTGGAATTATCTATGGTAATATATTCATTAAAGATATGGAGGAATTATATTTTGGGTGAAAGGAGTTATAATTATACTTATCATAAATGTTTAATATATACTATCACACCAAAAGAGATGAATTTGCACCAAATAAGATTGTTGTAGTTGATTAAAAATTAAAAATTCTCAATCTATTACCACCCTATGAAAGTGAAAATGGGGAAGATGCGTTGAGCCGACAATACCATGCTATCAAATCACTGATGATAATCACAAACGGTCTACTATTTATGGATTTCCAATGGATGGATCTTGAAATTTTAAAGGGATCGGGGAAATTTTATCTTTATCAAATTAAGATCAACCATATATGAAATTGAAGATTAAATAGGCACATAAGAATGATGTAGAGCTAATGAAGAAGGAGAGAAATTCTACTAAATTAAACCTTTATTATGATGAAATAATAAGGTTGAAGAACAAGGCTTGTATTCCTCCCATTTTTGAATAATAGAAGATCTATTGAATGAGGCTCAATGTTCTTCATTTTATTTTCACCCGGGAAGCACAATGATATATGTAGACATGGAAGAGTATTTTTTGGTGGGATAGAATGAAATGATATATCACTAAATATGACTCTCTATACATGGTTTGTTATCAAGTGAAGGCTGAGAGACATAATTTTAATGGGATGTTTCAACTATTACCCATGACAGAATAGAAATGGGAAAACATCACTACGGACTTCATTATTAGACATCACAAAACAAGTAAATTCCATAATGTTTTATGGGTTACAGTTGATCATAATACGAAGTCACCACGCTTCATTACTATTATATAGTATTTCTCTTCTCATTTACATTCTAGGATATATGTAAAGGAAGTGGTAAGATTCCATGGAGTGCCACTTTCAATTATATTTGACCGGGATATGAGGCTTTCCATGAAATTTTGGTGAAGTCTTCTATATAATCTAGATACAGAGTTATGTTTCCACACTACATAACTACCTCAGAAAAATAGTCTATAAGAGAGGAAATTTCAAACTCTAGAAGACATGTTGGGGGCACTCTCTTTGGATTTCAAAGATGGTTGGGATCAACACCAACCATTGGTGGAATTGTCATACAACAATATCTTTCACTCCAGTAATTAGATTTCTATTTATGAAGCCTTATATCTAAAGAAGTGTAGTAATCCAACTAGTTGGGATGATGTTGGGGAACAGAAGCTATTTGGACATGATCTTTTTTATTAAATGGTATAAGTGGTCATATCTATTCAACAACAAATTAGAGAAGTGGAGAGTCAACAAAAACATTATGCTTAGAACAAAAGAAAATACCTATAGTTAGAAGTGGTTGATGAAATGTTTCAAAAAATATCTCCCTGGAAGAGAGTAATGTGATTTGGAAAGAAGGGAATGAAGAACACTAATAATATCAGTGCTTTTGAAATATTGGATCATGTTAGGACAGTAGATTACCAATTAGAACATCCATAAAATATCTCTCAATTTCACGATGTGTTCCATGTATAACTATTGAGAAACTACATAACTAATCCTTTTAATGTACCAAGTTCATAATTCACACCGTTTGAGAAAGATCTTTCTTATGAATAACTACTTATAGTGATTCAGGATTTTAGTGAAAAAGATATATTAAACAAGAACAATTTCTTAATTAATGTTTTATAGAGGAACCAATATTTTTAAGATGCTACATGAAAAAATTAGAATATGTTGAGGGATACTTATCCTCATATATTTCTTTCAAAGTGACAAATTTCGAGGGTAGAATTCCGTTTAAGGAGAGTATAATTTAACACATGGATATTTTGATGAAATATTTTCTTTAAATAATTTTCATTCATATGTAAATTTATATTAACTCAGTATTGAGTTAAAATGAACCATGATATTTCATTATAAGATAAATACCATTATATCATAGCCATTTGGTTATTAGGAATAATTATAACTAAATTATGAAAATGCATTTTGAATTCACTTGCTATTAATTATTTATGAAAAATATAAATCAATTAGATATTTTTATTTTTGAGTGAATTAATTTTTATAATGAAGTAAATGAGATATATGTGTGTGTTATATAATTAATATAATATTTTTTATATTCATCAAATGGATATTTTAGTCATATGGTATTAATAAAACTGTAATTGATGTATGCAAACAAATATTTTTAAAGCTAATTTTGAACCTTTGAATGAAAACCCCATTTTAAATTAAGATTGTGAGTCATTAAAAAATTTATATGGAAACATAATATTTTTATTTTTATTCTGTATATAATAATTTCCTTTGGATGAATTTATGATATTTTTATGATTAATTTAATGTTTTGATTAATATTAAAAATACCCTAAATTTTAATTGAAAATAATCTGTTTCATTGAAATAATGTATATGGTTAAATTATATTATTGAATTGTTTAAAATTATAAATAAAATATATTTTTACCATTTAATAGAATGTATTCCATTGGAATTAATTTTACATTATATACAATTGTGAAAACATTTCAATATTTTGCAATATTTTGACTTTAAAAAGTTGATTTCTCATTTCAAAAATTGAATTAATATTAAATTAATTACTGAAACATCAGTGTTTTGAATTTTTAAAAATTTATTCCATATTTATAATCAGTATGTACACATTATTTATATCTCTTTATTTTAATTTTGGGAAATATGAATAGTAGCATCAGTAAATTTCTTTAACATGGTAAAATGGTAAATCAGATAATTAAGGGTCATAATAATATTTTAAAATTACCATAACACTTTTATTAATATAATTGGATGATTATAATTTTCATTAAAATATACTGGGGTTTATTAGATATCCATTGGAACCCAATTGGATGAGATTTGGACATTTAAATTATTTAATTTAAAGAAAAGTTAAATATGTCTCACTCAATCTTTAATAATAAACCTATTTTTTATATAAAGTTATACAAGAATATAAACTAGATCATAAATACTCATTTTAAATCTAAAATATGTTTTTTATCATGAAAATTTGTTTGTAATTTTTTGTAAATGAATAATTACCAAAAATACTTGTACTTGCATGAGGAAAGTATTAATTAATTGATGAGAAATCAATAAAAAATTTATTAAAATAATAAAAACCATAAAATGACCATACACTAAAAAAACCTTATTGGTCAACTATATATACACCATATACATCCAAGGGTTGACTTATGGACCATTTTGTGGCATATTGATGAGATTATGACATTGATAATATTTGATTTAATGTGAAAATAAGTTTGTCACATTCATGTTTTAAAAGAGTATGGAATTTATAATGATTGTTTTTCTAGATGATAAATTTAACTACAAGTATTCTTATGAAATCTTATGGATTTTAATTAATCATATTATTTCATTTTCAATTTGTATTCAACAAATAAGTAAATTAAATAATTACACAAAATTGATGTTCTAATTATTTTATTAATGAAGAGATCCAAAAAATGATATTACATATATTTTAATAAATATATATTGGTATAGTTTATATGTAAAATTAATTTTCTAGATTACCAAAACCCATTTACAATATAAATAAATATTTTGATCCATGTTCACTTCATATTTTTTATATTTTAAAAAACCCATGAAATAAAGAGTTTCAACATTAATAGTATTGGTATTTTTTCAAAATAAGGTTTTCCGAAATTCTTTAAAAATAATTAAATATTTTAAATAATAAATAATAAATATGATATTGTACAAAATGTTCTGAATTATTCATTTATGGTCTAATTTACTTCAAATAATTAACTAGTTCACCATTTTAATATTGAAATATTTGTTAGCCTAGTTAAAAATTAAATAGAATAACTATTTGTTAATTAGAATGATGATGCTTAAATTCAAAAACTTATAAAATTTATTATATTATGTGACTAGAACCCTATATCATGTAATCTTTAAAATTGAGAAATTTTTGTAGGTTTTTTGTGGGGTTAGATTTTATTATAAATTAATATTTTTGAGGTTTTAAAAAGTTCCCGCCACATCAATTATAAAAGGAAACATCCTCCATAAACTCTTCTCTTCATTATTATCCTTCATGATTGACCTTCACCTACACATTTCCATTATTAAATTACCTAGAAACATTCTAGATGTCTAAGTATTCTTCGAAGACCAACTCTAGTTCTCTAAGAGGATATTTAGAGGAGGAACATCGAAGAAGTGGTAATATCAATTACCGATTCATTGAAACATCTTTCTTCTTATACTTCCACCTCATGTGTTGTTTATTTATAAATTAATAATTTTATTATTAATTATATACATAGAGGTTAATATTATTAATCAACCATATTTCTCCTTCTACCCATTCTATCAAAAATAAAATCACCACTTGTGTGTACATACAACGTACCGTCTCCATGCCGTGGTCTAATCGGATTTTTACCCCCACTGAACATGGATGGGTATAATGATGAAATTAATGAATATTTATATGATTAATATAAAAAGATATTTATTCTGAGATACTATACCCCATCTACTCCAGTACAGTTCAACAATTATGGGAACGATATCGTCGCTCGTGTGTACGTACGACTTACCATTTCCAGAGTGCGATTTCATTTTTTCTGCATAATATTCATTAAATTATGATTATATCAATTAATTGAATGAATAAATATTATATATTATATACTAATAACATTCTATAAATTATACAACTATAACAAAAAAGAGTAATAATAACTTATCTAACAAAATCATGTATATGATCATAAAGCATTTAATAATTGAATAACAAGAAACAATTATTTGTAACTGACAAACGAATTAAAATATGATCATAAAAGTTATCATAAAAATTGTTATGTTTCTATAATAAATCATTATCATTATCTAAATCATTATATAAGATGTTTGGATACATACAAATCATATTAGAACTATTGTAGGGGAAAATATTCTAATCTCATTATTATTCGAGACTATTTCCATGTATGTATTTACTAGGGTATATTTATCATCCACACCCTTGACTCCTAAATATGTATTATATAATATTATGTATATCCTTATAAATTTTTTTAAATCCAATATTACCCATTTTTTAATTTTTATTAAAAATTATGAGAGGAATATTTTGTCGTTTTCGGTATGAGGTACATATTTGACTTTTCTTGAAAAAGTACAAGGATAATGTTTTTTAACTTATATAGAATTAATAAATTTTAAATATTTAAAAACACATTATTTATGTGAATCTTCCCCCAAAATATTTCAATTTTATTTTCAATTAAATTATATTATAACGTTTCATGACATTTTGAGAACATGAAAAGTTTTGAAGAAGAAATGACGGTTTCCAAAAGAATTAATTTAAAGTGTTTTATAAAAATTATTTTCCATCTAAGATGAAATTCATTAATGGGGTTATGTGTCAATTATAATATACCCATAATTTAAATAATTTTATTTTGTTTATAATGAAATTTTATTTTTAAAATCCATTTGTTTTATATGGATTTTGTAATGATGGAATGATGTTTATGAAACCCATTTTAATCGTTGGGTTATGATGAATGATTTATATCTGGTTTGAGGTACCCATAAAAATTATTTCATTATGAGAAGTTTTAGACCTATATCTTTCTATAATTCATTGGGTAAAGATTTTTAGCTCATGAGATATACATGACTATAATAAAAAGTAAATATGGTTGAGTAATATAGAGTTGGAATGAGGAGTGAACTTGGTTCAGTAGTGGAATTTGTCTGATATGATGATCTTATAAATAATCATAGTATAATAAGAAATTATTTTATTTACTTACATGTATATGACACTAAATTTCATGTCTTATGTTTTGACTATTGGGATTAAATTCCACTTTTATGATTTATCCCATGACATGATATTGTGACTTTTTGTGTATTGGGTAATATTTTCAATTGTTAAGTTCTTTTGATTATGATATGACTGGTATTTCCCTTGTTTACCCATAATGAGAATTTAATCTCCCACTTTCATTTGAATCTTTTCCGCAGGGCATAAGGAAGGGTATTATGTATGATATGTCAAAAAGGACCTGGTTTTGAAGAAATTTACAGGAGAAAATTTAGATGTTTTATGAACCAGTTGTATATTTTTCCCAATTTAAAAATAAACTTATCCTATATGGTCCGGGTTTGGTTTTTGTTACGTTGCATAATAAATATTCATCAATGTTGTAGTAAGGTATATATTTAAGGTTTGGGCCATTATATGGATAATTTTTCACGTAGATGAAAAAAAGAGTTAATGCCTAAGATGTATGATACCTATGTTGTCGAATTGGTCCACACCTAGGTGGACAGAGCATGCTCTGTGGAGTTAGCTATGCAGAAGGGGATGACCATAATATCATAATAGATGCATCTTAAATTATTATAGGGTTTAAATATCATGCATTAGGTGAGGATCTATTCATTAATGGTGGGTTGGGTGAGGCCAATATTCTTCTAAACATTGATCTTATCCCCTCATAGAGAATTCCTGATGATGATCACACTATCATGATACTCATGACCTTCCCTGAGTACCTGCCCGTGAGGCCCAAAGAACCTTAGGAAATTTGGTCAAAATTTCCCAAGGATAATTTAGTGGTCCATTTTAGGAAATGGAGGGGTTTATATAACATTATCAACCCTACTTCATGGGATGAATTATTAGAGAATATAGGGTCCCTTCACAATCGAGTAGTGAATCTATGGACCAATGGTGTAGATTACAGCTCTATATATATGGTGTTTTGATACTTTTTGGATATGAAAGTGAAAAAAATAATAAATATTTTGATTCCTCCCAATATGATAACATTCATGATTGATTCAACGAACTCTATAAAGTATATAAGGGACATCCATGGTTAAACAAGAAAACATTCCAACAAAATTCCATTATCATTACAAATGATAAATTCATCATCCCACTATGGGAGTAGATAGTGGTTTCCAAATAACATATTATAAAATTGTCTAAAAATCACCAAAATATTTAAAAAATATAACTTAAAATTTATATGGTAAAAAATGTCCAAAAGTATTCAATTATGGTAAATTCACAATACACAAGTAATTATATATAACAATTTAAAATATAGAATATTATTACCACAAATTAAATTAAATAGATTAAATATGGATAAATCAAGTGGATAAGGTTTAAAAGAATTTACCAAAATTTCTAAATTTTAAAAGTTGATGAGATTACAAACCTGTATCATCTGATAATTGGATTTGAGTCATTTTTTGAATTTTTTAAGTGGGGTTTGAATTTATTATATATTAATATTTCTAATGTTTCCAAAGCCGACCCTCTCTTCCTTTGTAAAAGGGCACCTCCTCCCTCTCCTCCTCACACCATTTTGAGACTTCAAGGTCAGCCAACCCTAGAAAATTTCTCTTCTCCACTTCCCTAGAAACATATTAGTGGTCTTTGTCTTCTTCAAATACCATCATTAGTTCCCTATGTGGAGGTTGTGAAGAGGTGCGTCGAAGAAGAGGTAATATCCTTTATAGATTATTTCAAATTCATTTATTCTTATAAATACTCTTATTTTATTGTGTCATAATAAATAAAAAACCTAATTATCACTCATATTCTGATATGTTATTATAAATATGGAACAAATCTATTTCACCTTATATCCATCCTATGGAAAATGAAATCACAGTGCATGCGTACATTCGAAATTCCGTCTCCACGACGTGGTGTAATCTGTTTTCCACAACCACCTTACTTGTTTTGGTATAATTGTGTAATGAATAACTATATATTATTATATTAACATGATTCTAATTTTGATATATTATATCATCCTCTCCAATACCATTCTATTATTAATTGAAATATATCATCGCTCGTGCATAAGTACAGATTACTATCTCCACGACGTGATGAGATTCATTCTCCATGTTAACCATTCAAGAATGATTATAAAGTATATATAAAATAAATAACAATGAAATATATGACATAATAATTTTACTATATTTATATATATATATATATATATTTCATATACTTAATTCCATTCAATGCAATAAGGAAATTAAATCAGCGTTCATGCGAGCGTACAGTCTACCATCTCCATGAACGGTGTATTTCATTTTATTTATCTATCTATTATATATATATATATACTGAATATATATGACACATAAATCATTTTTTACATTTTTTAAGTAAGTATATCATGATATAGGTAATAATGATATCAAGAAAAACAAGTCCAAACACGTACGAAAAATGAAATGATTTTACCCAAAACGTGGCTTTAACAAGAAATTTATAAATGATTGGGTAATATAAAGTCATTAGTGAATCATATATGACATCATAAATATTATTATGGTTTGATTACAAGTTAATAATAGGTTTAAACCCACTATACTGAAGTCTCAAACACATTCTAAATAAATTGGACATAAGGTAAGGGATAATTATTCTAATATCATTCTTATCCGGGAGTGTTTATACGTAAATATTTACTGGGGTTATATTTTTCATCCATATCCATAAATTTTTTTTCGTAAAGTGTCTAATGTTATTACATGTATGTTTAAGTCATGTTTACCACTTTTTGAATTTTACTTTTTGTTATGGAAGGAATCTTTCTTTTGTTTACCATAGGAGGTACTTATTGACTTTTCTGGCAAAAGTACAAGAATAATGTTTCATTAACATATACAGCATGAACAGATTTTTACAGCTTCATATTTCATTTTAATCATAAATCTTAATCGAAAAGATTTAATTATTATTTTCAATAAAATTATTTTCTATTTGAATTATATTTCATTTTGTGAATAGAAAAATATTTTGAAGAAGAAAGGATATTTTCCTCAAGAATTAATCTCATGTTTTCTATTAAAACTACTTCCCATCTATGATGAAATTAATTAATCTAATTATTTTTCATCAATAATATCTATAGTATTTATATGGTTTTATTTTTCTTATGATGAAATGATATCCATTTCTTTTATTTGGATTATGATATGATGAGATGATGTTTATATTCTATGGGTTGTGATTAATGATGTATGTTTATTCTACGACACACATAAGAATGATTTCAGTATTAGATGGGTGAGACCAAAAACTCCCTCCAATGAATTGGGTAATTAATTATATCTATCTAGATAGACATAGCTGGAATGGAAAGTAAATCTGGTTCAGTAATACAGGGCTGGAATGACATGTGAATCTGGTTCACTAATACAGGGCTAGAACGACAGGTAAACATAGTTCAGTAATGGATTTTGTAAACTATGATGGTCTTTGCAGCGATTCCTTGGTTACTATAGAAATCATAACATGTGCCTAATGGTTTACACAATTACATGTTTTATTTCCATCCTATTTTATCATGGTTAATATTCCCTTATGATCTATTCCATATGCACTGCAAAGATTTATATCATTACTCATGATTTTGATGTTTTATGTTAATGTTCGTATGTTAAAAGTTTTAGGGATTGTTTTATGTCCTCCATGTTTACCCTTACTGGGCATTTGAGCTCATCATTTTTATGTTTTCATTTCCCCAAGATATAAAGAATCGTTTTTTGTAAGAAAACTAAAGCGGAAGTTCTTTATGGGATATGTTGAAGATCTTTCACCATGATTAGAAGATTATGTTCCGAGTTTCCAAAGACATGAAACTAATATGGTCTTTGGACATCTGTTTTTTCCATTTATTATGTATTCTGCAAATGTAATGTAATTTCTATGTATGTCATGCTTTGGGTCTCTACAAGGTTAACCATACGAAACCTCAATCAGAGATTTAATTTGATTTAGATGGCTGAAAAGTAAATTTTAATGTCCTAAAAAAATTAATTTAATAGTCAATTAAATATAAATTGACATTGGAATGCCTTCAAATCATTAGAATAGAGTATTATTATTTATCATGTTTCTTATGAGTAGATGATACTTCAATCATATATGTGGTCTATCAACAATGATCGAATATGTTGGTTTTAATGTTTTGATGCCCTTTAAAATCACATGGGGGTCAAAACCAACCGAATGTTCAAAATATGCGTGTAAATCATATGACAACAACCATAGAGTGAATTATGAAAGGTTCAAGTAGAAGGTACTTCAATCAGAGTTGTTTTTTGTCCAGGATGATGGAAACCACACCTTTAGTAACGTAAATCATAAAAAAATTTATTTAACCGTCATATATATATATATATATAATTACCTCATAAAGACCAGAAACTATCAGAGAACCATCTTATTATTCTTCATGTTTTGTATGACCAGACAAGGCATCTATCAAATGTGTGGTCTTCCTAACCGAAACAATAAAATATGCTATTTTTAAACGTTTGACACCCTTTAAAAGCTGTTTCTTTGGGTGAAAACCAATCAAATGACCTCCAAATGTGGTGACGTTAGATGACAAAAACCATATAGCAAATTGTGAAATGTTTGAGAAGACAAAATGCTATCCAGAGATGTCATTTTCTACAGACGACTGAACTTGGACTTTTAGTGTCAAAAAGCACCAAAACATGCGTTTAGCAGTCAATTCAATATCAAATGATCTAAAAATGACATGTAATCTTAATAAGAATGTCCTATTATTTTTCAAGTTGTGTAAGAGCACGCGAAACTTCAATTAGACATGTGGTCTATCCAGAATGAATGAATATGTGTTTTTTAAAAGTTTAAAGCCTTTTTAAAGAAAAAAGGGGTTCAAAATAGACAAAATGGTCATTTGATGTATTGATGTCAGTCCATAACTACTTTAGAGTGAATTTTGAAGTTTACTAGTATATGGTACATCAATCAATGTTTCTGTTTGTCTTTGATGATGAAAAACACACTATTGGTGTTTTAAAACACCAAAAAAATGTGTTTAATGGTAAGATATATTGATAATAACCTCATTATGATGTGAAATCATAGAAAAATACTATTATTTTTATTATTCATTTTGTTTAGGAGTATATGAGAATTAAATTTTACATGCAGTCTTCCTGAAACTACAAATTGTGTAGAAGGAATGTTAATCGGAAAAGTCATTTTTAGGGATGACTGAAAATGCACTTTTAGTGTCATAAAACACCAAAATGTGTGTTTAAAGGTCAATTAAATATCAATCTAACTCGTATTCACATGAAATAATAGGTTTAATATCTTATTATTATTCATTTTGTGTAAGATTAGAATAAATTTCAATCGGGCTTGTGGTCAGTCCAGAATGACTGAATGTGTGGTTTTTAAAAGGTTTGATGACCATTAAAGGAAAATGGGGGGGGGGGCAAAAAACAAACGAATGACCACCAAATGTGGTGAAATCAGACGGCAAAACCTGTAATGATAGTTGTGAAATGGTCGAGGAAAAAATACATAAATCAGAGTATTCGTTTGTCCCAGATGACAAAAAATGTACTTTTAGTGTTGTAAACCACCAAAACATGCATTTTGTTTAAAGAAATATAAAAAAGAACATTAATGACATTAGATCATAACGATCCAATATTAATATAAATTATTTTCTTTATGTGTAGACATTATATCAATCAGACATGTGGTCTTCCTGAAAATAATGAATATGTAGTTTTTAAAAGTTTGACACCCATTAAAAAAGAGAGTTCAGGGGTCAAAACCAACCAAATGACCACTAAATGTGCTGAAATCAAACAATATCAACTATAAAGTGAATTATGAATTTTTTTAGTATAAGAATGATAATACGAGATGTTGTTTTCCTAGGATCACCAAAATCCCATTTTTAATGTAATAAATCACCAAAAGTGTGTTTAACGGTCAATTCAATTTCAAAAAACCTTGAAATGACTTCAAATAATATGAAGACGTTCTTATTATTAATGATGTTGTGTAAAAGAAGAAGAACCATAAATAAAATATTCGGTCTATACAGATTGACCATATATGAGGGTTTTAAAGTTTTCAAGCCCATTAAAAGTGCACGGGGAGTTAAAACCAACAAAATGACCCCAAATGTGGTGAAATTAGATGAAAATAACTATAGAGTAAATTATAAGATGCTCAAATATATGGTATGTCAATCAGTGCTTCTGTTTGTATAATATGACAAAAAACACACATTTAGTGTCGAAAAACACCAAAACATTTGTTTAATGGTTAGATAAATAAAAAACATCATCAGAATTAATTTAAATAAAAATAAAACTATATTATTTTTAATCATGTTGTGTAAAAGATTAAGACACGTCCATTGGATGTGTGGTATGCTCGAAACTATAAGTTATGTGGTTTCTAAAGTCTTGACCGAATTTAAAAAGGAGCATGTGGGGTACAACACCAACTAAATGACCTCTGAAAGTGGCAAAATTAGACGGCAACAACCATAGATTGAATTGAGAAATGGTCGAGTATAAGGAATGTTAATTAGATATTTCATTTTCCATGAATGACACAAATGATACCTTTAGTGTCATAAAACCCCAAAACATGCATTTAACAATAAATTCAATATAATAAAACATCAGAATGACTTGAAATCATGGTAAGACAGTCTAATTATTATTAATGTTGTTTACGATTAGATGAAACATCAATCACTCATTTTGCCTCTCTAGAATGACCGAATATGCGGTTTTTAAAGGATTGTCACCCTTTAAAGGCACTTTGGGGGGGGGGGGGTTCAAAACCAACCGAACGACCAACAACTGTAGTAAAATCAGATAACGAAAACCATGGAGTGGATTTTGAATTGGTCAAGAATAAGTTACATCATTCGGTGTTTGTCTTTGTTTGTAATGACTAAAAACACACTTTTAGTGTCGTAAAATACAAAACATGCGTTTAATAGTTAGATATATAGAGAAAGACCTCATAATGACTTAAAATCATAAGGATACCATACTTTTATTATTAATTTTGTGTACTAACATATGATACATCATCCATACATGCAGTTTTCATAAAACTACCGATTATGCGGTTTTTAATGGTTTGTCACCCTTTAAAAAGGAGTGTCCAGAGGTCAAAACCATCCAAACAACCTTTGAATGTCTTGAAATCAGACTAAAATAAAGTTAAAGTGAATTTTGAAATGGTCGAGTAAATGAAATTCCAGTTGGAGATTCCATTTTCCTAGGATTACAGAAAACATACGTTTAGTCTCACAAACTACCAAAATGTGGGTTTAATGGTAAATTCAATAACAAACAACCTCAGAATGACCTAAAATCATAGGAATACCATGTTATTATTATTCATTATGTGTATGAGTAGAAATTATTTCAATCAAATGTGAGGTCTATCTCTAATGAATGAATGTGTGGGTTTTAAAGGTATAACACCCTCTAAAAGCACACAGTGGGTAGAACCCAGCCGAACGACCGCTGAATGCTGTGAAATCATATGACAATAACCATAGAGTGATTTTTGAAATGGTCAAGGAGATAATATGTTCATTTGGAATTATGATTTTCCAAGATGATGGAAAACCAAATTTTTGTGTCGTAAAACATAAAAAAAACGTTCTTAACGGTCATATATAAAACAAACAACATCAAAATGATTATAAATCATAAGAAACCAATATTGTTATTAGTATAATCGATGTTTATGAGTAGATGAGATAACAATCAGACATGCGGTCTTCCCAAAATTACCAAATATGGGGGTTTTAATGGTTTGATTCCCATTAAAAAGGGGTGTTAGGGGGGGTCAAAACCAACCAAACAATCACTTAATATGGTGAAATGAGACAAAAAACCATGGGGTGAATTGTGAAATGATTGAGCAGCCAGAACATCAATCATAGATATCATTTTTAAATTAAAATATTTTATTAAATATTAATTAATAGATGAAATATTATTTATTTATTATTTTATTAAATTGTTTCATGTGGTTTTATTGGATGACGAGTATGGAGTTTGGAAGATGAGTAAGCAATGTGATTTATGTTCTCATTGTTTTAGTTAATTTGGAAATATTTATTGTATTTCTAAAATATAGTGTGTTTTTAATGACGTTGTGTCATTTTTTAGAAAAAAAACCTATAGTAGCCACATTATGGCGGTTGTTATATTTATAGCCTGGATAGTCTATATGGGCTTCCAAATGGTGATAGCTATAGGTAGACCCTATCTTATCTATAGAATCCACCATATGGAGGATGCTATAGACAAAAGAAATGTGCCTAATGGTCCGTCGTATAGGGTATACTAGGCAGTCGCAAAAGGCATTTAGTAATGGATTTTGGGAGTCACTAATGGCTTTTTTTTCTACTAATGTCACAACTGTATTTAGTTATAATTTGACCACCATCCATGGTTATAACATTTCTACCATCATTAATTTTAATGAAACAACCATAAAATAATGAAAACCAAAAATATGTATGCCACAATTTAATAAAACATTCATCATATCATGAACCATAAAAAGAAAAGGGTCTAATAAAGATTCCATAAAATCATAACCAATAGTAAGAAAATGGATCTCAGATTCATCTCATTAATAAATCTTATCATAACCTGTGGAAATGGAATGAGTTTCATAAAAATTTCCTCATCAAAATCATAAACCATCCAAAAAAATAATGATTGTTAAATTTTATTATATTAGTATTAAATCACAAGTAACATCAATGGATTTAATATTAAATGTGAAATTTTATTCAAATACCATTTGAAAAATTTCTAGGGGAAAATATCCTTCCCTGTTTAAAATTAAATTTTTTAAAAGTAAAATTTCAATTATAAAATAAAAAATTATTTTCATGGAAAATGTCAATGAAATCATATAAAGTAATATTTATATCATTAATCATTAATTATGGATGAAAATTTTTCTCATGTCGTACACTGTATAAAAAAGTTTCATTTCGCATTTATGTAAAATAAAAGAGGTCCTTATTTGGAAAAAGACCTGAGGATTCATTTTAATACATATTATAAAATGTAAAACATGGGTAAAATACTATAAACAATAATTGTAAATTAGTAAAATCTTTATTTAATTTTTTGGAAAAAAATAACATTGAAGGGAAAAGGATTCCGTCAAATGTGAGAAATAAAGATGATTTTTCTTAAAATATTATTTTTTTAATCAACATAGAGAGGAAAATGAAATGAAAATATATGTTTTATATACATAGATAAAATATAAAAATATAAATGAGTTTTTTAGGGTTATATCATAATATCTCATCATTTTATGCATGTCATAAACAATACAATTAAACAATGAGATTGTAATATTAAACTTTTACCACTTTAGTATCTTTTGAATCATAATCCCCTTAGATAGAATAAAAATTTTATATATTTCTATATCCCATAAATATCATTATAAGGATCCTAAAATAAATTCTTATTTGGCATATACACCACAAAAAAACATTTTGTGTATGTGGCATGTGACCCACATTAATAAAAGTGAGACAAAAATATCATTCTATAAGTCTATAATTCGTTCACATAAATTTGAAAATGCTATATAAAAAATATAAATTTAATATAAATATATTTCATAAAAAAGGTATATTTATGATTCCATATATTATTTAATTATGAACTTTTATAACTTTTTTATTAACAAATCCATTTTAAAATCGTGATTTGGGAAGTGACTACTTTGTTTTTCATGCATGTTTTTTGGGTATTTTTAGTCCTTTTACATTGATCATTGTTAAATCATATTAATAATATTATTCATGTTATTAAAATGGTATATATTCAATATATATGTAATTATAGTAATCAAATAATGTTTAAGATTGAAAATGAATTACACTCTACCTAGAGTTTGTAGGTTGTATGTACTCATGACCACTATTTCCATTTTCTCGATGAATATAATGAATTTTGTTAATAATATATTAAATTATTGAAAAACATATATATATATATATATATAATATTAAAATTAAAAATATCATTATTTACATCCATGTAAATAGTATGTGAATATTCAATCGCATCGCTTCGTTTGGCGGTAATCCTCCATACACACGAGTGACATTATCGTATTCCCATAGAATTAAGAAAAGAAAGTATAGGGATATTATAATTTTAGAATTATTATTATGTTAACATGTAATATATATAGATGTTATATGTAATTCCCTGACCCATGTTACCAGAATTGGTACATTATTACATAACATTGGCATGATCACAAGAGATGAAATCCTGAATGACCGATCAGTTTAATAGTTATGGAAGTACTAGATTGAAACATAAGTTTTAAATTACAATATGAAATGAGAAAAAACAATATGTCTCCTTTTAACACATTCATCTCCCTTATAATATCCCCACAGTTCATTTATAATATACTTGTTCGCATCTTGGAAAAAATAAAACATAGAAAGGGGTGAGCGCTGGTGCTCAGAAATTATAACAATATAGCAGAAACATTCATAAATAACCACAAACATTTAAGGAAATGTATTCGTCTAAAAAGTAATCCTTTTGAAATTAAAATTTATTATAATATGGAAAAGATAAATCAAATAACTCCAATTACTTATTCACATTGACATTCAACTAGTCGAATAATCACATTTAATATCAATAACCAAATTCATAATGATAGAATGCATAATGATGGAAATCATACCCACATAGTCAAGTCCTCATGCCAAGAATACAAATAAGATTTTTTCAAGGCCTTATGCCCATACAGTAGTTTGTCTCATGAGACCTACCGATGCATCGAGCTGCTATAGCAAGATCCCCCCATCACTTACTAAGTCCAAAGCATTCTTCATATGAAAAGGAAGAAACAAAACAATAACATTTGTACTGAAAATAGCATATGAAATTTCAATATTATATCCATAAACCATGAATGGTATAAAAATAACACATCCAAAGTCAAATGTATCACATAAACTTCAAAAAAGTATGGATGACTATATCATAATAAGTCAAATTTAAACAAGTAAAAATCCATCAAAGGATGTTGACATAGATGAAATAAAAACTATTTGACATAAATATCTCTCTCTATATTGAAATAATTTATTATTCACCTAATTATAAAAAAAACAGTTATTAATAAAATATTCTTATAAGATTTCTAGGGAAGCTTCAAAGGTGTTATAATGGTAGAAAATTGATGCACCTGCTGTATATGTTAAAAACATTATTTCCTTAATATGTCAAAAAGGTCATAAAGTACATTTTTTGGAAAAAGACAGAAATACTCCATTCAAAACATTTTATAAAAATTCAAACATGGTTATAAATGACTATGAACACTATTCTAGGTAATAGTAAAAAAGTTTTGAAAACATTTTTATGAATCATGGATGTGGATGATGAGGAAGTCCCAGTAGATACTCATGTATAAACAACCTCAGATAAATAAAGAGATTGTAAAATTAACCCTTACCTTGTACTTTTCCTTGATAGAGGGTACATTAACATATTTTATAACAGTTAAATAATTTTCATTAAATTATATAGGAAAAACATACATAAATATGATATCATATATGATCTTCTAATATTGTTTATTAATAATATTTAAGTAGTATCATTGTTTCGAGTGTTAACTAATTGTTTTTCCTTTATATGTATTGTTTTATAAGCCATGATTGTAATGGATATGATTTTTTTTATTAATATGCAGAATGATGTTATTTTGATAAAAAAACGTTAACTATAAAATTAAAATTAATCTTAAATGATTATGAAGGGTAATGAATCTCATTGCATTTGTTGAAACGGTAATCTGTATGTATGCACAAGCGACAATATCATTCTCTAGATGGTGAACTCATATTAAATTAGATGGTATTTCAATTATAAAGACTAATTAACATGATATATTTGTTATTTAAAACAATTATACTCATTAATACACCCATCGAAATAATAATATGTTTAATAACAAACTATACCACAACATCGAGATGGCAAGCCATACGTACGCACATATGGTGACTTCTTCATTTATAGGATGGATAGAATAATGAATATGGTTGTTCCATATTTATAATAGAATCATAATATGTAGAAGGTACTGGATATATTTTATTGGTATGGAATAAATAAATAAAGAGGTAGTGGAATAAGAAAAGCACTTTGAAAGAGTTGATTAAATATTTCTCTCTTCATCGTGTGGTTCCTTTTGATTTGATCAAAATGGATACATATGATGGATTTATGATCAAATTAAGAACTATAGGATGATTTGAGGGTAGTTTGGAGGATATTTTATCAGGGTTTGGATAATCTAAATAGCTATAGAGTTGTGACGTTGAGTGATGGTGAAGTACCCTTTTATAAAAGTGTTGAGGGTCACTTTTGGAAAAGCATAAAATATTAATTTATTATACAATAATATTCAGTTTATAATGGATCCAAATAGATTTATTTTGAGGATAATGTGTGTATGAGTTGGAAACCTCCCAACCAATAGGTTTTAGACAGTTTTAGGTCAATATATTAACCTTATCATTTATATTTAACTCTTAGTTAAATAGCTTAACTTTTACCATGTATTCTTGTATTACCATAATAAATGGTTAATAATCTTATTATAAACATAAAAACGAACAAAAAGTGGTTAATTATTGATATATATAACATTATATATGTCCTTTTGCTTAACCAATGATTTTTTGGAATATTATATCATATAATAATATACTGTTTGTTTTAAAAACTCATTTTTTCGATTTGGACACTATTTTGTATTTTGTTTCTGTGAAAGTCATAAAAACATTATCACTTATAAAAAAATATATTTAATCAACCCTAAAATTTCATATTAACCTATAAAATTATTGGAAATCATAAAAACACTGAATTGTCATTTATTTGGATATTTATAATATAAATTATTGTAATCATTCAACAATAATGTAATTACTGTATCATCATTTTGTCAAAACCCAATTTACATATTTAATGACTAAAAATTATATATAAATTACCATTATTTAATAAATATAATTATATTTATAATTAATATTTATATTAGAATTTATCATATGTATAACCCTATATTAAAAATGTTTCAGTTATTAAAACTTTAATTTTTCACTTTTAAAACATCATTAAATAAAATAATAATAGATGTCCTAATCTAAACCATGTTGACTAAATGGATAATATTTAATTATTAAGGTTTATTTTGGTCAAAATGCACTTATCTAATTGAATTAGTACATATATTATGATAATTATATATCATTTTTACCGTTAATTATGCTATTTATTTTTAACCATGGTAATTAAAATTCAAATTTACTCTTCACCAGAAATTGTTTTTAACCTATTAAACCATATTTTCCTTAATAATTTCAATCGTGTGTCTCATAATATTGAAATTCAATTCACAGAAGCATTAAAATTTTGTATCATGAAAAATTTCTAAGGTCCATAGAAGGTGGGTAAAAGACGTTAAAAAATTCAATAAATTATGTTATATCAAATCTTATTATAAAATGACTCCAATAAATTAAATTTAACTAATATTGATATTATGTATCTATTTTTTATTTAATATAAATTTAAATAAAATTAAAAATTATTTAATGAAAATTTGGTTTTAAACAATAACTTAGGGGTTTCACTATTTATCAAAAATTGAAATTTTTCTGAATAAATACCATAATTTCACTATAAGCTATCTTTTATATTATTAATCAAAAAATGAAGTCCATTTTGAAAAATATAAATTTATGACATTTAATAATGTGGGTAACTTTATTCCTAATGGCTAGTTTGATTGGTCGTGTGGTGCTAGAACTCGATGTTGTGTGCATTGAATGTTATTTCATTATTCAAATAGAAATGTATCAGGGAAGTTTGGGGTGTTACATTTTTCTCCCCATCAAATAATTTTGTCCTTGAAATATCTATAACACTACTGCATAAAAAGATTCAGGTGGTGCTTCATCATATATTCATCGGGTTCCCATGTTGCCTCTTCCCTGTTATGGGTCCTCCATAGAGCCTTCACCAGACAAGTTGTTCAGTTTCTCAATACTTGTTGTCTGGTATCAAGAATCTTGACAGACTCTTTACAATAAGACAGATCATGTTCTCATTTTATTTCATCATAGGTGAGTAGAAAAGTTGGGTCTAGAATTTTTTTCACAATAGTTATTGGTGGAACACATCATTAACATTTGAGAGACTTGGTGTAATTTCCAAATAGTAATCTATAACTCCAATACGTCCTAGAATTTGGAAAGTTCTGATGTTCATGGGACTAAATTTACCTTTCTTAATGAATCATATAACACCCTTGCATGGAGATACCTTCAAGAAAACATGATCTCCTACTTGAAATCCCAAATCCATCCTTCTGTTATAGGAATATATATTTTTCCTAATTTTAGCTGCTTTGATGTGGTTTTGATAATCATTACCTTTTCAATAGATTCATCAACAATTTTTGGGCCTACAAATTTTCATTCACCAACATCACCCCCAACAAGATGTTATAGGTCATCTATTTCCATATAACACTTCATATGGGGCCATCTGAATACTATAATGGAAGCTATTGCTATAGAAATATTTTACCATTGGTAATAACAGATCTCACATACCTAGAATGTCAAGTTATACAGATCTTAACTTGACTTCTATGTTTTGAATAGTTCATTATAATTTTCCATCTGTTTTAGGGTAGTAGGCAGTGCTCAAACAAAGTTCAGTATACATGTCTTTTTGAATACTTTTCTAGAATCTTGATGTAAAACGGGGATCAATATTTGAAAAAATTGATAGGGGTACTCATTGAAGTTTTAAAACTTCATTAATATATTGTCTTGTGTAAAGTTCAAGTGGTAAATCTTCCCTTATAGGATGAAACTTTGCTGACTTGATAAGACGATCAACAATGACCCATATTGTATCATTATTTCTAGGAGTCGTCGGTAGCCCCATGATAACGTACATCGTAATATCATCCCATTACCATTCAAGTATGGGAAGAGGTTGAATGGATCCTAAAGGATCTTGTCTTCTTGTCTTAACCTACTGAAAAACCATATATCTTGACACATAATTAGAAAACTCCCTCTTCATGTTCTCCCACAAAAATTGTTCCCTCAAATATCTATACATCTTAGTGCTATGAGGGTGTATAGAGAAATTTTAGCAATGAGAATTATCCAACAATTCCTTTTTTTGATTAGGTATTTCAAAAAAACAAAGTGTCATCCCAAATTTCAAAATTACATATTTATATACGAATTAAATCAATCTCCCATCATTCAAAACCTTAATTTTTTTTTAAATTCCTCATCATCAGTCTGAGAACTTTTTGTCCTTTCTAGTAATGATAGTTTTGAAACCATTTGAAAAACTATTGATTTTCACCTTCCACAATTATTCCCATATCCGTTTTTACTAGATCCATGAACATAGGATCCATTTCAACTCTCATCTTGTTCAAAACTCCATGATCTATTCATCTCAAGGCTTCTTCCACCATATTTCCATTTCCCGAGTGGTAGTGTATAGTGCAATCATAATTTTTTAGTAGTTCAAGCCATCATCTTTCCTCATGTTGAGTTCTTTCTATGTGATAATATACATCAAACTCTTCTGATTCATATTTATCTAACTTCATTAATCATAGTTATAGTGTATCCATATCTTTAATGAAAATATTACTTCTTCCAATTCCAGATCATGAGTAGGATAGTTTTTTTAATGTATTTGTAGTTGTCGTGATGTATATGAAATAACTCTGTCATTCAATATAAGGACACAACCATGTCAATTCTTTGAAACATAACTATAAATAAGAAACATATCATTTCATGATAGTAGAGTCATGATAGGAGCATTGAATAATCATCTCTTCAGTTCTTTAAAACATTCTTCACACTCTTTTGTCCAAAAAAATTTAACCCCTTTACGTACGAGATTTGTTAATGGGTTTTCCCATCATGAAAAATTCTAGATGAAACATTGATAATAACATGATAAACCAATAAAACTGCTTACCTAAATTATATTTATCATGTTTTCCATTTTTGAATTTCTCTTTTCATAAAAGGATCAAAAATTATTTCATCCTTAGATACAATATGGACATGAAATGAAATTTCGTGAAGCCAGAATTCACACTTGCTAAACTTTCCATATAATTAATTTCCTCTAAGAGTCATTTGAATAGTGCGCAAGTTATTTTAATGATATTCATTGATTTTTATTATAATAATATATAATCAATAAATACCACTACAAAGTATTCACGATATTCCTTGAAAACGCTTTTCAAATGATCAATAAATACATAGGGTGCATTAGTGAGTCCAAGACCCATTACTGTAAACTCATAATTCATGTAACTGGTATGAAATGTTGTATTTTGAATGGATACCTTATTCACACACAACTAATGATATCCAGATTTTAGGTCAATCTTTGAAAAATATTGAGCTCTATGAATTTTATAAAATAAATAATAAATGGGAGTTACGGGGTACTTCTCCATTATAGTAATAGAATTAATCTTCTTGTAGTCAACGCATAATCCCATAGATCATTATTTCTTCTTAACAAAATAAATAGGGGATCCCCATGGAGAAACACTATGGAGAATCAATCCATTATTACATAATTCCTCTAGCTGTTTCTTTAGTTCCACTAATTCTATAGTGGGAATTCTATATAGGGTCTTCTATATGGTCTTTGAACTAGGAATTAAATCAATGGAAAACTCAATTTCTCATTCTGGAGGATGTCTATGTAAATCCTGTGGAAACACATCATCATATTGTTTCACAATATCTGCATCCCCAATTTGAAATTTATTTTTACCATCCATATTTATTTCATTATCTTCTCCCCAATAATTGAATTTAGTAGAGCTAATGGGGTGGATCTAGATAAGAATTTGGTGGTGACATTTCTTCTCTAAAGATAATGTACTCCTTATGATAATTGAAAATTGTAACCACCTTCTTCTTAAAATATATTTTCACATCATAGTCTAAAATATAATCCAAATTGAGGATTATATCAAATTCAATCATGGTTATGACAATGAGATTAGCAGATAAAGAACATTTATATTCCCTATTGGGGACCGATTCACAAAACATTATTGCAATGATACATCCCTTAAGAGTTTTGATAGAAAATAAATTTATTAAATAAAGTTAGAAATATATAATTTACATATAAAATTGGGAATATATAAAACAATTTAATGATACAATATCAAATAAAGCATTGGCTAAATTTGAGGAAACCATTATATTACCTACCACTATGTCATTCAGATCATTAACCTCTGTAGTAGTGATTGCATAAGCATGGCCTGGTCCCTTGTCCCTTTTTGATGTATGTTTCCTTGGAGAATAGGACAATAATTTCCTTAATTCCCCATTTATATTCCATTGTAAAATTCAACATTAACAGCTTCATTCTTTTGACTGCAATCACATGCCTGGTGGCCTTTTTCACCACACTTGTAACAGACTCTAATTACCATTAGGGAAGTACCATGTTGTTTCATCCACATATACTACTGGTTGATAATTCAGCCTTTCCCTTCCCCTTAATTCCATTTCTAGAGTGTTCAATAGATCTCTTCTTCTCTTTATTTTCTTTAATGTCTTATTACATAGATAATTCTTTTCCCATCTTGATAGCACATGAGACAATATCATAGTGTGATGAGAAGGATTGTGAAACTAATGCTCAATGAAGACATGGTATTAACCCATAAAATAACCGACCAATCATACTCCTTGGGTTACTTATATAATCTACTACATGCCTTGCTAACCTTGTAATGTTATCCTCATACTTTGCGATATTCTCATCCTACTTTTTACTCATACTAAGAAATTGTCTTTCCATATCTGCTCGATGGTCACGAGGAAATTCTTTTTGTAAAAATGTTTGGTAAATTACCACCATTCGATATTTTATACTTCTTCATCCCCCCTTTTTTTGAAGGAATAACCACTATTGATTTGAATCTCTCTTGAGGTGATAAACTACTAGGACAACATTTTCCCTTTAACAACTCTCTAAAGAATGAAATATTATCTCAATGTAACATATCCATTGCTAGACTAAAAATGGATTTGTAGTCCCATTGAATGTCATTTTTTGATTCCTCATGGATCAGTATAACATTGATCCTCTAAATTGTGGATCAGGGTGCTCCTTATAGGTGAGGTTATTATTCATAACCAGAGTGAGTTATCCCAGTATGGTTATAAGTTGTTCAACACCGGTTGAATCACTCGGTCGACTATAATTATCAAGAGTAGGATGGAAATCCTTACAAGGATTACGTTCATTTATATGGTTTCCATTCCTTCCACTAGGCACCATTTCTAAATAATGGCATGCACTAGATTAGTTTATAAATCACAATACAAAAATCCAAACTATTAAAATTCCTATCATAAATTGAATAATTTATTCGTATAATCCATAATCATAAAAAATGTTTTGGTTGAGGATGTAATTAATCATAAATCCTTCATAATGGCTTTCAAATAAACTTTGAATTATCCTAATCATATCCCTGGGTATTATTGTAACCAAGAGTGCAGCAAGGCTCATTTCCATGTACTAGGATACCCCGAGTCAAGCCAGAAACTCCTTGTCAGATTTTTCACTCCAAGGTACATCTGTTCCAGAGCCACCTGTACCTGCTCAGATCGATGCAGGGATGTATTTCATGGAAAATACACAAAATATATATATATTACCAAAATTATTGTATTATTATCTATACTAATCCTCAAAGTCTATCTTAAGTTATTGTTCTTTAATGAATGTTTATTTCTGAATATAGCATTCAAGGATTGTAATAAACTTTCTATGATACAAATTATAACACCCTGACCCTAGTTACCCATAGTTGGTGCATTATTACAAAACATTGGAATGATAATAAGGGATCAAATACTAAAATACTGATCAATTTAGTGTCCTTGGATGTACTAGATACAAAAATAAGTATTACATTACATTATGTAATGAAAAAAAAATCATTACATATTCTTTTAACTCATTCATCTCCCTTAGACTATTCTTATAGGTCAGTAATAATTTACTTCTTTGCAACCTTGAAAAAATAGAACAGATGAATGGGTTAGATCAGGTTCTTAGTAAGGATAAAAATATAGCGGAATTATTCATAAATAAGCACAAATATTTAAGAAAATCTATAAGACTAAAAACAAGACTTTTAAAATTAAACATCAGAATAATATAGCAATGATAAATGAAAAATTTCTATTTAATTATTCACATGGATATTATACAGATCGAATAGTCACATGTAATGTCAATAGCCAATTTCATAATGATGGAATACATAATGAAGAACTTCATAAACACATAGTCAATACCTCGTTCCAAGACAAAAAATAAGATTTTCTCTAGTCCTTATTCCAAGACACTAGTTTGTTCTAGGAGACCTAATGATGCATCAAGTAGCTATAGCTGGATCTACCCATCACTTACTAAGCCTGATATATTCCTCATATGAAAAGGTAGAAACATGACATAAGCATTCATATCAAAACAAGCATATGAAATGTCAATACTGTATCCATAAACTATGAATGGTATAAATATAACATTTCATTAGTCAAACATATCACAAAACCTTAAATAATTTATTTAAGATTTTATCATAATATGTCAACTTCAAATATGTGAAGAATATATCAAAGGATTCTGAAGAAGATGAAATCAAAACAATTGGAGAAAAATATATCTTTCTATTGTGAAATAATTTAAAAGTCACATAATTATAAAAGAAAAAAAATTATTTTGAAAAAATTATTATATGCTGGTAAGGGAATCTTCGATGGTGTTATAATGTTGGAAAATATCCGCAATCACTGTATAAGTTAAAAAAATATTCTTACCATAATTTGTCGAAAAGTCATAAATTACATTGTTTTAAAAACGAAGGAATGATTCCAATCAATAAAAATTATAGAAATTCAAAAAAGGGTATAAATTAATTTAACTCATATTCTAGGAAAAAGTAAAAATTCTTGGAAATATGTTTTTAAGAAACACATATGTGGATGATAAAAATTCATAGTAGATACTAATGTATAAACAACCTTAGATAAATAATGATACTGTAAAATCAACCCATACATTGTATTTTCCCTTGATCGAGGGTACGTAAACCTTCTATATAATAGTTAAATAGTTATTATTAAATTATATGTGAACCAAATAAATTAATCTGATATATTATATTATCTTCTAATATTTCATTGATAATAATATTTCTGTAGTATTGTTGTTTTGGGTGTTAGCTGATTCATTTTATTTTGTATGCTTTGTTATGTAAATCATATTTTTTATAGATATGATGTATTTTATTCATATATATAATGATTTTATGTTTATAAAAATTATTTTTAATCGTAAAATTAAAATTATTTTTAATGATTACGATGGGGAATGATTTTCATCACGTTCGTGGAAATGGTAATCCGTACGTACGCACGAGCGACAAAATCATTCTATTAATATAGAAATTGTATATAATTGGATGTTATATAATATATACAGAATCATTAACATTATATATAAATTATTTACATCAATTATACTCATTATTATACCCATCAAAATAATGATGTGTTGAATAATAAATTAACCAATACGTGGAGAGAGTAACCCGTACATACACAGGTATGGTGACTTTGTCATTCATAGGATGGATAAAATAATGAATATGGATGTACCATATTTATAATACAATTATATTATGTAGAATTTCCATGATTTAGTATTTTTTATGGAAGAAACAAATAAAGAGGAAGTGGAAGAGTTAAAGAACTTTGAAAGAGGTGATGAAATTATTACCTCTTCTTCAGGTGCTTCCTTTTTGATTTGATCTAAAGAGCTCCATAAGATCGCATTATGATCAAAGTAAGGCCTCTATATTTAATTTTGAATAGTTTGGGGGATATTTGAGCAGGGTTTGGCTGAGAAAAATGTATTTTTTGGTCATATTTTTAGAGAAGATGATGTACCCTTTTATAAGGGAGGTGAGGATCACTTTAGGAAAAGCTTAAAATATTATTTTATTATACAATAATAATCACTTTTTAATGGCTCCAAAAGAATTTATTTTGATCATAAGGTGAGGCTAGGTAAAACTAATCTTGACCAATAGGATTTATACTGGTTTAGGTCATCATATTAACCTTATCTTTTAGATTTAACTAGTAGTTTTATAGTTTTTCTTTTACCATTTATTCATGTATTATCATAATAAATTGATAATAAACATAGTATAAGAAGTAAATATAACCCAAACTAGTTCATTATTGATATATATGAAATTATATTAGTATTTGTGACAAAAATTTTATTTTTAGAATTATTATATCAAATAATAATATAGTATTTGTTTCAAAAACTCATTTTTGACAATTTTGTTACTATGTGGTATTTTATTTTTGTGAAAGTCATAACAACTTTATAACATAGAAAGAAATTTATTTAGTAAACCTCAACATGTCATATTAAACAATAAAATTATTGGAATTCATCAATAGTTACAATTTACATATATTTGGATATTTATAATATCAATTATTTTAATCTGTCAATAATAGGGTAATTTCTGAATCAGCATTGTGTCATAAATAAATATAATTATTTAATGTATAAAAATTATAAATAAATTATCATTATGTATAAAATCGTTTTATATTTCTAATTAATATTTATATTCGAATTTATATTATGTAGACACCTATATTTCCAATGTTTTAGTTATTAAAATAAGAATTTAACACTTTTAACTCTTCTTTAAATAAAATAAAAATAAATGTCCTAATGTTATACATGTTGTCCAAGAAGATCATTTTTTATTCCTAAGATTTATTTTGGTAAAATAACCTTATCCAATAGAATAAGGACAAGTGTTAGGGTAATTATAATTGAATTCTTAAGTTTAATTACACTATTTAATTTTAATCGTGGTAAATAAAATTTTAATTGTACCATTAACCAAGAATTATTTTCATCCTATTGAACCACATAATACTTATTTATTTCAACCGATTCTATCATATATTGGAAATTTAATTCATAAAAGCGATGAAATTATGTTTTATGCAAATTTGCTAACATTCCTAGAAGGTGGGTGAAAGACGTTCAAAAAATCAATAAAATTTCATATATCTGATGATATTATAAAATGACTCCAATGGATTACATTGAATAAATATAGCTATTATGTTTCTTTTTTGACATTAAATAAAATTAAAATAATAATAATAATAATTTAAAAAAAGGAAGTTTTAAAAAATGAAACAGTGTTTTTCAATATTCACCAAAAATTAAAAGTTTTTTGAAAAATGCCAAATATTCACCCAAGATAATTTTGATATTCCAAATCCAAAAAATAAGTCCATTTTAAAATAGAAAATTTATAAAATTTAATAATGTGGGTATTGTAGTTCATAATGTTTTGTTTGATTGTTTGTGGTGTGTTTGTACTTGATGTTGTGTACAGTGAAAGATATTTCATTGTTAAAAGAGAGACATAACTTGGAAGCTTGTTGTGTTACATTAAATATATAATTTTTTCCAACTAAATGAGGTGTTGATGAAAAAAAAATACATCGGTTCATGAGGCAGTAGTGGACCATGCACATGATCGATAGTTTTGTTTCACATTTTATGAAAGAGGTGATGGATATAGGTTATCAAATTAACATAATAATATTTTAATATATGCGATAAAATAGTTTTATTATATTAGAATATTTGAATAATATTGTAAGGAGGTGAAAAAAGATGGAAAAAATAAAAGTTTAATAGTTTTACCCCTTCTTCTGAGATATTCTTTATGATTATACCTAAAACGTTAATTGGAGTGTTCTATAATAAAAATAGGTACACTATGATTTGGGAGGATGTAATAAAGATATTTATGTAGTAAATCACTGATCCAAATTTTTTTGGAATTATTAATTGGATAAGAGAGTGGTTCTATTTTCAAAGTGAGGGAGAACACACACTTGGAATATATGAAAAGAAAAAAGTACATCAACATTTTAAACATTACATTTCGAAACTAATTGGTTAATTCTAAAAAGATATATTTCATAAGGATAAAATATTTCTATAAAATGGGATTTTAAGAATATTTTATGTCATTTTACATCTTATCCTTTTAGTTTAACCCCCTTGGTAAACCTGTCATAACCTTAAACGCGATAAATAATATTTTCTATTATTAAAGTTTATTTAAAAAATAAAGTTAAACTTATTATATAATATTACTTATTCTGATTCAAAATATGAAATCCATTTTTCCATATTCCTTTCCAAAAATTGGATAATTTTTATTTAAAATTAATCATGTAGGCACGATGAAAAATAAATTTTCCAATTAAAAAAGTTTAATTAGAATAGAATGGTTTTTATAATAAGTTCAAATTAATTTGATTGCAATGAAAAAAATGGTTTAATAATAAATTAATTGATCTAATTTTAATTTTCGAATAATTTTTTAATAAAATTTAATCTCAGCAATTCATTAAAAATGAAATTTTCAATGAAAACGAATATTTTTTAACTATTCTTCAAAAATTAATCTTTTTGAGGAATTCAAGAAAATTAACTCAAATATAATTATGACATGAGGATTTAAAAAAAATGACTATTTCATAAAATAATTTTTATAAATATGTAAAATATTTATTATAATTTTTAATTTGAAAATATTGAAAAATTGGTTTTAAGGAAAATGTATATTTTCAGATAAAATATGACTTCATATTAACCCAATAACAATCATGATTCATTATAATGATTTATATTGATATATATATATATATATAATATATATAGTCAATAAGTTTAATTTACATCATTCTACATTAGTTGTTATTTGAGTTATTTAAATAGAAAAAAACATTATCCACTTAAAATAAATCATTAGAAACAAAATATATTTTCATGTATGAAAATGGATCAATACCAAAATCATGAAATTTATTACAAAAAGTAAATTAAATTTTTTATTATAACTCAAATGTATCATATTTAAATTCATTAACAAATACAAAATATATTGTTCTTTAAATTACTTGATTTAATGAAAGAAATGACAATATTTAAAAAAATTAAATTTTCCATAACAACCAAATCATTTAAAAAAATTTTAAAAAAAATCACCATAATATAATTTTAATATTTTTTTTAAAAAAACGGTGCAATTTTAATAGTATAAATTTATTAAATCTGGTATAAACGAAATATATTATTCTTGTGAAAATTTTATAAAAATATTTTTTGAAAGAAATTAGTTTTTTAAGCCTGAAATGACATTAAATGAAAATAGTTTCCTTATTTAAAAACATTAATCAATAATTTTTAATTTATTATGAAGTGTATATATTTCATAACATATATTATTAAAACATGGGGTCGAGTGTAACATTAGCTTTCGAAACAATTAAATTTATTTGAAAATATATTTCATAAATTCTTGGGGTGTTAGATTAAATATGTATCAGATGAGGTGTCTTTAAAACCTATGGAATATATATTTTGAGGATTTATTACATGTGAATAGAGATTAGAGTGTATGTTTTGTTGAACCCGTGTTTTTTACACTATAAAAAATGGATTTTACACCATAATAGTTGAGGCCCCTAAGTTATTTATAAGTTTTATTTAGATGATCAATATCTCATTCATCCAAAATTACTCGCAATTTATTGGGGAATCCATGAACATTTAGAGGATGTATCAACCTAACATCATCATGCCAAAATCTATGGGTTTAGGTCATTCATTATTAGGGATCAGGGGTATGATCTTCTCTATTTCTTGGTTGTTCTCTTTCATTATTCTTACGATGATTCATTATAGTGATAGTGATTTGGTTTGGGGTGATATTGGGATATGTTTTTAACAACCCCCTAGGGTTGGTTTGGGGTGATCATTGGTGTTCATGTGCGATTGATATTTATGGCTACTTCTTCTTCACCTTGTGGGGTATAATGAGATTTTAAATCATTCTTTATTTAAGTGATACTAATTCTCACTCTTATTATATTATATCATTGAGATATAAATTGTTTTTATTTCTTTTGGTTGGATATTAAGGGTCCATATAATAAAAAAATAAATTAACATAAATTAAATTGATGGGTATGGGGAGATATTTCATTATTTACTAATTTGTCAAATGGTGTTGATGATACTATACATTCCTATTGAGAATATAATAAATAATATCTAATGGGAGACTTTTTTTCTTTAAATGATACTTGTTAAAACTCTTATTTTGTTTTTGTTTGATCAAATCCATAATTAAATACTAATCAATGTATATATGAATAATAAATTATTTTCTATGGAATCCGTTTTATGAAATAATACCCATTATAAATAAATAAGTAGGGTGTTTGAAGCGCTTAAATAATTTTAGAGGATTGATGGTATTGTTGTTTTTTGTGGGGGGTACATTGTGTTTCCTTGTGGGTTGTGGGATTTTGTGAGGTGGTGGTGATGAATGGATGGGCTTTGTAGTGCATGGGGTTGCGATGCAGTTGTTAGTAGAAATGGATGTGATGTGTGTAGTAGTGTGATGTGGTATTATTGCATAGTGGCTACGATTCATAGTGGTTGTGGTGATCTATAGAGATGAAGGAAGGTGGTGTTGTGTGGTTTTTTTTTGATATGTATTGGTTTATATAGTGTAAAATTTATAGAGGATGTGTGGTGTTTTTCAAATGGTTTTATGTGTTAGAAGAGTTGTTGTGTTGTTTTTTTGTGATAATTTCAATGTTATTTATAGAATAATTGGTAAATAAGTAAATGAATATGAATTTTGTTGAAATTGATCTATGGAAAATGTATTAAATTAAATGAATAAATTAATGGGAATTGTAAATATGAATTATTTGGATTAGTAAATGAATGTTATGGTGAATTTGATATTTCTAGAGTGTAGATATTCCTATAATTGAAAGTGGGAATATGTGTGGCTTATGTGGTTGTTTCTTGGTGTTGCATGTGGTGGAAATATCAGTTGTCATGATTGGTGTGTGGTACAGTGATGATTATGTGGTGTTGGATAGTGAATATGTTGTGAACCCATAGGTTGGGGGTTGTCAACTATCTAAATACCAGGTATGTTTATGTTAATTCCTTATGAGACCCACCCAATTTGGATAACCATAACAATGATTCGAGGTTTGAGGTCCCAATTATTTTCCACAATATCTATTTTAGTGGTGATATATATGGATGAATACCCCCTCCTCCCTGCTCTTCATCCAACAACGATAGCCTAGGTGTCTCTGAGCAAGATGAGCAATGATGGACAATGTGTTTTTGGGAAAGATGTCTTGGCATGGGGTTATAATGAGATGTGTAATGTGGTTAGACCATGTTTGATTGAATTTGGAAATGATAATGATGTCCTTCATGTTCATGATACCCTTATTTCTAGTTATGTGATGACATTAGGTGTGATAGGAATGATTTATTAAATTGAGATGTGTTGTGATAGACTATCTATTTTCTGGTGAGAAGAGATGTGATAAATTATGATGCTACAATTAGATGTGAAATCTTGTGAGGTTAATATAGTTTGGTATGCATAATTACCCACATTTGATATAGATTTTATTTGGTGTGATATGTATTGCAGGAATGGGATAACAAGACATTGGAAGTTGGGGTGTATGAGAGGAAAATTATAGGGGAAGAAACAATGGGAGCTATATTTGTTATTATCTCGGTATTATATTACTATATTGGATGCGTGATTTTCTGAGTGATACCTGAGGAGGCTGGGATTGGTTAGTATACATTTTTCTATGCTTGTTGGTTTTTTTTGTTTACTAAAATGTTAAAAAGATATTTTTCATATGTCCACATGAGACCTTAGGAATAATCTTATTGAGTTTACGTGTAAGCTCATACTTTGTGTATATAATTTTTTACAGGTTTTGGGGAGTACTTTGGAGGTCGAGGTATATGTTTTTATCTTGGATTGGAGCATATGTTGAGTCACTACCAGATGTAATTTATTTTAATGCATTAATATGTAGACTTTATTTGTATTGGATTATCATTTTTATGAATATGGGGATGAATGCGGGTTTATTTTATGTTATATAAAGGATTTGTTTTGTGGTAGTTTACCCTATCCCCCAATAATGATTAATTATAAAGGTTAATTCCCCCTATAAAATTATATTTTTTTCCCACCAGTTCTTTTCACTGGCCTAGGGCTTACTAGAGGAACTAATAATGTGTAATTATCACACTTCCTTCATTACAACATCTATATAGTGAGGGGGTTATGACATAATCATTTTAACAGATCTCTTTCATTTTACTTATTATAATACCTCCTTTAATTAATTACCAATCGTTATAATATAAGAAAAATATTATTGAACATATAATGATATGTTATTATGTTAATCACATGATCATTTTCCTTTCCTTTTCAATCTTATGGGGAATAAAATCATTGTGTATTATAGTATTTGGAGTTCCACCTCCCTGAAGCGATGTGTTTCATTTTTCATCACTAAATTATAAGGATAAGTATTATTTTTTATTTACTAAAGATACATATGATATTAAGGACATAATTATTATTCTTTATGTATAAGATATTACTCAAGTTTTTACCCTTCCACCTTTTTGAAATGTTAACATTGCTCATGTGTATGTGTAAAATACCTTCTCCAAGAAGAGATGAGATTAATTTTTCATATCTAAAATTCTTGTGTCATTATAAAATTATATTTTAGGTAAAAATATGACAATTATTTCATGGTTAATATTTTGAAGATAATGGAATAATGAACCCATTGACTATAGCCACTGAACAAAATTAATTATTCATTTATGGAATAAACATCCTCAGAACACTCTACATGGAATTAAATGATTATGTAACAAAATATATTTTTTAATAAATAATCTAACTTGTTTAATTAAAAGGTAGTAAACCTATATATTTTTCTTAAAAATTTTAACAATTAGAAAAAATTTATTATAAGAGAAAATAATAAACTTACATAGTAGTTTGAACTTGAGGTAAGGGGGTTCTTAACTAAATTTCTATTCATTGATTTATACATATACTTCATTGAAAAAGATATAGAATACTATCTATGAAATGAACTCTGATTCTTCTATGTTGAAATTCAACTTTTCTATGTTTTTTAAATTGAAAAAAAATAATTTCCTTGATTAATTTTAACATCAGTGACATGATCTTCGTAAGGATTACCCATCTCAATATTTTTACGTTAAGACATGCCAATATATTATGCTCATGATTCATATTATATTTGGAATATTAAATCAAATTAGATATATTCCCATGAATGGATCATTGATGATTTTTTTGAATTTTCATTTTATTTTCTCTTATTTTTGAGATGTTTATTCATATTTTATAATTGTTTTCAAGTGTTTTAATGGTCTCCATTTCAATTATTTGAGACATAATTAATGTTATACTCCATGATTTATTTGATATTATGTACTTACATTCCACAATATCATTTTAAAATAATCTTTCCTGGAAATTAATTTTTTTTATATTCATGTTATTTTTATTCATCAAATGTATTCTTGATTCAATAATTCCCAAAGTCTCATGGGTTTCTTATGCAAATTTTATTTCATTGAGACATGTTTTGATTATAGCACCTATATTCATTAACATGGTGTAGATAATGAACATTGACATATAATACCCCAGCTATTTTTATACACAAGATATTTTATGTTTTTTATTATTTATATCATTCAAAGAAATATTGTTTTTAAAAGATCTTATATGAATTAGAATTAAAAATGTAACTATAATGGTTTAAAATAAATTTAAAGAAAAACTACCTCCATGTTCTTTATCTTATTTCAAAAATTTAATTTTATGAAAAAAAATGATTTCCTAAATTTCTATTCTATGGTCTTAGATATTATTTAAAAAGCATTGAAAAATTAAACATCTTATTTTTTTCTTCAGGGGCCACTTTTTACTCTCCTAACAAAAGATTGAAAATAAGGATTATTTTTAATGTTACACAATGAATAGATTTTCCCATATTCATAAAAATTATATTTTATGATGATTATTTTACAAGTATTGGTGATTATTTTAGAATAAAATACTTTTTAAACTATATTGAGATTTTTTATTTTTCTAATGAACCTAAAGAAAACTGTAATTTTATTTTTATCAATGAACATTTTAAAAATTATTTGGATGGTATTTTCACACATGTAAAAACCTTGTTATGGTTAATATACATCACTGAGGAAATTATATTATTATAATATTCACTCACATTCTCTGAATGGTTTATAATCATGTTTTAATGATATTTTACAGAAAACATGTTCTTTTTCATGGGTAAATCAATCTATGAGAGTTTAGATGAAATGTAAGAAACCATGTGTTTGGTTTCTGGATATGGTACATATATATTATTATTAAAAGAGTAATTGGGGAGTAAACAGAAATCCATATGGGAATTTTAAAAATATTTTATGGGTGAGTAAGTTATATCCCTATAATTCATTGGGTAATGATATGAAGTTATCGTGATTAAAGTTAATCCTAAGAGATGATTATGATATATTACTCCTAATAGATGATGATGTTAAATGATCGTAAGTTAGTCATAAGAGATAATTATGTATACTTGTTACAGGTTACTCCAAATATAAAATGAAATTATTTGTTGAGGTGATTTCATGATGATTTTTTTGTTCCAAGATATCAATAGAGATTTTCAATTGTTGTTATGAATTCAAATTGATCATTTGGTCAATTATCATTCCCACGAAGCATTTAATTATTGAATTATATGTATATTTTATTATGATAAATTATTAATCCATATCTCATGATTTATGATCAATATTTTTATGTTAAGAAATTATCTTATGTTATACTAATCCATTTTGATTATGTCATTATACCCTTATTATCAACTTGCGATCATTGATGATGTTTAATTATTAATGATTATTTTAATCCATACAAGGAATCAGTGATTAACCTTCTTATCTTTATTGTCAGTAGTTTATAAATACATATATTATGTATGATAAGAATAGAATGAATTTGTGTGGGTGATGACGAAGATATAACCTGGAATAAGAAATGTTTTCTATATAGGGACATATGATCACTTAAAGACAATAATATTATTAATTAAGAGTTTTTACTAATTATATAAAACACTAATCCTAAATTTCATTGTGTATTTAAGTCGTAAAATATTTTTGTTTCATGTTTTATACTGTAGATGAAAAAATTTGGGTCAAATTACTTATTGTCAAATCCTGAAATAAAAATATTAGGTTTTTGGCACTAGATACTAGAGTGTTGGTTCAGGGCTATTATTGTTATTATCAGTGAAAGATTTATATAACATTATATATTATATTGTTTTCATGTGATTTTAATTTTATAGTTATGGATACAATAAAGGGTTTATAATTTCATGATTAATCATAATTCCTATGTTATAAACACCATTATTTAAGATTTAAGTAATGATATTTTATGTTGATTAAGCATATTTTGTGTTTTTTTTATTGAGGAATATCTCACCCTTAGGGATAACATGAGGGATAATGGTTCGTATAATTATATGATATTTTTAAAGATTTAATCATTGGTATGTGAAAACATTTGTGATTAAAACATTCATTTTTGTTGATATTATTTAGGTTAATTGGGATAAAAGGTTATTTTATGGAATGATATATGTTGAACCCTTGATGTTGTTATTTAAATTAGGATATTAACATATAATATCCTCATATGATGGTTTATCAAATATAGTTATTAACATACATGTGCTAAACTTTTTTTTGGTTATTATCTAAAGAAAATATGAATAACTTATTATCCTTTTGTGGATCTTGTGAAATATTTGATGTTGATTTTTTTTGTGGCATAAAAAATTCATCATGAATATTAATTTCTGAGAATAAGAGAGGCAACAGTACTAAAAATTGACTAAATCATAACCAATGGATTAAATGTTTTTGATTAAATATTTAAAAATTAATTAAGAATAATTTCAAATGTTTTTAGACTTCATTGTAAAAGAATTCAAAAATAATTGGAAAAGGATCCTTAAATAATATGTTTATCCTATATTATTAATTTGTAATTAATTGATTAAAATTTTTTCACAGTGCATTGATTTATTGTTTTTTGGTCATTGAACTTCTTGTAATCATTCACTTTTATTTGTTCAATATTCTCTATCACACTTATCATTATTTGGATGTCAATTTTCTCCCCCAAGTCCATATTCTCACCTTCCACTAATTTTATCCTATTTTGATACCTAGTCATGTAATTTTCAATATGACCTTAATATTTACCTTTCTCTATTTGCAAAAGGATCCTTTATTGACATATTTTAGGGCGTTGGTTTTATAAAAAGGTACTTTTACATTCAGAACAAGTAACTACAAATATCTAGTTAAAATTTCATGGAATGATTTCTTAATAGTGGGGAGAATATAAGACCCCAATATTTTAAAATTACAATATGTTGGATAGTGTATACAAGACATTATAATGAGTGTAAATGAACAATGAAATATTATTATTTAAATATAATTGGTATAACATAGTCGTTGAATTAGAGGATACAAATAGGAGTACATGAAATATTAAATATTTTTAATTTTTTTGTAATTAATAGCATTTAATTTATTAATAATTATTAAATAAAAAGTCATATTTTTGTAAATTCATTTTTTTTCAAAAATAGGGTTTCTTGAAAAATATTGCTATTGCATTTTGTGAGAGAATATTATTATTAATGCGTACCAAATTTTTAAATTTTATCAAATAAAATGTATATAACTTTTTAAAGCATAATATTAAAATTATATTAAGATTTAATTGTGATATTTTTATGAAAATTTTAATTTCATTTGGAATAGTGAAAATAACATATTTATATAGAATCGTCTTTTCCATTCATATATTTACATAGTATTATTTTTTATTCAATATATTTTAAAATTAAATTTGTTAACTTGGATTATAAATAATCAAATTAATGGCATTTATTTCAACATTAATCGTTATTTTGTATAAAATCATTTTTATTGTTAGGAATGAATTTTATGGAGAACTATTTTTATAGAACTTTGTTGGATTATTTTAGAACTAATTAATGAAATCTATTGTGATTTAATTTGATATAATGTATTCTATATTTAAAATAATAATTTAATTTTTTTTAAATAGTTGAAAATTATTTTTGGCCACAATATAGAGTAACTATGATAAATAGTTTTCTCCTCTCTGAGGGGAAATAAGGGAATTAATGACAAAAATAATGTTATGGGGTTTTAAAAATCTATACAACACCTAAATTATTTCTAATGGGTGAGTTTATTTTGAATACACCTTATTATATTCTGAATTATATATATTTATTCCATTTTTCATAGTAAGTCCCTTTATATTATTTTATGTAATGATAAGTTTCAAAATGATGATGTATTTGCTTTAAATTTATATTATATGTTATTTTATGCATAAGAATATTTTGATAATGAAAAATATTAATTTTAAATACCAATTTAATTTTTTTGACTTAATCTTATTTTTTATTGATGGTTTAATTACCATATATTCTTACATTATATCATCACGGTGCATCTTCAAGTAGTAGAAAAATAAAAGTAATTAATTAAAAAAGGTAATATTATTTAGTTAAATTACTATATAAAAGTAGTTTTTAGGTTAGTAGTAATATATATATTATGGTTAAAGAGTATCAATTTTAATTCCATTCACGTATTTATGTCTTTAAATTCAAAATATGTGAATAGTTCATAAAATTATTATAATGGTATTTTTTTGTTAAATAATATATTATTAAATGATTAAAAAATAATTAAAATTTTGAATTATGATTAGGGGTATCTGGTCTCGTCATAAATAGAACCCCTTGGCTGTTTGGGAGTGAATTTTTACCTTATAAGTTAATTTATAACACTTTAATATTGAAAACAAAATTCATTGTTTAGGATAAAATTAGTAAACAATGGGGTTAAACCCAAAGATAAAATTAAAAAAATCAATATAAATATTTCCACATTTTATTGATTTAATGGATTTAAAAATTACTATATCTCATATATGAAACCTTTTCCCCTAGGTCGCAATTTGACATGATAAATATTTATTATATATAAATACTTTTTATAATTCCATGTGTGCCCTTTCCTTCACCATAAAATGACCCCATCTCTCCTCTATTGTTCAGACCACCATGATAACATTCTCTATACCAAAACATAAGAAACAACATTGTAAAAATAATTATCCATTTCCAATAGGTTTTTTTCTCTTCAAACGACTATTCCTAGGGTTTTTAAAAATAAGTACAATGATGGCCTCCCGAAGAGGAGGTAATCAATTAAACCAATATTTTTCAATGTACTTATTCATTTACAACCATTAATTATATCCTAATAATTAAAATATAATAACATCAATAACTACCATGTATTGAGTTGTTATTATATTAATTTCACAACCATATTATTCTCTTTTTTTATTTTTTGGGGAATGAAATCATCATTAATTCATAAATGTGGACTACCCCCTCAAGGAAGTGGATTGTTCCATTTTCATCACAACCTCAAAAGGATAGTTATTATGATAGATTTAATAAGTATATATATATGACATTAATAAATTATTATTATTATTTATATATTATATATGATTCACCATATTTCCATTTCACATGTTAAGAATGATAACATCTCTTGTAAGTATATATATAATACCACCACCATTAAGAAATTTGATTCATTTTACATATCTTCCTTTCATGACTGATTATAACATTGTATTTGTGCTATAAAATAGATAATTATTTTATTATTATTATTATGTATATGATGTACAATGGAATCATTTGACCATGATCAATGTACAAAATTCATTTTTTAATTCTCATCTAGGCATCCATAAAATACAGGATGTGGACTCAACTGAATAAGTAATTAAAAATAGAATTTTAATAAATGAAATATACGGATTAATGTAAAGGTAATAATCTAAAAAAAGTTTCTTAAATATTAAAATAAGCCATATTAATATATTTTTTAATAATTAAATGGGAGCACATAACATGTCTAGACTCAAGATAATAGGTTTGAAAACTAAATTACTATTCATTAGGTCATAATTCTACTTCATTGACTGTTTTATGAAAGATTAAGTTTAAAATAAAATTTAATTGAATTATTTTTTAGATAATTATTTTTAGTTTGTTTTAAATTTTCTAAACATTATCACTTCATTGATTAATTCTAACATCAATGATCTGATTATATATATTATTCATCACAATATTGTTTCTTTCAGACATATCTTGTATTATAAAATAATAACTTTTATAAGTTTTATATAAAGAACATTTTGGTTTTATATTTTTAATATATAATTTATTAGGTTCCTTATAGTTCCTTTAATGTTCTCTCATTCGTTAGATATTTAGTCAAATTTTATAATAAGTTGAAATGTTTTTCAATGTCTCAATTTCAATTCATTGAATCATAATTCTGGTTATGTACCATGATTAATTTTATATGGTGTACTCAATACACAATGAATTTATTTTAACACTTTCCATCATAGAATGTAATTATTTTATCAAATCATTTTATGTTCTTTAATTATATGGATTTTTTATTCAAGCATTACCCATAGTGTAAGGGTTTCTTATATCAGACATTTTTCATTTAGATGTGATTTAATTGATGCAACTATATTCATTTATATTGTGTATACACCAACTATTGACATATAATATCATGAAATTTTTATACTCATGGTCTTTTATTTTCCTTCTTACTTCTTATTTTCATACTGTCTTTGGTACTATGTTTTGATAAATGGGGTTTCTTATGAAGAATTTCATTAATGGTTTAAAATAATTTTACCCAAAATCATCTTCAATTTCCTTTATCTTATTTTGATTATTTTATTTTTAAAACATAGGTGATTTAAAAATATTTTTCTCTATTTTCTTTTAACTTATTAAAAAATAAAAATCAAAATTCATAATGTTTTTTATGGAATAATTTTTACTCAGTTTACAAAAGATTGAAAAATAAATATTTTTACCAATTATGATATGAATGAATTTTAACCACACAATATATATTATAATTTTTTTAATGTTATATCATAATTATGTATGATAATTTCTAAATAAAAACCTTTTCTTAATGTTTTGGTAAATTGTATTAATGGTTCCGAATTAACATGGTATTTTTTTCATATTTCCAATGAAAGTTTTAAAATTTTATTTTATAGGTATGTTAATATATGTCAATATAATTTAATTATTTATACTAATAATATAGGATATGATCTTATGATAACATTCACTTCCTATAAATCAATTATGATGATTTTTTAAATCATTTTTTCTGGATATCCTTTTCTTATTCATAATAAAATAAAATATGATATATGTTTATGAACTGAAAAAATACATTTGTTTTGCTTCATTATTTGTTACATTAAAAGTATTGATGAATGTTGGATTAGGGAGTGAACCTAATCCCTTAAGTTACTTTTGATAATATGTGATAGTTGTGTCCTTTATGGACATCGAAGACATTGGGTAATGAGATAGAGCTAATAGGATGGAAATTAGTACTAAAAGAAAATAGACTTATATAACACCTAATGTATAGAAGATATAATGGATTTTAAGAAAATATTAAGAGATGACTAGGTTTGTCTAAAATAGGTTACTCCCATGAAATTTGTTAATTAAATAGTTTGGTGATTCCATGATGAATTTTTGATGTTCTAATATTCCTACATAGGATACCATTTCTTTCTATAAGTTAAAATGGATCCTTTTCTCAAGGATGTTTTTCACATGGCTCAATATTGTTCAGTTAAATGACTTTTGAAAAGTGTAAAATATTTAATTTATGTATACATATATATAATAATGGTTTTAATGTGAACTAATTCTCTGATGTTATACATAACACTTTTATTATATCTTTATACAATTATTGTCATCATATTCTTACTGATGATGTTTAACTATTAATATCTATGTTTACCTTTATTGATTGTTGGAGCACCTTCTTCTTATGTTTCATTTCCATAGGACATAATGAAAGATTTAAATTAAGTAATTTATTTATGAAATTCATATGGGGGATGGTAAAGAAATAATGTGGAATAAAAAAATATGGTTATGAAGGGGGAAATTGTCATTTTTTGACACGAGTAAAATTATATATGTTTTTTTACTAATTATCAAAATATACAATCCTAAAATGTACATGATTATGTAAGTGGTAAATATTTTTATTTTATGGTGTATATATTAGATGCATGAAATTAGATCTCTTTTGTTTTTATCAAATATAGAAATATAAGTATTTTTTTTAGAATCGAATCATATGGTGTGGATTGAGGGTTGTTATTGTAAACTGATGGTGTTAGAATTCTGCATAATCATAATGAAGTGGTTGATTTGTGAATTATCCCATTGTTTTTTAGCCAAGTAATGATGTTCTAAATGCACTAAAGATGAATTTTCATTAGTTTTAAAAATGGATACCACTTTCATACTATAATTGATATATTCACTGACACATATACCATGAATTGAGGGAAGGAGAATATGGCTATTTTACATTAACATAGCATAGTCAATTTTGAAATGTAGATTCTTCCACGTGGGAGTGTACTCTATATAAAAAGAGGGTGAATGTTTTCATGTATTTTCACTACAGAAGAGTGCATTTGGATAGGAATGATGAAGACACTAACATTGAAAACAATTTGTAGATATTATAGAGGAGGAGGATGTTGAAAAATTGGGAATTAATCTCACTTGGGATACATTATAATTTATTGGGAAAATAAATGGGGACCACCATGCTCGGATGGAACTTCAAACCCATAATTGGAATTCAACTGATTATAACATGACTTTAAGGGATTCAAGACACTACCTAGTTCATAATAGTTTTATGTTATTTTACTCTGACCATAAAAGTGTGCACATTATTTTAATATCATACTGCTCAAAAGCATTTGGTGGATATTTTTAATATCATACACCTAAAATATCTACAGTTAGGAATGGAATCACTTTTCCATGTGGAGATCAATGAAATATTGGAAATATAAAACTGACTACCATGATAAAATTGACCTTGATGGGAGAATTGTAGTTGTTACTATGAATGGAGATCTAGGCATCCCTACACATCCCCTAAGATAAGGAGAACAAAACATTTATTTTTGAAAGGTATTGAGGTAGATGAATAGAGTCAAATAAAGATGTACTATCTAGTGAGGGATAAAGAATCATGTTGTTTTGTGTCATGTAGTTGGGATGTGTTCATGCATTTTAACATCACATAGAAATGATGTTTATTACACAATTTAATATCACATAGTGATGATTCCAATTAGTTTAAAATCATATATCATGTATATAATGGATAGTTTTTAGAGTTTAATATAATATAACATTGATGATAACATAAGGTAACTCATGCATCATGGTAGATAAAATAGAACCCAAAGGGATTCTGTGATCCTAGTTCCTCACAAAGAACCACATGATGTGGTAAAAGAGGTGAAATATTTCTTAAACATTTTCTTAAATGATTGGGTTAAACAAAGAAGATATGGTATTTATCTAATGCTGAATGATGAGTCTGAAAATTCATATTCCTTTTTACATCAAAACTCTTCATTTTCCCATGTTTTCTGGGATGATTTGGTGAGCAGTACTTAAATCTTTTTCAATTTCCCTTTTTCAGTTTTTCAATCTGATAAAAATATATGAATTTTTTCCAGGATATTTTAGGGTTATTCTAGTAAGAACATTAGGGGGATGACGTAAATGATCACACATCTTTGATGGAACTGGATGATGAAATATTAAGGTCATGGGTCTTGGAACAAAAGGTGATAAAATTTAATGGTTATAGAATGTGGACAATCACACACATGTTATAGTTTTTTGGATTAAACAAGGGTAGGAATAAATTTTAAGGATATTTTAAAATAACTATAAAACAATGAGTTAAATCACATGGAATGAAGAATAACATGATACTAATATTTAAAAATGGTTGAAGAGGACATGCAGTACACAAAATTATATAATATTATATATAAAAAATTCTATATCATGATTCTTGAACAAGGGTATTTAAACTAGTGTATGTTCACTGAGCTTGAACCAGGGTTATTCAATGAGATTTCATGTGAAAAAAATATAGAATGTTCCTAACTTTAATAGAGGGAAAACAAATCATTATTCCAAACAAACATATTTGGAATGGCCTATAGCTGATTTAATGTTGTGATTATTAGAATGGGTGTTTCCTTATTGATTGGATTTTCACATTGATTTTGTTCATAATAATCCACCATGATTATTAATCTAAAATGAGTGGTGCGTCATGTGGTATGAAAGGTGTAGTCAGAGACATCCAATGCCACATGAGAGTTTATGATCAGGTAAAATAGAATCTGTCTTGTGAAGGATTTGATGAAACCAACATTCTTAGACAATAAATTTTTAGGCACGAAGGGTTGTAATGAATGAGTTGAAACTCCACCGAAAAAAAGGATGGAGTAAAGTAAATTGAGTCTTCAGAAATCTAAATCACAAGGGGTGAAAATAGGTTATAGATGACTACTAATCATTTATTTGAAATAAACATCCAACCACCTCATAGTTTTGAATAGGAAAAATAATCATTGCTAGACAACTACTGATTTTCATGACCTAAAACCTATCATGTTATATCCCATAAATCACCAGGGTAATGTTCCTTGGATATGAGTTTGAACTATTTGGTGATCTTCCATCACCATAGGGGATAATGTTTGGACAAGTAGAAGAGTAATGATTTAAACAGAGGAATACTCAAACTGTGATGTTAAATATGAAGGATTGTTCAGGTAGCATTGATTTATTTGGGAGGTAAGTCATTGTGAACTCAATAACATTCATAGGGAATATTGGAATGTAATAATCAAATATATTTTCTAGGGTATAAAAATAAGACTATATTTGGACCCCAATTGAGACATCAATATGTATTTATGTATTGAAAGTGATGGGAATAAATCCACACATATTTCTATAAATTAGTGTGATAAATTAAAAAACCCAAAGGAGGAGGTCCTCCCATGTGAGGGAAACTGAATGAAATAGATTTAATTCATGATATGGGGATGTGTCCATGTAGATTCACATTATACGGTGGGGATGTTATTCATAAATTTTAATACCATATAGTGAAGAAAAAAATTTATACTATTAAATGATGTAATCAGGATGTTGAAGATATGTATTTTATTTTAAAAGAGATCAAATCAGATAATGAAAAATGATGGTTACGTAAATTATCATTTTACAAACCTTTTACTGGAGGGAGGTGTGATTTTATCCCTATCTATGATGATTAATAAGTATGAACCATTATAATAAGTCTTATAGATGATGAAAGGACACTCCCACTCAGCCAATAAATTTACCATATTCCATATAGGTATCATTAGTATCATCATTTATATAACCATGTTTCCCTAGAGAAAAAAATAGTTTAAAACCTTTTTATTCAATTCTGAAGCATCCTAGTTTGGATTTACCCCAATATAGTGTAGCACGTTAATCCCACACTCATAGATGTATTCAAAATTGTCTAACCAAAATTAATATATGTATTCTACGGTTAGCGAGTGATGGAAATATGTTCATTGATATGGTATATAGAACTCAATGGGAAATATATATTATATTCCGTAAACTAAGGAATGTGATGTTCCTTGGGAGGATGTTTGAGTCATCATTTGATGTACCCAAATGAAATTTGAGATATGTTTCATCTTATATTTCTTATTCTATTCTATGAATTTTTAAAAAAATGTTAATGAAGAATTTATTGAAATCCGAGATCTATAAACTTTATGTCCTGAGATATTGGATTGTAAGGTAAGAATGGATAGTGTTGTTGGTAGATAACTTCTTCAACTATGTGTATTAGAATTTGTATTTGTCTTACATGAAAATGTTTTGATGGATCCCAAGATGATGACTGATATTGGATTTTTTTTATCTCATCCATGGATCATTCCTTTACCTCCTTGATTGAGATAGATACATCCATCTTCAAGAAAAAGTCAGCAGAAGGAAGGAGAAACCAAATCTATTAGGCTGCAGATAAAAGACAAGGGTCCACAAAATCATATCAATACCCAAAATAGGGTACGAAATATATAATAGCATGATGGATAAAAAAAAATTATTTATTATGTTGGTAAGAATCTATCCTGCATGACACCTTTTTGTAAACTCTAGGAGATCTTGAGCCATGGTGGGCCATAAATACCCTAGGCTTCATATCTGGGAAGAGTGCTTCAATCCCGATTGTGTATCCCCACATAACCCAGTATGTAACTCTTATAAAACTATTGTAATTTCATTACCACGTATATAATAGTAGATTATTACTTAAAATCAATTCTTTTGATAGATTTACTATGAATTGGGGTTGTCAAAGATGGTTAAATTTACCATGTGTCCGTTTATTTTATCTCATTCAGCTTTATCAATAGGTATAATACTATGTTGAAAATACTCGATGATGAGACATATATATTTAGGTACTTCATCCTTTAAATGGGAATATCTAGGTCCTTCTTGTGATGTTTTAGTGATACGTTAGTTCATCTGCCTGACCTCGTTTGAAGCAATTGCGGAAATGAACTTCCAATGTGCCCCATAAATTACCAATTCATCATTGATCCACTATAAAAGAGATAAGGTTTGATATTAAAAAGTATCCAATGGTTTTTTTAAGACCATGTGATATGATTGACATTTATATTTCTATAATACTAGTCGATTCACTCAGTAAGGTGCTCCATTAAGGGAACATGATTTTGTTTTTTGATATTGTATTTACCTTTGATCTTCGTAACAAATATTTTAGAGTCATAGTTCACTTGAAGATATAAACCCTAAATCTCGATTTCAAACTCAATACTGGTACTAAGAGAATGTTACACATAATCATTATTGGTGCATCCTTTAGACATGAATAATGATTATGGATTTAGGGAAAATTAGGTAATGATAAAAAAATCCCAACATTAGACATGTTTTCTAGGGTTATTTAGGATTATGTTGGTCAAGATTCTAGAGGATCCATCTAATTACACATACCAACATTGTTCGGACTAATAGATAGTATGGTATAGTTGAGTATATACAGTAATGGGATAGTTGAGTATATACGTTAATGGGTTGAAACTGTATGATGAATTTATCTCATGATACATAAAGTAGAGTTGCATCATTTGAAACATAAATACCAATCAGAGGTAGCTCATCTCGATGAGATAATGTCTATTACTAGGGTTATAAAATAGGAGGCTATGATAGTTAAATATATTAATCATTTCATTCATTAGTTTCGGAGGAATCCAAGGGATAACTCTAGTGTGGTCACATGATGTACCAAATGATTATTTAGGATGGGTAACTTCGAAACTGAAGGATGTAGAAGATACCACTTGGGATCATTATATAGAGTCTAACATTACTCATATTATTTATATGTTACTACATTCATTATGAGGTTAGGTAAGGGATTACAATATATTTCTATATTCATGGGAAAATATATAATGTGCGTTAGATATCATTGGAAGACTGGTAACTCTCAAAGTGTTCATGGGGGTATATTTCCAGAATTTTCATGACATTCTCTAGGTTTTTGTATATTTCTCTTTATTCAAAATAAATATGAGTATCTTCCTAAAGGTATCCCCGAATACATATTTAATGGGGAAAATATAAAGGGGGTGACATTCCATCATATTGAAACATTTATGGATATCATTGAGAGGGACCTTTCTACGGAGTGATTTGAGCATAAAATCTTTCAAACAAAACTCAACTAGAGTTATAAGGAATGAAATGAGGATATATTTTATTATACATTAATAATATTCATTATCATTATTCAATCCTAAAGGAATTATTCTATGTTAGAAATTTTCATGCATTTTTTAGAATTTAGTTTCTTATTCATCATCTTGACCATATGGATTCGATTGTACCCAAAATAACCATATACAATGGATAAGGCCTAGGATATTGAGATCACATCAATAAATAATTTTATCAATGGGGTAGTGAATTCATCCTTAGAGAAATAGAAATCGAGGCTATGGATGTTGATGAATACTTTGATTTGTTTGTTTTCTATCCCAAATAAGATAATATTGTCCAACCCTTTGTGGTATTGGACTTCCATAATGATATTGGCCTTAATAATCATTGCATTATCATCCTCGACTATGTCACCATGGGAGGTATGTATCTTATTTAGTGATTAATTAATCCCATGGTCCCCAATATGAAGGGTATGTAAATCAATAATAAGTTGGGGACTTATCTAAGGAATTTCCAGGTAGTTATAAGTAAAAAATTCATGGTTCCACTTAAAGAAGACCACGTATTTATTCTACTCCCCATGAGTCATGGAAATTTTATCTAAAATTGGTAACAAATATTTATTACTATTGAGCTTCTCCTATAGAATATCATCAATAGTTACATATACACATTCCTAAAATTTTTATGGATATTCATGTATTTTTCTTCATTATAATGTTGGGGATTATTTGATAACACTGACTCTACAAACAAGGATGTGTGGGGGGTCATTTCATTTCCCTATGCTTTAGAAAACTCCTTAAAATGAGTTTTTATACATCTATCTCATTCAAAACCATAGAAATGTAAGATTAGGATCCAATCTAATGAAGCATTCAAAGGATTGGTCAACCATTTATGTCAAATAATTTATGTCTGGTTGACATCCAATGAAACAGAATGTCTCTCTAAAAGAAATGATGATTATGTGGATTGCTGACTGGAGGATGAAACTTCTTATATGAAATAGGAAAGGGGCCTTCTTTATTGATCAGAGTCAATCCCTTATAAGAGTATGAGGTTATACGAGTGAATTATTCTTCTATGTAATGATAGAATGGTTTCAATGGTGTGCAATTTTTTCTTTCAGTTAGTTGTTATGGATGATGAAGCTTAATTAAATTCATCTCAATGATATACCATAATGGTTTTCTATTCATTGGGAGTATTAAAATTTTGGACATCGTTAAATAGGGGATATTTTTTCCTTTCCTCTTGTAATATCCAGTTACTAAATAGCTGGTTTCATAGGAGATAAAGGGGTCATTATCACCAAGGGGCACCCCTAATGAATTATTAATGGATTATTTGACATGTTGTTGATATCAATTGGGGACCTATGCATGTCTCTAACAATAGGGGCTTCCGAGAAAGGTGTCGTAAGTAGTGTCTTATGAGAAAACCATGAATCTAGTGTTATCCATTAGATTTCCAAATTTGATAGTCCGTTGAATATTATGTAGGGTATTTTTATAACCCTTGTCATATCCCAATATTGTCAAGATATATGGGGTATAATTTTCCATAGTAAGTCCTGTTATTTGGAGAACCTAAATTGGAAAGAGAATGATATTGCAGCTAGTGTTCACCAGGAACCTATAGATTTCTATTCCATCAAATTGGCCTAAAACATAACGTAGAAATTTGTTACCCAAAATGATAGAAGCATATTCCTCCATATAGAAAGATATAATATCTTGGAACTCTTCTTGAATAACTTATTTTTTATTATAGGCTTCAGTGGAAGCTACCATAGTTCCAAACATGAGAGTTCCCTTTCGGGACATGATGAGGGATTAACATATCTCATTCTACAAGTCACGCTCATCATATATTGATAGTAATTCATATATAAATGTTATATTCATAGTCACATAATAATTTTGAGTTAGGGTTATGTAATTAATCCCTAATGTTCACACCCAGATAGGAACCATGATGGGTATGGTTGGCTAAGGAATTTTGGGATGACTATTTATTTCCATATTCTGTAGTGGTTTAGGTGGGTAAGGAAGAGAAATACGTTTATCTTGATGAGCGATATGATCAACCCTTATAATGGGCCACATGGATATGCATGATGATGTATACTATGAGGATTTCACTTTTTATGCCCTATGTGATGCACCTCATTTGGTGTCAATAGCATGAACCACACATTATGGGGTGTCACCTCAAGCATTATCTGTGATAGAGTTTTCTAATCACATTTCATGGAAGTATCAACCAGTGGTTCCTTATGGATCTGTGTGATGTTCGTCACCACTTAACTCCACACAACAATCCACAAACTGGTGGCATTGATAGAGCCATACATAGGTCCTTTGTAATTTTATTACTCATTGATCGAATGACTTCAAAACCCTCTTCATAATAATGAGGGAATAAGTCATAGAGAGAAAAAATATTTTCATTATTAGTGATAATTATCGAATTTCTTTTTCACTATCTACACGGGTTAATCCAATACATGGAAGTTTGCAAAATTGATGGGGTGAATAAAGAAGATGTGAAAACAAAGAGAGGTTTTTATTTTCCCAAATGAGTGTAGGTAATTTTGTTTGTGAGGGTGAATGAATTTTGGAATATCGAATCACAAAAAATCTATATTACTAGACTAAATACCTCATATCACTGAACAAAATCATTATCATCACCAACTACGGTAGCAGAGACAGAAGCCACATATGGGGGAGTATCTCCCAACTCAAAGAATCCATGATCTGCTTGTTCTGAATCCATTACATGTAGACCAACCACTCTTTTATGGTGCTTATGTTAATCCAATGGTGATTATAGTAGTAAACATGGTTCATTGACGCATACTATTGTAACCTTTTTTACATTTGAAAACATCAACAGGTTCTTATTAATGGTATATATAATTATACCCCATACATGCTCATTTATAAAGGAGTAATCTCTTTTATTTAATTCTATAAAGGAAAAATTAGGTGTCTGAACCTATAATTTTAATTTGGAAGATTTATTATGGTATGTATTCACTATAAATGACCTATTTTGAGGGTTTTTAGATGTTAGAGTAGCTGAGGGACCTTATTTGGTATAGTAGTAGTCATCTCTATCATCGTAGGATTCCATACTAGAGATGAAAGAGGTAATGCGTATGGCCACTACTTGGAATAATATATAGCTTCCTCTAGGGATTTAGATCTTGTGGTACATTATTTAAATTTGTCTTAGTATATTAGAGAGGTGAGGGTACAGACCAACTCATCTCATCTATTTTCTATAAACGTCCCCAATAGCTACTTCTAAGGAAGTTGCACGTCGAGGGAATAAGTCATTCCCTTCCAAAATGTGATGAATTTAAGAACAGTACAATTTTATTACAACTTATAATTGGAGAGGTCATTGGAAATCATTATATTTAATGTAGTTCTAAAATTTTAAATGAATTACATGTGGAGATCCTTCGATTTAGTGAAGGATCATTAGGTTAACTAACTATATGGAAGAAGGAATATTATTTAATAGTCTATTAAAGACATTGTAAATTAGTTGTTCCTCACACTCAAGAGTTCCCTGAATTAGGCCACACTAAGAGGATAAATGGGCCATGTTGATTCTATGTATCACACTGACCATTGAATAATTTAGATATTGTTTTATTGAAATCTATGGGTGGAGGAGTATGATCAACCCATTCTATATAAAACTTCCTTTATAATTATATTGATACATCAATGTGCCTATGTCCTTGAGATGAGATGTAATAATGCTTATATAATATTTGTAGAAATGGGTTGGTATGCATCTTCCCCATGAAAATATATCTATCTTGTGAAGTGGAATGAACAAAATCCAAATGTGGAAGGTTACGCGAATTAATTGGAGATAGATGTTTGGAAAAAATTGGATATGTCTTGGTTGGGTGGATCAAGTAACTAGAATTCATGTATGATGGATTGAACTTCCATCATCATCCATGAACGGATTAATGATATAGAATTCTTTGTTTTGGTTACTGGGAGTGAATAAATTTCACCAATAATATGTTGAGGTTTCGAAGTGTCATATTTCCACCGTTAGATGGGGATAGATTTTAGGTCATCATACTACCCCTATCCTATGATCCTTAAATGAGGGAACATTTATTCTATTATTTGATGATGTATACTAAGGATCCTGATATAGGTCCTCTGATAACTGTGCCTTTATAAGTGTGAGTTCGGGCATTGAGTTATTAATGGAATTACGATATTGACTCATCTATATTACAAATGAAGTTATTGAATATTATCATGACATCCGGAATAGTTCATTGGTTCGTCTCAAAGGTTGTAGAACATTGAGAATAGGTTTTGGTGGAGGCATGTTACATGATCCTCAATAAGTGACTCTATAATGGTAATGTGTGGGGTTGCAGGAGTCTAGAACATTACGAATAACTAGTTAATTACCATGATCTCCCAAAAAAATTATTCCACTTAATCATTAGAAAGATGGTAGTATTAATCTTTTTTCATTCCAATTTTTCATCAAGAGTACGTTTTTGATCATGGTGGAAGTTACACCTATTTATTCAATTACTGGTTCTCAGGTAGAAGATGCATCACATTCAAAACCCTTCCCTAAAATTAGGAAAAATATTGTATAGGATGCTCAAATTTCATGAACATCTCTATAGGATGGATAATACATGAATTATTCCTTCTAGGGAAGTTTATTGAGTGCATGCCTCTTGATGGGGGTTCAGCTTCATCAAAGGGTGATAAAAAATATTATCTGTTTATTTATTTTAAATGTATTTATTGAATGAATGAAAACTAGAAGTGGAAAGTCCAAATATATGGAGTGTCCCAAAAAATATTTAAAAATGTTCTCCTCATGAAGATAATTACAGTGGTATTTTTTAATTTATTTACCTCAGCCTCAAGGATCGTCATCCTCAAGTGACAAGATCTCTCTAATAAAACTATTTATGGAGGTAGAGGAATTTCAATTGAATCGTTGGATGCCTTATATTCTAATAGGTCAAGGGTGACCCAACATTGATGTCCCTAGTCCAGAATTTTGTTGGGATGTGGAATCCCCTTGGGTGTGGGCCTCTATGAATCACTAGGGATTCATCCATGTATATTGTATTTGATGTTGATGGTCGGGCCTCCATGATGGCTAGTAGTCCCTTTCCCCAATTAAATACCTTAATGGTTTTGAAACTCCTTATCATTTTTAGAGAACCCCCTATTGGTTATTGTAATCATAGGGAGTAACTTTGAAATGGTAATAATCATTCATGATGGTTTTCAGATTCTACAGTGGCTAGAGGACTCAACCCAGCCTATCCAATAGGCAGCTTGGGTCTCAATCACAACATTGTGAAGGCATACCATTTTATGTGGTGAAGATAAAACAATATATGATAGTGTAGTATGGGTCTATTGGTGTGTTTTAAGTGGTATCTATTTGATTATGGTTGGTTTCCCACCACTTTAATGGGTTTCATACATTATCGATTAGGGGAGGATCAGTAGGGATGAGATTGACATGTTCAAAGTTTAATGAAGTGTGACAACATTATTAGTGATGTTGGGTGGAGTGATCACACCTAGGGGATTATCAAGTTGTTAACACTATTGGTGCAACTTTACCAACCCATACCTCCTAGGTGTAGTGGAAAGAGTTGTTATATCATTCAAGGGAGAGACTCCTGAAACGTTTTACCATGATGATATAGGGCTTTCCACCTCTGTGCTCTTTTTAGATGGTGTAAATGTCAGGGAACAATATCAGATAAATTTTCATGATCCTTAATGTGATTTGGGATTAATAATTCCTCCACATACCGGTGGATAGGATAAATGTTAACCCTTTATTGGATATGTTTTTTGAGAGATATGGAGGGTATTCTCATGATTCATGTGGGTGGTTTTTATTGATACATGACCATCATTGTATAGAGTTATTTAATTATTGAAACTTCTACCATAAAACCAATTAGTTGTTGGTTATTGACCATAGATTTTAGTTGACTTTGTATGTTATATATAAATCCAATAATTAGTGTATGTCTGGTTAAGGTGATTCCCAACATTCCCAATGTTACTTATCATTTCTTGGGTGAAAGATGATGGATTTAGGATGATGATGTCTATAACTGGAGATACCCTACCTACTCGTAAACTACATATTCCAAGAGAATATGTTATAATGGATTTAATTTTATTATTCTATGAAACTCCCAAAAGGTCATGCATTTACAAAAGTACAGAATCCTTGATCTAGGAATGATCCTCATGGACCCACACTCCAAGATTATAATGGTAGATGGAAATCACCATCCTAGATGGTGATTTTAGAACATTAAATAAAAATTGATAATTCAATTATAGATATTCCATCAATGAAATATTCATTATATATTTTTTCCTCATTTGTGTACCGCATAAATATCAAAGACATGTTCTAAAAACGCATTTTTGGTGCTATCATTGAGTGTACATCAATTAATTACATAGTTTGTTGTTATACCAAGACAGATACCTGTAGTTTGAGTTGATGATAACAAGGATCATGTTGTGTATCAATATATATATATATATATATGTATATATATATATATATATATATATTCCTGAGATGATATTTTATATTAATATTATAATCATGAAATAAGTCATATCAGTTAAAAACCATGGTGCAACCCATGTTCATAATAAAGAAACACATAGTTAATGCACAATTTATCACAACCTCGTTCCCTTCATCATCCAATTCTAATCACATAGAGTGATCATCATTTTATAAATGAGGTATCTCATTATTTTAATTCTATAAAAATTATTCCCATTGAATAACTCTTCACATTCTTATCACCCAGGTCATTATGTGCTCATCATACTAGGTATGAATAATAGATCATCACCTAAGGAAAGGGTGGATATATCATATTATCATCACATAATTGTATTATTATCATCACATAATAAATACACTGATTTTCATATGAAGAAGCACCTTAGGATAATAATTAAGGTAGAGGGATAATATATCATAATCTAAACACATAGGCTTCCTAGGATTGGAACATGAGGTGCTAATGGTTTGAAACCCGGGTTCGAGTGTCTGATGCATCTGGAGGGGTCACATGGTTAAATCAAAATGAATGTTATTGTATATTTAATGTCTAGTGGAGAGAGACATCCATATATGCATGACATGTAGAAGTCTATGAACATGTTAAATATCGAGTGGGGGTGATCACTATTGAATTTACATTGGGGACATTGATAGATTTTAATTTCATTGGATGTACACTCCCCATTAAATCTTTTCTTATAGTATCTCGGACCCAGGTTAAAATACTATGGTGATTCTAAAACCAAAAAAAACTATGGATTTATATGGTTGTAGGGTTGATATACCCAAAAAATATCAGCTGGAAGAGTTTTTTACTCTTATGATGAAGGAGATATGGATTTTGGATTTTAGTTTCGGAGATGGTAAAGACACCTATGACTTTCCACCAATGAATGAGAGACATGGTTTTTGGGACAATAAAATTGAGGATTATAAAATTATCATATATAAACTATATAGAGGTAGGAGTCAAAACCATTCTACTTTGATTTCACAGTTTTATGTCCTATGATAGAACTATTACTTGACATTTAAATTCATTTGTTAAGGATACTTTTGTTGTGAAAGTGAAAAAATAAAAGTTGTTCTTTGGGATTACGAATTTCAGCTTCCCTAGAGGATGGGGAAATAATCCCATTCTCATCACAAACGGAATTCGATTCTCATCACACTAGTCATCATATACTTATCACATAAGGAATAATATGTTCATAGAATAGCGTAAGGAAATAGTTTAATGTCTTAAATTGAGTATATTTTCATCTATATTACTATCTTGTGACTAGGCCAATGTGATTTTCAGTTTATTGTATTGGACATATAATGTCATGGGGGGTTATACATTAATCTACCTATTCATAGTTAGGTTGGGAGGAGAGAAGGATCATGGGTTCCTGGATACACTCAAAGAGGGAAACAACGGTTGGTTTCCCTTCATGATATCGTATTCAGGTAATTATTATCTATAGAACATATTATTTTGGAGATAGAATGGTGTGGACACTACCTTCTATAGGTAGCACAGTGGTAGGATTAATATGATAGTTCCTATTCTTAGGAATAGGAGGATAGTATAATGATCATATTGCACATGAATAAAATGTCTCAGGTATAATGGTTCATGATGATGGTCATGCATATGAAATTTTTATGAGTAATTTTGATGAGTGAATTTTGTTAAAATGGATATAAGAACCATGATAAATAAACTTGTTTGTCTATGTTTAATAGAAGGATGCATTGAATGGGGAACCCATAGCATGTGTCCCACATCATTTAATTTTCATAAATAAGGGTCTCTAGCACAAGGATAGCTCTTGTATTTTTTGAGACAATTGCATGAAACTTTTTGTGACTAATATCATTTTGATTTTCAAAATTATTGTAATCATTAATGATGCAAATTATTCAATGATGGAATTTTTTCTAAGTATTAAATATATTAAATTAGAATATTTTAAGGCACATTTAGGGTTTTTCATGTAGGTGTTCCCACTAGAGGGAATCCATTGGAGTCTCTCGTTGTGGGATTTCGTGAATGAATGATTTGTGCATGTTGAAAGTATGCTTCTAAAAATTCATGTAGATAATCTAAAATATATGGTCTGATAATTTTTTAAAGAAACTTTAGTTTATCCAAGTAATTGGGCTTGGAAAATTTTAAGGCTCATTTTAAATTGACTAGATCATACAAGATAATGACTATATGCTATTGTAAGTCTATATCATGAATCATTGGGTTTCACAAGGCATGTTCCTTTTTAATTGGTGTCAATTGGGAAATCCTGTGAGACATTTTTCATTTGATATCACTTTTCTCACATAAATTTTGGTGTGATAATTATTAATGATTAATACAAACCTCAAATGCTACACATAAATCATGTATTATCACTATAATGATCCATGTGGTTGGGTTTTCCATCACCTTTCAGAAAAAAACTCATCTTAAATACCATGTAGCAAATTTTGGCACTAATTAATTTCCCACATTAAAATTTGACAGCAAATAGAATATGATGTATGAATTATAAGGATAAAACCATTGTCCTAGGGTATTTAATGTTGATTCAAAAAATGGTCTATGTCTGGGAACACTGTTATCCTCATCATGCAACCCACGTGGTACCTGTACAATAAATTAGATGAGGTAATAATATATATCATGTAATTTTTACTATATGAATCAAAACAATAAATTCAAAAAACATGAACCATTTCAAATACCTCTTTATATTTTAGGATGTGATGTCGGATAAAATCATATAATAGGTTTTAGAAGTTCAGTTATGCTATATAGGAATGTAAACATTTCCCCTTCTGAAATAGAAAACCATAACATTGAAGTAGTAGATTCATTTTTCACTACAAAGTGGAGCGAAATTGGTGAAAATCCAAAGATCCTGTGTGGCATGAGGATCATATTAAAGAACAATGTGTTGCCGAGTCTTCATAAAGAAGCACACATGAGGTATTTTCTTATAAATTTACCATCACCCTACAACTTCATCCTTTTGGATGTTTTGGTTCTTCCCAAAGTAGATGTTCATACTATTAGGATAGAGTTCTCATTCAATGATGATCTTAAATGTTAGAATGTGCATGTTGTTAGTAATGTGATGTTTGATTGTTGTACCTCAACTATTCACACTAGAAAAATTTGAACCCTATGAAATAATGGAGAGCTGTCAATGGACGAGGTTTTTGTACATCACTATTCTTGAATCATGAATAAATGAATCATTGATTAATATATAGGATGGTATGCTAAATTTGGTATATGGTCAGGGAAAAATTTTATGGATGAATGGGAGTGGGAACACTAGGTATTCTACACATGAAATTAATATAGGGATGAGTTGCTTCGTGTAGGATAGTTGGGTCAATATAGATATATCAATTCCACATATACCGTCATCTGGACCTACTATCAGAGCTACTCAATAGGGGGCCACTACAACCCAAAAGCTTCCACCTTCACTATATAGATGTGAGGATATGCCTAGAGGGTTTTTAACAAATTGGGGGGATCCATATTACAGGCTTCAGAAGTGGGGTTATTGGTTCAATAGATATATGAACAAATCTATAGTATGTTGTATATCCTCTCCATATTTCATTCTGGTTCATATTCATCTAATTATAAATTTTTTAGGTATACATTAGTGTTCATACAGAAAAGGAACTATGTGTTATACAACAACTCTAGGGACTGTTCACATTCACGGGATCAGGGGAAACTATAAAGATACCAGTAACCTATGTGTAACATCCCAGATCCGGGTACCATTCCATGGGTGCCCTAAACCTGGTTGTTCACATGACCTCGAACACATTTCCCAAAATGCCAGAGGCTTCCGACTAGCAGCGAGGGCCCATGTCTAATAGTGGGTAAACTGTACCCTCATTTTTCAAAGTGTAGCGTAGCTGAATAAAATAGAAATCATAAAAAATGGAAGTAATAAACCATACACATTTAAAGTGAACAACTACAGTAATGATAAGAAATAGTTATATAGATAATGATGATACATGTCTCATGATCTATGAAAACAGCTAGAACATGTTATACAACTATACAATACGATGCAATCAGAAGTATAGGTACAACAGAACAAAACAAAACAGTCGGCATCATCGCTACCATAAGCTCGATCTCATGCTCCCCAACTCCTCAGCAACAATCATGTACCTGTATAGGAACCCTTTCACTTATCCACACCTCTAGCAACATAGTTTTTTTGGGTCGAAGACATGACCCAAACAGGGTGTGAAAAATAAATCCCAGTAGGAACCCTCTAACGGCTCATGATCAACTGTGTGTAAACATGGAACAAAAGTGTGAAAAAGTAAATTCAATTAACTAAAAAGAACTAAAAATTTACTAATATTACAAATTATATTTCCATTTTATTATTCATTTAATAATTCAATATAAGGAAATCACTACAGTGAATTTTCTATGTAAACAGTCAGTTTCCTCAGACATGCAAACCCTTACCCTCAGGTAATCAGAATCTCTCCCTCAGGAATAACAGACATTTCTCTCTGGTGTACGAAGTGTCTCCCTCAGGCACATAGTCTACTGCCCTCAGGCACGGAAGAAGTTTCCCTCCGGATAAAATAACCACTGCCCTAAAGCTGAAGGAAACACTGCCCTCATTCTAAGAAAGTAGTCAGGCCATGACCAACATGTAAACAAGAAATTTACATACAATTCTTCTCAAGTAAATTCATTAAACATTATTACAATGGCATACCCTCGACTATCCTGGCCAAACGGCTAAACAGAGGAACACACCCCTGTGGTGGTCCTGGATCAATGAAGTGATCCCAAACAGTAGTTTATTATCACATTAAATTACCTTTACAGTTCTAGGTATTCAAAACAGAAACAACCTCAGCCACACGATACCCCAACATTGGTTCGTAGCATAATAGTACACAAAAACACACAACATTTGGAATTTAGACACCAATCCACCTACCTTAAATTCCCATGAACGGTATACATGAATGATGATCCTCGAATCATCTAAGAACGACGTAGATATGACCTGAACGAAAACCTTTTTCAAACACAAATAACATCCCAAAGAGGAAGAATTGGAAAGAAATATGGAAGGAGGTGTAAGAACTCATCTATGTGGTTCTAGGGAGATCGACGGTGTAGAAAACAGATTCTCGGTACAAGATCAGGAGCTCCTCGAAGGTTCGACCCTCTCTCCTGACTCCTTCCTCTGGTTCTAAGACTTCCTTGTGAATAGGGGAGGCTCCTTCCCATTTAAGTGCAAAAAATAGACTACACGGTGTGTACTTATCAAGTACAAAACATGAACTTTCCATTTTTTAATGGTTCCTACGGTGGCTTCTGACCAGCATGGCACTGTTCATCTGTAGACATGAGTACATGGCCTATTTTTCCTGATTACACTGCGTGTACTGTCATCTGGCTGCTGGTTGCCTCCACTTCTTTACTATTTTCCTACCGACTGACTACACGGCGTCTACATACCCACTACACGGTGTTTAGTCAGTTTTTACACCCTTTGGGGTTGACAGTGCGACATGCCTAGTGTACTCATCCCACATGATTAGAATACACGGCATGTGGAAAATTACATGTCAAGTAGTCCCAAAATTTTTCATTTTCCCCTTATTTTCCTAATTTCTCAAAAACACATAAGGAAAGAGAAAAGAAGAAACCTATACCTCAAAAATAAGAACAAGGTTCTTACAAACATCCACCTTAAATAAATTCATCATTGAATTTCCCTTCCATTGATGGCGAAGATAATTCTCAGAATAGCTCTGGCCATTGAGCTCGTACGTCGGTCTCCCGCTCCCAGGTTTCGTCCTGCACTCAGCCATCCTGCCATACCACCCGTACAAGAGGAAATGACAGGCCTCAGAGAACATTTGTGCTCCTATAGAAGATACAGAATCACATGATCCTTAAAGAACACATCGATATGAAGCTCAACCTCATCGATATGAAATACGTGAGATGGGTCTGAATAATAGTGGAGCAACTCAGATACAGGGAACATGTTGTGCATGGCCTGGTATCTCTGTTGTTACTGCAACCAACAGGCAACCAGCCCGACTCTCTCCAGAATCTAAAATGGCCCCACATACCTTGGTGAATGTTTACCTTGTCTTCTGATCTGCCTGTGTCACAACCTCAGCGAAACACGTAAAAGAACCTGATCCCCAACCATGAACTCCAAGGGTTGTTTGCGGCGATCAGCATTATATTTTTGAAGAGACTCTGCGGTATCCATCAACTTATGAATCAACTAAACTGGCTCAGAAGTCTCCTGCACCAGCTGTGGTCCCTGTAAAGATGCATCACCTGCCTCTAACTTGCACAACATTTATTGGCATTTCCATCCATATAAGTCCTTATAAGGTTCCATCTCAATAGTTTCCAGAGAACTGTTATTATAGGCAAACTCGACCAGAGGTATATGCTTCTCCCAAGTGCCCCCAAAGTATTGGACACATTCACACATCATGTCTTCAAGCTCATGTATCGTACGCTTTGACTAACCATCAGTTTGAGGGTGGTATGTTGTGCTCAGAAGCACCTGTGTACCCAGTGCCCTCTAAAAACTCTTCAAGAAACAAGACATAAAAAGGGTGTCCCTATCTAAAAAGAGAGAATGAGGAACCCCATGAAGACATACAACCTCTCAGATATTCAACATTCTGAACTCGTCAACACTGATGGTCTCCTTGATCAGAAAGAACTTAGCTACCTTCATGAGTCTATCTAGAACAACCCACACAGCATCATTGCCTCACGGTGACCACGACAACCCAGTCATGAAATCCATCGTGATATCATCCCATTTTCACTCCGTTATGGGTAACTGCTATGACTGTCTGGCTTCTCTCTGATGCAGCACCTTCACCTACTGACAGGTGGAGCCCCTCATAACAAAACATGTTATCTCTCTCTTCATACCCGACCACCAGTACTAATGTCTCAAGTCACGATACATCGTTGTAACCCCAAGATGAACTGCCCTAGTTGAAGCATAAAACTCTTGCATCATCTCCTTGCATATATCCCCTGGAACCCATATACATCCATGGAAACACATTACCTCATCATTTCCTATCGTCCACCCAAAAAGAGGGTCCTTATGTGGCACCGAATCCCATTGAAATAGGCCTTCTGAATCAGATAGTTGTCTCATACTCACTCTATCCAGGTGGGTAGATGTTTTCGGTAAAGAAGAAATATAGGTCTTCCCCTGACTATCGTGCACCTCCAAATGCTTCTCAAAGAACAAACCCATAAGATGCCACTCACCACTGGCCTCCTGCTCAGTGCATCAGCTACTGCATTACCTTTACTAGGTGTATAAGAAAGCTCAAAGTCGAAGGACTGAAGGTATTCGACCCAATTTCGCGATCTCAGTTTCATGTTGTGCTGAATGAAAATATACTTGAGGATTTTGTGGTCGGTGAAATCCAAAAAATTCTCTCCCCAGAGATAATGACTCCAACAGCGCAATGCATGAACAACTGCAGCTAACTCGAGGTAATGTGTCATGTAATTCCTCTCATGTGGCCTAAACTACGGAGACCCGTACACAACAACTCGATCTCCCTGCAACAACACTACTCCGGGCCCATTACCTAAAGAATCACAGTAAACTGTATAGCTCTCCCCTTGCTCTAGGAGTATCAGGACCGGTGCTGATGTCAACCTTTTTTTCATGTACTGAATGGCTGTTTCACAAGATTCAGTCCAAATGAACTTCACACCATTCTTAGTCAATCCCATCAATGGCGCTACTAAGTGGGTGAAGTCTTGGATGAAGCGTCTATAGTAACCATCTAGCCCTATGATACTTCTTATCTCAAACATGTTGTTTCGCTCCTCCTAGGAAACTACTGTTCTCACCATCTCTGGGTCTACTGCAACTCCTACTTCTGAGATAATATGACCAAGGAAGGGAATATGTTTGATCCAAAAGTGGCACTTTGAGAGGATAGCATATAGATTACGCTCTCTTAGTGTACTCAAAAAGATCTCAAAATGGGTGGCATGGTCGTGTCGAGTGTGAGAGTACACCAAGATATCATCCGTGAATACTACCACAAAAGAATCCAGATAAGGATGGAACAGAAGATTCATCAGACCCATGAAAACTTTTGGTGTGTTCGTGAGTTTGAATGGAATAACCAATTACTCATACAGACCATATCTGCTCCGAAAAGCGGTAAGCGGTTCATCCGATGGTCTCACGTGAAGCTAATGATATCCAGATCTCAAGTCAATCTTCGAGAACACTCGTGCTGCAGAAAGTTGATAAAAAAGATAATCAATCCCCAACAACGGATATCAGTTCTTAACCGTCAACTGGTTCGGCTTCCAATAATCCACACAGAGTCTGAGGGTACCATCCACCTTCTTCTCAAAAAGGATAGGTGAACCCCAAGGTTAAGTACTGGGTCAGATAAAATAATTTGACTGTAACTCCTCTAACTATCTCTTGAGCTATTGCAACACTAGTGTTTCCATCCTATATGGAGGAATGGACACCGGTGCTACTCCTGTCATAAGCTCAATAGAGAAATCCACCTCACACTCCGGAGGTAGACCTGAAATTTTATCTGGGAAGATATCCCTTAAACGATCAACCACTGGAGGGAAATTAGTCTGACAATTCCCCTAATCATCCAGATATAAAATCGCAATCTGGGCTGTGACTCCACCTCACACATGATGCTCTGGTCCAGCTCAACTCACCTGAACATCCCACTCGCCCTTTTATAGAAACTCTCCACCCTCTAGTGACGTGAAACTCACCATGCGACGATAGAAATCTAAAAATGCAAAAGGGAACCAACCAGTCCATCCCAAGAAGGACGTCAAAAGCTGTCATCTCTAAGACGTAGTGGTTCCAATGAAAGTGACACCCTCCAAACTCAAGGGGGAACTCCATGAACTAACGCACACCAGCCATTCTAGTTCCCAACGGAGTGTCTAGAATCATAACAGCAGAAGAATTAGAAACACAGATCCCAAGCCTATCCTCAACGGGCATAGATATGAAACTATGCATAGCACCCGTATAAAAAATTACAGAAGTTAAGACATAAGCTACAAGAATAGTACCTCTTACAGTAGAAGGTCTGGGATCCTGCTCATGTTGGATCTGTTGCACTGCATATGCCTGCCCAGTGCCACCGCCCTATGACACAGCTTGTCTACCCTGAGCTATCCCGCCTTACTACCTCTGAGATCTTGGTGTCTAGCTACCGTGGCCACAACCACCATATCTCCATGAACACCCTGACATATTCCAGTTTCATGACTAATAAGAAGCAACTGGTCCTACTCCAGCACCCAGAGTCTGCACTGAACCCCTCTCACTAACCATTGATGGAAAGACACTAAAAAAGCGCTGCAGATGACCCATCTTGCAGCAAGCTCGTCACTCCACTGGGACATGTGGACATTGTGGTCTCTTGTTCCCCTCTCTAGAACACTGGTAGCAAAAGACCAAGCCACCTGAAGTAACTATCTGACTTGTACTACCACCGTGAGAGAAACTCAATTGTCTCATCCTCTTCCTGGTAGAAATAGTGCCAAAAACTGGTGTCGGACTGCCCTGGACCACACCACTAGCTTCCCACAGGTTCTGCTCGGTAATCAGTGCCTAGTTCACAACAGCATGTACTGAAGGAAACCTGAAAACATTCACCAGTGCTCGGATGTCATATCGAAGATCATCCTCAAAGTGTATGTCTCTTAGCGTCTCATCGCCAACCATAACGGGTGAAAAACGCTGAAGCACGGTGAACCGATTAGAATGATCCATCATCGATATAGCACCCTGCTGCAGATTCATGAACACTCGGGCTCTATCTACCCTCAACATCTCTGGGAAGAAGTAATCATAGAAAGCTGTCTGAAAATACTTCCACGCCATGTCTCTGTGATGATTTGTCTGAGTGTTAACTTCCCACCACCTCTTGGAAAAATCCAACAGCATATACGTCGCGAGATTTACCCTTCGCCCTAGGGGCGTCTTAAGATCCTCTAAAATAATCTACATAGACCCCAGCCAAGATTCTGCATCATGTGGTCTGTTATCCCATTAAAATGTAGGCAAATACTACTACTGAAAGATACGAGTAAGCTCAGAAATAGATGTGGTAGCTGGAGGTGCTCCCTGAAAGGTCTGTATGAACCGCATAATGCATTCATGGAACTGTGCCTCTACACCTGTGTATGGTATAACAATTGGTGCCACATCTGGCTCTGGTGGAGGATCCACTAGTAGACCATGGCCCACCATCTCTAGAGTATAATCATGGTCGCTCCCTTTGCGAACAACATGTGGTCGTATCGGCGGCATGACTCTACAAAGTAATGCGCACACCGTAGATCTAGATTAACAAAGACTAAAAATCAAATGGACCAAAAGGGGTACATGAGGAAGAACGCATTCACAATTAAAAAAACAAGACTACACAGCGTGTATAATGACTACATGACATGTACCTGACTTCTCTTCCACTGCCCAGGTCCTCCTACATGGCTAAGCCACACAGCTCCCATTGAAAAAAACTACATGGTGTGTATATAATCTACACAGCGTGTATGGTGTAATTTTTCAACTGCCCGTGTCATTCATGACACGGCTGACTACTCAGCTTGATAATACACGGCTCATTGCACATGCACACGACGCGTACACCACCCCATTTCCTAGCCACACGGCTAAGTCCACACGGTCTATCCTTAATCTAAAATACAAGGCAGGTCTCTCAGGCACACGGTGTGTACTGGACGAGCACCAACGACCCTTGTTGTTAGTTACACAGTCAGATACACTGCACACACTAAACGACATGTTCCATATACACACACGGCGTGAACATGAAGGGATTTCACTGACCGATGTTGTTAGTTACACGGCCAGATCCCATGTCAGACTACACGGCGTGTTCCATTGTGGAAAATGTATGTCTTACGGTCTCCATTGTTCGTGTGTATTAGTTACACGGGCGGACTCTCGGTTAACACTACACAGCGTGTACATCCGGTAGACGACATGTTTTTCCAAAGCATTTCTCTTCCCCGTGTCCCTACCCACATGGTCTATGACATGGAAAGAGACTACACAGCATGTATAGAGGGTACACGACATGTACTCAAACATTTTTCTTTTCTTCCTGAACAGAAGAACACACTGCGTGTGTCCATAGAACTACACAGCTTGTATCCTAGGTTTTCTGTAACAGCCCGAGATTTTATGAAAAATATTCTTTTAATTTCATTAATGTCTTGTGTTGTATGCTACACCAAGATTACCTTGCGCTATACGCAACACCTTATTAGCTTGCAGTATATGCAATACTATTCTTGGATCGTGTTACACACATTTTTGATAATAGTTATTCTACGCAACATTGAGTATATATATATATATTCAATGTATAAATTAAATATGGTTGGTTTATGTTATACGAAACTATGAAGGATTCTTGCAAAGAACGCAACCCTGACTTGCCTTGCATTACACGCAATCGCGACCTTCCTCGATGGCGTGTGTAGTACGCAATACCGTGTTTCACTAAACAACAATATGCTATTAAAATATTATTAAAACTAGCTGTTATGAATAGTAATAACCACTTTTTGAAATTTTTTAAATTTTATTTATCAAAATGGACTTCATTTTTGGATTCGGAGTATCAAATTTAGCCTAAGGTGAAATTTTGGTACTTTTCGGATAACTTTCAAATTCTGATGAATAGTGAAAACTACTAAATTTTAATTAAAAATAACTTTTTTAAATGAAATAATAAATAGTGATAAATTATTAATTTGAGTGGTTTTAAAGTATATTTAGAATATATTTTTACAATTTAATACAATGTTGGTCATTGGATGTAATTCTACATTTAAACCAGACATAAACAAGTGTCAATCTTTTGATGGTTATTATCTCTAAAAAACACGCTATTTGTTTTGATGACGGGAATTAATTTTTAAATTAATTAATGCAACTAATATGTTTTGAATTTGGTAAAATAGACATCATTTTTGAGTTCATAATATCAAATATAGCTTAGGCCTAATTTTTGGTGTTTTTCTGGAAACCTTCATCTTTTGATGAATAGTGAAACCACTAAGTGGTAGTTAATAAAAATGAATTTTTCATAAAACATAATTTTACCGCTTCTATGTGTGGAATTTCAAATATCTGAGATACACGGTTGATGTTAGTAAGTAAAATGTCGTTCAATGAGATGAAAATAATTTTTGGTGAATAATAACTTTTTACCTTTTTTTACCATAGTTAAAAGTAAATAGGGTAATTAAGGGTAAAAATGATATTATTATTACCCTAACACATGTCCTAGTTCTATTGGACAAGTTTAATTCGACCAAAAACAACCTTATGAATAATATATGAGCATTTAGGCCCACTTGGATTAGATTAGGACATTTATTATTAATTTATTTAAAGAATGGTTAAAATAGTTAAAAACAAAGTTTAATAAGTATATCATTTTTAATATGGGGTTATAAATGAGATAAATTCGACTATAAATATTCCTTATAAAGATAAAAATATTTCATACATAATGGTATTTTATTTTTAATTTTTAGACATTAAATAAATTAATTTATTTATGACACAATGATGATGCATTAATTATCTTATTAATCAAATATTGACATAATTGATGTTATAAATATCCAAATAAATGTAATTTGAGACTTTTTATGACTTACACTAATTTTATAGGTTACTATTATATGTTATTGTTGATTTCAGTAACTTGGTTCGAACGTATCATTTTGTTATGAATTTCATAAAAATCATGTACCAAATAGTGTCAAAATTGACATAAATTAGTTTTTAAAACAAATATTATATTATTAATTGTTATTTTATTCCTAAAAATCTAAGGATCGGCCAAATGATTTAGATAAGGTTATATATATTAATAATAAACAACTTGGGGTTCTTTTGGCTTGTTATGGTAAGTTTATTAACCATATAGTGTAAGAAAACAAAAAGACATGGTAAAAGTTAAATTATTTAACTTAGAGTTAAATCTAATTGATAAGGTTAAAATAATAACCTAAACTTGTATAAATCCTATTGTATGAGAGTATTTCGACCCATACCCACTTTATATTTTAAATAAGACCCTTCGGAACCATTATAAAACGAATTTGTCCTTAATATAAAATAATATTTTGAGATTTTCTTAAGGTGCCCCTCTCCTCCCTTATAAAAGGGCACCTCATCCCTCTCCTCCTCACAACAATTTGACCATTAAAGCTCCGACAACCCCTGAAAAAATCTCTCCTTCACTTCCCTAGTATCATCCTAGAGGTCCTGGTCTTCTTCAAAGACCATCCATAGTTCTTTAAGTGGAGGTTAAGTGATGGCGCGTCAAAAAGAGGTAATATCCATTACAGATCTTTTTCAATTTCTTTCTTCTTCAACATCTTCTTCTTTAGTTGTTTCATGATAAAGTAATAACATCAGTATTTCTTATATACTGATATGTTATTATAAATATGAAACAACTCTAATTAACCTTCTATCCATCCTACGGAAAAAGGAAATCACCGCGCGTGCTTACGTACGGAATACCGTCTCCATGCCGTGGTGTAATCTATTTTCTGAAACCACCATAATTGGATGGGTATAATGGTGTAATGAGTAACTATATATGATTATTATAAAGTTATATTGATAATTATACAGTATACATACACTTCAACACAATTCTACGACCATGGGAATGATATCATCGCTCGTGCGTACGTACGGACTACCGTCTCCACGACGTGACGAGATTCATTCTCCACATTAACCATTCAGTAATTATTATAAAGTATATATAATGAATAATTATGAAATATATTACATGTTAAATCTAATGGATTTATGTATATATATATGTGTGTCATCTACTTACTTCCATTCAAGACAATAAGGAAAGGAAAACAGCGTTCATGCATACGTACGGACTACCGTCTCCATGAACGGTGTGTTTCATTTCATTTATCTATCTATTATATATATATATATATATACTGAATTTATATGATATATAAATCATGTTTTATATTCAGGAAGTAATTAAATAATGATATAAGTAATAATAATGTCAAGAACAACAAGTCCAAACACCTACGAAAAATGAAACGATTTTACCCAAAATGCTTCTCTAACATGGAATTTACAAATGAACGGGTAATATAAAGTCATAAGTGAACCATATATGATATCATAACAATTAATATGATTCTGTAATAAGTTAATGAAATTATTTAAATCATTATACAGGAGGTTCTGATACGTACAAAGCATATCTGACATAAGGTAAGGGAAATATCACAATCTCATTTTTATCCGAGATTGTTTATACTTTGGTATTAACTGGGGTGTATTTTATCATCCACATACATGTTTCCTAAATATGTAATATTATTTCCATCCACCAACAACTTTTTAAATCCAATTTTTCCCTTTGGTGAGTTTTTAGTAAAATATATGAAAATAATATTTTGTCATTTTTCGTACGATGTAGTTTTTTGACTTTTCCGACAAAAGTACGAGAAGAATGTTTTTTTTAACATATATGGCATGAATGTATTTTTAAAAAATTATTTCCAAGAATCATCCTTTACAAGTTTTCACGTTTATTTTTAATCAACGTCTTTTAGTTTAAAATTGTTTGACATGTTAAGAAAGGAAAAATGTTTTTGAAGTAGAATGGATATTTTCCTCAAGAATGGAGTTCAAGTATTTTAACAAAATTATTTTCCTTCTAAGATAATAAAGGGTTATGTTTCTATCCCTATTATTACATGGATTTTATTATGTTGTGATGGAAATATTTTTATGAATTCCTTTATCTTATATGAATTGTTTTATGATGTCACGATGTTTAAGATTCCCATTTTTATTACATGGGTTATGCAATGATGTATAATTTATTATTTTGTGGCACACATAAGAATGGTATCATTATGAGATGGGTGGGACCTATATCTCCCTCCAATGCATTGGGTAACGATTTTATATCTCATGAGATAGACTTGGCTGGAACGGTAGGTTATACCGGTTCAGTGAAACAGGACTGAAATGAGGGTGACTCGGTTCAGAAAGGGACTTTGTCCACTAAGATAGTCTTGGAAATGAGTCTTGACTAATAAGATATGATTCTCTATGATTATGTGTGTATGCCAAAAAGTTTCATGTTTTATGTTTTGATTATTGGGATTTCATTTCACTACTATGATTTATCCCATGTTATGATATTATGACCTCTTTTGCAGTTTAAGATTTCCAAAATGTTATGATCATATGAATATGATGTGATTGATTTTTTTTTTGTTTACCCTTACTAAGAATTTGAGCTCACCCTTTTATGTTTTCTTTTCCCCAGTATATAAAGAAAGGTTTTAGGTAAAAAAAAGAATATCTTTATGGGAGATGTTGAAGATCTTTCACCACGATTACAAGATTATATTCCAAGTTTCCAAAGACAATAAACTATTACGATCCTTGTGTGTGTGTTGTTGTTAAGTACTAAGTATTCCGCAAAAGTAATGTAATGTCCATGTATGTCAAGCTTCGGGTCTCTATAGTTGGTATCAGAGGAAAGGTTTAGTCATCCTTTGGAAACTAGGATACGAAAACGTTAGTGAGATCCCTAGAGATATTACTATGGTATGTCTAGGGATGTCCCTAAGGATAAGTATACGTATAGGATACAGTCCTAGAACAATGGTAACGATCTTTGAATTTAACCTAAGATGTTATATATTAAGGGTACTCCCCCATTACTATGTTGTTTTCCCTAGAATTATTTTTGCCTCTCACACTATTCTTTTTAGGTTTTAGACGATGGCTGGAACCCGAAGGAACCGTGTTGATCACTGTAATGGACAATGCAATGATTATTCTCCTGAACAAACAAGTGTTATGGGAGATGGAGTGATGAATCTTATTGCTATACTTACACAAGCTATGAATCATTCTGGACTTCCAAATGAGCAGAGAAGGGAACAATATTCTATTGAGTCCTTCATGAGGCAACGTCAACCTTCTTTCAATGGGTCTTCCGATCCACTGGTTGCTGAACAATGGATCAGTATCCCTGAAAAGATATTTTTAGTTCTTCAATATTCTGAACATGATATATTCATCTTAGCAGTATATCGTTTGGAAGGTGAAGCTGATCAATGGTGGAATCTTATCAATTATACGAGGCCAAGAGATGAAATTGAGTCCATGGAATGGGACAAGTTCAAGAACTTATTTTTCAATAATTACTTCCCTCGTATTCTTCGAACAAATATGGAGAAGGAGTTTCTTGAACTAAATCAAAAGGATGATGAATCTGTTGGTATATACAAAGAAAATTTCACAAGTCTTGCAAGGTATGAATCTGGATTTATCATCCAACCTGAAAGTAAAGTTGATAGATTCTTCAGTGGCTTAAAACCAAATCTTCGAAGGGAATTAGCTATAAGAGACTTCATTAGCTATGAAAAATTATGTGTTGTGCTGTCAAGGTAGAAATGGAAGTTGGTGTTACTTATATGTCTCATAGTTTTGGAAGGAAACGAAAGATGGAGTTCAAGGAGAAATCACATAATAATGGTGAAAAGAAGATGAATGTTTCCTTATGCACAAAGTGTGGAAAGAAGCATGGTGGAAATTGTCTTAATGGGACTAAAAAATGTTTTAAGTGTGGAAAATAAGGTCATCAAGCAGCTGAGTGTTGATGTAATGGAAAAATGGTTTCTAATGATGTGAATAAAGCAAACACTGTAAAGAACGCACCACTAACACTTCAATGCTTCATGTGAAAGGAAATGGGAGCATTATGCTAAAAAAATTCCCTAATCCAAGGGTTAGTGATGATTGACATGAGCAACAGCTTATGGAAAAGGACAAAGGGAAGTCACATGAGATCACAATTGGCAATGTTGAATATGACAACGATGTGGTGGAATGATTATGTGTTTATGTAATTGGATTCCAAAATAATGTTGTATCATGGAGTATTGGAATATTTATGTATTGTTCTAATGTGGTATTAAAAGTGATTGGGATATTTTTGGAAATAAGATGATATGGGCATAATGAAGGGAAAATGAGAAAATGAAATGTTTAGCAGTATTTATGAGCTCATGACTGATATAAGGACTAAGTGATATCATGGTTTGAGTATATAAAATTTTGAGGATTTTGGTATGTGGAAAGTGTTAACTTTTAAATGCATTCAGGTTTTCACTATGGTTCAATGAGTATTCAATTTTTCAAGAGAATACATGATTAAAGTATTTACATGATTGGAATGTGACCAACAATATATATATATGGGGGATAAATGATGGTATTCACATGCTTGGTTGATGACATTTCAAGTAATCGTTTTCTTTATACTATGAGCTTGGACCGAAGTATTTTTTATAAGCCTAAATATTGGAATGGATTATGTTGGACATATGCTAAGTATTGTTTAAGTATAGAACTTTTTTCGATATTACTAATGGGATTTTATAGTAATGTAGTTTTAGAAAAAGGACAACGTGCAGGATGGGCGACATCCCATCGCGTCGGACAAGGCTGTGGGAATCGAACCCACAACCAAAGTGCGACTGGCCTATATCACCTACCACTTGCCTAGAGGAAGTCCATGTTTAGTAGAAACTAGTTTTATTATATTAAGGAGTATGATATATGATGTATAAGTACATTTTAGGAACTATATAAGATTAATCTCACTATAGATGGACTTATGTATTTTTTTGGTAACATTTCTAACCTTTTGTTTGAGACAGGTGGAATGACCCATAATTCTATCACATGATCTGCTAACACATCACGGATGACAAATTCAACTTCATTTCTTTCAGGGAAGAAGTGGAAATTGTCCAGAGAATGACAAACGGTGAGACTATTCCAAAATCACGAAAGTATTTCTTCTAATTCCAATTTCATCAACTTTAGGGAAATGATCTTGAAAAAAAAAATTGTCCTACTACCCTTATATCCTATTAATCAGATGGTACCTTAGATAATCACAAATATATGGATTTGTGATTGTTGGCTTTTTCATATCCATGTTCTCTACCACTCTCCATCAGAACATGATGGTTAGATTTCTCTTCCATATCCATATTTTCACCTATGTGGAAACCCAGTGATTAGTTTATTTGGGTAACCGTTACATTTCATACTTTTGTTTTTAAAGATTGTTTTGGTATTCCTATTTATGATGTGGGTTTATATTAAAGAAACTTTCGAATAGTAAACCATTTATAACCCTGACGAATTTCGAGGGTGAAATTCATTTTAAGGGGGGTAGAATGTAACACCCCGAGATTTTATGAAAAATATTTTTTTAATTTCATTAATGTCTTGTGTTGTATGCTACACTAAGATTACCTTGCGCTATACGCAATACCGTATTAGCTTTTAGTATACACAACACTATTCATGGATCGTGTTACACACAATTTTGATAATAGTTATTCTACACAACATTGAGTAAATATATATATATATATATTCAATGTATAAATGAAATATGGTTGGTTTATGTTATACGAAACAATGAAGGATTCTTGCACAGCACGCAACCCTGACTTTTCTTGCATTACATGCAATCACGACCTGCCTCGATAGCGTGTGTAGTACGCAATACCGCGTTTCACTAAACAACAATATTCTATTAAAATATTATTAAAACTAGTCGTTATGAATAGTAATAACCACTTTTTGAAATTTTTTAAATTTTATTTTTCAAAATGGACTTCATTTTTTGATTCGGAGTATCGTATTTAGCCTAAGGTAAAATTTTGGTACTTTTCGGATAACTTTCATATTCTGATGAATAGTGAAAATTACTAAATTTTAATTAAAAAGAACTATTTTTATAGAAATAATTAATAGTGATAAATTATTAATTTGAGTGGTTTTAAAGTATATTTAGAATATATTTTTACAATTTAATACAATGTTGGTCATTGGATGTAATTCTACATTTAAACCAGACATAAACAAGTGTCAATCTTTTGATGGTTATTGTCTCTTAAAAACACGCTATTTGTTTTGACGACGGGAATTAATTTTTAAATTAATTAATGCAACAAATATGTTTTGAATTTGGTAAAATAGACATCATTTTTGAGTTCATAATATCAAATATAGCTTACGCCTAATTTTTGGTATTTTTTTTTGAAACCTTCATTTTTTGATGAATAGTGAAACCACAAAGTGGTAGTTAAAAAATGAATTTTTCTTAAAAAATAATTTTACCGCTACTGTGAGTGTAATTTCAAAAATCCTAGAGACACGGTTGATGTTAGTAAGTAAAATATGGTTCAATGAGATGAAAATAATTTTTGGTGAATAATAACTTTTTACTTTTTGTTTACCACGGTTAAAAGTAAATAGGGTAATTAAGGGTAAAAATGATATTACTATTACCCTAACAAATGTCCTAATTCTGTAGGACAAGTTTAATTCGACCAAAAACAACCTTAGGAATAAAATATGACAATTTAGGCCCACTTGAATATGATTATGACATTTATTATTAATTTATTTAAAGAAGGGTTAAAATAGTTAAAATCAAAGTTTAATAAGTAAATCATTTTTAATATGGGGTTATACATACGATAAATTCAACTATAAATATTCATTAGAAAGATAAAACGAGTTCCTACATAATGGTATTTTATTTGTAATTTTTAGACTTTAAATAAATTAATTTATTTATGACACAATGATGATACAGTAATTATCTTATTAATGAAATATTGACATAATTGATATTATGAATACCAAAATAAATCTAATTTGAGACTTTGTATGACTTACACTATTCTATGTTACTATGACATGTTATTGTGGATTTAAGTAACTGTTTTCGAACTTATCATTCTGTTATGAATTTCATAAAAATCATGTACCAAATAGTGTCAAAATTTACATAAATTAGGTTTTAAAACAAATATTATATTATTAATTGTTATTTTATTCATAAAAATCTAAGGTTCGGCCAAATGACTTAGATACGGTTATATATATTAATAATAAACAACTTGGGGTTCGATTGGCTCATTATGGTATGTTTATTAACCAAATAGTGTAAGAAAACAAAAAGACACGGTAAAAGTTAAATTATTTAACTTAGAGTTAAATCTAATTGATAATGTTAAAATAATAACCTAAACTTGTCTAAATCCTATTGGATGAGAGGATTTCGACCCATCCCAACTTTATCTTCGAAATAAGAACCTTTGGAACCATTATAAACCGAATTTGACCTTAATATAAAATAATATTTTGAGATTTTCCTAAGGTGCCCCTCTCCTCCCTTATAAAAGGGCACCTCCTCCCTCTCCTCCTCACACCAATTTGAGCATTCAAGCTCGGCAAAAACCTGCCAAAATCACTTCTCCACTTCCCTAGTATCATCCTAGAGGTCCGGGTCTTCTTCAAAGACCATCCATAGTTTTTTATGTGGAGGTTATGTGAAGGCGCATCAAAAAGAGGTAATATCCATTACTGATCTTTTTCAATTTCTTTCTTCTTCAACTTATTCTTATTTAGTTGTTTCATGATAAAGTAATAACATCAGTATTTCTTATATACTGATATGTTTTTATAAATATGAAACAACTCTAATTAACCTTTTATCCATCCTACGGAAAAAGGAAATCACCGCGCGTGCGTACTTACGGAATACCGTCTCCACGCCGTGGTGTAATCTATTTTCCGCCACCACCATAATTGGATGGGTATAATGGTGTAATGAGTAACTATATATGATTATTATAAAGTTATATTGATACTGAAATAGTATACATACACTTCAACACAATTCCACGACCATGAGTACGATATCATCGCTCGTGCGTACGTACGGACTACCGTCTCCACGATGCGATGAGATTCATTCTCCACATTAACCATTCATGAATGATTATAAAGTATATATAATGAATAATAATGAAATATATGACATGTTTAATCTACTGGATTTATGTATATATATATATATATGTATGTCATCTACTTACTTCCATTGAAGACAATAAGGAAAGGAAAATAGCGTTCATGTGTACGTACGGACTACCGTCTCCATGAACGGTGTGTTTCATTTAATTTATCTATCTATTATATATATATATACTGAATATATATGTTATATAAATCATGTTTTATATTCTGGAAGTAAGTAAATAATGATATAATTAATAATAATGTCAAGAACTACAAGTCCAAACACCTACGATAAATGAAATGATTTTACCGAAAACGCTTCTTTAACATGGAATTTACAAAAGAACGGGTAATATAAAGTCATAAGTGAACCATATATAATATCATAACAATGAATATGATTCTGTAATAAGTTATGACATTATTTAAATCATTATACAGGAGGTTCAGATACGTACAAAGCATATCGAACAGAAGGTAAGGGAAATATCACATTCTCATTTTTATCCTAGATTGTTTATACTTTGGTATTTACTGGGGTGTATTTTATCATCCACATCCATGTTTCCTCAATATGTAATATTATTTCCATCCACATAAAAATTTTTTAAATCCAATTTTACCCTTCAGTGAGTTTTTAGTAAAAGATATGAAAAATATATTTTGTCATTTTTCGTACGAGGTACTTTTTTGACTTTTCCGACAAAAGTACAAGAAGAATGTTTTTTTAACTTATATGGCATGAATGTATTTTTAAAACATTATTTCCATGAAGCTTCCTTTACAAGATTTCAAGATTATTTTTAATCAACTTCTTTTAGTTTAAAATTGTATGACATGTTAAGAAAGGAAAAATGTTTTTGAAGTAGAAAGGATATTTTCCTCAAGAATGGAGTTCAATTATTTTATCAAAATTATTTTACATCTAAGATAATAAAGGGTTCTGTTCCTATCCCTATTATTACAAGGATTTTATTACGTTGTGATGGAAATATTTTTATGAATTCCTTTATCTTATATGAATTGTTTTATGATGTCACGATGATTAAGATTCCCATTTTTATTAAATGGGTTATGCAATGATGTATGATTTAGGATTTTGTGGCACACATAAGAATGGTATCAGTATGAGATGGGTGGGACCTATATCTTCCTCCAATGCATTGGGTAAAGATTGTATATCTCATGAGATAGACATGGCTGGAACGGTAGGTTATACCGGTTCAGTGAAACAGGACTGAAACGAGGGTGACTCGGTTCAGAAAGGGACTTTTTCCACTAAGATAGTCTTGACAATGGGTCTTGACTAATAAGATATGATTCTTTATGATTATGTGTGTATGCCACAAAGTTTCATGTTTTCTATTATGATTATTGGGATTTCATTTCACTAATATGATTTATCCCATGTTATGATATTATGATCTCTTTTGCAGGTTAAGATTTCAAAAATTTTATGTTTTTATGAATATGATGTGATTGATTTTTCTTTTGTTTACCCTTACTGAGCATTTGAGCTCACCCATTTATGGTTTCTTTTCCCCAGGATATAAAGAAAGGTTTAGGTATAAAAAATAAGATCTTTATGGGAGATGTTGAAGATCTTTCACCACGATTAGAAGATTATATTCCGAGTTTCCAAAGACACTAAACTATTACGATCCTTGTGTGTGTGTTTTTGTTATGTACTATGTATTCCGCAAAATTAATGTAATGTCCATGTACGTCATGCTTCGGGTCTCTACATTTTCTAGACAGTAAGCCTCAAATACTACTCTGGAACCCAGAAAAACTACTAAAACAACTCCTATGATCCAAATTTCGACCCATGAGGGCCCATACTCCCCATGAATCAATGTTTGGCATCTTATCTGAGTTATAAATTCGTTAAACAGCCTATGATCCACCAAATTACGGTCAATGAGGGCCCATACTTCTCAATAACCAAAGTTTGGAACTCACTCTACCAATGCCTCACACAAACATACCCTATCACATAGCGGTATTTATCAATAAACTATCATTACAGCTTGATTTTCTAGCACAACAACTATCACAACAACATACAATATCTAATGCACCTACATGGCATGGAACTATGTCTGGCATGTGATTACTAGAATGTGCCTAAATGAAGAATGAGATGGCATACCCTCATCTCATGAGGTTGCAATTAAATAGAACCCATGGATAAATTATAAACAGCACAATCATAAGTGTGTCACACAAAGGTGAAATTCTAATCAACTTTAAAAATTGAAAAATCAGAATAATTTCCAAAATACATGGTAGACTAGCTTTTCCCTGTACACGGGTTAGCTACGCCGGGGCACAGCTTATTACCTACTAAAATTTACTTCCAATCCCTGACTAAGGTTCCAAATAGTATGTCAAAGAAATGAACCCCTATGATACCACTTTGTAACATCCCGGATCCGGCTACCACTCCATGGGTGCCCCAAACCAGGTTGGTCACATGAACTTAAGCGCATTTCCCATAATACCAAAGGTTGCCGACTAGAAAAGAAGGACCGAGTCTGATAGAGGGGAAACTATGCCCTCATTTGTCAAAGTGTAGCACAACAGAATAAAATAGAAAACATACAACAGTAGAAGAAAAAAACCTTACACATTTAAAGTGAAAAACTGCAGTAAACATAACAAACATTTATATAGATAATGATGCAACATGTCTCAAGTAGTACGAAAACAGCCATAACACGTAACATATCAGTAAAATACAATTCAGTATGAATTATAGGTACAACAGAACAAAACAAAATATCCCGCAGTATCATGAGCCTAAGCTCCATCCCATGCTCCCCTACTCCTCAACAACAATCATGTACCTGTATAGGAACACTTTCCCTTATCCACACCTGCATCAACATAGTCTGCTTGGGCCGAAGACATGACCCAAACAGGGTGTGAAAAACAAATCCCAGTAGTAACCCACTAAAGGCTTCTGCTCAATTGTGTATAAACTTGCAACAACAATGTGAAAAAGTAAATGCAACAAACTAGAAGTACTAAAAAGTAATTAACTTTACCAGATATATTGCAATTTTATCGTTCATTTAATCATTCAGTATAAGGAAATTGCCACAATGAATTATCTATGTAAACAGTAAGTGTTCTCAAGCACGCAAACCCTTACCCTCAGGTAATCATAATCTCACCCTCAGGCATTTCCCACAGGCATAAAAGAAATTTACCTCATGCGTACAAAGTGTAACCATTAGGCACAGAGTCTACTGCCCTCAGGCACAGAAGAAGTTTCCCTCATGCTAAAATAACCATTTCCCTCAGGCTAAAGGAAATACTACACTCTGGCTAAGCAAGTAACAGGGCCATGCCCAACATATAAACAAGAAATTTACATACAATTTCTCTCAAGGTAATTTATTAATCATTATTACAATGGCATACCCTTGGGTATCCTGTCCAAATGACTAAATAGAAGGAAGCACCCCCAGGGTGGTCCTGGATCCAATCAGCAATCCCAAACAGCAGTTTATTATCACATTTAATCACCTTTACAGTTATAGGAATTCAAAACATCCGTGGCCTCAGCCACACGACACCCCAACATGGGTTCATAGCACAATGGTTCACAAAAATTCACATCAGTTGGAATTTAAACACAAACCACCTACCATAAACGCCCCTGAATGGTATATGAGAACGGTGATCCTCAAATTTTCCAAGAACGACAAAGATCGGATGTGAAATAGAAACTTGTTCAAACTCAAATAAAATACATTAGCGGAATAATGTTCTTGAACTATGAAAGGAGGAGGAAGAACTCACCCGTGCAGTTCGAGGGAGATCGACGGTGTAGAAAACAGATTCCCGATTCACGATCTGGAGCTCCTCGATGGTCTGGCCCTCTCTCCCGACTCCTTCTTTCGGTTCTAAGAATTACCCATGTACAGGGGAAGCTACATCCCATTTAATTGAAAAAAACAGATTACACAGTGTGTACTTCTCAAGTACAAGGCATGTACTTTACATTTTAAAATTATTCCTACTGTAGCTTCTCGCCAGCGTGCCACTGTTCATATGTTTACATGAGTACACGGTGTGTTTTTCCTGATTACACGATGTGTACTATCGTCCAGCTGGCAGCTGCCTCCACTGCCTATCTATTTGCCTACAGACTGACTACACAGCGTGTACATTACCACTACATGGCTTGTAGTCAGTTTTTACAACATTCGTCGCCGACAGTGCTACACTCCCTATGTAGTCATCGCACACGACCAAAAATACACAGCGTGTGGAAATGTACGGGGTGTGTAGTCCCAAAATTTGGGATTTTCCCCATATTATTCTTATTTCTCAAAAACACTTAATGAATGATCATAAAAGAAACTCGTACCTCAAAAATAAGAATTGGGTTCTTGCACTAATACTCTATTGGTCTTGCCCTACACTACTGGAATAACTGGGTACAAACATATCTAAATGAAATCTTGAAAAGATGGGGGATGTGTGTGGATTCATAAGAGAAACCATAGTAAAAATAGGGTAAGATATGAGCTTCCATTTGGGAGATCACTTGGAAGGAAGCATGGAACATGGTGAGGTAGTAGTGGCTACTGAGGAATACTAGGGGTATACTATTACTCTTCCATTGAGTGGAACAACGTTAAAAATAATATATTGAGGTGTAGTTATCCCAAATGAAACAACCCAAGGAGTAGATTGAGAGCTCTCAATCCAAATCATGCAGGTCTTACAAGGCTCTAGGGAAGAATTTTCACTACCTGTGTAAAGTGGCAGATGATGTGATTCACCATAAACTATGGATTTCATGGGATGTTCTTGGAATATCCAACACTATTGAGAAATTATATAGGAGTCTCACGAGAGATGGAATTGAACTTTCACATATCACGATTTCAAGGATTTCCACCCATGTGGACTACCATAGAATTTTTTAGTGAATCACAGATATAGATACCCTAGAACACTAGTTTAGATTGGGAGATACCTATAGTGATTAGGTAAAATTTATCCTCAACGGGAGACCAAAAGTAGAACTAGATATGGAAAATTCAGTATAGGTGGTGTTTGCTTATGATGCAGATTCATAGGAACCCAATGACATATAATCTTGGGGATGTTCTATAGAATAAGCGAGTCCCTTAAATAGTGGAAAAGTTATATAGACAATTATGGATATGTGTAACCAATTAGGGGGTGGGGATTGGTAGTATACTCATTTTTAATCTTTTAAAACAACCTCCACCATTATTTTGAGATAAATGACTACTAAAAGACCACACCCAAGGACACCCATATGAAAATAAGAATTTTCAGGATTCATGACTCAATAAAGGATTCTAGTTCTTTGAGTGATTTGGAAATTGAGACAACAAATACACATGAAAATAATACATTTTGGTTCATATTAAGAAACGTATATCCATCGATTTCATTATAATATTTTCATTTGATAGTTCATGTGCTTCTTACATAGATATCACGATACAATAGATTTTCTATCAACAAAATGAACCGTAATTAAAAAAATTTAACAAATCTTCATGGTTGTACTTTCTTTCTGAACATAATAACATCTTAATTTCTTATCTAATAACACTTCTATTTCTTTCACAACAGTGAGTAAGAAACTCTTCCTCTTCTTTTTCATTCCATATTATTCTTTCACACAATGTGATCTTTCTCGATATAAAAAAATTGTAAATTTTATGTAATGCATAGTGTTTGGTAATTATTTGAATTATTATTTAATAATATATTTATGACATCATGAAAATACTTTCAAATTCAAATAACTATAATTTTATGAACCGATCTTCACAATAACATCCATAATAATCTTCTTCCATAAGTGACCTTAACTACATTTAATGATGATCAAATATCACAAAATTATTATTATCCTTTAAAACACTATATATTTAATATTAATTAATAATTTTTATATTAATATATACATTTAGAAGTGACGATATCATTCTAACTTCAATATTTTCATTTGTCTTCATTTAAAAATAAAATTAACCACCTTCTTTCCAAGATGATTTCCCAATTCACCAATTTTAGTAAAACATCATAAATGCATGAATGGAATTTTGCGAGTCTTCCTTATTTCAAAAAATTGGGCATTACATGATACAATCTTCAATTTCCCCATAATATAGTGTCGAACACCAATTTTTGAATTTTAAATTCATGTCCAACATGAGAAAAAAATCTATTTCTTATTTAAACTAATATGTGCAACGCATCTTTATCTTCATAATATGTTTAGTTATCTTGAAATATTAAATTAGATATCACTTATTTATTTCACCATTTTTATTCATCCAACAACTCCTTTTCATGAATCATGATAGTCATTAATTTTCATTCAATAGTAGATTTCAAAAATTTGAATCATTGGATTTGTCATCCCATGTTATTCCTTTGATCTCCAGGACACCTTTTTAAGGACTCTCTTTGTAGCTCATTGTATTGTGTGAATCACATAAATTATTTATTCACCCATGGAATTTATGTGATCATATTCTTTGAATATCCATTCACATGGATGATCAATTACCTTTAGGGAAGATATATAATTCTCACTGAAGATCTATTCCCCTCAAAAAAGATTTGTGATTTTATCATGAAATCATTGAATTAATTGAATATGATTTACATTTACTTTTTACAACAAAATTATCTTTTTCATCCGTAAGGAAGAACCAAGGGTAACCTATGATCCTTTATTCTTCATACTGATGCATAGAAACCCACAGAAGGTTTCTAGTTCTTCTCATCGATGCACATCACATAGAAGTTTGACTAATACGATGATTATAAAAAAAGCATAGTCCTCTATACGATTGACCAACATAACTCCTGTAATAATAACTAAAAAAAATTATTCATATAATCATAGTCTACATACCTAAATTCCTTCATATTTGAACATCACAACTCGTAGAATTTTATTAATACTCATGATTTAACGCCTTCTTCACAAAATGATTGATGATTTGTTCCTATAATAAATTACTAATTTGTGTGTTGTAAGAAAAAAAACAATAAAAAACAATTCAAATACCTATTAACAAAATTATTCACCAATAAAAAAATTATTTGAATTCCATTGATCTCAACAATATTCAATCATTGATTTTTAACCAATTATCATAAATCACGGATGCTCTAAAACACAAGTGATGGATCGTTATCGAACAATTATATGATAATGTATAAAAATTATGTTAAGAAAATAGAATCAATGTAAAATAAAACCATGATTCCCATAAATAAGTGATAAATAATAATTATAATCTTTATTCATTATATCATCTAAAAACTGAAACTAACGTTTACTAGTAAGATGTAGTACCCACAGTCAGTTCAATAAATAGTAAAAACAATTCACACATGTTAACATTATATATTTCCACATTAAAAAATCCCCCTTATAAAATTATCACGTTAAATAAACAATTCATATATTAATCGATATATTTATGTTTTATATTTCTCCTAATTTGGAAATAATATTCATTGAAAATATGAGAGAGTGCATATAAAATCACATACCTTATCCCTGAAGAGGGTGAGGATAAACACCCATTATAAAACATGATTTCTAAAATCTATTCTTTAGTGGTATATTTGTTTAATATCCTCCATTTGTACCTACAAAATAATAAACTATAATATTTGTTCATTTATATCAAAATTATACATGATGAAGTGTTATTTAATATTAATGTTCATTGATCTTAAATATTACACCATATTCATTGTGAGATTGATGAAACTTTAATTATCATACCCCAAGAGAAATTATAGATTCACATCAACCAAAGTGACTCCCAATTATGTCTTCATCCTCCTTAATTATATAGTATCTTTAGTGTTGGTTATATAATCACCTTCTAGAGTGTCTATCTTAGAGTCACCTATTTTGATATTCCCAAATCATGTTTCTGTTATATGATAATCATGTTTCATTCATATTTATAGTATCTATCAAGTAATAACTATTTATTTTCAATCTCACTAATCTCTCGATTATGATTATTGTGCAAATTTTATCAAAGTAGAAGTTCACCAATAGAGGCTACCACTATGGATTACTGATAGGGGTTACCAATAGAGGCTACAACAAGAGGTTATCATTAGAGTTTAACTATAGATGTTAGCTCAAGATGTTACCACAATAGGCTATAAATAGAAGTATCTTATAAGGGTTACCACTAAAGAACCTCGTCACTGATTTATCACTGCATGATCATCACTGAGTTTATCACTCAAAGGCTACTATTGTAGAGTTACCGATGAAGCCTACCGATGAAATCAACCGATGAAGCCTACCGATGAAATCTACCAATGATGATTACCAATGAAAGATACCAATGATGTCTACCAATGCAGGCTATTGATGAAATCTAACGATAAAGGATACAGATGAAAGCTAATGATGAAGCCAACATATAAAGCCTACTGATGAAGCCTACCATTGAGAAGGCTACTGCTACTAGTCTACCAATACTCACTCTTTTACTCCATACTTTTTCAATTTCTTAATATTATTTTGAAAGTCATATTTGGTAAATTTAGTGCATCTATTATTAATTAATGTGATTAAAGCCATATCAAGAAACAATTTCTAGTAATAGTACATGGTATGAGGAAGACCGCACGAGGTGTTCTTATTCCTATTTTCGGGCCGCGAATTTAAAATATAAGATAGAGGAAGAAATGAAAAGAGGATGCATGAGAGACATTACACGGCTGACCTGTAGAATTGAGAGAACCTTCTAGAATTTACACTGAGAACCCCAGATCTTAATGAATACAATTTTGGAGAAAACACTCAAGACTATCATCTCTACTTCATGAAATCTCTTTTAACCCCAGAATATGAAGCCCTTAGTACCTTTAAGCTAGAACCTATAGTTGCGACACTCTACTTTGGAGAAAACATCCAGAGAAAAACTCAAACTATAATTTTCTACACTAGTGAGTCAAGAGCTGACCTGCAAGCGCATAAAGTCTTATAAACTCATTATTTATAACAGTATATCTATTTTGATTCTTATTTTCCATTTATAAGAAGTGTGTGTTAGTATTTTACCCACACTGTCACCTGTTCTTGAATTGGAGGATACTGAAAATCTCCACCCCAAAAATTATTAAACTTTATTTAAAATAGGTAATTGTGGAAGAGGTTGTGTGCAGCCTGGTTGTGTTTTCTTCCCATGATGAAATGTGGTAGAGGGTGTGAGCCTAATATAGTTTGTCAAAACTATTGTAAAGTCTCATATCGGTTGTGTATCATATTTATTGTTAATATAAACTACTTTGTGGATGGTGATCACCAAGATGATAGGATTAAGTCTCTAATTGAGAATAAAAATCTTGTTTAACTAATACGTGTACTTTATACTATAATACTATGATTTTCTATTTTTTGGTGCTTATAACTTCAAAATAGAAAACTGTTTTACATTCACTATGGTAGTTATTTGGGGTTGGTATGTATATATATTTTATTCAGTAAACCAATTACAAAAGTTGGATAAGTGTTTTACACTGATTAAACTGAGGACTAATCATCCTTTGAGAAACATGTTGACCAATTGAACAGTTATATCTCAACTAACTTAATTAACTTGGATTTTTCAAATTGCGTATTTTTACCATAATGTTTTTAAATGAAATTTCAAGTAGGAACTCAATTCACCCCTCTTGAGATTCCACTCTAAACAATATTTGGTACCTGAAGTTGGTTAAATTGATACCATTAGTACTATTTTTCAATATTTTCATACTCATTTAGTCTATGATTTTTGTTGTATCCTAATGTTCTAAAAATTTCTATGATATATAAATCTTCAGTACTTCAAATTATAATTTACAATGGCTAACCAAGTTGATGGTGATGCTACTAACATGCCACCTTTATTTAATGGATCTAACTATGCTCAGTGGAAATTATAATTGAAAATGTATCTGGAGAGCATGGGTCCTAAAATCTAGGAAAAAATTTAATAACTACATGAATTAAATGATACTTATAGGGAAACATGGTCTCATTTGACTAAAGCAACATATAATAATAATTGTAAAGAAATGGATTCATTGTATTATTCTCTTAGTGATGTATTATTGAATAGAATATCTTTTTATAAAACTACAAACTAATTTTGGGATACTTTTCCTATTTACAATGTCTGAACAACTAATGTTAATGAAATATGATTAAGTACATATATTATTAAATATGATAATTTCAGAATGAATACTGATTAACTTATCTCTAAAATGTATCACAGGTTCAATGAAATAATAAATACCATGAGTATTAATTATAAGACATCAAACATCAACAATCATATTATGATATTACTTCGATGCCTACCTGACAGACAGAGAGGAACTTGTCTTTCCATACGAGCATCATGTGACATAAGAAAGCTACCATTTAAAGGACTAATTAGAAAACTCATGAAGTACAAGGAAGAGAATAATGTGAATCAAAAATCAGATAAAGAACCAAGATATAAATATTTACCATTCAATATTGCTACCTCAAAGAGAAAACACAATGAAAATGTACATGTTTCTATAGATAGATGCACCTGGAAACATTCAGAATCTGATCGTGATGATGAGATGGAGCATGTTTCTAGATGATTCAAAAAGTTTTTCTGAACGATGAAGTTTTTTATAAAGTAAAATTATAAAGGAATCAATGATAGTAAAGTATATTATTAAAAGTACATAAAATTTATTGACATAAAAAATGAGATAATCTGTTATGAGTGTAAATGAAAAGGTTATGTTAAGGTGCATTTCCACAAGATCATGTTTAAAATGAAATATGATTACCAGGGAATGAGATATAAAAATACTATGAACCCTACTTGGTGTTATTTAGATGATATCTCCAGTGGATATCAGACTACAACTAAAAAAAGAAAAATCATGCAAACTTGTGTTTCATGATAGAAACATCTTAGGTAACACTCAATTCCCCTATACATTATTCTTAGTATTCTGGGAATGAGAGTGATTCAAATAATGATGAAAAAATGACTAAGGATGATCTCTTTGGATATTTTTGACTTCTTGGGGATACCTTCAATTAACTCAAGGATATATATAAATTATTGAAAAGACCACAGGCATTAAATTATTATTATAAGTCTTATTTTGTTATTGAAAAATAAAAAATTTCTCAGCTATTAAAAGAAAATACGGAACTAAAATTATCTAATAAGAAATTAAAAGGATATATTATGAAGATTATTTACTGTATAGATACCGGGAACCAATATCTAAAGAAAATAATTTCTCTAAAATACAAAAATGTTTTAGGATATCAACCAAGATAGTGAATGATTATTAATAACAAAATTTGTTCCAAAATCTGGATAGTTCGTTAATAGTTAAGGTTCTAGACTATCATCTGAAAAACAATTTTCTAATGTACATAAAAAGTGTTCAAATTTCAAACTATATCTTTTTAGTATAGGAATATAATAAGACAAATATAGGTTTTAAATTCATTATTTACTATCCTCTTTAGTCCCAAGAAAATATGGGTACCAAAGTTACCCAATGCTTAATCTGTTTTATAGGAAAATTTTATAAAGTGCTCCTGTAAAACCCTATGGTATTTGGATAGTGGATGTTCAAGACACATGATAGCATAATATACATGCTTGAATAGATTAGTCAAAGTTGATGGTGGACATGTGACATTGGTGTTAATGCTAAAGGAAAGATCCTCAACATAGGCCAAATTGGTAACCCTAGTACAATATTAATCTCAAAAGTTCATTTTGTTGATAGGTTAATGTAAAATCCACTTAGTATCTCTTAGTTGTGTGATGATGGAATTAATGTTATTTTTGAAAATGATGCATGTAATGTTGTTAATTATGTGAATTATTTAATATTAAAAGAAATTATAAATGAAAATGTATATACAGTTAATTTAAACACTTTAGCTATGGAAAATGTATCTTTTTTAAATGAATTTCATAAGGAATCTTGGTTGGGGCACAGAAGATTAAGAAATTCCAGTGTGAATTAAAATAGGAAACTTAATAGGAATTTTTTAGTTAGAAACTTACCCAAATTTTAATTCCCTTTTTAAAATGTTTGTAATCCTTGTAAAAAGGGAAAACAACACAATGTTTCTTTCAAACCAATGAAAAACATTTCAACTTCTCAATAGCTTCTGTTGGTTCACATGGATTTATTTTGACCATCAAGTGTTTCAAGATTAAATGGGAATCCCTATTTCCATGATTTTGTAGATTATTTTTCTAGATACACTTAGATATACTTTCTATCTCAAAAAAGTGAATCATGTTATTACTTCATTAAATATTCAATGACAGTAGAAAATCAAAGTGGATTTAGAATTAAGTCCTTGAGAAGTGATCATGGTGGTGAGTCTGAAAATATGGAGTTATAATATTTTTTCTCACATAGTGGATATCATTACAATTTCTATGCTCCAATAATTTCTCAAAAAAACGGACTTTTATAATGAATAAATAGGACACTTAATGTGAATCCTTAGACTATACTAAATGAGTATAACATACATATTGATTTTTGGGATGAATTTGTTAATATAGCTTGTTAAATCATCAATATAGTCTTATTTAGACTTGTTCTTAAGAATAACCTTTTGAGTTAGGGAATTATTGAAAACTAATGGCAATTAATTTCGACATTTTGATCTCAATGACTTTATCCTCAACACTAGGTATAATCTTGAAAATTTTTCTTCCAAAAGTGCTGATGGAATTATTATAAGTTACTCAATCTCTATAAAATCCTATAGAGTATTCAATAAGATAAGAAAATGTGTAGAATAATAAGTTCATGTCAAATTTGATGATAATAATCCACATGAAACTAAAAACATCCAAGAATATTGTGAGGAAAATATGTCAAGTATGGACATTAATGATAAAGATAGTGAACCCCCAATGAAAACAACTAGTTTTAGAAATTTTTCTGAATCAGAGCATGTTGCTTTTGATCTTGTAGAAAATCATGAGGAGTCATGTACAAGCCTTTCTATAGGTATTAGAACTCTCAAGAATCATAAATTTGATGTTGTAGTAGGTGATCTAAATAGAGGGACACAAACTAGAGCTTCTCTAAGAGACCAGATTCAACATCAATCTTTTAATTCACAGCCTAAACAAAAAAATATTAACGATTCTATCAATGATGAATTTTTGGTAATAGATATTCATGAATAATTAAATCAGTTTAAAATAAAAAAGTTTGGATATTATTAGAAATTCCTAAGGACACTTTGACTATAGCCACTAAATGATTGTTTAGATATAAGTTGATGAGTCTTGAAATATATTAAGAAACAAGACAATATTAGGTTCCCAATAATATAGTCTTGAGGAAAGAATAGACTCTATGGAATCTATTTCACATGTATCTAGAATAGAATCCATTAGGATACTAATTTCTTATTCGGCTCATTTGAGTTATAAAATCCCTCGAATGGATGTCAAAAGTGAATTTCTAAATGGTTATATTGTTTAGGATGTTTTTGTTGAAAACACCACTATATTTACAAATACCGGATTTTCAATTGATGTTTTTAAACATTGTAATTCTTTATATGGTATAAAACAATCTCCTAGAGCATGGTATGAAAGACTTAGTTCTTTTCATATATCAAATGGTTTTATAAAAGGAATAGATGATCCTACTCTTTTTATTAAATGGATAACCAAGGAAGTTTTAATTGTTAAAATATATGTATATGACATTATTTTTTAATCTTCTAAAAATTTGTTTTGTACTTATTTTTCAAATATGATTAAAAATGAACTTGAAATGAGTTTAATGGGGGAACATAATATTTTCCCTATATTTCAAATTTTTTTAAATAAAAATGGTATTGGTTTAAATCAAAGTAAATATACAACGGATCTTTTGAAAAGATTTGTTTTGGATAGTAAGAAGGTAGGGATACACCTATGAGTACAACTTGTCAGTTTGATATTGATGAATTTGGAAAACCAGTGGATCAAAGCAATTATAGAGGAATGATTTGGAGTGTTCTCTAACAATGTGCTAGCTGACCTGAAATAATTTTTAGTGTATTAATGTGTGTTTGTTTTCAATCCAATCCTAAATAATCTCATTTATGTGTGGGAAAAAGTATTTTTAAATATCTAAAAGTACTAAAAACATCGGACTTTTTTAACCAAAAGGACCATCATTTGATTCGGTATGTCATTTAGATGATTACTTTCTTGGTTTCAAGTTATATAGAAATAGAACCGATTGAACATGTCACATTTTAAGCAAGTAACTAATATCATGTTGTAGCATAAAACATAATTTTGTTGGATTATCCACTATGGAAGCTGAATATTTAGTTAATGGTAGTTGTTGTGCTCTAATTATATGGATGAAACACACTTTACTGAACTAGGGATATCAATTCAAAATTCCCATATAAAAAATGATAATATAAGTGTTATTACCATATCTAAATATCATGTATCTCTTGATAGGACATATCACATTGATGTAATACATTCCTTTTTGAGAGATCATTAACAATGAGGTGATATCACTCTTGAATTCATTGTTAATGATCATAATATGACTATTATATACACAAATCTTATGAATTGTGAGAGGTTAAATTACATCAGATATGAGTTAGGTATGATAAACTTTTAAGTTAGAACTTCACTGTTTGGACCTCACCATTAGGACCTCACTGTTGGACCTCACAATTGAAACTCACTATTAGGACTACCCTGTTAGGACCTCACCATTAGGATGTCACCATTATACATCATCATTATACCTCACTATTGGAAAAAACCATTAGACCCCACCAATTGGACCACACTGTTGGAAGCTAACTGATTGTCATCCTTACTTACTTCTGGTACATAGCATTTTTTCTGCCGGAATCTAAAAAAAATTCAATATTATTGAATTCTTTTACTCAATTTATTTTTCAACCATAAATGAAAAAAATATCAAAAACCACATTTTTATCCACATAAATCCTCTTCTAAACCTTTTTCTCCCGAATTATTGAACCTAACCTTCTATTAACCCCTCGAACCGCATCATATCGAAATGGAATTACTGAAGAGATGGATTTTTGGTGATAAAAGAGATGTGTTGAACCCTATGAGACCTCGAACTGGTTCTAGTAGTGGAAGGAAGGATGTTTTGAAGTGAATCAATCCTCAATTTTCGAAGAGGGAAATCATGTTAGGCTAGGAATTATGCTCAGAATGGCTGCTGTTGAGCTTGTATCTGGTTCTAAAGGGACTCAAAGTTCAAGATTATGTATAATGTTTTTCAAATAACAATGAACCATATAAATTGAGGCTTGTAAAATAATTTTATGAATTTTTTATGTTTGAACTGTCTGATGATGAGAACCAAAGGATTTCTAAGGTAAATGGAGTATATTTGAGCTTCTCTTCTATTGAATGGGATGAATGATTAAGAGTCCCACATGAAGGCATTTTTGACTATTACTCTCAAGCGGTGCCTCCCACTAGTGTATATTTCTTTTATGACGAGGATCTGGACGAACTGATAGGGAATGGAATCACTAAGAAGGTGATAGATACATAGATAGATGGGGAAAATAGATTACTTTTTAATTTTGTTCAACATGTCTTGAGTCTTAGAAATATGGGACTTTTCTGCATTGATGTATCATGAAATATTTTTTTTGTATCTGTTGAACCACAGGAAAAGGATAAATATATATAGGTTGTTGATGGTTCTGCTAGAGGATATGAAATAGACTATCTCCAAGTTAAATTCTTTCTTTCATGCCATGTTTATATACATAATGTTAAAATTGAAAGGATATTCTATAAATAAGGAAGATATCATAGTTGTAAGGGACAAATTATGCATTACCTAAATGATTTTCAATTTTATGAAGATAAAATGGAACCTTTGGAAAAGGGAGTCGGTGAGTAATGCGGCTAAGCTATATGAGGAATTAAATCATTTTACCAATCCCACTAGGACAAAGAATAAAATAGACCCATTATTAAATCTTCAATAAGTGGAGCCAGTTTACTTGGATGAACAATAGGAGGTTTTTATTTTGCAAGAGAGAGAGTATTCTACTATTGATGACAAGAGTGATCTTGATCTTCCATCAAGTCCTTATGTTAATGTTGTATCTTATGGTGAGAATATACCACCAAATAGATTACCTATAATAGAGAATATCTTAATTGACAATGATGATTATGAAACCAATGATGAAGAAGGAGAAGAGAATATCTTAAAATACATTACACTTGGAGAGACCTCAGAGGGGGAGGATGATGTTGAATATGCTACTGATGAATTTTAGATAGCTATTGATGAATGTGAAAGGGAATGACTATGTATTATTCCTTTTATAGGATATACTGTAGTGGGATAGTGTCAAGTGTGGAAGGATGTTTAATCGATTGGAGATGGAATTTCTATGGCAGTGGTTGATGATTTTTAGAAGAGATAGCTGTGGACTCTCCTGTTGTAGTTGTTGATCAAAGAGGAATGGTAGAGGTGAAGGTAGTTGACTAGGAGGATTCCCTATGGGAGCTAGGGGACCTATTTCAACAATTTTTGTTTTTTCTCATGAAATATAATATTGGTCAGACGATCATGGATTCATGGTCTTGGGGTTAGATTATGAATCTTCTTAAGAGGATAAACCTAATAGAAGACCACTAACTCATTCTATTTCAGAGACCACTATTGTGAAATCAGTGGTTCTTATACCACATGATTATGAGAAGAAGGATGACATAAAGTCTTTAAAATCAGATATGAAGAGAGACATTGATGAGAGATCTATTGGGATATAAAGAACAGTGTCTCTAAAAAAAGAGGTGGTGGCATCTGACTTGGAATGAATAATATATACCTCTCACTCCAACATTATACATGATGTCAGGGAATGTGAGAATCAAGTCAGAACATGGAAGAATTTGTGGAGTCTAGAAAACAATCGATTATGTGTTCAGACTCATATATGGCTTCAAAATCTCAAGGGTGCAACGACATTAGGTTTATTATGAGTGATGCTCAGCAGATGGTCTTTGTGTTTGAGGACCTCATGAAGTCTATGGAGACACACGTTAGTGGTCAAGATTATTATGTGAAGACGTTGATCAATAGACTCACCATGTATTTTAAGTAGATGGTTGCTTTTACAATGGCAACTCCTTCGGAATTGTCATCCTCATCAGCCTCTCCTCTTATCAATTTAGAAGTTTTCAAATCCGTTGTTAGAAAAGAATTGGAGAAACTCTCATGTCCAAGTACCACATACCCTTAGTCTATGACTCAGGTCATTTCCACTACCAGTGAAATTCATAATCTTGTTGGATATTACTTGAGGGAGGATTCCCAAGATCATAAGGCCATCAAAGAGATCATTTACTTGTATTAGAAAAAGTTTTTACACTAAACATAATATGGATGGTCACATTAAGCTGATGATGTAGAACATGTGGATCCCACCTGTCACTCATACTTTTAATCATAAATTTTAAATGCATCCATAGTTGACTCCTTCATTTGAAATTTTCATAGAGAATAAGGAATATTTCATTTTTCTATGGAAAATGGTGGGATTGTCAATATGGATTTCATGAATATCCTTTTCCTTTCCTCCATGTAGACTGCACTCCCATTATTGTTTCTCCAGCTTTACCGTCTTCCTCACCTGCTTCAAGCTCTACCAGTGCTACCCCTTTGATGACCCCTACACAGGTCATCAGGAGCTCGACTCCTTTGATTCCTCAGAGATCTACTCATTATCAATCTACTAATTCTTATGTAGCAGCTCCTCCAATCTTGATCAATGCAATATCTAGGGTTGTACCTCCATCATCTGATCATGCCTCCTCAGATCTCAAAGTGAAAGCTCCATTGGACATTTCATATGTGTATTGAATGTGGGTTGTCTTAGTTGGTAGAGATCTTTGTAATATTTTTGTATATTTTACTCTTATTTCATTAATAAAAAAATCTCATTTTTCCTCCTTATTTTATTTCATTTTTTTCTATTGATAAAGGGGGGTATGTTTTAAGACTAGAGCCCTTTTATATAAGCTCTGATATATTTTCAACTAAAAAATGGTTTAATTTTATGTGATGTTAGATAATGATACATAATATATGTTTAATAACATCTATTCCAAAATTATAAAATGTTCTTAACCCTCATTCCAAAATTCATAAATATCAATTTCACTAACATAATTTTTTATTATAAAAATGGGGATATTGTTGGAATAACATATATTGATAATAAAAAAGCATGATTAATTTATATGATAATCATGTTTCATTAATATTTATTGTTTCTATCAAGTAATAACTATGTATTTTTAATCTCACTACTCTCTCAATTCAGTTTACAGTGAAAACTTTCTCTATGTTGAAGGTCACTAATAGAGGATACCGCTAGAAGTTACCTTTAGAGGTTAGAGCCATAGGTTTCTGATAGAGGTTACCAATATGGATTACAACTGAGGAACCTCACCGCTAAGCTGTCAATGCAAGCACATCACTGAGTCTATCACTTAATTGATACTATTTTAGACTTTCTGATGACAGATATAGATGAATGTTACTGAGGAAGCTACAGATAAAAACTACTGATGTAGAAACTGATGAATGCTACTGATAAAAGCTATTTATAGAGCCTAAAAATGAGAGCTACAATTGAATACAACTTATGAATGGTACCAATTATGTCCACAGATGAAAGCTACTGAGGAAGTCTACTAATGGGGGGTATTGATAAAAGCTACCTGTGAAGGATACTAATGAAAGCTACTAATAATGCCCACCGATGAAGCCTACTGATGAAACCTACAATTGATAAGGATACCACTACCAGTATACCGATACTCACTCTTCAACTCCATACATTATCAATTTCTAAAGATTATTCTTACAGTCATATTTCATAGATTTAATTCTTCTTCAATTAATTAATGCTGGTTATAGACATATCAAGAGACTATATCTAAAGATAGTATGAGGTATAAGGAAAATCACACGTGGTATTCATATTCCTATTGTTAGACCTCAAATATAAAATATAAATGCAAGGAAGAGATGAAAAAATAATCCATGAGAGACATTACATGACTGACATGAAGTACAAAGAGAACCTACCAGCATTTACACTAATAATCAAAGAGCTTCACGATGATAATTTGGGAGAAAAAACTCAAGACTATCTTGTGTGCTTCATCAAATCACTTTCAAACCAAGAAGCAGAACACCTCAGTACTAGGAAGCTATAACCTAGAGTTTCGACACTCTGATATGGAGACAAATTCAAGAGAAATACTTGAACTGTAATTTTCTCAATCCAACAAGTCAAGAGCATAACTGAAAACACATAGATCCTTCTAAAATCAATATTTATAACATTATCTCTATTGTGTTTCTTATGTTACATTTTGAGAAGTGTTATTTAGTTTGTTACACACACTGTCTCATGTGAATGTGATAGAGTATATTGAAATCCTCACACAAAACATTCATATAGTTTGTTTCCCACATGTAATTTTAGAAGAGGTTTTGTGTAGACCGATTGTGTGTTTTTTCCCATGAATAAATGTGATCGAGGGTGTGATCCATGGACAGTTGTGAAAACATTTGTAAGGACTAATATAGGATATGTATAAAGATTATTGTTAATGTAAAATTCATATTGGTATGTTGTCACCATCTAGGTAGGATCAAGCCTCGGGTTGATACAAAAGCTCTTTTTTAAATCTGTTGTGTACCTTCTATTGTAATACCCTGATTTTCTATTTTCCTCTACTTATAAAATCAAAATAGAAAACTATTTTTTTATTCACTCTGATAGTTAGTTTTGGTTGGTGTGTATATGTGTTTAATTCATTAAACTTGTTTCAATATTTGGAATGGTGTTTTACACTAATTCAACCATGGACTCATCAACCATTGAGAAACATGTTGACCAATTGGAAATTTATACCTCTTATACCTTAATTAACTAGGATTTTGTCAAATTAAGGATTTAAATCATAATTGATTTATATAAATGTTAAGTAGGAACTCAATTCACCCCCCTCTTGAGTTTCAAATCTATCCAAAAGTTTAGATTTTATTAATTTCTTTTATTTGTATTTCATCTAACAAATCCTTTTTCTAGAAAGAGCACACCACCAAATATCGATCTCCTTTCATCAATAAAACTATATAGGTCTTCATCTATATAGAAATATTGATTGAAACTATCAATTATATTATAAATTATATCATATTCTATAGTTCCCCTATATATCTATGAATTAATTTTATTTCCAAAAAATGGTACATTTTTTGTGCACCTTGAAATTTGGAAGAGAGGGAGATTACATCAACTAAGAATGATGTAGAGGCTATTAAATACAACAATCTGATAAAAAAATAATAAATAATTTAAGATCAAAATACTTTCTAAATTCACATTTATGAAACATTTTCCCACTGACATATGCACGGAAATAGATTTTTTATCCTCCATGGAAATTTATTGAAGTAGTTCACTGGAATATTTTTCTTATGATAAAAAATTTTCATCCTTCTCTAGAAATACTTAAAATCCCAAAAATTACCTCATTTCTTCTTCCATATAAATTTCAAATAATGTATTTATATCATCAAAAACTATTCATAGTCTTCTTATTTGATCCCAAAAAATATCATATCATCCACATAAATGAGAAAAATGGTAGAAACCTATTTATTTTATTTTATTCACTGTGGTATTCCAACTGTCTATTTTATTTATTAATTATTATATATAAATTAATTAATCTTAGAATACAATGATATTATGGATTTCTTTAACAGATACAATTCCTTATTCAATTTATACACACAATTATCTTATTTGTTTACCTAGAAACCACTTGGATTATCAATATAGAGTTATTCTTTCAAATCTGTATTGAAAAATGTATACATTAAGTCCTTTTAGAATATCTTATATTTTGTTATTGTGGGAATTAAATGAATGATTTTTATAGTTTTAGTTCATAAAACTAGGGAAAAGTATCATAATAATCTATTCCTTTAACCAATGAGTAGCCCTTAAAAATCAGACATTCATGGTTTCATAGAAAAACACATCCCTTTTCCACTTCATTTAAAAATTCCAATATGTTCTAATCATATTTTTATTTTTAGATTTGGGAACAAACATCAATGTATCATTTACCTCAATATGTCCTAATTTCTCATTAATATAATAAACGAACTATTGATGCTTGTATTCTTTTAAAACATTTCTTGGATCAACCTAAGGGAAAATAGGTATTAAATTCCTCAATGTTCACCTAGTTTAACCGTGTTTCCCATAATCAACAATGATATTTTTGATCTCTACTTTCTTCCTCTGCCTTAGACGACATGAATTCAATTATCCATATTCACATAAAATGGACGGATAAATATCTTCTCCTTATATAAATTTTACATCATCAATAATTTTTGAAACATTATAATGTTTTTTAACATAATAATAATAATATTTACTTACTCTTAAATATGTAGTTTATTGTAATATCTTTCTATAAAAATGTTATAACACTCTCCCATCAGTAGAATAAATAAGTATTCCTATAGAATCAATACCCTCTTACATTTTGAGAGTATTTATGGAAAATACCATCAGCACCTATTTGGAAAATCTTCCCATGATTTTCACATTTTATTTTAATAATAATGGGGTATCCATATAGAATTATGTACTAAACATTTGGGTTTTATTACGATAATCTCATCTGAAAATATGTGTCAATTTTTACAATAGAACCAAATATTTTTTATTTAAAATTTTTCACCAATATATTATATTTAATGGAACTAATAATTGTTATGTTCAATCAATATGAATTGAGAAATCTCTACCAAGACTAAATTATTTCTTTTAGTTACCAAATTTTGTTATGGTGTGTATGTTTCACTAATATCGTGATTAATAACATGATTCTCAATATTTCCTTGACACGTTATATTTATTTATTCAACATCATCATCTATAAGGATATTATTTAAAGATTTTTTTATTCCTTTTCAGTACACTCCCTCAAACTTGTATGCATCATTAGCAGCTCTAATTTGTGATTCAAAAAAATAATACATGTAATAAAATTAAAATAATCAATATATTAAATAAAATACTTGAATATATTAATAGACTACTTTATCATGTGGCCTATGTATATGATAATGAATAAGTTCTAAAGGATGATACATATTCATCACAACCATATAGTATATAGAATTTGATCATTTCAGTCATGTCATATAGAAAGCCATAAGTCTCTGTTTGCTTTGAATATCACGGAAACCATGAACACTTCCTCTATGTGTTAAAATATTCATGTTCCTCATAAGAATATTTTCTATACTTATATGAAGGAATTAATTTTATTTCCTCATTTTCTAATAACATGAATTTTTAGAATCTCTAATCTAGAATTGGTTCCCCTTAGTTCAATGTCATCTGTTTACAACTTCACTATATTCAATAGTTTTTCTTCTAAAATAGTCTCTTATTAATATACAAACATTTCATTCATAAAATATTTATGAAACAATCAATATACTATGTCTCAATAAATAAAAAAATAAGTTACTTGGGATTACATATTCTCTATTACAATAACAGTAGTTCCAATGCAATTTATTCTGAGAGAATAATCATTTCCAAAGTTCAAAGTTAAATCCTTGTAGTTACTCGCATACATCAACCGCTTAAAATATTTTGTCATGTGTAAAGAACTCCCAATATAAAAGATCCATGTTCATAATATAATTTTTATCCTTGAATGTAGTTTTAATAATAAGATCATTATCTTAACCCTTTTCTTTCTCTTGACGATTTTTAATTTTGTCATCAAAACATCGTTGACAAGATAAAATCACAATACAACCAATTTAATGATTTTCCAGATGAAAACACCTCTCATAAAGACATTTGAGAAGTTGGAATCCATTATAAATCTTCATAATTATATTTTTGATATTTTTGTTGTGTGTTTTTTTGGGTGGGAAGAATCCCCCACAATCACTGTCTACAATACCTACCAGGTCCATATAAGTATTGATAATTGAACCACACTATTTTATTATATGAATATATCATATCCAATGCTAGAAATATCTATTAAAGTATAATTTACATTGTAATAGTGATGTTTTTCAGAATAATGTGTACGTATTATAACATCTCTAAATTTAATGAAATATTTTTTTTCAAATAAATTTAATTTCTTCGATAGATTACATTACACACAAACCCGAGTCTAAATAAAATGTATTATAGTATAATATTATAACATAGATCTTAGATTTGAAGGTAAAAATATGAATAAATAAATAATAAAAAGTTTAAGGCTTACATATAGATAGAGTATTATCATTTTTAGTAAATTAATAATAAATGAAAATAAAAATCAATTGAAAGTAAAAGAAATGTTTTCTACAGAAAATATTTTTTTTGCTTGGAGTGTGTTTGTATATTAATTAATTAAATTAATCACTTTTAGTGAATAACATTAATTATTTATTTATATTAGATATTAAAAAAATTCAAAGGCATCTAATATTTTTCTTCGATGTATAACATAAGAGTAAATATAGTTTAATGCTTAAAACACTTATTTTTTAAAAAGAGGCATCATTGAGTTTTAACAACATATATTAAAAATAATCTTTAAATATATAAAATTTTAATTACAAAATTAACTTAATATGTTGAATAAAAATATAAAAATTACTCAAGAGATATTTCTTTACAATTTTATAAAAAGAAGAATTTCATGATGAATAGTGAAAATGTTGTTTTTTTTAAATTTCATCTTCATTTTATGCATTTATAAAGTTTTATTTTTTATAAAATGGTTATAAAATGTATTTAAAAATAATTTTTTTAATTAAATTTTTTTTAATTAAATTTAGGTCAATTGATATAATTTTTTGATAAATATAGATATCATTAGTTTTTATACTTAAGAAAACTGTTATTTGAAAAATGTCATTTTCATCATTCTTGTGGGATTAATTTTAAATTCAAATACATTAGATCATCAAACAAAATATTGTAAAATAGATCCAATATTTTCAATCAGTATGAATAATTTTATATAATAATTTCAACTTCATTTTTTGTCACAAATAGTATTAAAACTATTAAAAATTAATTACTACGGTTAAGGTTAAAACGGTGTTTTTAGGGGTTAAACCAAACGATAAGGTTATTTTGTAAATTAAACATATCTAAAACCTATTTCTGTCCATATTTTGATATTTTCATTATCCAATGCCAAATATAAATCTATTTCAAGGAATGTTTTTTAATTAATTTAACAATTTCTATTCTTTTAGGAAATTTCCATGTGGTTTCCATGTGGGTTCTCTCCTCAGCTTATAAAAGGAAATCTCATGAACTATTCACAACTAATGGTCCTTTTGGATTAAAAATAACCAAATAAAAACCTTTTTTACATTCCTACCCAAGACCATGATCCTCTGGTTTGATCAAAACACATCTTATGATGGCTTTAGGTATAATCCTTAATAAGTTTTCTAAAAGAATAAGTATAGTTATTAACAATGTGTTTTTGTTTTACTTAATTTTATACCTAAATAAAATATTATTAAACCATGATAATATAAAACCTCAAGTTTATAAAATATAATTATATTTTATTATTTTAATGGATTAACCTATATACATTTCATCTTTCGTCAAATGGGAAACAAAATCATCAATTGTGTGTATGATAGACTACCGTGTCATGAAGTGATGTAATTCGTTTCCATAACCACCTATAAAAAATGAAAATAATGATAGATAAAATTGTATATATCATATTTATTAGATAATTAATAACCTGTATTTATAATATCACACATACCCTATCACCATCCAATCAATTGGAATATGACAATGTTTCTTATTCGTACTTGTGAACTACCGCCCCATGAAGCGACATGATGTGTTTTTCATTTTATTTTAAAATGAATAGTAATAAGGATATATTTAAAGGATATGTATTTAATACATTATATAAAAATTAATCTAAAAATCTGAAATATTATTTACCTTTTTTCATTCCATCCATCAAAATATAGATACATCTTTCCTAAGTACGTAGGACCTTCTATCTCCATGAACGTTGTAATTACGTTTTCTATCTATAAATTTATTGACAACTCTTAATATTAATATAACTGTTATATATTATATTTATATCACAATGTTCCATTTTTAGATAATGGAACCATGATCAATTTACTTTGACCAAAATAAAAAACCACATCATACATGAAAAAAAATGCAGTTGTTATCCACATAAGACATTTTAACAAAGGATTATTAATAAACAGGTTATTAAAGGCTGCAAGTAAATAAAATATGGTATCATACATATTATTACGGTTTTGTAATATATTTATAATTAATCTCTAAATAATATATATGATGTTCGAACATGTATAGTGAAATATGAAAACTGAGGTAATGAATTTTCATCACACTTATATTTTTTTAATAATCATCATATTAACCACTTATTTCTTTTACGTAGTATCTATAATAAACAATAAAATATTTAATGATTATTATTATGAATTTTATCTTATTTTAAAAATCCATCTATGGTTATTTCTTTCACAGGTTTTTCAAATCAGATTCCAAAAAAGTGGTAATGGTTTTATATAATAATCTCATTGTTTATTGAGAATATTTTTGACTCAATAGTACAAACTATACTTATCATTACATGTTTTTGATGTTGGTTATTTATAAACTATGTCAAATAACTCTTTATTTTCAAATATTTTATAATTAACATGAAATTCAAAAAAAAATTGTTATCTATGTTAGTTATTTATACACTGACATTAAAAATTATGTTAATCACAATGGTTTTGAAATGATCGATAATGAAATAAAGTATATAATGTTTGTTATGTTTAACCAAAATAAAAAGGTGTTTTTCACTTTATTTATTAAATAACTAAAGTGTTATAACTTTTAAAATTTTATCAAACATCAGGTCGACTTATTTTGAGGTGTTTCATTCTCTTGATTGTGATATCCTTTCTCTCACATAAAAACCATACCCATCCTTATTTGAACTAGTGGACATTAATCTTTTTAATTTTTAATTAAAATATTTATCAACAAAAATCTATCATTGGATACCAATTATGACATATCTACACCATATTTAAATTTACTTCACCCCCTCATTCACCTGTGCCACATATATATTTTTTTTGGTGTTTTTTTCGATATTCTATTAAACAAGGCATGTTTAAATTAATGAATGTTTAGTATTTCTTGTTTCATGAATCACCCATTCTGCTAATAATATTTTTTCTCCTCAAAAATATTTTTTATTCTAATTATTCTTCAATATGAGGTGTTTTTTAATTGATTTATCTTTGTTTTGAGGTTTGATTAAATGATTGTTTGATGATATCATGTTGCAAATAAATTTAATTTACTGATTAATATTTATTTAAGGGATATTTTGTATCTTAATTAGAATTTAATATTATTCTTTTCGAAACCCCACCATTATCAACTATAATGTATCATAATCCATTTCTTTAGATATCTCTATGTTGTATTTACATTGTCATCATCTGCACATTTGTCCCCCATCAAGTATATATTTTTGTTTCATGTTCATTTTATTATTTTCAATGAAAGAAGTTAGGTCTTAAATAAAGAATGTTGATTTTATATTATTTTAAAGAATTATTCACACCACTACTTATATTTTTTCATATCATAACTATATATATTTGTGATACGATTATTCACTCATGTTAGTTATTTTTAAATTGATCTATATTTGTTTAGAAGGTTGATTTTATGATCATTCACTATAGATTTTTTTGTTAGAATTGGAGTCTAATCTCATTCATTTAACATTACAACAATAATCCACAATTATGTATTATTGTTCTCCACTTTTGATCTCTCAAGAAAATATTTCGTTTTTGACTCATAATTTTCCCATCACGTATATATTTTTGGTCACTATTTCTTTCTTTGATTTCAAGTATCTTTTAATTGATGAATGTCGAGTTCAACTTGTTTTATTGAATAATCTTATATAAATAATTTTTTTGAACTCATCACTAGTTTTATTTTATGTTACTATTATTAAATCATATTCTTTTTTGTAAAATTTATGTATATTCATTTTAATGTATGATTTTGTAATTATTTGATGAAATATTATTACATATAATTCAAATTTTGCAATTAATGTGTATCAATAGTATATTTTTTGGTATTCATTGTAATTAGAATTTTTAATGTATAATTTTTTATTTCATTTTAAGATATATATTTTATCAAGATAATTTCATTATGTGTTTTGATTTTTTAATTATAGAATGATAATTAAATATTTTCAATGTGATATTCTTTTATCAAATATGTTACATTTATTTCATTTGTGAAAAAATTTACTACATTTTTATTGTTATTAATACTATTAAATTTGAAATTATAATAACATATTTTAAAAATAAAGAGTTGAAGAAGGATTATTGTACTTGAAAAATGTGATGAGTATATGAAAGGTAAGGATCCTTTTTGAATATTTTAAAAAAAAAAATTAAACAATGAAATGTTTTTATACCCATAGCTAAAATGACTAAATTTAAATATGTTGAAGGTAATGTGACCAAATATCACTTATTTTTTCATGTTTTTAATTAAATTTTTATCACATGGATTTATCATAGTGAAACTATGTTAAATTTCAGATGTATTGATGATGACGCTTTTTATGGTGGTAAATCTGATCATATTGAAGAAAGGATTCTTGATATTGAAATTGAGGTAATTTAGATATAGAAAAAAATAGAACATCTATATGGTGATGCTGAAAAACTATTATATTTGGGTGGTATAGAATTTTCATTTTTTTGTGTTTATATTTATAAATATGAAGGAAAACATTGATGGGGTGACAAGAGTTTTACATAGTTTATATTTTTCATGATATACATTCTTGACATAGACAATGATATTCTAGATTAATAATATAGAAAGATTAAAATATTATGACTGATGAGATTAGGGTACATGAAAATACTTGCATACATAAATGAACATGTTCTATTTATAATGTATTATGAATTTCTTTTAGGGAGCCAAAATTGTGGGAAATCACAGTATATGTTAAATGAAAAATTACTGGCTGATTTGGCAGTTACCAAAACTCCTAAGTAATTATATTATCTTAATACAATTCCACATTTGAAAAATTTATTTTCAAATCTAAATTTTTTAAAGTGGTTTATATGGAATTATGATGAGCATATATATGAGGGAATGTTATGGTATACAACTCATGATCCATAGGGAAACATATTTTTTCAACATTTTCCTAAAATTGGTAATGAAGTTATAAATTTCAAACATTGAATGTGTACATATATAATGAATCTAAATATAATCCTTAGTATCACACATGGTTCATGGAATATTTTATAGGTAATTTAAAAATTATATCATAAATTTAATATCAATAGAAAATATTTCATGTTGATTTTAGTGATCTCTAGATCATGAAAACCCTACAATGATATTTTATTTTATTAACAATATTAATTGATGATTTCAATATTTTAGAGGGGAAGGTATTCAGTGGTATGATTCTTATAAAATGGTATATTTTCTACTATATAAAGTTATTATGTTCACTATAAGTGACTTCCCAACATATAAAAAATTTTCTAGATAAAATGTTATTTGCCGGAAGGGTTATCCAATTTTTTTACATAAGACTTCATATTATTAATTGTAGCACTCTAGAAAAGCTATATAAATCGACATAAAATGTTTTTCTCATATGTATTACATTTATTATAGATTAAAAAAGGCATTTAATGGATCATCATATTATGATATTCCTTGAAACTCATTTTCCACTTATTAGTATTTTGAGAGGGAGAAACACATTGATCTGACATTCATAATGACAAAAGAAATCGTTAATGATAAAAATATTTCGAAAAAAAGATTAATATTATTTGAGATGCCATATTGGAGGTATCATGAGGTCACAAAAAAATGATTTCATGAACATAGAGAAGAATATATGTGACATATTGATTTTCATATTGTAATATATTAAATGAATGACTAAAGATAGGTTGAATGAGATATTGGACTTAAAATCAATGGGAATACATTGGGATTTATCTCCCACTCCTAATGGAATGAAAAAAAATCCTACCTTTGGATTATTATGAATTATCCAAGATGGAGAAAATTATAATTTTTCTGTGTCTTAAGGATATCATTGTGTTATATCGTTATTGAAGTAGTATGTTTAGAATCCATATCAACATGAAGCCTCTATTTCTTAAAATTATATTTTTATGAATTTGTTAGCGTTTTTCACAAGATACTTGTCTATAGTGGATCACGTCGGTTTATCAATATCTCACCTTGAAAATTCCAATTATAGGTGAATGGGGATCTATGGATTGAAAGTAAAATCACTAATAGGTGAACAAATAAATAATGTGTAACTAAATATATTAAAAAACATAGATAATGATCAGAAAATTATATAATTGCATTTAATGTTCTAAGTCAATGTCATCCAAAGAAAAAAGATATGTGGATTTTAAATATACATAACCAAACATTTTTCTATAGTTTTAAGAGATGGTACTTGGTAGATCAGATTCATTAAAAACATTGAGATGGTTACAAGGTGGTCCATGTTGAAATTTTATAACATGGTATATGTAAGAAATTAATGGATATATATTTCGTATAATACATTGGGACAATAGACGTGCGGTTTAGAATAGTAGTTTATCGGTGTTTGTAGAAGCCATGAATTTTTTTATTGCCAAATTCAAAACACCAATCTCAACATCAAGTGAATATTAGAGAGTCATTTATGAAATATGGGAGTTTATTTAAATTAAATTTCATGTTTTGATTATTGACCTAAAATGAGTGATTGGTAACAATAATTCTAGGCATGATGAATTTTGAATGACACTAGTTAATCTGAATATATTAAAATAAAAATAGAATCCTGTTTTCATTGTAACACCTAAAAACTAATTTATTTGAGAAACATACATTCTTGGAAAAATTTACAAATAACATTTATAAGCACATTGTAGATATGGTATTGGCCATACGGAATGATCATAACAAAGGAATTTAAGAATACAATCCTTTATTACATTACTAATATTACCAGAAACATCTGTTTATTTCATAATTACTTTTTACAATTACATAAAATTATAGATATATTTGTTTAATTTTATTAATTAAAACACATATTATAACTAATAAGTTAAATTGTGTGTTTATATTAGTTTATTTTTTTATAGTTTACCATGATTACACTGACATGATATCTCTATTTGCAGATTTTGTGGGAAAAAATTATGTTAAATATAAAATTTTAAATAAAAATAACAATATAGTAATAAAAAGTACATTCAAAGAATATTATTTTTGGTGTAAAAATTGATTTATTATATTAAAAATGTTTTACTATTTTCACATATTTTATTTATTTTATTTCATTATTTTGTGGGAAAATATTATTTTAATTATATTATTTTAAATAAATTTAAATTTTGTTTATAAAAGAGTAAATTCAAAGAATAATATTTTCTATTTCAAAAATGATTTAATATGATTGATTATTTTTACTATTTGCACAATTTTTATTAATTTATTTTATCCATTTAAGTTTTTTTAATTACCAATTAATTTTGTTGGAATTATAGTTAACAAGTTTAAAAAATATGAATAAAATTGATGTCAGTTTAGGTTAATTTTAATTGGATCTTTTTTCATATATTCCTATAATATTATTTTATATGTAAAAAATGGTATAATTCATTGGAGGATTTTTACTATTCAAACATTATTTTTGGATTGGTTTTTATTCATTTATGTAATTTTATATATCATGAATATTATTAAATAATAAATTTATACATAAAATCTTAATAATAACATTTTTATTTTTGAAAACATTTTTTTAATAATTTTTCATTTTCATTTTCCTTTTTATGTAACAATAATGTTTTTATACTTCTATAATATCTCTTCATTACATTTATATTTAGGATACTGAAAGATCAATCATCTAATCCACCACATATTTTAGGAGAGTATTGTACAGATACCTATAGGGAGGAATATATAATTACTTCTATTGATGGTCCTCCTCATCATTATATACAAGAGGCTTTTACTTTTATGGGGGAAGTGTCTTTGAGGGTCGATAAATGTGGTATCAGGCATTTACCCTAATTATCAACAACCCATATCAATGAATAGATGTTAAAATTTTAATTTGATGATAATGACATTTCAAGAGTTTTTAATTCAAAACAATTCATGAATTTAATTGAAATAATTGTTAAATTAGAAATTATTATTTTGAATTCTGATTTAATAACAGTTGAAAAAAATGAAAATATATGAATTATGGGTGAAATTTTGTTAATATTTCTTGTTATTATTTTACATATCAGTAAATTTTTATACTAATATATGATTCCCCCTAATTATTATATGAAATTTGGTATACTAGATACTCGAGGAGGCAGTGAGAAATGTTTCATAATTCCTTCTAGCAGGTGGAGGGATTTTACATCGACCCTCACTTCATATTTCATTTTTGGTAATGAAAACATAAAACATAATTTGATATATATGATTTTATAGATGAAAATTAAATAATGATATTTTTTGATAAAAAATTATAATGATCATTGTTAGTAAGTGAATTTTTTACTTTTAATAATTTTTTTATATTAATTATCATATTAGTGATTTGTTTATTATAAATTTACAGAAAATGAGGAGATATAATCAAGATATCCAATCAAAAAAATGTATACCATCGTACAAAATCTCAAGGAGGGTATAAATGATTGGAAAAAATGATAGATAAAATATTTGAAAAACTAGAGATGAGTCTTCATTATTCCCAGAGGCTGATCCACCTCCCCCCCCCCATCTAGACATGAAAATGGTTGAGGGTTCAAATGATTAAAAGGAAAATATATTATGAAATAGTTGAGTGTAATATATTATAGAATTTTATGATGATTAATTTATTTGTTTATTTATGTTAAATCAATTCCATATATATTTTAATTCATTATTGAAATTTTAATGTATTCTATGCAAAAATATATTGCGGAGAAGATAATATAGGGGGGTTTTTCATAGCCTAGGGTATGAATGGTATTTTAGATACCACATTGGGAAAACCTAAACACCCGGTCAAAGTATGAATATACCAACCTATTGTATCATTAAAAAATTTATTTCCATATTCTAAAGTATTTTAATTGGAGGATATTTATAAAAAATATAATACTTGGAATACATAGTTCATGATATTCATTATAATGTGTAGGATACAATCAATAATTTGATTTCAAAAATATAAATTCAGTATAATTTGACAAATTATTACCCATTTTTTATTTGGCCATCAAGACATGTTTTGAAATTTTACCATAGTGGTATGGATATATTAAATACTTTATTTTATTTTCTGTTAAATTTTCTTATCATTGTATAGTGTATATATTTAACTATATTTCACATGAATAATTTATTGTTATAGAAATATTTTATAGAAAAATAATACAAACTGTTATGGCTTCAGATAAAACCTTTATTAGTCTTGATAAATTTTCAATATATTCAAATTTGTTTTTGGATGTTTATGATAATACAAATGAAGATTGAATTTGGGGACGTGAAATGAATATGATGATTTTAAAAAAAGGATATCGGGGATCTAGTAACTCAAGATGAATTTAGATCCAATAAAATGGATGTTTATCTAATGTAAGTATATTAACATAAATACATACATTATTTTCATTTATGGTGAATTTATAAATATATTTTTATATTATGTATATTTGTAAAAAAATTGTATCTTAACATGAAAGAAAAATTAGGTTTTGTCGACCCATTTTTTATTTAACATATATTGAGGACATGATTGGTGAATAAAGAATATTTTATACTACTGAAATGCATTTAATGATTATAATTATTCATTGTTTGACACATCATTATAATTATTAGTATAGAAAATATGTCTCATAACGTTTTATATATCTCTTAAAATAAAACCTAATAATTTTTTTATTTATCACTTTTCGTTGGATGTTGGGTGATTTTTTCTTTCTGATAATACACATTACTGGTTATTCTACCTCCATTGTAATATGAGAGAAACTTTTATGAATTTAATTAATATGTAAGTTTGTATATTTTAATATTTGTATGTATTAAAGGAAATATAAATTAATTTTATTAATAATATTTTCAAATAGGTAATGGAATTTCATTAGTGATACAACAAGAAAGAAGAGAGCCAAGGCAAGATATTTTAAATAAAAGCTGAATTTCCAATTACAATTACAAAATTTTGGTTGTTGTACATAAAATGTTTTTTTGAATAAAAAAATTACAATAAATAGAAATTTCATAAACAAGGAGTGATGGAATGTGGATACTATTTTTTGATATTTATTTATGAATGAATTTCAAATTAGAAGGTTATGAAGATCTAGAAGGATATAATTTTATTAAACATTCTTTTATGTTTTCATTAATTTATTAAGAATATATGTTAAATGCTACATTTTTTATATATTGAATTTTTTATGACCCTAGAACATATACTAGAATCTTTCTAAGAAACATAAAAATAGAATGTTAAAATAATTTCACAAGTATAACTTGGTTTTAGTTTATTTTGAATATGTATTGTGAACAAAAAAAATTCAAATTGTAAATTTTTCTGTTGTATTTATTTCTCCACATCTGTTTTTTTATTAATCTATTTTTAAACTAATTTTATTTTGTGGGGAGAGGAAATAATAGAATTTTATTTTTTAAAAATATTTTTCAAGTCTTTTATTTTATAACCAATGTGAAAAATGTAAAAAAATTATTTACTATGTCATTTATTGCATAACCATTGTGAATTTTTTATATATTATATTTCATATCAGTTTTACTATAATTTATTTGAACAATCAATTATTGCATACCATTCATGTCAGGTTTTCAAAAAAAATACTTCTGTGGTAATTGATTTTTCATGTAATTTATTTGATTACAAATGAGAAAATTATCCACAAAATGTATTTATATTGATGATTTTTATAAACCGATGTTAAAAACATATTCACAACGTCATTTATAATAACATTGTGTACTAACTGACATTAGAAACTAAAAAACAATGTTGAAAATTCTATTTTTTAACGGTGATTATGTTTTTGATGATGAAATATTATAATATACCTCTCAGGAAACTGTAAAATATTGTTATCCATTGGATATTTCTTGGAAATATAAGTTTTCCTTTCATTTCCCTCACAATAAGTACTTAATAGAAAGAAAATTTGATTTTAATAAAAATTGTCATTATATCTCCGAATGTCCAAAAACAATTTTCTACCAAATCAATGTTTTCAAAAAAAACATAAAGTGTTTTATTGTTATACTGTGATTGTTTAAAGTAATTTTTACCATTTTTTGAAAATTTACAAAAAAATGAATATTCCTTTATTTATATTAATGAGGTACCTTTTTGAAAGTTTACATGAAAATTGATAGGAATTTATATGTAACACGATATTTATAGAGTTTTTCGCGGTCGTGGCTGCCAAAATACTATAATGATTTATTTATAGGTTTCAAATTCTATTTTCAAATAATATTATTTTCACAATATTATTGGAATTTTTATTTTTGATATTTAATTTGTAAATTAAGAGGTAATTTTTTTAAATAATGATTTAATGTTCTTGTAATAGTATTTATATTCACAAAAGACAAAAAACACTGATTTCACTAATATTTATTGGGGATATTATCCAAGGATTCCACCATTATTATTTATCTAGATGGCTTATGTTTATGATGTTAATGTTTTTATGAATCCCATTTCTTTTCTCTGTGAAATTATTTGATGAAATTATAAAAAATTTAAAAATCTCATTTCTTTTCATGGGTTCTAATATGATGAATGTTTTAGGTTCTTGTTACACTATAGTGACCTGAACTGTTATAAATGATGTTTTACAATGAGTTATAATTGAATTTCTTATTATGTAATATGGTTATAGAAAATAGATACACTTACATGGTTATATATTTTACAAGAATAAAATATTATTATATAAATACTATATATAAAAAATTACAAACTACAATGGCTTCAGATAAAACCTCTACTAGTCTTGATGAATTTACAATATATTCAAATTTGTTGTTGGATGTTTATGAGATACCATTGGAAGATAGAATTTGGGGGCTTGAAAGGAATATGATGATTTTTCAAAAGGATATCATTGATATTAGAACTCAAGATGAATTTGGAATCAATAAAAGGAAAGTTCTTCCCATGTAAGTATATTAACATAAATCCTTACATAATTTTAATTTATGGTGATTTTATAAATATATTTATTTTATAAGTATGTTTTTAAAATGTTTTTGTAACATGAAAAGAATGAAACATATGGTTTTGTTGACCCATTTTTTATTTCACAAATATTAGGGACATGACTGTTGAAGAAATAATATTTTATACTACTTAAATACTTTTAATGATTGTAATTATTTATTTTTATATGCTTATTTATCTTGAGTATTATGGAATATATATCTCATTAAGTTTTATATATATCTTAAAAAATAAAAACTAATATTTACTATTTTTTATTTTTCAGTTTTCATTGGATGTTGGATGTTTTTATTTAAGGGATAAGACACTTTTCTAGTTTTTCTCTCTCCATGGTAAAGTGAGAGAAATTTTTGTGAATTTATTTAATATGAAAGTTTTTATATTTTAATACTTGTATGAATTAAAGGAAATATAAATTTATTTTATTAATCCTATTTTCCAATAGGACATGTAATTCCAATAGTTATACAATAAGAAAGAAGAGAACCAAGACAATATATTTAAAAGAAAATGTGATTTTTCAATTAGAATTACTAAAATTTGGTTGTAGTGCTTGAAATGTTATTTTGAATAGAAAAAATCCTTTAAATAAAAATTTTATAAACAAGTAGTGATGGAATGTGGATACTATTTTTTGATATTTATTTATGAAATAATTTCACATGAGAAAGTTATGAAGTTCCACAAGGATAGAATTTTATAAAAGATTCGTTTAAATTTTCATTCATTTTATTTTGAATACCTGTTAAATGCTACCTTTTTAATATATTGCTTTTTGAGGGCCATAGAACATATATGATTAAATAGCTAAGACATTTATAAATTGAATGGTAAAATAATTTCACATGCCCGATTGGGTTTTAGTGTTTCATATTATTTATTGTGAACATAAAAATTCAAATTGTAAATGTTTGTGCTACTTCGATTTTTCTACATCTTAGTTTTTATATTCATCTTTTTTTCTACTTATTTAATGTTATTGGGAGAGTAAAAAATAGAATTTTATTTTGTAATTAATATTTTTCATATTGTTTATTTTATAACCAATATAAATAATGTAAAAAATATTTACCATGTCATTTATTTCATGACCATAGTACTATTTTTCTATTTTATATTTCACGTCAGTTGTCATATAATTGATGTGAAAAATAAAATATTACATACTTTTCATGTCGTGTTTTCTAAAACCTAATGTGGTATGCATTATTTCTTTATATTTATTTGATTACCACTGTAAAAATCATCCTAAAAAATGTATTTATATTGATCATTTTTATAATATGATGTTAGAATCTTATTCACAACATCTCCTGTAACAACATTTTGTACTAACCAACATTATAAAATATAAAAAAATCTTGGAAAGATTATTTTAAAATTTTTATTCTGTTTTTGATGATGAAATATTATAATATACCTCTCATGAAGCTGCTAAATTTTATTATCCTCCGGATATATCTTCCAAATATATATTTTCATTTCATTTCCCTCAACTTAATTACATAATAGAAATAAAATAAGTTTACAATGAAAATTGACATAATTTATATAATAGTGAAAAAAAGATTTCCTTCCAAATCAATGTTTATATAAAACATTAAGGAATTTTTTATTATACTATTTTTGTTCAAGGTTATTTTTACCACTGTTGGACTTTTGAACCAATAAATTAAAATTAAAATTATTTTATTTTTTTGAATGAAGTACATTTTTCAATTTTTACAACAAAAGTGATTTGTTTTTATTTTTTACTAACATATTATTAATGGAATTTGTCATTGTTTGGATGCCCAATACTATAACTATTTCTTTATTGGTTACAAATTCAATTTTTAACTAATATGATTTTAACAATATTATCTGAATTTTTATTTTTATTTTTTATTTTTTAATTAAAATGGTTATTTTTTCATTAATGTTTTAATAATATAGTAATGGTTTTTATATTCAAAAAAGAAAAAAATCATTGATTTTACGTAAGCTTTATTGGGTATATAATCTAAGGATTCCATCATTATTATTTATCAAGATGGATTATGTGTATGATCATCAGGTGTTTATGAATCCCATTTCTTTTCTGTGGGTTATTGTCTGAGGAAATTATAACAAGATTAAGAATCCCATTTCTTTTCATTGGTTTTAATATGATGAATTTTTTAGGATCATGTGACATTATTGTGTCCCGAACTGTAATAAATGTAGTCTCCCAATGAGAATTAATTAAATTTATTATTATGTTATATTGTTAAAGAAAACAGATTCACTTCGTTGGTAATATATTAGGATTTAGAAGACTGTTAGGAATATTTTTTTTGTTACTATATCCATTAAACAGTGGTCATGTGATTAATATAAATATAGGGACTTAGTAGACCAAATTTACATAGATAAAGGAAGTGATGACCTTATCGAGTAAGATTGTATAGTACATATATATTAAATAGATTATTTTATTTTCTGTTTATTTTCTTATTATTTTATAGTATATTTATTTATTTATATTTTATCAGAATGATTTATTAATATAGAAATACTATATAGGAAAAAAAATACAAACATTTATGACTTTAAATAAAACCTATACTAGTCTTGATAAATTTTTAATATATTAAAATTTTTGGTAGGATGTTTTTGAGATTCCAATGTAAGATTGAATTTCGGGGCGCGAAATGAATATGATGATTTTATAAAAATGATATCAGGGAGATTGTAACTCTATATGAATTTGGAATCAATAAAATTACATTTTTTCCCATCTAAGTCTATTAACATAAATCCATACATCATTTTCATTTATGGAAAGTTTAAAAACATATTTAATTTATATTAGTTATATTTGTAAAATGTTTTTGTATCAAGACGTTAAAGAAAAATATGGTTTTGTTGACCAAATTTTTATTTCACACATAGTGAGGACATGACTGGTTAAGAAATCATACTTTATACTATAGAAATACTTTTAATTACTGTAATTATAGATTGTTAGACTCTTCCTTATCTTTAGTGGTATGGAAAATATATATCATAATGTGTTATAAATCTCTTTAAAAATAAACTCTATTATTTAGTTTTTTATTTATCAGTTTCCATTGGATGTTGGATGTTTTTATCTTGAGATAAGACACTTTTCTTGATATTCTCTCTCCATATTAAATTGCAGGAACCTTTTATGAATATATTAAACATGTATGTGTTTATACTTCAGTACTTTTATATATTAAAGGAAATTTAAATTTATTTTATTGATATTATTTTCAAATAGGTTATGTAATTTCATTAGTGATACAACAAGAAAGAAGAGAACCAAGACCTGATATTTAAAATTAAAGGTGATTTTCAATTACATTTACTAAACATTGGTAGAAGTATATAAAATGTTATTTTGAATAGAAATATTCCATTAAATAAAAAATTTATAAAAAATGGAGTGATGAAATGTGGATACTATGTTTTGATATTTATTTATGAAACAATTTCAAATGAAAAGGTTATGATGTTCTAGAAAGATAGAATTTTATAAAACTTTCTTTTTAAAATTTCAAAAATTTTATTTAGAATATATGTTAAATGCTTCCTTTTTAATATATTAAATTTTTTAGGACCATATAAAATATACTAGAAAATATGTGAGACACTTTAAAATTTAATCATATAATAATTTCACACGTCTGATTGGGTTTTAGTTTATTTTTTATATTTATTGTAAATAAAAACATTCTCATTTAAAATTTTTTAGTTGAACCTATTTTTCTACATATAGTTTTTTCTATTCATCAATTATTATACTAATTTAATGTTATTAGGTAAGTAAATAGTAAATTTTATTTTTTAAAATTATTTTTCATGTTTTTTATTTTTTATCCAATGTGAAAAATGTAAAAAATTCATTTACCATGTCATTTATTTCATAACCATAGTGATTTTTTAATAATTTATATTTCACATAAGTTTTTATAAAATTTATGTAAACAATCAAATATTACATACTTCTCATGTTAGGTTTTCAAAGAAACTAATGTGGTATAAGATTTTTCAGGTTAGTTATTTGATTACCAATGTGAACATCATCCACAAAAAAGTATTTATATTGATGATTTTTATAAACTGATGTAAAAATATTATTCCAAAAATCTCTTGTAATACCTTTGTGTAGTAACCGACATTATAAAATAAAAAACAATGTTGGAAAGAATATTTTTCTATGGTGTTTATGTTTTCGATGATGAAGTCTTACAATATACATATCATTAAACTGCTAAATTTCTTTACCCACGAGATATTTCTTCAAAATATATGTTTTCTTTCATTTCCATCACCTTAAGTACTCAATAGAAAGAAAACATGTTTTTATTGAAAAATGATATAATTTATCTTATAGTAAAAAAGACATTTATATTCCAAATCTATATTTTCAAAAAAAAACTTAAAGGGTTTTATTACTATATTATGATTTTTAAAGTAATTTTTACCATTTTTTTGACTATTTACCAACAAAATTTAAATAGCTATTCTTTTATTTTTATGAATGTGTTAATTTTTTGATTTTTTTTTAATTATATAATTTTTTTAACTTAAACAGTATTAATTTAATTTTTCGTTCTCTCAGCTGCCCAATACTATAAAAATTTCTTTAAAAATTTCGAATTTTATTTTCAATTAATATGATTTTTACTATATTATTTCAATTTTTATTTTTAAAATATAGATTTAAAATTGAAAATTTTATTTTTTAAATTATGTTTTAATGAACTTGTAATGCAATTTATATTTATAAAAGACAACAATCCATGATTACACTTATGCTTTATTAAGGATTTGAGCCAATGATTACATCATTATTATTTATCTAGATGGTTTATTGTTATGATGTTTAGGTATTTATGAATACCATATCATTTCTATTGGTTATTCATTGATGAAATAATTACGTGTTTAGGAATATTGTTTCCTTTCATTGGTTATAATAAGATAAATGTTTTAGAATCTTGTGACACTATAGTGACCTGAACTATTATAAATAAAGTTTCCAATTGAGATTTAATTAAATGTATTATTATTTAATATGGTTATATAAAACAAATTCACTTCCTTGGATATATATTTGGATTTAGAATAATGTTATGAATATTATTTTTTTAATATATCCATTAATCAGTGATCAAGTGATTAATATAAATATAGGGACTTAACAAATCCAATTGACATAGATAATTGAAGTGATGTCCTCATCTAGTAAGATTATACCCTATGAAGCATGCGTATCCGACCATATGAGGGAGATAGTATCACTATTATTTTTCCTTACCCAAGTCCATGATTATATCTAACAACATAAAAATGAGAGAAATCATTTACAAGAGAAGTTCAAGCTCATCAAGATCAGGACCCAAACCATGTTTGGCGAATGCCCCCATAAATGTCACACAGTTGTAAACCATACTCTTATGGCGTATGCTGGAGTAATAAATGGATATGTATGAATATATTAATAATATGATTATTTCTACAATAAAGAATAATTAATTTTTTCCCATTATTATTATATTATAAACAATTTTTATTTGGATTCAATTAAACAAAATTATTATATTTGGCTAATATTCAAATTCAATTATGAGATTTATTTTGAAAAATTAATAGATTCTGAAATGAATATTATTTTAATAAATAAATAATAATTATTTTTATTTAATATAAATGATCATATAATTTTTAATAAGTGAAATGTACGGTTTATAAGAGTTCAAAAACTGTTATTGTCAAAAACAAATCATTTTTCAATAAATGTCGAATATTACATTAAAAGTGAAAATTATAATATTTAAAAAATTATTTAGATAAAATGAATATTATTTTTTTGAATAATAACATCAAAATTTTCCAATGGTAATTTTATCATAATTTTATAAGATAATCGATTTTCCTGGTAAAAATAAAATACCATATAAATATACTGTGTGTTTGATGACATTATAATGACCCAGAAATGATATAATAAAACTATAATTGGTATATTCGTCCAAATATATGTTTTAACCATAAAATTATTTGATTTTATGTTTAATTTATTAATTTTATTACGACTTTATGAATACTCCAAATCATATAATGTATTTTATGGTTTTAAATTTATTTGTTTAAAAATATAACGCACATGCTCATAATAAATAGATATATTTTAATAATTTTGTCCCTCTTTATTGTCAAATTATTAAAACCACTCAAAATTTTCAAAAACCATGAGAAAATACAATTTTAACTTTAGCAGTTTGAAACATTTTATTTTGTAGATTCTAAAACTGAAATATTAAAGAAATACCATTATATTATTTTATATACTCACCCAACATCCCACTAACTTCACTAAAAATACTTGTAGAAATACACTACTCTACCCTCTTTTCTAAAAAATATTCCCAATGTACCCCAATCTCTCAGAAATCCCTTTTCAATATTTTTGTGTCACACTCTTAAGGTAAGGGATCCTCTCTTTCTCAATTTTATTCCAGAATTAATTTTACGTTATACCCTATTAATGTTAAATTCCATATGATGGGATATGTTTTATAACCTCACCCATACTTCCCATATAATGTATAAATTATGAGGGAGCCCTTTCTCTCTAATTAATCACTCCCATATACACCCATTACCATTACAAAATTTCATAATCATTATTTTCATTCCTTTTTTATTGGAGCATATTTATTACTATATGCCTTATTTTTATAATCCCAAATGAATGGAAACACTTTATTGTCCCTATTAATTTTCACTTCATTTAAAAATTATGAGATACCCATTTATCTCTTATCAACTCAATTATTAATTTTTAATTGATGTTGTTAGGTTGCCGAATTTTAAAAAATCTTTTTCATTTCCAAACCAATTTTATTGTGAATATTGTAACCATTTTAAAATATGTGTGTTCAATTTGATGAACATATAAATTGTTATTAAGGACATAAATGAATAAATTACACTCTCCTAGATAGAGAAATAAATTATGAAAATTAATGAATCCATGTTTTATGATCTCTGTGGTAGACATAATTATGAGAAAAAAATGAAATTGACACGTTTTACTAGAATTATATAGCTCTCAAATTCATTTGGTAATGTTTAGTATCATGATATGCCATGTTGGAATAGTAGTGTACTTGATTCCTTTATAGGTATTTCCCCCAATGAATTGTATAGTTTTTATCTTTGACTTATAATGCATCATTTTATGTTTTTTACACATTTCCCATCTTATAATTATCTTTCTATATCATTCCTTATTATTATAATTCATTTACGCCTCATTTATATGCCTTGTATAACATGTATTATTACCTTCATGTTAATATTTCTTTATTCTTCTACTAGGCTTTATGGATCCCAATTTCATTTATATTGTCTCCAGGTTATCCGATGCATTTTAAGCTTTAGAATTTTAAAGAACTTTTCAATATAGATGTTGTAATACATGTTTAATGTTGTAGTGCAATGTACCTAATTACCAAATACACTGGACTTATAGGTCATTTCGTTTGTATTAAGTTCAATTATTATTTAATTAAATAATGTATTAATTTATAATAATAATAATAAAGGTTATTATCTAATCACTTATATATGATTCTCATAAGTCATAGTTAGTACATAAATTATGTATCCCTCTAATTCATCGGGTAAAAATGCATATATCATGAGATAAATAGGACTAGATGCGGGAGTGGACCCAATTTAGTAAAGAAATAAATCCCCTACCAAATTATCAAGAGTGATCCTTGACTAATATGACTACGTAGGGAGTAAACCCAGCCCACCATGATCATTTTGGTAGTAAATGTTGACTATTAATGAAAAACATTTATATGCCGATTTTCATGAAAAAAAATCTATTTTTCGGGCCAATATTATGATCTCTTGGATTGTATTATTTTATTTCATTGTGATTCATGTTATAAGAACCATCAATCATTATCCCAAGAGTCAATAATATGACTAATTATATGTCATATTTGTTTTTCAAAAGTTATTCTCATATTATTCTACACATATGACCATGTTACGTTTCTGTGATCATTGATATCACTATTACATAACGTTATTGAGTAACTAAAGTCACCCTTTCTAATTATTACTTTCCCTAGATAATGAAGAATATATTTTAGTATTATTTTTTAAGACGGATTTTAGTTATGAAGAACCTAGTAGGGGATGATGTAGTACACTTATGAACCAATTTTTTTAGTATTTGTGGTTCCAAATACACTAAACATTTATAGTCATAAGTCTTTCTTTCTATAAAATTAAATTAATATTCATCTATTAAGATGTAAAATAAATATATGATAATCATCGGTCTTTATAGTAGGTACTAGAGGATAGGTTTAGTTTTCCATTGGATACTAGGATAAGAATTATGATAGTGAGAAAACTTAGGATCATAAAATTTTTAAATGATGTCCTATATTATGGTAAATAAAATTGTTTGCAGAAAACATAATTGTCTAGACACAACAAGTTGATGTGGTTTTGGAATAGGTTCACTTATGGGTAATAATATTAAAAATATATGTCCTAGTATATCTCATCCATATTTCTAGTTCATGATATGTGTTCCCTTTCTATGCACCTTCTTTCACACTCCTAGGGATACTCTTAGGTTAATGAACATTTTTATTTATGAACCATCATTAAGGGTTTTAGTAGATGATTTCCTTGAATTAAATAGGAAGGTTTCAATATTTAAACATCAAATAATTTCTTTTTTTATTATATGTATATACACTATGTTTATAGTTTCCCACACTATGATTTTTGGTTTTATTCAATTGATGGGACCTAAAGTAATCCTGTAAATCTAACAGAAATGGAATAATAAATGATTGTTCACCTGAGTAACCAAATATTAGGGGATCCGGAATGAAAAATATTATTTATGTGATTACAAAAACCATTTGATGCTATGAATCATATTGATCCTCCAAATATGAAAATAATGTAACCACATTATTTGATTCCACCATCACATAATATCCATATTCTTTTGGTAGGACAATTAATCCCTTAGTTACTGAAAAATGAAACAATATCATTGAAATGTCATTTTCTATTCTCTGGTATTCTGAATATAAAATATCAATTTAAATACCTATCATCTAGAAGTAAAATAATATCAATGGTTTACTATTATCTATTGTGTGATACAACCTGAAGAAAATGACTCCATGGATTTTGATGATTAAAGATATAATTTTACTATAAGAACATTCCTATAATTCTTTATGCAAAAATGGTCAAGGAATTTCTTGACCTTAATAGAAAGATGATGATTCTATTTGTTCATATGAGGAAAAATTTAAAAGACAGATAATGTATGATTATTGTAATCTCATCCAACATGAATATAAATTTACTTTATTATTGAGTGGATGAAAACAATTTCATTTAAAGGAGCCATCTATAAGGGAATTTACAAGTAATGAAGAACTTGTTTGATGTGTAATCAATGTGGAAATGATTATTGGAGTTAAGGATTAGTCTCATAGTCTTGAAAAGTAAATAAATATTTAATTTTAATTAAATACTAAAAAACATGATGAGAATAATATTATCATTCCATTATCATCTATGTGTTGAGGGAAAAATGGTGGAAATTTTCCAAATTGGACTGGTAAATTATTTAAGTATGTAAATGAAATAAAATATAAATTTTAATGTTTAAGTGATATGAATAATTTTGAATAATGAGAATGATCCATTGAATTCACCATTCACACTCTAGTTTTTAAAATGTATTGAGTATTTTAATAATGAATAACAATGATAAAATCATAATTCTAATTATCATTATTTATGTTAGCAAATTATTAAGGCTAGAGATAACAATAAATATCATTAAATCCCTATTTATAATGATAGGAATAATAAAAATTAGGTAAAACATACACATATCATCCACTCTAGAGTTTATAATTTCTTATTTGACTTTAGAACTATCGTAACTTTAATATATAAATTATTTTAAAAGGGTATCAAAATGACACTACAATTGTTATATTTTGAATTAGAAGTGAAAGAACCGAATGTTCTCATTATCATATTTGAAGTTTATGATTATTGTATAGATGTAGATTATTGGAATGTTCTTCCAAAAAATATTTTTATTCTCCCATGTGTTGTGTTTGATGTATTTAAGGCATGGATTTGATATATATACAAATATACAACATCAATTATTGAGTACGAGAAGCGACATTGGATATTTTTGAACAATACTTTGATCATATATTAGTGAAATCATAAATAAGAACTTTTGATAGAGATCACCTTCATTATCCTGATCTTTATTCCTATTCAAAAGGGTGATTATTTCATATGGTTTGGGGGAGAATCAACCTAGATGACATGACTATTTTATGGGAGTTTTTATGATGTCTTTCTAGAAATATTTTCTTATTCATCAACTAAATCTTGATGTTATTATCTCAATAAAACTCATAACTGGTGTGACACCTAATTTAAAAAATATTTATAGAATAGCCTTGATTGATTTGAAGTAATTGAATAAGAAACCCATGGAGAATGTTGACAAGGTATTCATTTAGTAAAGTCTACCAACATGAGGTACACCTATTATTTTTGTTAATAATAAATATGTATTGATGTGACTCTATAATGATTATTAAGAACTGAACAAGATCAAATTCAAGAACAACTATCCACTACCCCATATGGATGATTTTTATCAACTAGGTTTAGAAAAATTCTTTTTCAATATTGACCTTCATTATGGATATTATATCGTGAGGGTCAATAAGGAGGATATGCCCAAGAAATAATTCCATATAATTTATTTACACTATGATTATAATGTGATTCAATTTAGTCTTACTAATTCCCCCACCATCATTATTGATTTAATGAATACTGTCTTTAGAGATTGCCTTGATCAGTTTTTTAAGAATTTATATATGATATTATAATTCATATTAATAGTTATAGAGAGAGCATGAATTTCATTTTATAATTTTAATAAAGACCCCAAAGAAGGATATGTTATATGAAAATGTTTCTAAGTCTGAATTTTTGATACTTAAAGCACACTTGTTTTATCATATAATATCAATGATGGTATATAAGTGAATCCTTCAAATATTGAGGCTATTAAATGTTGTACAAGACCAACCACGGTGAATGAGAATGGTAGTTTTCATAGTTTGGATAGATACTATAGAAAATTTGGTGAAACATTTCTCATAGCCACCCAATATTCCCACCAAGATAACTCAAAAAGGATCTAAACTCAGTTGGATATATGAATATCTAAAACATTTCAAGGAAATGAAGATAATTTTATACAGTGAATGTATTCTTACATTACCCAATAGTTGATAAGGGTTTTTAATCTATAATGGTGCATCATGGAACTTCTCATATTTTTCTATGTATTATTTTTTAAAGTTATATGGATTGATTTTGAGACAATGCGCTAAGACAAAATACTTTTCTGAGGCTTAGTGTTTCGGAAATAAATGTTCTAAGAATATTAATCTTTTAATAGTATGGCCACAATATTTTCTTATAGAAGTGGAATATATCATAAATAGGTTCTTAGATCAGAAATCTGAGGGCACTGTCAAATTCAAATTAGAGGCTTTACCTAAGGCCCGACCTAAAATTTTCAATGTGGGTGTTCTGTAAAAAAAGCCACCAAGGATGTAACCGTAAAAAAATTATATTATTTTATTTTATTTTCCAAATCCTAATAAATCATGAATAGTAACTCGGATTAGAAATCTGAGACCACATTAGATTTTATAATGTGGTGTTTTCCCTAGGAATGAATTAACATTAGTTTCTACAAGTTGATTGTGAATATGATATCGCGAGACATAACATTAATAAAATAATTTAACAATAATTATTCTGTTGGTTCAGTAGAAAACAATGTTAGAAAATATTAAGGAATATTTCTTATGTAAGTTACCTAGCCTTAGAAACCTTGGTGAATCTTTGGAGGATGTTTTGAGATTTCTCTCTCCAGAAATAGCGGTTGATCATGGATTGACAACTGACACACCTCATATTTGAAGGATATTGCCTATGGAAATGATGTCTTGATCATTAACTGGTAGAAAAGGATTAAAATAGAGGTAGGTTGTATTTTTCAACCTTTTTATTTCTCCATTCATAATTTCTACAATAAACATAAATAAATTGACAAATGGATTGATTCATTGATTATGTATACTACGATAAAAAAATTATCTTTGTGGGGTTTTAACAAGAGATTAATCTTTGTAAAAAATGTGTTATTTAATTGTCATTCTAATTATGAAAATTCTTGATTGAAACAATCATCAATTGATGTTCATTCCTTTCTTCGGTTGTTGTGATTTTCTCCGCCCAATTCATTATTTTTCACAGGAATTTTTCATTTGGCTCGTCACTCGACAAATCCCAATCAATCAAACGTTGTGCACCCAATTCGTAGAACGATGATCTGATATCATAGATCATGGATCTGCCTAATATGAAGGAGGTTCAATGACATAGATGGAGATGTAAAAAATGTGGATGATTCTAAAATATTTGTTCATTTGCGTTTATTTGTACATAATTAAGATTGAAAATTTTATGTATTTTGTGAGTAGATTGGAAGAGAAACCATGTTGATCTAGAAATGACATGACATGACGAGCTCAGATCTATGACTGTTCAATTTTTCGGGCATTGCAGGGGGCCATTGGTATGTAGAAGGGACCACCAGCACAACAGCAATGGTCGACGACGACAAAAGGTTTGCTGCAATAGAGGCGGGACATGTTGACAATGTTAGTTAGTGGGCGTTAGTCGCGGAGGCTCTAATGGGGATGACATAGGCCAATGTAGAGGCGATCCATATGAGGTATAGAGGAGAACCACATTAGACTAGAAGGAGAGTTGCATGAGATATGGTGGCTACAGAACAGGTTGGCCCAGACAGGGTTGGACCAGTGGTCCAGGTCTTGCTGGTGGGCCGGTTAAGACAAAGTGAACCCAGGATGGATTCGGGGTGGCAGTGATGAAGAACAGTTATATTTGACCATGACGTTATACCATTGGTGTAGAAACCATATGTCTGATTGAATGGTCAGTCAACCATCCTTGGTGGTTGACCACGTCAGTCGACCATGGTAGTAGTGGAGACCTAACGCGGTGGTGGGTTTGTAGTGCCCTATAGTTCTATCGGTAGTTTAGCTCAAATGATCATATCTCCTAATCAAAAAAGTACATTTGATGATCTGTATGTGACCTTGAGACCCTAAAATTTATAAAATAATTTTGTTGAAAGTCATTAGTTTTTAATTTGGACCAGTATAGGTTGAGAGTGTTCCCTTAGTATTTCCCTCGAGGGTTCAGTATAATATTATCTCCACATCAATATATTTTAAACCCCATTAAAGGTCATGTCCTAGATATGGTATGTTATCCCAACATGGTATTTGATTATGATCCTATATCATCTCTAGTGGAATTTTATGGAACTAATTTAACCATAGAGAGTAGGGCGTTGGTCATCCATCTAGCGGGCCACATCAGTTGGGTTATTGGTATTCCCCAATGTATTTGATGAGAATACTCTATGTTGCGGGTTGATTCATATTGGGTACATGGTATTCCCTAGTGTTTTTTTGATGGATCCCTTCTCTGGGTAAAATAGTATTCCTTCACCAATGAACACTCTTTGGGATGGGCCCCAAAGTGAGAGACCTCTTCATTAATGTCTCCAATGATATCATGGGTCGATGAGTGATTTCTCCCAAAATGTTTGTGCTTTAAGAAGAATCATGTAGTTGATAATTTGTTGGGAAAAACCACTAGAAATTTTGTATTTTATTGTGTATATCTGTATATTCTTAATATATGCATTGTATATATATACTTGTGTGGAGAATACTGTACATTTCATTATGTAAGTCATGTGTGGTATTTTATCTGTTAATCAGATAAGGAATTCCTTTGTGGTAGTCATGTCTTGTATTCATTTATGGTAATCCTATGTGTTAATCCTATGTGGTTTTCATGTCTTTTATTCCATTATGGTAATCCTTTGTGACAATCTAATGAGGTATTCATTTTTGGTAGCCTTGTGTGGTATTCCTTTGTGGTAATCCTTTATGGTAATCATGTGTGCTATTCCTTTGTGGAAATACATTATGGTAATATTTTGCGGTATTCCTTTATTTTAATCATTTATGGTAATGTTGTGTGGTATTCCGTTGTGGCAATAATGTGTGGTATTCCTTTGTGGTAATACCTTATGGAAATCTTTTGTTGTATTCTTTTATGGTATTCCTTTGTGAAAATAATTTATGGTATTCCTTTGTGATAATCCTTTTGCGCTAATCCTATGTGGGATTCCATTTTTGAAAATCTTGTGTGGTATTCCATTATATAAATCCTTGTGGTGTTACTTTGTGGTATAACTTTATGGTATTACTTAGTGGTTTATAGTTGTCCTACTATTTATTATTTTACTCACCCATTCAAGGGATTTTCCAACATAAGTCTTGTCTTGTTTAGATAATTGACCCTTTGGCAGAGTCCTAAAAAGACAATGACTAGATGGTCTTTAATGATACCAAAAAGACTGAGGTGTTCCTGTGGCTTTCAAATAGTAGTCTCGGTACATTAACTTCTATTGTGTACTTCTGTTACATACTCTTTATTATGGTATTTTATTTGAGCTTGTTTAAATTCCAGTAGTTCTATTTTCATACTCTGTAGTGACATCATAGTGGTATGCATGCATTGTTGAAATAGTGTTTTTTTTACATTTTATCATTTTTTGGGCTTTGTAATGTGTGTCTGAGTATATGTGCATAAGAAATGTGGACCATGTTTTTGATATGCCTATTCTGTTCTAGTCACCATCCCCAGGACTATTGAAAGAGGTATTGGGGAGTTGCAACACGAGAACCACTAGGATAGTTCATGACACATCCAATAAGGTATTATGATTCATTATCATGATGAATGATATGGAGATATATTTTACCTCATGACAATTAATGGTTCATTATTAAAATTAAAAAAATCTGGATTTGGAGTTAGTTGAGGTAATTTTTTTAATTAAATATATGAATGTATTATATTTATAGATAATGGTGGGATATATATACTAATAACAAAATTTTAATGTATATATTCACATAAGAAATATTTGAATATACAGCAAAGAATATGGTTGTAGAATATTAGATATTTTAACATCTCAATTCATTACCTTATGGGGAAGGTGAAAAAGGTGGATAATTCTTTTAATTATAAGGATAATTATATCTTATCTTTAGTAAGGTTAAATAAGATAAAAAATTTATGGATTTTTAAAGGATGGATCTGGATATTTGGAAGGATATGGTAAAATATTATCTTTCTCAAATGAGTGTTCAACCATCTATCCAAGATATGATTAAACAAGAATATATGAAATATATTGATATTTAGATAGTATTCATAAATTATCCTGAGTTTGATGTTGGTTTTGAGATAATTATAAGATTCAAAAACCGTGTATGTCTTTCATCCATGACATAATTGAAGGAGTTGTTAGAAGATAGTCATAATTGTTAAGTATCTATTCATCTTAGATGTACTTAGATGTGTAGATTTATGAAAGTGTAATTCTATTAGGATGGTTTAAGGAGATATATTGTAGATTTTATACCTCGGTGTGTGGTATATCAACTTATTTAGGTTTAGAGACAATTGAATAAGGGGATTATACAACCATTACACATTGCAAAATGGAAATGGGAAAAATCGCCATGGTTTTTTTAATAAGAATACCCAAAAATTCTAATCAGAATAATATTTTATAGTTTGTAATCTATTCCCATAAAAAGCTAAAACAATTCATCGTTTTTAGATATTATTATTATTTGGATGAGTTGTTTAATATATACATTAAATAAGTGGTATGGTTTCATGGAGTTCCACATTCTATTATATCTAATAAAGATCAGAGGTTAAATTGAAAGATCCTCTAATGTAATCACTAAGATCGGGAGATGGAGTTGATTTTCATCACTATTAATCATCATATGATTGATTATCATTAAAATAAAACCATTCAAGCCATCCAGTCATCGTATTTCCGGGATCCCCGTCTGGGAACCTGTTGCCACTCACCATCACTGTCGCTGCCGATCTCTGACCCTACAGAGAAACTCGCCACATGTGCTGGTGCCGGGCTCGACCTGACTATGATGTTGTTGACCTGGTCTTGAAGCCAGTCTTTAAACACATAGCATTACTTCAGGGTGTGCCCCAGAATCTGATAATAAGGACAGTAGTAGGGGCGATCGGTGAGATTCACCTATGCCAGCATTCTGCACTCGGGCAGGAGCACAATCCCTTGCTCTATAGCACTTCGGAAGTAGCCAGGGACCTGATTTTCATTGAACGAATAAGTCTGGTGCCTTCTTTCCGGATAGGGGGTCCTGGGGTCCTGGCCCGGATGAGGGGTCAGGGGGTCCTCTCGAGGAGGCAGCGCCAGATTGTCTCTCCTAGGTGGAGGTGGCGCATTACGAGGGGGAACCGGTCGATTCTGAGGCGGTCACTGCTGGGCGGGAGCCTGCGCTTGAGGTGGAGGACCTCTGCGGGGTTGTGGGGATGGTGCCACTGGTAGTAATTCCAGCTACCTAGGGGCTTCTATTTGGGCCACTGCGGTGGGTTCGGCTCTAGAGGTCCTCCTGGCTGGGATCATATGGGTCAAAGAACGTGACTGACTAGCCTGTTGCAGAGCCTCCTCAAGGCGCTGAGCCTTATCATAGAAATCTCTGAACCCTCTAGGGTAGTTCTGGGAAATTATGGAGGGTACCAGCTCTGTTTTGACGTTCCCCATAGACACCATCAGTAATTTCTCCTGAGTCAGTGGCATATCAAGGGAATATGTAAGTCCCTTCCACCGGGCGATGAAATCTGCGACTCACTCATCAGGCCTTTGCTTTCACTTGAAGAGGTCTGCAATGCTGGTCTTCCGCGTGGTGGAGCTAAACTGGTATAGGAACTTCCGGGAGAGATCCTCCCAACCGGTCACTGATCCGATAGGGAGCTGGTTGTACCAGACGAATGCAGGACCTTCCAATGTCTGTACAAAACATCAGAGCTTGGCGGCTTCTTGCTGGGGTGGGGTCCCCAGCATGGGGCCACACCTGGAAGAAAAATGAGCCAAGTGTTGCGGTGAGTCCCCAGTCCCGTTGAAGGGTGAGAAAGTGGGGTTCCCAAAACCCGGGGGTGCGTGCATATCATCCACCCACGCGGGATACGGCTTTCCATCTGGTGGGACCGTCACATGCCGCATTTCCAACGCTTTGAGGCAGGCTGTGAGTGCCGCTATCAGATCATCCGGGTGGGGGTCCCTGTCTTTACGGGGATCCCTAATCACAAGTGCATTTCCAGGTTCTTCACCATGGTAGATGGCATCAGTAGCTCGTGGATCGACTGTTGGAACGACCTGTGGGGTGACTGGGTGAACCTGGACTGGATTCTTCAGATTGCCCCATCATTCAGGTAGGTGGGGGTTGGCGAGGCGTATCGCGCCCTCTTGCCATAAGTTCCGGCTTCTTCCCTGTCTGCGGAAGTAGAATGATCGGGGTTTCCCAGAGGCATCTCAGTGGAGGGAAATTGTTCTTGCCCCTGCTGCCGCGGCCTGGGATTACCATAGTCGGGTTGCCACTCCGCAGCACGCTCAGCCAAGAGTTCATCAACCAGCCTCTTCTTCTCATCAAGATGCTGGCATAACGTTGCCTTCTCAGGATCTTCGTCCGTTTTCTGCACAGAGGCAGACGGGTCGAAGTTCTTGACAGTTCCGATGGGCTCCTTACCCTTGCTGGTATTTCGACCGAGTACCAGCGACTCGGTGGGTATACGGAGGCCTAGGAGGTTCCTCTGCTGATGGGTAAGCCTCCCTGATGGGTCTAGCAGTGGCAGTACGCCCTCAGGGGGTAATTCTCTATCAAGAAATTCAAGATCACCTTCCTTGTCCACTACGTCACCCATGTGGACCGCGACCCCTCTCGAGGGAATATCCTCAATGTCGCATAGCGAATCGGGCTGTCGTCAGATAGGGTCGAAGAAGAGAGCGAAATAGTGTCCCCAACCACGGACTTGCACATGGGGGGTAGCTTTGCTGATGACTCTACGGAGGACTTTGAAAATCTGAGCACATTTCCGTTGAAGGGCGCTCTGACAGCCTGGGGACTCAGGGGGCTGGGCCACAAGGAGTGCAGCCAAATCGATCATGTGGCATTGCTCGCCGATTTCTTCGAAGTGCTCTCGACATATGGGGTACACCACCCACTTGTAATGAAGGAGGAAGTGTGTCGCCCATAGGGTTCAACAAAAGCAGCCCACTTCTTCAGGGGTGAGGGACTCTGGTGCGCGAAAGTTCAGCGCCGCCGTCAGCCAGAACTTCTCCGGGAAGTAATCCTCTACGAGAATGCTCCAGAAGCTCCTGGGTTCGGACTCGGGGTCTGGCCCTCTATTGCCCCACTCGTCAACCTGGGGCGGCTGAGGGACCAGTAGCGGTACCGAGGCGGACCTCTGGGATAGTAAACTCGGCGGCAGAGAATACGGCGAACAAGCTGACTGGCCGCCGAATTCCTTACCATCCTCTGAAGAGTGAGGTGACCTGGCAACGATGTCACGATACGATGGGCTAATATCCACATCTTCCAGCATAGGAATCGCGACTGCCGGCGATAGGTCATGTCATCTCTCTACCACTGTTGGCCCCCAAAATAGCTCTATGTGATCTATGGTGGAGGTAGAGGGAGATTCTGGTAAAAATAGTGGTGGTTTCATGGTCGAGACCTGCGGAATTTCCACGATATCTTCCTCCTAGATATACCTGCAGAGAGAGGTGGGAATCTGGTGGACCTCTCATTTCGGGAGAATGAGGCTAACGCGCCTGGTTCCCGCCCCCGTCCTTGATACGGAGGAGCGGGGATAAGGTTCCATCGCTGAGTCACATTCTGCTTTAGAGTCCGAGAATTGGGCAGGTTTGATCTCCACCCGGGCCTTCAAAAGACTCTTCTTATGGCGGCGACGACCGACTCTCCTGCCCCAGGGTGGCTCTTCGAGACAAGGTTGATTCTAATCATGTAATCTCAGGGCGGTGCTGGCGTCGTGCCGGAGAGGGACCCCGCTCGAGATAGCCGAGGTGCGAGTGGCACCAGGGCCAATGTCGAAGGTTACATGGGGAGGACCTCCATGGACAACACCCATGTGGGCGGAGCCTCTGTTGGAATCAGAAAGAGAACAGGGAGGACATCCATAGTTGATGCGGGCGGAGCAAGGCTGACCTTCACTCCTCGAGTTGCTGGGGCGAGGAGGACCTTCACCCATTGCAGAGAGAACGTAGGGAGGGCCCCCACGTTGTAGAAGGACCGGATGGGTAGTGCCCTCAGATCGGCTGTCGGGGAAGGAGGATGGACTCCAAACTCTATATAGTGGGCGCGGGAAAGGTTTCCGCGCCGAGCGTCACTGCCGCGGGGCAGGTCTTCCTTGGTGATGGGGGTAGCACGAGGCATACCTCCATGAAGAGATTCAGAGTGGGGAAGGCCCATACTCTGAGGAGTAGTGGTACGGGGAGGGCCTCCGTATGGTGTGAAATCACCGCGGGTTAGTTCGCGGCGATAACCACTCAGGCCTGTAACCCGGAGAGTCAACCCAGCCTGCCCGTGGGGTAGTTGGGGTCTCGATCGTGGTTGGGTGAGGGAGTGCCCCTACTCAGTGTATGCAGGGACTCCATGATGCATGTCGGTGGTGGCTCGGGCCACTGTAGCTGTTGACATCGATGCACCTGGGCGAGAGTCCTCAGCCCGGGTCCGGCGCTATCATCGGGTCAGACGAGCTGGCGCAGGTGGGGTAGGGGCATGGCATGCCTACTCTTCCTACGGAGTCTGACGGCGGCACTAACGCAGCTAGATGAGAGCCCTTTCCTGAAGCCCTTGGGTCGGGACCCTGAGCGGGTCGAGCTGGACATCACCCACCTCATCAGCATAAGGCGAGGAGTGGTCGAGGCGTTCCGGGGACAGGCTCCTGAAATGGTTGAACGTTGGGGTGGGGAGAAGGGGCTCCCTACGCGGCCTGTTAGGGCGGCATTAATGGTGGGTCCTGGATGCCTCCAGGTCCAGGTGGGCTATATCCCGAGTTGGGATGACCCCTTCCTCCTCGTACCTGCGTACGAGGTTCTTGATCACCCTTCGATGGATGGCCTCTGATGGGGAAAGGGGACATGGGCGCCCCGTATTCCACTATGTGGTGGCCGTCGTGGGGGCAGCGGTGCCATGTGGGGTGGCTATGGCGGTGTTGCCCCTACCCCTGTATAGGTGAGCGGGTGGGGATCATGTCTCTCTAACAGCAACATGTTTCATGAGAAACGAAGGGATCAACTCATCAGCACTACGAGGAAAGGGATTGACAACCAGTGCCCCCATCATCCTTCCAATCTCCACGTCTGTAAGAAGGATCCACGCCAACATGCTGCAGAATGGAGTGCCCCACGTTCTACTGCCCTGACTGCCGGTGAGTTTCATGACAGGCCCGCTATTTGCTTTGCGAGACTAGGCACCGGAAATCTAGATCTCGTGACACGTCAATCTACTGGTTTCTCGAATTCTACTAATCTCCACGTTGAGGAGAATAATTTCACATCGGGTTCACCATTTCTATTTCCGACGCTTTCCCCAGGGTGCGCACATCCATCTGTCTGTGAAGGAGGACGCGCTGTGCTATTGCCCCGCATTCCCGCTTTCCAAAGGGGGGTGGCATTCGCACCTTATTCAGGGATGTCTGCTCCTTGATCGAAACAGGATGATGGAATGTCGGTTCATACTTCTGTGAATTCCTCCTCAGAACTCGTCACCTAGTCCGGGCCACCCTCATAGATTTAATACGTTGTTTGTGAAATTCTGTCCAATGCCATGTTTCCATGGAAGCCGGTTAATTACACTGCTTCTGTCGGGACATTCCAAAGGGTCCAGTCAGGGCAGCAACCTTCAGTCAGGGGAGTAGTCACGTTGAGACATTAGTAGCGTGTCAAGATACTGGGGACCTGGCATGTCTGTCTATTGTCCCTGGTCACAGGGCTTCTCTAGGGCATGGAATCCTGAGGCATCCCACATCGAGCGTGGGGAGTTATATGCCATAGACACATATCTGAGGTGTTCCTCATCTTCCATTCTTTAATACAGGGTATGCCGCGAGTTTAACATCCAGTGGAGACGGATCAGCCCAATCATAGCCTTATCTAGAATGGATCGGATTGATGGATTTCCATTGAAGGGGTGCCGATACCAGGACCAGCCTATAGACGGTTGTGAAGAGGAGTGGATGGATGGATGAATGAAGTGAGGAGGGGGATGGAAAGGGACCATCGTAAGGGCGACAATGAATTTGGGATTGAGTCTCGAAGAGACCTCCTACCTATCCCCATGGCAGGGAATCAAAGTCCACGTTGTTAGAATGGTGCGAGCAAGCCGACATGAAGGTGGACCTTGGCCCGATGGATGTTGTTAGTTAACCGACGTGAAAGTGGACCTTAGTCCGATGAGGGATGGGCTTGAACCTTGGGAAGGCTTCCTACGTACCATGCCTTGACATGGATCAAAGACCTCGTAGTTCAAAGGGTTTCATCAGTGAACCGACGTGAAAGTACACCCAGGGGTCCACTAGTGGTGGGCTTGAACCCCGTGAAGGATTCCTACGTATCACGCCTTTACATGGATCAAAGACCTCGTTGTTCAAAATGGTGTTGGGTGTCAGAAAACCGACATAAATGAGGGACCTTGGTCCGATGGGAGATGGGCTTGAACCTATGGGAGGCTTCCTACGTACCATGCCTTGACATGCATCAAAGTCCCCGTAGTTCGGGATGGTCACAACGGCTTGACGTTAGACTGGGATGCAGTTTAACATCATACTGGACGAGAGTGAAACCTAACGTAAATAAATGACGGGCGGTGGGCTTGAACCTCGTGGAGGATTCTTACGTACCATGCCTTGACATGGATCAAAGTCCCCGTAGTTCGGAGGGGGGGCTTCGTCGGCGAACCGACGTGAAGGTGAACCCGGGGGGTCCACTTGTGGCGGTCTTGAACCTCATGAAGGATTCCTACGTACCATGCCTTGACATGGATCAAAGTTCTTGTAGTTCGGGAGAAAATGTGGGCTTGGCACACTGACAAGGAGATGGTTTGGGCCAATTATTTTTGGTCTTGAACGTCAGGAAGGCTTCCTACGTACCATGCCTTGACATGGATCAAAGTTCTCATAGTTCGGGTGGTGACAACGGCTTGCTATCGAACTGGAATGCAGTTTAATGTCATGCTGGAAGAAGGTAGAACTCAACGTGAATTGTATGACGGGTGGGCTTGAACCTCATGGAGGCTTCCTACGTACCATGCCTTTACATAGAGCAAAGACCTCGTAGTTCAAATGGGTGTGCACTTTGATGTCATGCGGGACGGGGGCATACAGTTTAACGTCATGCGGGACGGGGGCATGCAGTTTAACGTCATGCTAGACGAGGGCATGTAGTTTAATGTCATGCTACACGAGGGCATGCAGTTTAACGTCATTCTGGACAAGGGAATGTAGTTTAATGTCATGCTGGACGAGGGCATGCAGTTTAATGTCATGCTGGACGAGGGCATGCAGTTTAACGTCATGCTGGACGAGGGCATGCAGTATAACATCATGCTGGACAAGCTGTTGTCATGGCCAATGAAAGCTCTAAGCCCACGTGAGTCATGCTCGGTGTGAGAAACAAGGGATAGCAATGACCTGACGATCACACCGTGAAGGGTGCGTCCGTGTGAAGAAAATATGAGCTTACGTGTTAGGCGGCCCATGGTGCGGGGACTTACTCCAGGATGGAGGCACGAAGTGAGATAGAGCGCAGTGAAAGAGGGATTTGGGACCAATGATGGGAGGTTCCTCGTTCCCTATCACGTCCTCCACTAACATTGGTAGTGGGGAAGTACAGAGATGCAGTGGTGCAGCCATCCGTTGGGGAACTAGGTTTTCCCTTCTCCTTAGAACATTCGCCGCTCCAATAAGGAGGATATCATCCCTTGTGGATGGGTGATTCCACTCTTGTGGAGACGAGTGGCTTAAAAAATGTTCGAGCTGGGGGGACCCTTCGTGCGAGGCACGAGGTTGGGTCACAGTTTAACATCATGTGTTGAGGACGTGGTGCTTGGCAGTTTAACGTCCTGCAGCTCGGACGAGGTGGGTTCACTCCACACCCTTAGGACTTACATAACTGGTAAACTCTTGTCCTTGGGGAAGGGAAGGTACTGGAAAAGCCATGGTCAAGGGTGGTTGTGGAGCGAACCATTTAGTGCTCCACATTAGCGTGGCTATGCGAAGAAGTAATAGTCGTTAGCATGCCTATGCGAAGAAGCATTAGGCGAAGCGACGCTATGAGTGGTATTGTCCGTTGGTCTTTGAAATTACATCGTGCATACCTGGAGGGTCGTACAGGAAGCGGAATTTCCAAGCAAAGGAGTGTGCATCGTGAAGCAGAGTTCTTTAGCCTTAGAATAGAGAATAGGTGTGAGTGGAGTGTGCTTCGCGAAGTGGAACAGTATTCGCGGGGCACTGCCTAACGAAGAAGAGGTGCCTCGTGAAGTAGGGTGCTGCGAAGCAGTGTGCTTCGCGATGTGTTGCGATCCTGACTTAGTATAGGGATCACTAGTACAGGTTGTGTGTTTCGCGAAGCATAAACGCTCTGTGGCTACCTGGGTTCCCTTGGGAATCCCCCTCCATCGCGAATGCCCTTGAGCTTCGTGAAGGGAATCCCTCTCGGAAGAGGGGATAAAAACAAGTCAAAGCGAAGGCGTCACGCGAAGTAGAAGCACCTCGCGGATCTCATGATTCCTTGGGGCAATGAGTGCTTCGCGATTTGGGATAGGAGAAGCCGAAAGGTTGGATAGTCCGTCTATGGGATTCAGGGGGAGCCTAGTATTTATAGGCATGGGGCGCCACGAATCAGAATTCACGCGCCGCCTCAGGGGCTTCGCGGCGCGCTCGCGAATGTCAAACTCATTCGCAGAGAGTTACTGTCTCCCGAGCTTCGCGGAGGGCTCACGAACATCAAACTCATTCGCCGAGAGTTACCACCTCCCGAGCTTCGTGGCGTGCTCGTGAACATCAAACTCATTCGTAGAGAGTTACCACCTCCGGAGCTTCGCGAGATCGTGATGCTTGGGGTGCTTCACGTCGGTGCTTCGTGAGGCAGCGTGCCGGCCCTCTTTTCCATCCCTTCATTTTATGAAATATTTTGGCGGCAACAAATGCCCCCCCCCCCTCAGACTTGGAGCCACAAAAGGCTGAAGGGTCGAAGTCTGAGGGAAAATCGCTTAAATCATCGGCGGTTCGCGATGCGCCTTTGCTAAGAAGTCCCACAGTGCTGACCGGGGCCACGAGTCCGGATGCGCCGCGATGATCCGTGCGGGCGGGGCGCGCTACGATTCTCTGGGGTCACCGCCTATAAATATGGGGGTCGACCACTTTTATCTTCACGCAAATTCCTTGTCATTTTTTTCTCTCGATTTCACGAAGCTCTGCGTACTCCGCACCTGCTCTCTGTGAATGGAGCTTCACGGCAAATCGCGGGTCTCTGACTTCGCGACCGTACCAAGCGAACTCTTATTTACCGGCCTAGGCCAGACTCCGCGGCTTGGCCTCACGATCGACCTTCACGATCCATCTTCGTGTCCCAGCATCGCGATCTGTTCTAAGAAAAATCTTTTCGAGTGCCGGAACTGAAATGGCCCATTGAGAAGCTGTATTGGGGGGTGCATGTAGACGCTGCCCGTCGGGATTAGATGACCAATTGTCCAGGCCTTGGGGAGATGGTCTGAATCCATTCGGATCATGCTTCTTTGACAGATCCGCTATCGGAGGGTTAGAAGAATTATCCGCAGTGAAAATAAGCTCCCATTGTATGGCTTCGGGTTGAGGGATGACGTCTTCATCACTGAGGAGAGTAGGGACGAAACAGCTTGCTGGTTCAGGAGCACACCATGTTAGCACCAATGGTTCAGGGCGGCCGATGGTCATGCGCAGGAAGAATTCACACCTGTCACCGCTGACTGTCTCTACAACAATGTGAACGATATTGATGGGAAGCCGCTACAACCAGTGACATCCCCTCCTCTCTATCGTATCATGCTGAAGGCGGCTCTGCAGGATTCGAAGAAGGGATGGTCCGATGAGTGGGACCTGCGCCAGGGCAGAACCTTTACTGATGACTGGGACTAGGCCTACTGGGTAGGCACCTCATGTGAGGAGTTTGGGGCCAAGCTGAGGAGAGTGGGGTTATATGAGGTGGAATGGGCCTCCTAATTCTACATTTACCAACCGAAACAACTGATGCTGGAATTGCTGAGCAGATGGTCATCTAGGAAAAAAAATACCTTTCACCAGCATCACAGGGAGGTGGGAATCAGCCTATGGGATGTCCACTAGATTTCTGGGGTTCCGATCATGGGGGCCATGTATGATGAGTTCCTCCCTGTCATGAGCGCGTGGGAGGATACAGAGCAAATTCCGCGACTGGTGTCAGTGCTGATGGCACTCATCCCTGGAGAGGAAAAGGAGGCAATGAGGGATGATCACTTTAGGAGATGGTTCATGTGCTTCCTGAATTTCCCAGAAAACCGAGAGTTCCCACAGAGGCCTTGAACTTGTCCGAGGGTGGCCCAACGGGGTAAGAGGCACTTTTATTAGAGGGTCATGGAGGACAGCCAATGGAAGACTTGGGTTTTCAGTGTCAGCACTGAACAACATCTGATAGTCAAGCTAGCGGTGTTCATCGCGGCTCTCATCTGCGGTTGGATTCTACCGGTGAGGGATACAAGCATGGGGGTGCAGCCCATCTCTTTTATTATGGCGTCCATGTTGGCCATGGGGCAGCGGATCAATCTGGGGATTCCAATGCCCGCCAAACTGTACAGAATGTTGTGGCACATTAGCGATGGCAAGAAGACGCCAAGGATATGCGGGCCCTTCCACCTCTTGTATGGGTAGATCGCAGCACACATTAGGGGGATTTATGAGTATCCAAACCCTATTTCACCGCAAGGATCAAACATCCTCCCCGCCATCCTAATTGTAGTCAGGAGCTTCTCGTTCAAACTAACCGTGTTGATGGTCCTGAATCAGGTGTGAAGGGCAGATTAGTTTAATTTCCACCCATTCCCATTGCCGACGGGGATACTTACTGACGACGGGTGGGGAACGGAAGAACATAGGTCTTACCTCCTGGCCTTTCGAGGTGGATTTTTTGTGGCACGAGTAGATCGTGAGCCACTCTGCGAACCGTACACCCCGCATCGGTTTGTGAGGCAGTTCTGGTGCCTCCAGTGGCTGACCCTGCAGGTCTACTGGGAGGTGAATCATGAGAAGCACCCATGTGTGATGAAGAAGTTGTGGCTCATGTTCACACGATAATATGGGAAGATGCAAATTTCATTCCCTCCATCCACCGCCGCTTTCGGATTTGTGAGGGAGTATGCCATTAGTTTGGAAGTTTCTTAACCAGGGGAGATGCGGAAGCAGCCAACTATTCGGGTTGGTGATGGTGGGCCTCCTCTATCTCGAGGTCAGGGTCGGAGGGCAGCTAGGACCTCTCGCGGTGGCGGGGCCGCCATGGCGGTGAGACCCGCACTGGCCGAGGGTGCGACAGCAGCGGGGGATCCAGTGATTTCAGAAGATCAGGGCCATCTAGCGGGGCATCCACCGAGGGGATATTGTAGGATATCCACTTAGGCCCCGAGGAAGCGGCTGCGCCATATCAACATGGCAGAGGATTCCATCTTCCCGGAAGCCTGAGACATTTGGGATTTCAACCCGCAATTCCTCATCCCACCCTAGATATGGGCCCACATGAATTGCCTCGGGATGGAATTACTGGGCATAGTACCAGTCCGGGAAGGCTTCATGTCGTCTACGGCGGAGGCAGAGCAATACCTGGACAAGATGGAGGATTACTTTCACTCCAGTGGTGTCCCTCGCCCAATGACAGACCGGGTGAGGGTACTACTGAATCGAACGGTCCCCCCACAGTTATAGGCTACTGATATGAGGGAGCGCTTCCCCCTGTCGGAAAAATAATAGGACTCCTCTCCGGAGGATGAGGCTGGCTGGAGGAGGGAGACCGTTGGAGGAGGGCGAGGTCGGAGACCAAGGCTCAGATTCAGACGATTTCACAGAGGCTCTCGAGGTAGCATTCTGAACTTCTTTTGTTACAATTCATTCTAGGGTGACTATGGACTTCTCACTGATGTTTGAGCCATGAAGGAGCAACTTGTTCTCCAGCCTCATTCTTGCCCCTCGGCGGTTGATGATGTGGGACCTTCAGAACCCGTGCCTATGGCTGCGTCCAGTTCTGCGTCTGGTGGGACCAAAGTAACCGAGGTGGCTCCCCCGGAATCTCCAGACCTTCCAACAGTATACGGAGGGCCTTGCCTCGGGGTCCCGTCGGTACCGGCTCAAGAGAAGCACCAGTAGGTCGATCTCTGTAAGTTTCATCTACCGGTTTCCTTGTCGTCATATGTAGACCATGCCAACTAACGTTTATGTCCCCCTTTGTTGTACAGTTCTCCGACTGGCATGGGCTGCTGCGGCAAGGCTAGTCGGGATGTCTGGTTGCGTCCCCCCTAGGGGAATGCCAGTGATGGTGGTGATAATCCCCCCATCTCATCATACTGCAACACACATCATCACCGGCGGGACCACCAGCAGGGTCATGCCTGAGGTCATCGAGGTGGACTCCGATGAAGAGGATCGGTCGGCCGGTCCTAGTCCTGTCGCAGCTGCTTCAGCGCCAGATGCCGCGCATGATTCAACGCCAGATGCAGATCTTGCCGAGGACTTCCTGCAGGCGTATCCTGCGTACGAGCCTGCCAATCGCACAGACTGGGACGAAACGGCCTCCGACGAGGAAGACAAAAGCATAGTCCACCGCCGGTCATGGAAGCTAATCAAACGCTTCATCAAGGACACCCCCCAAGGGCTATGGCTGGCCAAAATGGACAGAATCCACTCATGGTTGCACGAACGGTGCACTGGGGGAGTGGACGCCCAACTTCCTCACACGCTCATCCGAGATCTTATGGTTGAGAAGATCCGGGAGCATGATCGTGGGCTCAGCGTGGGATGCCAGCAGAGGAAGGCGATAAACATCAAGAAGCTCCAGGAAGCTGAAACCGAGGTCCAATAGCTGTAGACCCAGGCGGATGAGTGCTCAGCCTCTCTGAATGCACAATCTGAGCTGATCTCCCGGTTGAAGGCCCAGCTGGTGGATGCAGATCAGCTTATGAGGCAGGCCTCTGGAAAGATGGTTGCTATTCAGGCTGAGGTAAGAGGGCCAGATCCAAGGATGACGAACTGTGCCCCGATACTGCTGAGGAGGAGCGGGAGCTGAGTCAGCGGCAGCAAACCGTGGATTCCACAAGCCAATGGGTGGCGGAGATGTAACGCTCTTTTGACGGGGTCAACCCGTCCATGGGGGGAGTCAACCACCGTGTATTGTAACATACCAAAAAAAACCTTTTATTGTTACTTTCGTGCTTCAATTTCTTATTTCTTTGTTTTGAATGCCGTAGCGCGCACGATTTCCACTATTTGAATTGCCTCGTTACATCCCTACAATGTTTTCGGGATGTTCGGAGATAATTCTCTAAGCCCACGTGGGTCGAGCCCAATGAGAGAAACAGGAGAGAGTTGCATTCTCGTCCCACCTAACATAGGAGTGGAGACCATGCTCCGAGCATCCGGGATTCGGATTACCAGTCCGGATTTCCGAAATATGGGGGAGGATTGACCGGAGAAGGAACTTTTTCAGAACAACCGAATTACCGTTTCTTCGGCGTGCCCTCATGTACGAATGGTGCAAAACTAGGGGCACTGGAATCAGTCCAAATAGACGGAAACGTGAAGCGTGAATTATGATGCCCTAGATTCATAGCACTGTGGGGATGGCGTGACAATAAGGGACAACCGTTAACTATGGAGGAGAAGACGTATCCTTACTGTGTTAGTCTGTAATGGGGAAAAAAGTGAGGGTCAACCGTTGATCATGTTCAAAACAGGGGACCATGTCACAAATATTGTCGGTCAATATTTCGGGACATTGACCCAGGACAGTTGGCGGACCATAGGTCAAACATCCATACTCTTAGGGTGTCATTCCAAACATGACCAGTCTTCCAGAATGTTGGCCCAGGATGGTAGGTGAGCCGATGCAGCATGGGACCAGGCCGCTAGGGGGTCCTGTGAGACATGAAAGGGGACGAGGGTCCAAATAAGGGGCACACAAAGCGTGGAATATGGAGTGATGGTTTGTCCAAACAGAATCCAACACTTCGGTAGTTACACCGTCGTAGTGGGAGTACACCATATGGGCACATTGGTTTGATCATGGATCATTCCTTCTTTCAGAAAGGGCCTCTCTGTCAAGGGGATTTACTGCTTCCCAATGTAATCTTGGGGCATTCTGAACTTGTTCAGGGTAGAGTCATAGTTACACAGTCCCTTATGAGGGGTACGACCAGGGGGCATAACAGGATTTTATGATTCCTAGGGATGGACCCTAGGTGAAATGCCTGGGTGTCCCTACATATACCATGAGGATGGGAATCAAGCCATACGTAGTTCTGGAAGAATAGTACAGTCAAAGACCAACACTGGCAGGTTAAATCCTCTCTGATAGTGGCTCTGATGCATCCCATGGTTAACATGGGGCATCCTGAACTTGTTCGGGGTAGAACCGCTGTTTAGTGTCATGCGTTGAGGACACATGGACTCCTGTAGTTTAACGTCATATGATAGGACGTGGAATAAAAGGGAAGATACCAGGGAGCGTGTGGTGCGGTAGATATGAAAATGACGTGAATGAGGACTTGGAGTCCAAATCACACCACATACCCCCGGAGGAAATTCTTCAGGTCGAGGGACCAAGAGTGAGGATTAGGCTAGGCCCAAAGCAGATTGGTCGGGCATTCCTACGTACCCCATGAGAATGTGAATCAAGACAGACATAGTTCTAGAAGCGTAGTTTAACGTCATGCGGGATGATGAGAATCCTGGCCGTGTTGGAACACATTCTGCCAAAACTACTAAGCCCACGTGAGCCATGCTCGGTGTGGGAAACAAGAAGTAGTGGTGGGACTTTCCCGACACAGAAAAGGAAAAGTTAGGGAAACAGGATGCTTTGTGAATACCGGCCCAATGACACTAACATGATCATTTAGTTCACCTAGATGCATGAAGATAAAGAGCCGAGTATGATGGAATTCCAGTTGAACATGTGGATGTGGAAATGTGTGAATCATAGCGCCTGAGATTCAGATCACGATGATGGCAGCATGACGATGGAGAATAACTGTTGACAAGGGCGGAAGCCTAGCATCCATATTGCGTTAGCCTAGAATGGGGACAGACAAATGAGGGTCGACCGTTGACCATGTTCGAAGCACGGGACCATGTCACAAATGTTGTCAGATATCTGTAGGGACGTTGGCCCGAAACGATTGGAGGGCCCTTAGGTCCAGCATTCATGGAGAGTCCTTAGGCCTAGTATCCATGTCATCTGAGGGTCCATTTGGATGTGGAAGAGGATAAGGATCCAAATAGCAACCTCACGAAGCTTGGTCATGGGACGAGAGTAATTTCCGTATGAAAATCCCACACTTCAGGCTCTTTTTCGAAACACATCTGAATACGACAACGAGACATATTAGATAGAGGGAGAAAACATAAGAGGCACATGGTGGATTAACTCAAACACCTGGCGTGAATGGGGATAGGGGGTGTGTATGGTGCGGTGAAAAACCCAACGTGAATGAGGACATAATCCCATATCACACCGCACGACCCCCTTGGGAGAGGTTTTGGGTCAAGGGACCAAATGAAAGTTAGGCTGGGCCCGTGGGGAAGTGCACGGGCCCTCCTACGTATCTCATAAGGATGAGAATCAAGCCACATGTAGTTCATGATGGATCTTATTTTATGGTCTTAGAGCTCAGAGCATGAATGGGTAAAGGTAGCAGGGGACGCATGGCAAGGCGGTTACAAAACTCGACGTGAATGAGGACCTAGGCCCTACTTACCATGCGTTCACTGGGAAATTCTCGAGTCGAGGGACCGAACACAAAGGTTAGGTTGGGCCTGCGGTTAAGTGCCCGGGCGCTCCTACATATCTCATGAGGATGAGAATCAAGCCACACGTAGTTCTGAAAGGTGACATGGTAAGATACCAGTGCCGTGGGAAAAGGGGAGTGCGGGCGTGCCCCTTGCACTAAAAGAAGCAAAATTTGATAAATCTTGTTTTTCCTTTAAGGTGAGTGGTTTTTTTGTGAAGCGACAGGCCTAGATTAGTAGGTCGTGGTGTCTCCACAAGGATCAAGCCATGATGAGCGTTGACAAATGGCATGGCACGTGACCAATACCCAACGTGATGTCCTCTACAAAGTGGTCACCACAATGCAGTGCCGTTTTTTGTCGTGTGGCCAGGACGATAATGTCACAGTTTAGGGTCGTATGATAGGACCAAGCATTCATTTTATCGTCATGCAGTGCAGACGTAGCAGAGACGATGGTAGGCGGGGAACGTGCGTAGTGTTATAAAACACAATTGATGTAGACATGATCCCATATCACATTGTATTCCACTCGTAGAGGGAGACCTTAGGCTGAGGGGGCTATATAGAGGTAAGAGGTGAGACATGGGGGAGAGACTGGCTCCCTAAATGGGTTGTACCCGAAGAGAGGGCATCCGGGCAGTCCTATGTATCCCATGAGGATGGGAATCAAGCTGAACATAGTTCTAGATGTATCTTAGTTTATGGTTTTAGAGCACAGACCATGAATGGTAACAACTTCCCAAGTTAGCGTAGACGTCAACCTAATCCCTAAGCCCACGTGAGTTAAACTCGGTGTGGGAAACAAAGGGGAATCATTATTTCAATACATGGGGCGCCCATCAGAGGGGAGTTGGTAAAAAACCCCAAAGGACACCTTTGACATGGCTTGTTTCCCCAACGCGCAGACGTTCATGGAGGAAAAGTACCAAGAGTAACGAGACTCTACATGAACACGATGAAGTGATGAAGGGTGTAAATTGTGTACCCGACATTTTGGGATTAATGGGTTGGTGTGGCGATAGAGGAAAACTGTTATCCATGGTGGAAACAAGCGTCCATATCACGTTAGCCTGAGGTGGGAACAACAAACGAGCATCGACCGCTGACCATATTCGCAACGCGGGATTTTATCGATTTTTTGTCTGAAACCCTCGGGGGCGTTGGCACCGAAACGGTAGGAGAGCCCTTGGGCGTAGTATCCTGGCCATTCTTGGCGGTCCCTCCATGTGTGAAAGTTGATGGAAGCCCTGATGCAGGGATTCACAAAGCCTGTAAAGCGGGTGCGTACGTGTTCGAGTAATGTTTGGCATTCCAGGTAATAAACCAGAGTCCCATTGGGCACATTGGTGAACCGCTGAAAAGGGGTCGACGAAACAGCTCAGGAGGGGGAGGTACATGGCGTGGTCATTACGAGACCGATGTAAATGAGGACATAATCTCACACCACACCATATTATCATCTCATGGAGGAAGGGTAGACCAATGGGCCAAGATGGGATGAAGATTCTCGAGAGATGGGGCTGGACCCAAATCCTAGACATTTAGGTGGTCCTACATATCCCATTAGGATAGGAATCATGCCACATGTAGTTATCTAAATTTAGTTTAACGTCATACGAGACGAGGAGGGGAGTAATATACCCCGAAACAAGGTAGGTGTACGGTACGGTGAATAAACAGACCTGAATGAGAAAAAATCGCACGCCACACCATACACTCCTATAAGAGAGGACCTCGGCCGGGGCCCGGAAAGGCCAAGGGTCCTAATGGTTAGGCATTGGTCAGGAAGGCCTGACCTACTTGTAGTTTAACGTCTTGTAGTGAGGATGAGGGCCAGGGGCCCAAGGAGGCCATGGGGCCTGAGGATGGGCCTCGTAAGGGAAGGCGTACGACATGGTACATGATCCCGACGTGAATGAGGACGTAGTCCCACACCACACCGTACACCCCGGGTAAGAGGTTGGGAGGAGGGGCCCTAGAAAGCCAAAGCGCCTAAGGTCTGGCATCATTCAGGAAGGCCTGACTGGTTTGCAGTTTAACGCCTTACATGAGGACGGAGGCCGGGGACCCGAGGTGGCCAAGGGGCCTGAGGCTGGGCCTCGTGAGGGAAGGCGTACGGCATGGTACATGATCCCGACGTGAATGAGGACATAGTCCCACGCCACACCGTAAACCCCGGATAAGAGGTTGGGTGGAGGGGCCTGAGAAGGCCAAGGGGCCTAAGGTTAGGCCTTAGTCAAGAAGGCCTGACTGGTTTGCAGTTTAACGTCTTACATGAGAATGGAGGTCGAGGACCCGAGGAGGACAAGGGGCATGAGGCTGGGCCTCGTGAGGGAAGGTGTACGACATGGTACATGATCCCGACATTAATGAGGGTGTATCCCCACACCACACCGTACACCCCGGGTAAGAGGTTGGGCGGAGGGGGGCGAGAAGGCCAAGGGGCCTGAGGTCATGCATCAGTTAGGAAGGCTTGACTGGTTTGCACTTTAACGTCTTACATGAGGACGGAGGACGGGGACCCGAGGAGGCCAAGGGGCCTGAGGCTGGACCTTGTGAGGGAAGGCGTACGACATGGTACATGATCCCACCGTGAATGAGGACATAGTCCCACACCACACCGTACACCCCGGATAAGAGGTTGGGCGGAGGGGACCGAGAAGGCCAAGGGGCCTAAGGTCAGGCATCAGTCAGGAAGGCCTGACTGGTTTGCAGTTTAACATCTTACTTGAGAATGGAGGTCGGGGACCTGAGGAGGCCAAGGGGCCTAAGGCTGGGCCTAGTGAGGGAAGGCGTACGGCATGGTACATGATCCTGACGTGAATGAGGACATAGTCCCACACCACACCGTACACCCCGTATAAGAGGTTGGGCGGAGGGGCCTGAGAAGGTCTTGGGGCCTAAGGTCAGGCATCAGTTAGGAAGGACTGACTGGTTTGCAGTTTAACGTCTTATATGAGGACGGAGGCCGGGGACCCAAGGAGGCCAAGGGGCCTGAGGCTGGGCCTCGGTCAGGATGACCTGACTGACTTGCAGTTTAACGTCTTGCAGTAAGGACAGGGGGAGATCTTAGTTTATGGTCGTAGAGCTTGGATCATTTTACAGTTTATCATCTTGCAGGACAAAGATGCAGTTCAAGGTTGTACATGACCATACCATGCAGTTTATGGTCATTCAGGACCATACAAGATCATGTGAAGTACCGCTTGAGGAACCTGGCATTGGTGGGAGGGGTTATGCGCTCTCCATCTGTGGTCACCAAGGATTACTCCCCATTAGGGTAAACCATATGGATGATATAAGGCCCTTCCCATTTGGGTTCTAACTTGGGCAGTTTCCTACCGGGAATCATTGGTGCTCGAAGGGCCAGTACTAGGTCACCCTATAGAAAAGATCACAGACAAACCTTCTTGTTGAAATCCCTCTCTATCTTATCCTGATGCCTTTCCAGATTGTGCAGGGCACAAAGCTGGTTCTCGTCTAGTGCTTCTAATTCAGCTAGATGGATTTCGGCTAACTCATCTGATGTCTGGTGACCATGGACTGTAGTGTGTAACGATTGCAGCTGGATCTTAATGGGTAGGATGGCCTCAGCTCCATACACTAGGTAATATGGGGTCACCTGGGTAGAGTTACAAGTCGTCGTCCGATAAGCCCAGAGGGCGTTGGGGAGCTTGTCCAGCCAATTTCTCTTATTCTGACCAACCATATTATGTAGGATGTTAGAGAGGGTTTTGTTTAATGCCTCAATCTGTCTTTTTGCCTGCGCGTGGTAGCGGGAGGTATGGTTCAAACAGATGTTGTACTTGGTGTACAATTTCTTCAGTTGAGCCACTCGGAAGTTGGTGTCGTTATCAGTGAGGACGGCGTGAGGGACCCCAAACCAGTGCATGATATTGGAGCTCACAAAGTTGACGATGGAACGGGCCATGACCTCTTTGAGTGGAACTACCTCTGCCCCACTTGGAGAATAAGTCTGAAGCAGTCAGGATGAACCTAGACTGGCGGGCTGTTGCCGGTGGATATGGTACCACTACATCATGTCCCCATACCGCAAATGGCCAAGATTACTTGTTGGGGTGGAGGGACTCTGGTGGGCGATGCAGGAAGTTTGCGTGAACTTGGCATGTGTGGCATCTATTGGCATAATCAATACAATCGTGGATCATAGAGGGCTAGAAGTACCCCAACCTATAGATTTGATGAGATAGCTTCGGCCCAGCTTGATGGGCGCCACAGGAACCGGCGTGAACCTCTTACATTACTTGAGGAATCTCTATTACTTGAATGAAAAAGAGGAGGACGCCATCGAAGCTCCACTTATAAAGGATCCGTTCAAGAATGGGGCCGCTCTAGAGGGTGAATTTCAGCGTGCGGTGTCAGACTCGCTCGCGCTCGGCCCTGTCATTCGGGAGGTGACCATTTTGGAGATACTCAACAAAAGGTGCCCTCCATTCGGGAGTGGCTTCAACCACTGTGTCTGAAGAACCAAGGATCCCTGACGTAGAGGGTCCAGTGGTGAGATGACTTACTCGCAGGACATCATTGTCCTCTTGGGTGAAGGGGGAAATGAATCTCCGGTGTGCCACATGTATGACGAAATCATCATTCTCAGGTTCTGCGAGCGACGCATCCAAGCCATCCAAGGCGTCTGCTTGACCGTTCTGTGACCGTGAGACATGGGTAATCTCTAGTCGAGAAGAGAACTAGGCCATTAGGAGGAGGGTGTACTCTAGCAACGGTACAAGCTCCAGCTTCCTGACGACGTAGTCGCCATTAAACTGTTTGATTACCAGCTCTGAATATCCTTTCACATGTAGATGGGACACATGGATCTCAAGGTCCAATTCGAGGCCGGTGATGAGAGCCTGGTACTTTTCCTCATTGTTCGTACATCCTTTTGACAACATGAACAAGTATGGCAAGATGGCTTGCGCCGGGGTAATGAAGACAATACCCAGGACCACACTGTTGAGCTTAGGATCGTTGAGCCTCCTACCAGTGGGGCTCCGGGAGGCACCGTCGAAATGCATTTGCCAACACGGGATGGCATGATCTACTGAGAGGATAGTGTCATTTGGAAAATCCAGGTCCAAGGATTGATCTGCGGAGGTCGGATGGGAAGCTAAAAATTCTGCCAATGCATGTCCCTTAATGGCCGTCTGAGGTACGAACCTGATATAAAACTGTTGGAGAATCACCGCCCACCATGCTAGTCGGCTAGTTAGCATGGGGTGGTTTAGGATGTACTTAGGTGGGTCAACTCGGGAGACCAATTTCACCTCATGGTGCTGCAAGTAATGTCGCAATTTCTGCACGGCGAAGACGGGCGCAAGGAAGCTCTTTTCAATAGGGGAGTATCTGACCTCTATATCGAGAAGCACGCGGCTGAGATAGTATATATTGTTCTCGGTACCCTCGTTATTCTTTTAGGAGAGAAATGCACCGAGGGATATTTCTAGGGAGGTCACGTAAAGGACCAGCTGCTATCCAGAGATGGGTGGCATCAAAACCGGTGGTTGGAGAAGATACTGCTTGATTTCCTTGAATGCGGTCTGACACTCCTCATCCCATTCATAGGTGGCTCCCTTCTTCATGAGCCGGGAAAAGGGCTTACACTTTCTGGCCAGATTCGCGATGAATCGGCATATATAGGCTAAGTGTACTTGGACGCCTCGAAGTTCCCGAATGTTGCTCGGTGGAGGAATTTAGATGATGGCCTTGATCTTCTTTAGGTCAATCTCAATACCTCGGTATCTAAAAACAATGCCCAAAAACTTCCCAGAGGTGACCCCGAAGGCATACTTCAACAGGTTCATCTTCAGGTGACGAGAACGGAGGAAACCGAACACCTTATCAAGGTCTTTGAGATGGTCCTGGAGCTGACATGATTTGACCACTAGGTCATCTACGTAGCATTCCACCAGCGTCCTGAGAATCAGCTTGTATATGCGGTGCATCGCCCCCTGATAAGTGGCACCATCATTTTTCAAGACGAATGGCATAACCTGGTAGCAAAAGGTACCTTGGGGAGCCCTGAAGGCAGTAGACTCCTCGTGCTCGGGGGCCATCTGGATCTGGTTGTACCCAGAATATCCATCCATGAAAGAGAGAGCTTGGAACCCGGCCGTGGAATCAATCAATAATTCTATCACCGGGAGTGGGAAGTCATCCTTTGGACAGTGGCGATTAAGGTCGCGGAAGTCAATGCAGACTCTAATATGCCCATTCTTCTTCCTGACTGGCACAATGTTGGTAAGAAACTTGGGGTACTAGACTTCCTTAACGAAGTTGGCTTTGATAATCTTGTCAACTTCGGCCTCAACCATAGCACCATGATAAGGGTGCATCTTCCTGGAAGGCTGATTAAACCCACGATGGTTTATCGGGAGGCCCAGATGGTGAACGACTACCTGGGGATCTAGTCCTGGCATCTCATTGTAACTCCAAGCAAACACGTCACGGTGTTTTTTGAGGAAGTCTACGTACTGCTGCCGCTCCTCGGGGGACATGGCTGCACTGATCAATGTGGGTTTCATATCTGATTCGCTACCAAGGTTCACCTGTACCAGTTCATCAACTGTGGTAGAGACACCTTCTTAAAGGCAGGGGGAGCATCCTCGAGGTCTACCTCTCCACCCGCGGGGGGATTTCCCACGACGGGAGACACTTCTGGGCTATCAACGTCTGAGGGGCAGCTGGTGCCGGCTTGGGCAGCAGCGGTCATCCTAGCAGGAGACTCACTCTCCATTGAGACCATAGCAATGAAGGTAGTCGACCCTATCCCATATGTCCTTCGGCCCAAGGGACCGCATTTGATGATATCAAAGCAGTAGTGACGTGTCGGCCTGAGTCGATTGATTCCAGCCCGGTGGAAGAGACACGTATGGCACACCACCGTTGTCATAAGCGTGACTTTACGGTACTGTATAGGGGTAGGATGTTCCGGGATTACATGAGCCTGGTTGATGTAGGAGTACGATGTGATTTTCTGTCGCCGCTTGGACATGGGAACATGCCTTACTTGTGTACCCGAAACAACAAAACATTGCCCCATGTCGGGGGTCGTGGCCTCCAATCGGTGGATCGAGAGGATGTAGGCGTCATACATTCTTTCCCAAGGATAACTTATGACTGGGGCGAGTTCATCCTCACATACTAGGATTTTCTTATCCTTACTCTTGTAATAATCAGCATATAGATAGCGGGCCTCACAAGAGGCGAAAGGAGATGCATCTCCTTGGATCATGACTACTCGACCGTTGAGTGAGTATTTGAGGCACTGGTGATACGACGAAGGGACCACTGCATGAAGATGGAGCCATGGCCTACCCATCAACGCGTTGTAGGCAGTGTCCTGAGAGATGACCATGAACTCGGTGCTGGAAATTAAGCCACTGAACTGAGTCTTCAGGCAGATCATGCCAACTAGAGTTTCCTCGGTCATGTCGTACCCCTTGATTTTGAGGTCAGAGGGAGTTAAATCACCTTCAGACAGACCCAGCTTTCGCAATGTCCGAGTCGGAATTAGGTTGATTCTGGAACCCGTGTCAATGAGGCAGTGGCAAACTTCCACACCATTGAAGTGGCCAGTGATGTATAGCGGGCGAATATGCCCCTGTATAGGAGGGTCCTTATCTTCACCGGAGAACGAGATAACCGCCTAACATACTGCGTTCTCAATTGTCTCGGTATGGAAGGCTTCTGCAGTTTCTACCTCCGTCTCAAACTGGAGGGGGATCCTTAAGGCCTCAGTAAGTGCCTCGCTCATTTCAGATGACAGGCGAAGGGCCTCAAGGATAGAAAGCCTTGCCGGACTGCTGGCCAGGTGCTTCAGGACATCATAATTTCGTGCCAAACGTGAACCTATGCCTACAAGAGGTCGTTCGGCATTTGGAGGCATAGCGGGTCCTACCGGTTGAACCGGCAATCACCTAGTACTGGGTACATCCTGCTGCCCACTAGTTGAAGCCTGGAGAGTAGACACCAGACTAGGATCGGATAGTGGAGGCTGGCCTATAGCTGGACAAGACTGAATGTGATACGAACGAGGTATCTCTCCCTGATCAAGTAGCACAAACGGAGGTGGCGGTAGAGCTGAGGGCATTATATGGGGTTGCAGGTGCTGAGCTCTGCGTTGAGCCTACTCTTTGGTCTCAGTAGCGTGCACGACTTGGATGAAAGTGCCTGATGACATACCTAGATGACCGGCGCGGTTGCGATTCTGCTGACGTTGAAGTCAGATGGAAACGTTGGGGAGGTTCACCTGGCGTTCCCCCTCATCAGGAGTCATATATGGCTTTACCAGCTCCACGGTGTTAACCAAAGCATACCCCTGACTGTCACTCGAGGGGTCATCCACCACTGGGCAGATTCTGCGAGGAATACCAATTTCAGGGGGCATAAAGTCGCCAAGAGTGCGGGATGACGACGGCATCGGCGGAGCGCGTTGCTTCTTTATGCATCGTCACTGCTTGCCCTTTTGGGAAGAGGTCGACTGTGAAGGCGATGCAGAGGTACTAACTACTTCTTTTGATGGTTCTGGCTGCTTCAGGAGTGCCCGGATGAATCCATGGTCACGGTCGACAGTTTTTCCATCCATCCAGTCATCATATTTCCAGGATCCGTGGCTGGGAACCTGTTGCCACTCGCCTTCTCTATCGCTGCAGAACTCTGACCCTGCAAAGACACTCGCCACTTGTGCTGGTGCCGGGCTCAACCTGACTATGTTTTTGTTGACCTGGTCTTGAATCCAGTCTTCATACACATATCATTTCTTGAGTGTGTGCCCAGGAATCCTATTATAAGGATAGTAGTTTGGTGATCGGTGAGATTCGCCTCTACCGGCCTTCTGCACTCGGGCAGGCACACAATCCCTTGCTCTAGAGCACTTCTTCAGTAGCCAGGGGCCTAATTTTCGTTGAATGAATAAGTCTGGTGCCTTCTTTTCAGATATGGGGCCTTGGGGGCCAGGCCCTGACGAGGGGCCGGAGGCGCTTGCTGAGGAGGCGGTGCCTGATTTTCTCTCCTATGTGGAGGTGGCGCATTGTGCGGGGGAACCTGTTGATTCTGAGGCGGTCGCTGCTGGGCTGCAGTCTGTGCTTGAGGTGGAGGACCTCTATAGGGTTGAGGAGATGGTACCACTGGAAGTAACTCCAGCTGCCTAGGGGCTTCTATTTGGGACACCAAAGTGGGTTCGGCTCTGGCGTTCCTCCTGTCTGGGATCATAGTGGGCAATGAACATGCCTGACTAGCCTGTTGCAGATCCTCCTCAAGGCGCTGAGCCTTATTTGAGAAATCTATGAACCCTACAGGGTAGTTCTGGGTAATTAGAGAGGGTACCGGCTCTGTTTTGATGTTCCCCACACACATCTTCAGCAATTTCTCCTGAGTTAGTGGCATATCGAGGGAATACGTAAGTCCCTTCCACCGGGTGATGAAATCCGCGACTCGCTAATCAGGCCTTTGCATGCACTTGATGAGGTATGCAATGCTGGTCATATGTGTGGTGGAGCTGAACTGGTATAGGAACTTCCGGTGGAGATCCTCCCAACCGGTCACCGATTCGATAGGGAGCTGGCTGTACCAGACGAATGCGGGACCTTCCAATGTCTGTACGAAACATCGGAGCTTGGCAGCTTCTTACTGGGCCGGGGTCCCAAGCATTGGGCCACACCTGGAAAAAAAATGAGCCATGTGCTGCGGCGGGTGCCCAGTCTCATTGAAGGGCGAGAAAGTGGGGTTCCCAAAAACCAGGGGCGCGGGCATATCATCCACCCATTCAGGATACGATGTTACATCCGGTGGGACCGCCACCTGCCGCGTTTCCAATGCTTCGAGGCATGCTGTGAGTGCCGCTATCAGATCATCCGGGTGGGGGTCCCTGTCTTGATGGGGATCCGTAATCACAAGTGCATTTCCAGGTTCTTCAACACGGTATATTGCATCGGCAGCTCGTGGATCGACTGGCGGAACGACATGTGGGGCGACTGGGGGAACCCGCACTGGATTCTTCAGATTGCCCCGTCGTTCGGGGGGGCGGGGGGGTTGGCGAGACGTATCACGCCATCTTGCCGTAAGTTCCGGCTTCTGCCCTGTCTTCGGAAGTAGCATGATCAGGGTTGCCCAGAGTCATCTCACAGGGGGAGAATTGTTCCTACCCCTGCTGCCCTAGCATGGGATTACCATAGTCGGTTCGCCACTCCGCAGCGTGCTCAGCCAAGAGTTCATCAACCAGCCTCTTATTCTCAGCAATCTGCTGGCGTAACATGGACTTCTCGGGATCTTCATTCGTTTTCTGCACAAGGGCATATGGGTCGGAGTTCTTGACCGTTCCGACATGATCCTTACCCTTGCCGGTATTTCGACCGAGTACCAGCGACTCGGTGGGTACAGGGAGGCCTAGCAGGTTCATCTACTGATGGGTAACCCTCCTTGATGGGTCCATCAGTGGCGGTACTCCCTCAGGGGGTATGTCTCCATCAAGAAATTCAAGCTCGTCTTCCTTTTCCACTATGTCATCCATGTGGACCGCGACTCCTCTCGAGGTCATATCCTCAATGTCGCATCGAAAATTGGGCTGTCGTCGAATAGGGTCGAAGGGGAGAGCGGCATAGTGTCCCCAACCACGAACTTGCACATGGGGGGTAGCTTCCCTGATGACTCTGCGGAGGACTTTGAAACTCTGAGCACATTTCCGTTGAAGGGCGCTCTGACGGCCTGGAGACTCAGGGTGCTGGGCCACAAGGAGTGCGGCCAAATCGATCAAGCGGCATTGCTCGCCGATTTCTTCCATGTGCTCTCGACTTCTAGGGTACACCACCCTCTCGTAACGAAGGCAGAAGTGTGTCGCCCATAGGGTTCGACAAAAGTACCCCACTTCTTTTGGGGTGAGGGACTCTGGTGAACGAAAGTCTGCTCCGCAGTCAGCCTGAACTTCTCCGGGACGTAATCCGCTCATAGAATGCTCTAGAATCTCATGGGTTCGTACTCGTGGTCTAGCCCTGTATTGCCCCACTCGTCAACCGGGGGCGACTGAGGGACCGGTAGCGGTTCCAAGGCGGACCTCTGAGATAGTAAACTCGACGGCGGAGAATACGGCGAACGAGCGGACTGGCCGCCGAATTTCGGGCCATCCTCTGAAGAGTGTGGTGACATGGCCACGATGTCACGATACGATGGGTAGATAGCCACAGCTTCTGGCATAAGAATCGTGACTGACGGCAATATGTCATGTCTTCGCTCTACCACCGTTGGCCTCCAAAATAGATCTCCGTGATCTCTGGTAGAGGTAGAGGGCGCTTCTGGTGACAATGGTGGTGGTTGCATAGTCGAGACCTGCGGAATTTCCACGATTTCTTCATCTTGGATATACCTACGGAGAGAGGTGGGAATTTGGTGGACCTCGCATTCCCGGAGAAAGAGGCTAACGCACCTCGTTCCCGCCCCTGTCCTTGATACGGAGGAGTGGGGAGAAGGTTCCATCACTGAGTCGCATTCCGCTTCAGAGTCCGAGAATTGGGCAGGTTTGATCTCCACCCAGGCCTTCACAGGACTCTTATTGTGGTGGCGACGACCCGCTCTCCTGCCCCGGGGTGGCTCTTCAGGACAAGGATGATTCTCATCATGTAGTCTTGGAGCGGCGCTGGCACCGTGGTGGAGAGGGCCCCCGCTCGAGATAGCCGAGGTGGGAGGGGAACCAGGGAAAATGTCAAATGGTATATGGGGAGGACCTCCATGGACAACACCCATGTTGGCGGAGCCTCTGTTGGAATCGGCAGGAGCATGGGAAGGAACTCCATAGTTGATGCGGGCGGAGTGAGTCTGACCTTCACTCCTCGAGTTGGTGGGGCGAGGAGGACCTTCACCCATTGCAGAGAGGACTTAGGGAGGGCCCCCACGCTCTATGGATTAGTGGTACTGGGTGACATCATCACGGGTTAGTTCGCGGCAATCACCACTCGGGCCTGCAACCCAGAGAGTCAATCGAGCCTACCCGTGGGGCGGTTGGGGTCTCGATCCTGGTTGGGTGATGGAGTGCCCCTGCTCAGTTTATGCAGGGACTCCATGATGCATGTCGGTGGTGGATCTGGCCACTGTAGCTGTTGACGTCGACGCACCTGGGCGAGCGTCCTTAGCCCGGGTCCAGCGCTATCGTCTGGTCAGACGAGCTGGAGCAGGTGGTGCAGGGGCATGGCATGCCTGCTCTTCCTATGGATTCGGACGACGGAGCTGACACGGTCGGACAGGAGACCTTTCCTAGAGCCCTTGGGTCGGGACCCTGAGTGGGCCAAGCCGGACATCACCCGCCTCATCAGCGTAAGGCAAGGAGTCGTCGAGGCGTTCCGGGGACAGGCTCCTGAAATGGTTGAACGTTGGGGTGGGGAGAAGGGGCTCCCTGTGCGTCCTATTAGGGCGGCATTGACGGCGGGGCCTAGATGCCTCCAGGTCCAGGCGGGCCATATCCCGAGTTGGGATGAACCCTTCCTCCTCATACCTGTGTACGAGGTTGTTGATCACCCTTCGCTGGATGACCTCTGATGGGGAAAGGGGACGTGGGCGCCCCGTATTCCGCGATGTGGCAACCATCATGGTGGCAGCGGCGCCATGCGGGGAGGCTGTGGAGGTGTTGCCTCTGCCCCTACGTAGGCGAGCGGGCGGTGATCGTGTCTCTCTAACTGCAACCTGGTTCCTGAGAAACAAAGGGATCAACTCATCAGCACTACAAGGAAATGGATTGACAATCAGTGCCCGAGCGTCCTTCCATTCTCCACATATATAAGAAGGATCCACGCCAACACGCTGTAGAAGGGAGTGCCCCCCCCCCCCCCGTCCTTTCAACAAGACGTTAAACAACAAGTCAGTCAGGCCTTCCTGACCGAGGCTCAGCCTTAGTCCCCTTGCCTCCTCGGGCCCACGGCCCCCATCTTCACTGCGAGACATTAAACCACAAGCTGGTCAGGTCTCCCTGACAGCGGCCCGGCCTCAGGCCCCTTGGTTCTCCCTGACTTACCCTCTTTTGGTATTGTACGGTATGGTGTGGGACTACGTCCTCATTCACGTTGGGTTCACCATTTCTGTTTCTGACGCATTCTCCAGGGCGAGCACATCCATTCATCCGAGGAGGAGGATTCGCTGCGCTATTTCCCCACATTCCCGCTTTCCAAAGGATGGCGACATTCGATCCTTATTCAGGGACGTCTTCTCCTTGATCAAAACAGGGTGATGGGATGTCAGTTCATCCTTTTGTGGATTCCTCCTCAGAACTCGTCACCTAGTCTGGGTCTCTCTCATAGATTTAATATATTGTTCATGAAACTCTTCCCAGTGCCATGTTTCCATGGACGCCGGTTAATTACACTGCTTCTGTCAGGACATTCCAAAGGGTCCGGTTAGGGCAGCAACCTTCAGTCGGGGGAGTAGTCACGTTGAGGCATCAGTAGCGTGTCTGGATACTGGGGACCTGACATGTCTGTCTATTGTCCTTGGTCATAGGGCTTCTCGAGGGTGTGGAAACCCGAGGCATCCCACATCGAGCACGGGGAGTTATATGACATAGAAACATATCTGAGGTTTTCCTCAGCTTCATGTGTTTAACACAAGGTATGTTGCGACTTTAAAGACCAGTGGAGATGGATCAGCCCGATCAGATCCTTAGCTAGAATGGATCAGATTGAGAGATTTCCCTTGAAGGGGTTCTGATACCATGACCAGCCTATGGACGGCTGTGAAGAGTAGTGGATGGATGGATGAATGAAGTGGAGATGGGAATGGAAAGGGACCATCTCAAGGGCGACAGTGAAATTGTGCTTGAGTCTTGAAAAGACCTCCTACGTATCCCTGTGGCAGGTAATCAAGGTCCACGTAGTTTAGAATGGTGTCGACATGAAGGTGGACATTGGCCCGATGGATGTCGTCAGTGAACCGACGTGAATGTGGACCTTGGTTCGATGAGGGACGGGCTTGAACCTCAGGAAGGCTTCCTACGTACCATTCCTTGACATGGATCAAAGACCTCGTAGTTCAAAGGGTTTCATCGAACCGACGTGAAAGTAGACCTAGGGGTCCACTAGTGGTGGGTTGAACCACATGAAGGCTTCCTACGTACCGCGCCTTGACATGGATCAAAGACCTCATAATTCAAAATGTCGATGGGTGTCGACGAACTGACATAAATGAGGGACCTTGGTCTGATGGGAGATGGGCTTGAACCACTGGGAGGATTCCTGCGTACCATGCTTTGACATGGATCAAAGTCCCCGTAGTTCGGGATGGTGACAACGGCTTGCCGTCAGACTGGGATGAAGTTTAACGTCATGCTGGACGGGAGTGAAACCTTACGTGAATAAACGACATGCGGTGGCCTTGAACCTCGTGGAGGCTTCCTACGTACCATGCCTTGACATGGATCAAATTCTCCATAGTTTAGAGGGGGGGCTTCGTCGGAGAACCGACGTGAAGGTGAACCCGGGGGTCCACTTGTGGTGGGCTTGAACCTCATGAAGGCTTCCTACGTACCATCCGTTGACATGGATCAAAGTCCTCGTAGTTCAGGAGAAAATGGGGGCTTGGCACACAGAAAAGGAGATCGTTTGGGATAATTATTGTTGGGCTTGAACCTCAGGGAGGCTTCCTACGTACCATTCCTTGACATGGATCAATGTCCTCATAGTTCAGGTGGTGACAACAACTTTCCGTCAAACCGGAATGCAGTTTAACGTCATACTGGATGAAGGTAGAACTAAACGTGAATTGTATGACGGGTGGGATTGAACAACATGGAGGCTTCCTACGTACAATGCCTGGACATGGATCAAAGACCTCGTAGTTCAAATGGGTGTGCAGTTTAATTTCATGCGGGATGGGGGTATACAGTTTAACGTCATGCTATACGAGGGCATGCAGTTTAGCGTCATGTTGGACGAGGGCATGGAGTTTAACGTCATGCTGGACGAGGGCATGCAGTTTAACGTCATGCTGGAGGAGGGCATGCAGTTTAACTTCATGCTGGACGAGGGCATGCAGTTTAACGTCATGCTGGATGAGGGCATGCAGTTTAACATCATGCTGGATGAGGGCATGCAGTTTAACGTCATGCTGGACGAGGTGTTGTCATGGCCAATGGTAGCTCTAAGCCCTTGTGAGTCATGCTCTGTGTGAGAAACAAGAGACAGCAATGACCTGACGATCACGCCGCGAAGGGTGTGTCCGTGTGAAGCAAATAGGGGCTTCACGTTAGGCAGCCCATGGTGCTGGGACTTACTCCAGGATGGAGGCGCGAAGTGCGACAGAGCGCAGTGAAAGAGGGATTTGGGACCAATGATGGGAGGTTCCGTGTTCCCTATCACGCCCTCTACTGACCTTGGTAGTGGGGAAGTACGGAGATGCAGGGGTGTAGCCATCCATTGGGGAACTAGGGTCGCCCTTCTCCTGAGAACATACGCCGCTCCAATAAGGAGGATATCATCCCATGTGGATGGGTGAGTCCACTCCCATGGAGACAAGTGGCATAAAAAATGTTCGAGCTGGGGGGACCCTTCGTGCGAGGCACGAGGTCGGGTCACAGTTTAACGTCATGTGTTGAGTACGTGGTGCTTGGCAGTTTAACGTCATGCAGCTCGGACGAGGTGGGTTCACTCCACACCCATAGGAATTACATAACCGGTACCCTCTGGTCCTTGGGGAAGGGAAGGTACTTGCAAGGCCATGGTCAAGGGGGGTTGTGGAGCGAACCAGTGAGGGGTCCACGTTAGCGTGGCTATGCGAATAAGCAATATCCGTTAGCGTGCCTATGCGAAGAAGCATTAGGTGATGCAACGCTACGAGTGTTATTGTCCGTGGGGCTTTGAAATTACATCGTGCATACCTCGAGGGTCACACGGGAAGCAGAATTGCCAAGCAAAGGAGTGTGCTTCGCGAAGCGGAGGGACTTAGCCTTAGCATAGGGCATAGGTGTGAGTGGAGGGTGCTTCGAGAAGTGGAACAGTATTCACGGAGCACTTCCTCGCGAAGAAGAGGTTCCTCGCGAAGCAGGGTGCTGCGAAGTAGTGTGCTTCGTGATGTGTAGCGATCCTGCCTTAACATAGGTATCACTACTTCAGGTGGGGTGTTTCGCAAAGCATAAACACTTCGCAGCTGCCCGGGTTCCCTTGGGAATCCCCCTCCTTTGGGAATACCCTTGAGCTACGTGAAGGGCATCCCTCTCAGAAGAGGGGGTCAAAACGAGTCAAAGCGAATGCGTCACACGAAGTAGAAGTACCTCACGGAGCTCATGATTCCCGGGGGCAAAGAGTGCTTCGCGATTCAGGAGAGGAGAAGCCGAAAGTTCGGATTGTCCGTCTTTGGGATTCAGGGGGAGCCCAATATTTATAGGCAAGGGGAGCCACGAAGCAAAACTTGCGCGCCACCTCAGGTACTTCGCGGCGCGCTCGTGAACGTCAAACTCATTCGCAGAGAGTTACCACCTCCTGAGCTTCGCGGCAGGCTCGCGAACATCAAACTCGTTCACGGAGAGTTACCGCCTCCCTAGCTTCGCGGAGGGCTCGCGAACATCAAACTTGTTTGTGTAGAGTTACCACCTCTGGAGCTTCGCGAGACCGCGATGCTCAGGGTGCTTCGCGTCGGTGCTTTGCGAGGCAGCGTGCCAGACTTCTTTTCTGTCCCTTCCTTTCGTGCAATATTTTGGCTCCAACAGATGCATCTTTTTAAGTTGTTTCCACATTTCCTATCTTATAATTATCTTTCTATATTATGCCTTATTATTATCATTAATTTACCCCTCATTTCTATGCCTTGTATAACATGTATTATTACTTTCATGTTAATTTGTCTTTATTCCTTTACTGGGCTTTATGGATCCCTACTTTTGTATATATTGTCTCCAGGTTATCCAATGCATTTTAAGCTTAAGCATTTTAAAGAACTTTTCAATATAGATGTTTTAATACATGTTTAATGTTGTAGTTCAATGTACCTAATTCCCAAATACATAGGACTTATAGATCATTTCGTTTGTATTAAGTTCAATTATTATGTAATTAAATAATGTATTAATTTATAATAATAATAAAGGTTATTATCTAATCACTTATGTATGGTTCTCATTATGTCATGGTTAGTACAGAAATTATATATCCCTCCAATTCATTGGGTAAAGATGCATATATCATGAGATAAATAGGACTAGATTCGGGAGTGGACCCAATTTAGTAAAGAAATAAATCCCCTACCATATTATCAAGAGTGATCCTTGACTAATATCATGACGTAGAGAGTAAACCCAGCCCACCATGATCATTTTGGTAGTAAATGTTGACTATTAAAGAAAAACATTTATGCCTATTTTCATGAAAAAAATTCTATTTTTCGGGACATTATTAAGATCTCATGGATTGTATTATTTTATTTCATTATGATTCATGTTATAAGAACCATCAATAATTATCCCAAGAGTCAATAATATGACTAATTATATTTCGTATATGTTTTTCAAAAGTTATGCTCATATTATTCTACAGATATGACCATGTTACGTTTCTGTAATCATTGATATCACTATTACATAACGTTATTGATTATCTAAAGTCACCCTTTCTAATTATTACTTTCCCTAGATAATGAAGAATATTTTTTAGTATTATTTTTTAAGAAGGCTTTAAGTTATGAAGAACCTAGTAGGGGGTGATGTAGTACACTTATGAACCAATTTTTTAAGTATCTATGGTTCCAAAGACACTAAACATTTATATTCATTAGTCTTTCTTTCTATAAAATGAAATTAATATTCATCTATTAAGATGTAAAATCAATATATGAAAATAATCGGTCTCTATATTAGGTTCTAGAGGATTTTTTTAGTTTTCCATTGGATACTAGGATAAGAATTATGATAGTGAGAAACCATAGGATAATAAATTTTTTAAATGATGTCCTATATTATGGTAAACAAAATTGTTTCCAGAAAAAATATTTTTCTTGATACAACAAGTGGATGTGGTTTTGGAATAGGTTCACTTATGGGTAATAATATTAAAAATATATGGCCTAGTATATCACATCTATATTTCTAGTGCATGATAAGTGTTCCCTTTCTATGAACCTTCATTCACACTCCTGGGGATACTCTTAGGTTAATGAACATTTTTATTTATCAACCATCATTATGGGGTTTAGTAGATGATTTCTTTGAATTAAATAGGAAGGTTTCAATATTTAAACATCAAATAATTTATTATTTTATTATATGGATATCCACTATGTTTATAGTTTCCTAGACTATTATTTTTGGTTTTATTCAATTGATGGAAACTAAAGTAATCCTGTAAATCTAACATAAATGGAATAATAAATGATTGTTCACCTGAGTAACCAAATATTAGGGGATCTGGAATGAAAAATATTATTTATATCATTACAAAAAACATTTGATGTTATGAATCATATTGATCCTCAAAATATGAAAATAATGGAACCACATTATTTGATTCCAACATGACACAATATCCATATTCTTTTGGTAGGACAATTAATCCATTAGTTATTTATAAATGGAACAGTATCATTGAAATGTTATTTTCCATTCTCTGATATTCAGAATATAAAATATCCATTTAAATAACTAACATCTGGAAGTTAAAGAATATAAATGGTTTACTATTATCTAATATATGATACAACATGAAGAAAATGACTCCATGGATTTTGATGATTAAAGATATAATTTTACAATAAGACCATTCCTATTATTCTTTATGTGAAAAACGGACAAGGAATTCCTTGACCTTAAATAGAAAGATAATGATTCTATTTGTTCTTATGAGGAAACATTTACAAAACGGATAAGGTATGATTATTGTAATCTCATCCAACATGAATGTAATATTAGTTTATTATTGAGTGGATGAAAACAATTTCTTTTAAAGGAGCCATCTATAAGGGAATTTACTAGTTACGAAGAACTTGTTTGATGTGTAATCAATGTGGAAATGATGATTGGAGTTAATGATTAGTCTCCATGTTTTGAACAGTAAATAAATATTTAATTTGAATTAAATACTAAAAACATTACGAGAATAAGATTATTATTCCATTATGATCTAAGTGTGGAGGGAAAAATGGATGAATGTTTCCAAATTGGACTGGTAAATTATTTCTGTAAAGGAAAAACAATAAAATTTTTAATGTTTAAGTGATATGAATAATTTTGAATAATGATAATGATCCATTGAATTCACCATTCACACTCTAGTTTTTAAAATGTATGGAGTATTTTAATAATGAATAACAATGATAAAATCATAAGGTTAATTATCATGATTTATGTTAGCAAATTATTAAGGCTAGAGATAACAATAAATATCCTTAAATCCCTATTTATAATGACTGGAACAATAAAAATTCGGTAAAACATACACTTATCATCCACTCTAGAATTTATAATTTCTTATTTGACTTTAGACCTATCGTAACTTTATTATATAATGTATTTTAAAAGGGTATCAAAATTACACTGCAATTGTTATATTTTGAATTAGAAGTGAAAGAATCGAATGTTATCATTATCATATTTGAAGTCTATGATTCTTGTATAGATGTAGATTATTGGAATGTTCTTCCTAAAAATAATTTTATTCCCCCACGTGTTGTGTTTGATGTATTTAAGGCATTGATTTGATATATATACAAATATAAAACATCAATTATTGAGTACAGGAATTGACATTTGATATTTTTGAACAATACTATGATCATATATTAGTGAAATCATAAATAAAAACTTTTGATAGAGATCACTTTCATTATCCTGATCTTTATTCCTATTCAAAAGGGTGATTATTTCATATGGTTTGGGAGAGAATCAACCAAGATGACATGACTATTTTTTGGGAGTTTTTTATGTCTTTCTAGAATTATTTTCTTATTCATCCACTAAATCTTGATGTTATGATCTCAATAAAACTCATAACTAGCGCGACACCTAATTTAAAAAATCTTTATAGAATAGCCCTGATTTATTTGATGTAATTGAATAAGAAACGCATGGAGAATGTTGACAAGGTATTCATTTAGCATTGTCTAACAACATGAGGTACACCTATAATTTTTGTTAATAATTAATATGTATTGATGTGACACTATACTGATTATTAAGAACAGAACAAGATCAAATTCAAGAACAACTATCCACTACCCCATCTGGATGATTTTTATCAACTAGGTTTAGATAAATTCTTTTTCAATATTGACCTTCATTATGGATATTATATCGTGAGGGTCAATAAGGAGGATATGCCCATGAAATCATTCTATATAATTTATTTACACTATGATTATAATGTGATTCGATTTAGTCTTACTAATTCCCCCACCATCTTTATGGATTTAGTGAATATAGTCTTTAGAGATTGCCTTGATCAGTTTTTGAAGAATTTATATATGATATTTTAATTCATATAAATAGTTTTAGAGAGAACATGAATTTCATTTTATAATTTTAATAAAGACCCCAAAGAAGGATATGTTATATGAAAATGATTCTAAGTGTGAATTTTTGATACTTAAAGAACAGTTGTTTTATCATATAATATCAATGATGGTATATAGGTTAATCCCTCGAATATTGAGGAAATTAAATGTTGTACAAGACCAACCATAGTGAATGAGAACAGTAGTTTTCATAGTTTGGATAGATACTATAGAAGATTTGGTGAAACATTTCTCATAGCCACGCAATATTCCCACCAAGATAACTCAAAAAGGATCTAAACTCAGTTGGATATATGAATATCTAAAACATTTCAATGAAATGAAGATGATTTTGTATAGTGAATGTATTATTACATTACCCAATAGTTTATAAGGGGTTTTAATCTATAATGGTGCCTCATAGAACTTCTCATATTTTTCTATGTATTATTTTTGAAAATTATATGGATTGATTTTGAGACAATGCGCTAAGACAAAATACTATTCTGAGGCTCAGTGTTTCGGAAATAAATGTTTTAAGAATATTAATCTTTTAATAGTATGGCCACATGATTTTCTTATAGAAGTGGAATATATCCTAAATAGGTTCTTGGATTAGAAATCTGAGGGCACCGTCGAATTCAAATTAGAGTCTTTACCTAAGGCCCGACCTAAAATTTTTAATGTGGGTGTTCTGTAAAAAAATCCACCAAGGATGTAACCGTAAATAAAAAAATTATTTTATTTTATTTTTTTTTCAAATCCTAATAAATCGTGAATAGTAACTCAAATTAGAAATTTGAGACCACATTAAAGTTTATAATGTGGTGTTTTCCCTGGGCATGAATTAACTTTAGTTTGTACAAGTTGATTGTGAATACGATATCGCGAAACATAACATTAATAAAATAATTTAACAATAGTTATTTTTTGGTGCAGTAGAGAACAATGTTAAAAAATATTAAGGAATATTTCTTAGGAAAGTTACCTAACCTTAGAAACCTTGGTGAATATTTGGAGTGAGTTTTGAGATTTATCTCTCAGGAAATGGCGGTTGATCATGGATCGACAACTAACACACCTCATATTTGAAGGATCATGCCTATGGAAACAATGCCTTGATCATTAACTGGTAGAAAAGGATTAAAATAGAGGTATGTTGTATTTTTCAACTGTTTATTTTTGTATTCATAATTTCTACAATAAACATAAATAAATTGACAAATGGATTGATTCATTGATTATGTATACTACGAAAAAAAAATTATCTTTGTGGGGTTTTAACAAGAGATTAATGTTTGTGAAAAATGTGTTATTTGATTTTCATTCTAATTTTGAAAAGTCTTGATTGAACCAATCATTAATTGATGTTCATTCCTTTCTTGTGTTGTTGTAATTTTCTCCGCCCAATTCATTATTTGTCACAGGCATTCTTTATTTGGATCGTCACTCAATAAATCCCAATCAATCAATCATTGTGCACCCAATTCGTAGACCAATGATCTGATATCATAGATCATGGATCTGCCTAAAACGAAGGAGGTTCAATGACAGAGATGGAGAAGTTTAAAAGGTGGATGATTCTAAAATATTTGTTCATTGGTGTTTATTTGTACATAATTAAGATTGAAAATTTTATGTATTTTGTGAGTAGATTGGAAGACAAACCATGTTGATCTAGAAAAGACATGACATGACGAGCTCAGATCTATGAATGTTCAATTTTTCGGGCATTGGAGGGGGCCATTGGTATGTAGAAGAGACCACCAGCAGAACACCAACGGTCAACGATGACAACAGTTGTGCGGCAACAGAGGCAGGACATGTTGACAATGTTAGTTAGTGGGCATCAGTTGCAGAGGCTCTAACAGGGATGACATAGGCTAATGTAAAGGAGATCCATATGAGGTATAGAGGATAACCTTGTTAGACTAGAAGGAGAGTTGATTGAGATATGGTGGCTATAGAACAGTTTGGGAAAGACAGGGTTGGACCAGTGGTCCTGGTCTTGCCGGTGGGCCGGTTAAGACAAAGCGAACCCAGGATGGATTCAGGATGGTAGTGACGAAGAACAGTCATATTTGACCATGACGGTCTACCATTAGTGTAGAAACCATATGTCTGATTGAATGGTCAATCAACCATCCTTGGTGGTTGACCACGTCAGTCGACCATGGTAGCAGTGGGGACCTAATGCGGTGGTGGGTTTGTAGGCCCCTATAGGTCTATCGGTAGTTTAGCTCAAATGATCATATCTCCTAAACAAAAAGTACATTTGATGATCTGTATACGGTCTTGAGACCCAAAAATTTATAAAATAATTTTGGTGAAAGTTGGTAGTTTTTAATATGGACCAGTATAGATTGAGAGTGTTCCCTTAGTATTTCCCTTGAGGGTTCAGTACAGTATTATCTCAACATAAATATATTTTAAACCCCATTAATGGTCATGTACTAGATATGGTATGTTATCCCAACATGGTATTTGATTGTGATCCTATATCATCTCTAGTGGAATTTTATGGAATTAATTTAACCAAAGAGAGTAGGGCATTGATCATCCATCTAGCAGGCCATATCAGTTGGGTTAGTGGTATTCCCCAGTGTATTTGATCAGAATACTCTATGTTGCGGGTTGATTCATATTGGGTACATGGTATTCCCTAGTGTGTTTGTGAAGGATCCCTTCTCTGGGTAAAATAGTATTCCTTCACCAATGAACATTATTTGGGATGGACCCAAAAGAGAGAGACCACTTCATGAATGTCTCCAATGATATCATGGGTCGATGAGTGAATTCTCCCAAAATGTGTGTGCTTTCAGAAGAATCATGTAGTTGATAATTGGTTGGGGAAAACCACTAGACATTGTGTATTTGATTGTGTATATCTATATATTCTTAATATATGCATTGTATATATATAATTCTATGGATAATACTATACATTTCATTATGGAAATCATGTGTGGTATTTTTTCTCTTAATCAGATAAGGAATTCCTTTGTGGTGGCCATGTCATGTATTCATTTATGGTAATCCTATGTGCTAATCCTATGTGGTTTTCATGTCTTTTATTCCATTATGGTAATCCTTTGTGACAATCTTATGTGGTATTCATTTGTGGTAGCCTTGCATGGTATTCCTTTGTGGTAATCCTTTATGGTAATCATATATTCTATTCCTTTGTGGAAATACATTATGGTAATCTTTTGCGGTATTCGTTTATTTTAATCATTTATGGTAATGTTGTGTGGTATTCCATTGTGGAAATCATGTGTGGTATTCCTTTGTGGTAATCGCTTATGGAAATATTGTGTGGTATTGTTTTATGGGATTCCTTTGTGGAAATCATTTATGGTATTCCTTTGCGATAATCCTTTGTGGTAATCCTATGTGGGATTGTTGACGCTCCTTTCCGTCACAGAGTCTAACGACTGAAAAAAGGGAAATAACTTAGTCGAAAGTGATTCATCCTTTAAAGAAACATCAAAATTCGACAAAGGAATGAACAAGGAGAACATTGCCCATAGGTCGCGCAAGTTCCCTCATTGTCGCGCAAGTACACTTGCGCGCCTCCTAGTGGTCGTGCAAGTCTACTTGCGTGACGCCTCTTGGGCGCGCAAGTGACTTGCGCGACCTAAGTGATAACCGCCTGGGGTCTTCTCCTACCTATAAATAGACCCTATGGGCCCCCCATTCGAGAGGATTTTTTTTCCAGAAACTCGGATTGAAGCTCCCGATGGCTAAGTCTCTTCTCAAAGATTCCGGAACACTTTTAAGGTAATTTCTTACCTAGAATGGAAGATCTAAAGAGAAGGAGGAAGGCCTAAGTGTGGAAACTCATCAACACTTGTGCGCCTGAGTGGTCGGCCCTTAAGGGAAGTGACCACACTTGCGCACCTCCTTATTCCTTCAATAGAATTTCTGCGTCCCTTTTCTGGAAGAACCTCAAGAAGATTCTAAAGGGTTTAATAAAGAGTCTCTCAAGTATTTTTTATGCTGGTTGAAAATCGCGCAAGTACCCCACATGCCGCGCAGGTATACCTACGCGACCAATACTTGCGCGCCCACGTAAGACTTGCGCGCCATTCAAGACTTGCGCGTCCATACCTTTTTGGGTGCCCATCTTGCCCATTTTACCCCTCTTAAGCCATTTCACCTTCCCTATTCAATATTTAGACTTCAAGATACTCTTCAAAGCCATTTATGGCATGATTTCTTGATTTGACTTCCTAATTTGAAAGGTATTTTGTGGAATATCTCTCAAAACATAGTGAATTTTACATATTTATGTCACTAAAGATTGAGAGTTCATTCATTCAACCTCATCCATTAATATGAGAGAATCCATAACCTGGGTTTCCTTTTTAGGAATAATCCCCAGTTATACGTCCTTTAACTTGGGCATCTTCCTTAGGAGTAAGCCCCAAATTCTTAAAATTCCCAAATATGGGCATCCTTTTTAAGAGTAAGCCCCAAACCATAATCTCATAACCTGGGTCTCCTTTACAGGAATATGTCCCAGTTATAATCTTGGGCTTCGTTTTCAGGAGTAAGCCCCAAATCCCCTAACCCGGGTCTCCTTTTCAGGAATAAGTCCCACTCATAATATGGGCGTCCTCCTTATGAGTAATCCCCAATCATAATCCTTTAATATGGGCATCCTTATTAGTAGTAAGCCCCAAGTCCTCTAATTTTGGTCATCTTTCCTAGGAGTAAGCCCCAATCTCAAACCTCGGCTTCCTTGTTAAGAATAAGCCCCAGTCATAAATTTGGGCATCCTCTTTAAGAGTAAGCCTCAAGTCCCTTAATTTTCTCTTTAACCAGTCCTAATTTACCCTTGATTTGGGTTTCCTTTTCAGGAGTAAAACCCAATCATAAGTCCCCTCCTAATTTGTGAATCCTCCTTAGGAGTAAGCCCCATGATTAGAGTATTCAAATCTCTATGAAGCACATATACCTTTATAGACCCTGTTCCTGGATTTTCTCCCTAAAAGTGAATCCTACACCTTCATCTATCTGGGCAGTCATAAATACATAAGCCCCAAACCATTTCTAATGATTGCATCTTTCATGGAACAATTGTCTAATTTTTACCAATACCTCTTGTTTCTCACACCGAGCATGACTCACGTGAGCTTAGAGTGTAAAAGTAATTGTGACACCCTTCTTTGAGCCATCAATCATAAACGTCATACTCCATTTCTCAGACTACGTGGGTTCTGATTCCTTTTCCAAAAAAATGATACGTTGGTAGCCCATTTATGGGTTCGATCCCAACTTTGAAATAATCCATGTCCTTCTGAATGATGATAAACTTCAAGTGCCCCACTGAGTGGCTTTAAAACCAGCCTAGTCATCATAATGACCAAGAGACTTTTATATAAATGTTTTGAATGATACCATTGACCAAGAATATCTAAATAGATACAAATGATTCTCTATTGATGAAGAACCTCGAATACATATATAAGATTCTCTAGATTTCTTACATATTTAATCATTGATTGTTAAAACTAAAGGAAAGCTCATTTTATTCTTTTTAATGTAATAAGGATTCAAGAACATAACTTAAATCTATAAAGAGAGTCCCGGAGTAGAAAACAATTCCCCTCAAAATGGTGTGATGAGTCCGACCTCCCATCCTCTCAACCAATGCAAATTCCTAAGCCTTATCAGTCCACAAGCTAATGACCGCCTACCTTTGGAAAGTAGGTCCAAACGGATGTGGAATCATTGGATGTTTCTGGTTCTAAGAACAAACCCACTAGAAACCGATCGGAACGTTTGAATCTCCCATCCAGGAGGTCATCCCCGAATTCCCTACGAAACAAAAATGGTGAACCCGACGTGAATCCTTAACCAAGTTAAAATGATGTTTTACCTATTTGTTAAGCCCCTATTTAAAACTCAATAAGAGGGCTAACAAAAACAATCATTGACAAATGTGCTCATACAAAGGATGAAGTGGCTGATTTTTATCATGATTACGTCTGTTATATCAAACAGGCACTCTTTTCCAAGATCTTCTATATTTTCATAATGGCTGCTCTCAAATTCACATCTGTGAATACTGCTGCTGCAAATACCACTGCTGCTATTCCTACTGGATCTTCATCTGTTCTGAAGATGACATCACCTACTCAGCGTCTTCAATGCTGGTTATCAAATTCGCTGGTTAAGGAGTACCGTCAACACGGTACTATCCCAACTCTGGAGGCTGCCCGACATGCCCTCCAAGTGAACAACTCACACAGGTCGTCCGGACAATGACGACCAGTGATCAAGAGGCAGGCGGTGCTGACTACCGTCTCCAACCGTTTCGGGTCGTTATCCCCGGAACGCAATTTCCATTCACTCCCTTACTCTGAGGAAGTGAATGAGCAGGTTTCTCAGGGCCTTAATTCAAAACGACAGGAGTCCTTCCCGGGGGCTCCCATCAACAATCGCCGCCAGACTCGTGCGGTAGTGCGCCCTCAACAAGATGAGGGTACCGACTCCAGGCATTCAGCTCAGGTTCCTCGAACCCGAGCAGGCAAGATGAACCGCTAGAGACGGAATCCGGTTAATAATGGGCAGGTTTTCATCCCTGTTATCTCCGGAGAAGTCCACCAACCTAACTTGGTGGTGAACAACGAGCAGGCACACACACCTGTCCGTTTTAATTCCGCTGTCCAGCAGACTCGTCTGGCAGCATCACACCAATCCCGCCAGGCAATTCCGGCGGAGTACTATAGGTAGGAACATACATCTGCTTATACATCATCAGTTAGTCAGCAGGCTCGTCTGACTACATATGATGGATCTCGTCAACCGCATTTGGCGAAGTGTAATCAACAGGCATATACACATGCTAATACTAATCAAACCTACCAACAGTCTCGCTTGGTAGCACACGGAGAAGTCAGTCGGAAAGCCCCGACGACAAACAGGAGGCAGACTCAACTCTCTTCCTCCACACTTGAGTATTGTCAGGATTCACTGACAGGAAAAGGAGGATAGGAGCATTCACATACACCTACTCCAAACCCGGAATGGACGTATATTCCAGTTTCGGTGGCTGAAGTCACCAAACATATTTTGTCAATGGTGAAAGAGCAGAAGAAAATTCCTGCTCATATTCTGGATGCTTTCCAGGATATCATAACAACTTCAGCATCATCTCAGGGACAAACACATAAATCTATCTCTAGCAGTGGAGTGACACATCAACGATTCACTCCGGAACATACACACACATCTGTTCCAGTCCAAGAGGGTTGTGGGGCATACTCCCCCATATCATACGGACAACCAAGTCAGGCATATACACCTGATTTGAGTGGAGATCGTCAGCCTAACCTGACCATCTTTCCTGATCAGGCACATACACCTGCTCAGAGTAACCACTTTCGTCAACAAGTGGTTTCTAAAGTGAGTAAGAAGTGATCTAAGAAAAAGATCTTCCCAGCACAGTCAGGAGATCAAAGGCCAATCTGCAACAAGGCCTTGCTTGATGCTGGAGTTCTTGAAGCCCTCAGACATTTATCTGTCGGAATTCAAGATTCTACTCCCTCAGTTCCCAATAACGGGAACATTAATTCCGAAATTCTTCAACAGACACTTCCTCATGAAGGCTTGCTTCATGAAAATTCGGTCAATCTTGAAGTTTCTTCTTCAGATGAGAGCCACAAGAACCCTCTGTGTGGTCAGAAGACCAAGGAGCAAGAGATCTCATCTTTTGCTGTAACCCATTATGGTGGTCCTCCCTATGATGATGAATTTTGCTGCGAAATTCCTCTCCACAGTAGTGATTCACATTGCCTAGAAAATACTCCAGTGGACAATGTAGTGCCGAGAAAGCCCTCTTATCTTGATGCACTTGCAAATGAGAAACCAGTCATGTCTGATACATTATCGCTAACAAGTGAAATACTTTCTCAATCAGAAGATAGCCCAGGGTGTAGGTCATTCTCCTAACCACCCCTAAGTCATGCATCTTCTAGTTTGATCAATGATCTCTCTACCAATCTTGTTGAATCCGATGAAGCAACAAGGAAACACCAACTCTGGTCAAAATAGGTAGAAGAATCTTCATTTAATGATAAAGAGGAAATGCTGAACATGAGGAAAAAACTGGCAAAAGGTGAGATACCAGTCATGTTTTGGCCTTTGGCTGACTCCGAATACGACATTCCAAATATGTTAACGGATGATGGAGTCCATGATATTCGTCTCAACATATTGAAAACTCTTTTTCAATTGATGAAGAAGGTATTATCTTATGATGAATATGAAAATCATCTTAAGATAATAGAAGGGCTACAACGTCATATTGATTTGGCATCTCTATCAGTCTCTCGGTATTCGATGGCTGAAAAGCAGCAGAGAACCCTTCAACGTTCATGCCTTGGCGCACTAAGAAAATTGTGTCAGTTAATTGCCAATGCTCCATCTGGTGTTCATATCAGAGGATGGGGTGTTCACGGAGCACTACATTTCAAAGTGCTTTCCAGTCAGCAAAGCCCACCGAAAATGGTCTCATGCAATGTTATTGCCCATGGCCGGCCATAGTCAATGGGCTTTGTTCATAATCAAAATCTTTCTCAAAAAAAGGATTCACCTAGTTCCTCTCAAAATCAAGCATATAGAGAACAAGTTGTTGAATTTCTCTTACATCAAGCAGGCGAGAATATTGCACAAGCCTCTCGTATGGAGCAAACACATCATCAAATGATAGAAGTTTCAGAAATCATCCAACGGTCTGTTGAACCAGGTGATAAAATTTGATACAGGCTAATGCATCCAGCTAATTTCCGAACTAAAATTTGCAAGATCAAGAGATCTTTTAAGAAGATCTCAGACATAGCATGTCAAGAGGCACCCCATCTTTTCAGACTGGGGACTTCTTCAACCCAACCCTCAGAGTCAACAAATGGGATTCGAGGAGTTGAGAGGAATCAGCAGGAACATCCCCAGTTCACAATACTGGGAACTCTTTCAAATCATCAATCCCCTTATCATAGAATTTCGGTCTTTTATCGATTGGGGAAGAAGCCCCAAGAGGAACGAAGAGCCAAATTATCAAGATATTCCCTCCAAGTTATAGCTCGTCAAGAAGTTCCTAAAATATTGAATCAACAAAAGGCAATGTCTCATCAAAGACATGAAAGAAGAAAATATCACAGAAATGTTGATAAAAGAGATGCAATGCATTATGCATCAATCAATGTCATCAATGCCGTTGTTGCTAATTCACCAGAGGAGGTTCACTAAGGGGACTCAGATGAAGAGCGTCCTGCTCAAGAAAATGTACGCACCGATACAAATGAAGAAGGTGTGCGTACACGAAGTCAAAGGATTACTCAGAACCTAGGTAATCCACTTACTTCTCTCCAAAAAGTATCCAACAAAGGGAAGGGAACGAATCAGGTTACATATCCTTCCTCTGGAGAAGGTCAATCGCTCTCATTAGAGAAAATGTTTGCACAACAGGAGGAAGAAATGAATAAATTAAGAAGGATGAATGCAGAACTACTTCAGAGTAGTCTTCTTCTTAAGAATGCTGAAGTCTGACAGCCGAAGGAATTTGATGTAACTACTGAGATGGATCAGGAATATCCTCCTTTAACAGTACACCCTCAGAGGTCTAATCCTACGGGTCAAATGCAACAACAGTTGGCAGCACTACCATCTGTTGCAGCACCAACCACCACATCTGTCCAAGCTCCATTCATTGCACCTACCCAAAACCAAGTTCAACCTGATGTTTCTCAAAAGTTAATAAATACTATTGAGTCATTAACAGCTCGGTTAGAAACTATGGGAGGGAAACGGGCACAAGTTCAACCTGAAATGAAATTTTACCCTGAATGGGTAGATTCAATTTCTCCTCCATCTAGTTCTGGAAACCCTGTTTTCCCGACTTTCAATAGATCAGGCAACCCTGAACAACATTTGACACATTACGTGTCTTGTTGTGATCCTATGATGGGAACTCTAGAGCAACAAGAAGCAGTGAAACTCAGATTCTTCGTGTGAACCTTACAAGGACCAGCTTTTGTCTGGAATACAAGCTTGCAATCCCGGTCAATCATCGGATGGGTGTATCTTCGTCAAAAATTCCTTCTTTAGTTCAGCTCAACTTTGCCAAAAACGACAGTTTTCGATCATACAAACTGCAAGCAAAGGGAGAATGAAAGAGTGTCTGATTTCATTGCTCGCTGGAAGGGATTAACGTATTCCCTGAGTTTCGCACTCTCTCAGGAGGAACTGTTGCCAATCTGTGTGGAAATTTTGCGTGACAAATTACTCACGCCATTGATCCATGTGAAATACACAGGAGGGTTTCGAGACCTTACTTCAATCGCTCAGCAGATTGAAGATTCCCTTATACGGGCTAAGGTTAAATCTCATGTAATTCCATTAGCTCCTGGAAGAAGAATGGGTAAAGCATAAACTGCTACAGTTATGCTTAAACAAGCACCTGTACCTATTTCTACTTCAAAACCTTCATCTTCTCGAAGAGCTCCACCTCTTGAACGCCAACAACAAAGTCTGTTTCGTCCAAATGATCAAAACGATCAACGATGAAAACAATTTGAGGATTTGAAGAGTAAAACATACTCTTTCCGAAGTGAGCAAGTTCCTGGTTACTTCATTTCAGCTCTGGAAAATAATTTGGTTCAATTACCAGTGCCCAAGAGGCCAAACAAGGAAGGACATGAAGACCGTCCCAATTATTGTCCCTTTCATCAAATGTTGGGGCATCCCATCCAGGAGTGTTTTGTCTTTAAAGACCTCCTGCAAAAGATGGTCGAATTGGGACAAGTCAAATTGAAGGGTTCTTCAGCTCGTGTAGCGTGTGTTACTGCTACAGATCTAGAGGAAGGAGGCGAGTGGTAGGAAGTCAAAATCAAAACTGCGCAAAAATATGATGATTCGATGGTCAGAAAGACAATCAATCGGACCCATGCCATTTTGCGAACACAATTGAAGAAGCCAATTTTATCTCCTACAAAAGCTGCAGTGAAGCCTCCATCAAGAGACAAATCCTCAAAAGGGCATCACAATTCAAAGAAGAAAGAGGAATCAGAAGAAGATGAGTATGTGTCAAAGCCTAAGTTGTCTTTAACTCAGGCAGATTTCATGCCATCTACTTTAAAGCCACGGGCACCGCCCCATCAAACGGCACAGCCTAAACAGGCTAATCTGGCAGAGTCTTTATCAGACGAAGAGTTAATCTTCAGTTCTGTTAATATGATTCAATTAAGATATCCATATTCCAGTCTTGATGAGCCTGAATTCCCTGTATCAAATAAGGGAATCCGAGGAAGTTATAGCGGTTTAGGATACAGGGGAAGACGTGGATCTTTCCGAAGCCACTACTCCAATTCTACCCCTGCTAGCACTGTGTATGCAGCATAAACTCGTGGTAGAGCCCTTCAGCGAGCTCAAAAAGAACAAGAAAATTCTTCATCCAATAGTCAACTCAGTATTGGCACAGTTATTTTGGAAGACCGATTGAAAATTCCATCTTCTTTATATCAGCATGTAAATGGATCTAATCGGTCTAATCTTCCAAAACCAAGGATTTTGCCAACTTCTATCCCAATACAAGATGCATCACCTTCCAAAGCATCTGCTTCCAAAGCATCTGCTTCCAAGGTACCTGCTAAACCACATATTCTTGTTGGGAAACACAGACCTTTAGATAAAAAGTATGATATATTGAAACACTTGGCCCAAGTACCAGCCAAGTTATCAATTTTGGATGCTTTGAATCTGTCAAATGATCTTCGGGAAGCACTCATCGATGCTTTGTCAAGTCCTCAGGAGTGTGAAGCTGAAATTGTTGCAGCTGAAGTCTATCACATAGAGAATAATCCTGTAGAATGCCATGCAATGATATCTTTTACTGAGAAAGATGAAGATGATGTTGTGAATGGGAACATAAAACCTTTGTACTTATCTGTCAAAGTCAATGGTGTAGATATCCGAAGAGCTTTCATTGACAATGGTTCAGGAGTCAACCTCATGCCCATTCGTACACTTCATCGATTGGGCCTCACAGAATCTGATTTATCTCCTTCTACCATGATGTTACAAGGATATGATAAAAATGAACAAGAACCACTGGGAGAAGATACACTCAGAATTCAGTTTGGAGATCTTGTATCCAATTCGGATTTCATGATTGTTGATCAAAACTCAGCTTTCAACGTCTTGCTTGGAAGACCCTGGCTACATCAGCATGCAGCTATTCCTTCATCATACCATCAATGTCTCAAATACTGTTTCAATGGTCAAGTGGGAACATTGTATAGTGATAAGGCCCCGTTCAAGACATGTGAGTCTCAATACATTGAGGCGGAATTTTATCACATGAAGGGAAGAGAAAAATCTACAATGAAGGAAATTACCAAAGTTAATGCTCCATATGGTTTGGAGAAGATTCCAATAAATCCATTTACACATGTGAGTACAGATTATGTGTTACCTATCAGTCAAATTGACAAAATAGGCCCAAATCAAAATACTCATATGGAAAGATCCATAATGTCAATTACGGCAACCGAGCCAGACAACATGGGAGAAATTGGTAAACTACCAAACAGTGATGAAAGCCTAAATGGTGACGTTTTCATTTCATCTATTGAAGTCCAACAAGTCTATACTTCGCCAATCAGGCCAGAAGAAGTTATAGCAACATCAGAGGTGAATAATGATGTCGATTCTCAATCCATCATCTCCTCTTTATTTCCCAAAGAAGGCCCTTTATCATCAATAGGGTCGGAAATGGAAGCTTCTTCTTCAAAATGTGCAAATTTTGACATCTCTTCTGATCATGAAAATTTCGTTTTGTCATCTACTATGAAAGTAATAACGGAAGAAATAGCACATGATGAAGAGGAAGAGGAAGATCTTAGAGATGCTCCTCCAGCATTTGAAGAAGGTATCTCTACCACTGTGGATGAACTCAGAGAAGTAAATCTGGGTACAGAGAAAGATCCACGCCCCACTTTAATTAGTGCGGTCATGACCCTTGAAGAGCAAGAGATGTATATTTCTTTTCTAAAGCAAAATAAAGATATTTTTGCTTGGAACTATACAGAAATGCCTGGGCTTGATCCTGATATTGCTACTCATCATTTGGGTTTACCAAAAGAACATCGAGGATTTAAGAAAGCCGCGAGAAGAACACATCCAACTTATGCTTCCAAAATAGAAGCTGAAGTGGATAAGCTGATCAAAGCTAATTTCATCAGATAAGTTCAATATCCCAAGTGGTTGGCTAATATTGTCCCTGTAAAGAAGAAGAATGGACAAATTAGGGTTTTCATCGATTTTAGAGATCTTAATCGGTATTGTCCTAAAGATGATTTCCTAGTTCCGATTACAGAACTCTTAATTGATGTGACGGCTGGGTATGAAGTACTTTCCTTCATGGATGGATATTCCAGATATAATCAGATCCGAATGGCCCCAGAAGATGAGGAATCTACAGCCTTCAGAGCCCCCCAAGGTGTGTTTTGTTACCGGGTGATTCCCTTTGGTTTAAAGAATGCAGGTGCAACATATCAACGCGCCATGCATCGTATCTTCAAACCTTTTTTATGGAAGTTTGTTGAATGCTATGTAGACGATTTGGTGGTTAAATCCAAATAATTTCCTAATAACTTGGCTGATTTGGAATTCATATTCCACAAGCTTCGACAACATAATTTGAAGATGAACCCCTTAAAATGTGCTTCTGGGGTAACCTCAGAAAAATTCCTCGGCTTTGTTGTACGCCATCATGGTATTGAATTTGATCATGAGAAGGCCAAATCAATCCTTGGTATGTCACCTTCTCAGAATTTGAAAGAATTAAGAGGACTTCAAGGACACTTAGCCTATATTCGGTGTTTCATCGCCAATTTGGCAGGCAAAAGTTTACCCTTTACCAAATTATTGAAGAAAGGAGTCACTTACTAGTGGACTGAAGATTGTCAAGAATCATTTGATGTTCTCAAGAAATACCTCTTGAATCCACCAGAACTCATGCCACCTGTTGATGGTAGACCACTTTTCCTCTATGTGATAGCTCTAGAGCGATCATTGGGTGCCTTTATCTCTCAAAAGAATGATGCTGGGAATGAAAATAGCCTCTACTATCTCAGTAGAACTATGCTTGAAGCAGAAACCCGGTATTCAAGTATTGAGAAGTGTTGCCTGGAATTAATATTTGCAGTTCAGAAACTGAGATAGTACCTACAACATCACGAAGTCCAATTAGTATCACGCAATAATCCGCTCAAATTCATCCTTAGTCGTCCAATGCTTACAGGACGTCTAGCAAGGTGGGCAGTTATTTTGCATCAGTTCGACATTCAGTATGTATCTCAAAAGGCAATTAAGGGGCACGCTCTGGCTGATTTCCTGGCTGAACATCCTTCAGTGGAAGACACATCTTCAGATATTGAACTCCCTGATGAGGAAGTTTTCTCTATTCAAGAGAATCCTCAAAATGGGAAATGTATTTTGATGGTGCTTCCAGAAGTCCAACATGGAAGAAAATGGAAAATACTAAATTTAACAAAGTTGGATTTGGAATTGTGCTCATTTCTCCAGATAAGGTAGTGTTACATTATTCCTTTTTATTGTGGGAAGGTTGTACCAATAATGAATCCGAATACCAATCTCTTATCACAGGCTTGGAGTTAGCGCTTCAAGCACAAGTGAATCACTTAAAGGTGAAAGGTGATTCAGACCTGGTAATCAAACAAGTCAATGGGGATTATGCCATCAGAAAAGAAGAATTAATCCCTTTGTATGATTACGTCAGAGAGTTAATGGCGGAATTACCTTCAGAACCGACATTTTCTTATGTCCCAAGATCACAAAATGCTCAATATGATGCACTGGCTAATATAGCCACAGCTTTGGCAGATCCAAATTGGGATGAGACAACCATCAGTATTTCCCACCATCGTGCAATTTCACCTTATGTTCAATCCAGAACAGAGGAAATTAATGAAATTAGTCCCATTCCTTAACTGTATGGTCATACTATAGGATGGATTTCACCTATCAGGGGATACCTTCAAAATGGAACACTTCCACCTGATAGAGCCGAGAAAGAACAAATCCGGTGACGTTTGGTCAATTTTACTCTTTATGATGTCCCAAACCACCTACAGAAAATTCTCCACAAACGTGGTTTTGATGGAGTTCTCTTCAAGTGTATTGATGGTGAGGAGACAATGGCTGTCATAAAAGAAGTGCATGCAGGAGTCTGTGGTGCCCACTAGTCTGGACATAGATTGTCTAATCAAATTCTAAGGCTTGGATACTTTTGGCCTTCAATGATACAAGATTGTGTTGATTTCACAAAGAAGTGTCATTCATGTCACGTACATGCCAACTTCATTCATCAACCTCCAGAGTTGCTTCATACAGCTAAATACTCATGGCCATTTTCCACATGGGGAATGGATGTGGTGGGACCTTACCCTTCAGTTACGGCCAAGCAGTTTAAGTACATTCTTACTGCTACTGATTTCTTTTCCAAATGGGCAGAGGCAGTACCTCTCAAAGAAGTCAGTTCTAAATGCATTGTTAGCTTCATCAAGTCTAACATCATTACTAGATTTGGTGTCCCTCATACCATATTGACGGACAACGGCACCAACATCTGTTCTTCTGAGGTGAAGAAATTGTATCAAGAATACAACATTAAATACAACCATTCATCTCGATACCATGGGGCCGCCAATGGCCAAATAGAAGCCTTTAAAAAAACTCTTTCAAATATACTACAAAAGATGGTGGATAAAGATAAGAGGTCGTGGCCTGATAAACTCTTTCATGCTTTATGGGCTTATCAGACTACCACCCGCAATGCAACACAGTCAACTCCATATTCGTTGGTATATGGAACAGAAGCAGTCTTTCCAATTGAAGTTGAATTTCCCTCACTCAGAGTAGCCATTTGTGATCAGTTATCTACAGATGAGCAATCCCAAAAGGGATTGAATGAATTGGAATAGTTAGATGATAAAATATTGTGCACTTTGCACCACTTGGAAATCTATCAGAATCGAATAGCACGAGCTTTTAACAAAAAAGTTCATCTTCATTCATTCATTCCGGGAGAATTGGTATTGGTTCTCAGAACACCAATGATACCAGGAAAGAAGCCTCCTAAGCTTGAACCAAAATGGGAAGGACCTTATTCAATACATAAGGTCTACTCCAATGGAGCTTATTCATTAATCTCAATGGATGGAGAACTCATCACGACTCCAACCAATGCCAGATTTCTGAAGAAATATTTTGTATAAACACAAAATATGGTCCCCAAAACCAAGATTCTTACAAGTGGTTCATACAACCTTACTCCATTATGACTTTAAACTGCATCATCCATGGTCTATGGATATGACCTTAAACTATTTGCACTTTCATCCAACATGACGTTAAACTGTAGAAAAGAACTTGTCCCCGCAACATGACACTAAACTGTGCAGCACCATTTCGTCCTTTCTATATGACGTTAAACTATACAGCAATGGTCCAGTATGACCTTAAACTGCAACTTCGTCCCACACGACGTTAAACTGTGAAAAAGTTCTCTAAACCGTCCAGCATGACCTTAAACTACATCATACTGGTCCATGCATATGACCATAAACTATTTGCAAGTCCCTTATGTCCAGCAAGACGTTAAACTGTGACGTCCAAACTACATGACGCTAAACTGTATAAAAGTCCCTTACGTCCGGAAAGACGTTAAAATATATAATCATCAAAGGTCCATGCATATGACCTTAAACTATTCACACTTTCGTCCAACATGACATTAAACTGTGAAAACAAATCCCCAATACGTCCAACATGACATAAATGGTGTGTTGTTTTGTCCTTAATGCATGACATTAAACTGCACAGTCCCCCCTTCATCCAATATGACGTTAAACTGTATTTTCCCCATCGTCCTAACTACATGACACTAAACTATACAGAAAGTCCTTGATATGTCCTACATGACATTAAACTATTATTTTGTCCCTGCTACATGACACTAAACTGTGCAGCACCAATAGTCCTAACTGCAAGACTATAAACTACATAGTCCCTTTTTTATGTCCTACATGACATTAAACTATGCATCGTTAAGGTTGTTGTTACCTCTTGTTTCTCACACTGAGTATGACTCACGTGAGCTTATATCAAACATCAACCATAACACTCTCTTTGGGCCGCTAACCATGTGTAAGTCCCAACAACATTTTTATTAGATCGTTGTCCCCAAGAACAACTTGATCATTAATTCATTCTTTAATTGAACTACACAAACTTTGATCCTTGCACTCCAGGCTGGGTATGTAGGCAACCTCCCAGGGTTCAAGCCCAAAAAACAATCTCTTCACATCGGTTCACCACCATCTCATATGATGTTGATTCGTGAAACCACCCCTGGAATCAATATCTTTACATTGATTCACTTTCGTCCTTGTTATATGACGTTAAACTATACAACACTTTTTTCAGGTACGACAATAAACTACAATATTCTATGATTTCCTCATTTGAGAGAGAACTATTATTGACATTGATTTTTATTTCAATCATGATTCATTTCAAAAGACTACGTGCATACATGGTAATGCCTAAACTTTTTATCTTAGGTTAAACCATCATTGCACTAAAGTCCCCTTTCACCCTTCACATGTACGAACCAAATTTGTACAAAGGGTAGTTCTAGAACTACGTGGACTTGATTCCCATCCTTATGGGATACGTAGGAACATTCGAGTGTCCCTCGAATCGAGTCCCAAGCCTTTTGGGCCTAACCCCAAATTTCACTTTCAGTCCCTTGGCTGAAAAGTCCTCATGAAAACACACACTGTGTATTCATTATTATGGTCCGAATTATATGAACCTAAACTAAGATCTCTCATACTTTCGTCCTGCATGACGTTAAACTGCATTTCAAGAACTACATATGGCTTGATTCTCATTCTTATGAGATACGTAGTGAAGTCCAAAATTTGAATTCAGGACCCAGCCACAACATAATTAAGGTTATCATTGACCTATGTATCTCTATATACATTGGACAATACCCATCATTATGTGTTACAATCCTAACCTTAAATATTTTCAGATCTTCATAACCCTTTTCATGACTTCTAGTCACAGAAATTTCAAACATCTGAGAATTCTTTTTCTTGACTATGCAGCATGTGCCCATAGGTGGCCTTGCATAAACAGTCCACATAACAGACTTGTCGGCCAAAAGATGCTATTTATTTGACCATGCAGCCAATGCCCTTAGGTGGCCCTGCATATTTCAACCCCCTAACGGTTTTGTTAAATAATGGTAACTTCATTCTTGAGAAGAATGCCTCTTTTGTCCTTATTTGTCTTAAACGACAGTATGTAGGGATCCGCAAAAAATAGCCATCCTTAACATATTTGTCCCATATCCTTTTTCATGATCTGAAAGTATTCAAGTCTATGGTTTATTCTTCTTCCCTACGTTTGGGTCAGACCTTCGTAGGAGTGATGTTCATCCAGTTCTTCGATAATCTTGTCTGAAAATATCTTCTCCATATTCAAGTACCTCTTTCCATACAAAAAACTCTATACTTTAGAAATTTTGAATCTCCATAAACTTTCACTGGCTTTTAGCACTAGGAATGTAAATTTTTGAGAGTTCTTTCGCCTGACGATGCAGCACATGCCCATAGGTGGACTTGCATAAACAGTCCACATAACAGACTTGTCAGCCGAAAGATACTATTTATTTGACCATGTAGCCAATGCCCTTAGGTGGCCCTGTATATTTCATCCCCCTAACGAGTTTGTTAATTAATAGTAACTTCATTATTGGAAACTACTTCTTCTAATTCCTTTTAGCTGTTTTTCATATCATTCCTCGGATTCAAATATTCTTAAGCCATAGTTTACATATTTTCCCTCATACTTGAGTATGGTAGTATGTTTTTAGATGAACTTTCAAGGAATTGTGTCAATTCTAATCTCTTTTGGTCAAAGCTATTTGGACCTTAAACATTATCCCCTTTATGTCTGACATGCATGACTTTAAACTGCCAGATTTCTTGTTTTTCTTCTTCACCTCAGAGTCAAATCCTCTTTTCTCTCCGGATCCAACTCTAAAGGGGGACTTTTGTTGACGCTCCTATCCGTCATAGAGTCTAATGACTAAAAAAAGGGAAATAACTTAGTCCCAAGTGATTCATCCTTTGAAGAAACATCAAAATTCGACAAAGGAATGAACAAGGAGAACATTGCCCATAGGTCGCGCAAGTTCTCTCATGGTCGCGCAAGTACACTTGCGCGCCGCCTAGTGGTCGTGCAAGTCTACTTGCGCGACGCCTCTTGGTCGTGCAAGTGACTTGCGCGACCTAAGTGATAACCGCCCGATAACCTCCCGGGGTCTTCTCCTGCCTATAAATAGACCCTGTGGGCCCCCCATTTGAGAGGATTTTTTTCCAGAAACTCGGATTGAAGCTCCCGACACCCAAGTCACTTCTCAAAGCTTCCGGAACACTTCTAAGGTAATTTATTACCTATAATGGAAGATCTAAAGGGAAGGAGGAAGGCCTAAGTATTGAAACTCTTCAACATTTGCGCACCTGAGTGGTAGGCCCTTAAGGGAAGTGACCACACTTGCACGCCTCCTTATTCCTTCAATAGAATTTGCACGTCACTTTTCTAGAAGAACCTCAAGAAGATTCTAAAGGGTTTAATAAAGAGTCGCTCAAGTATTTTTTATGCTGGTTGAAAATCGTGCAAGTACCCCACATGCCACACAGGTATACCTGCGCGACCAATACTTGCACGCCCACGTAAGACTTGCGCGCCTTTCAAGACTTGCACGCCCCTACCTTTTTGGGTTCCCATCTTGCCCATTTTACCACTCTTAAGCCATTTCACCTTTCCTATTCAAGATTTAGTCTTCAAGATACTCTTCAAAGCCATTTATGGCATGATTTCTTGATTTGACTTCCTAATTTGAAAGGAATTCTGTGGAATATCTCTCAAAACATAGTGATTTTTACATCTTTATGTTACTAAAGATTGAGAGTTCATTCATTCAACCTCTTCCTTTAAGATGAGAGAATCCTTAACCTGGGTCTCCTTTTTAGGAATAATCCCCTGTTATAAGTCCTTTAACTTGGGCATCTTCCTCAGGAGTAAGCCCCAAATTCATAAAATTCCCAAATCTGGGAATCCTTTTTAGGAGTAAGCCCCAAACCATAATCTCATAACCTGGGTCTCCTTTTCAGGAATATGTCCCAGTTATAATCTTGGGCTTCCTTTTTAGGAGTAAGCCCCAAATCCCCTAACCTGGGTCTCCTTTTCAGGAATAAGTCCCAGTCATAATATGGGCATCCTCCTCAGGAGTAAGCCCCAATCAAAATCCTTTAATATGGGCATCCTTCTTAGGATTAAGCCCCAAGTCCTCTAATTTTGGGAATCTTTCTTAGGAGTAATCCCCAATCTCAAACATGGGATTCCTTGTTAAGAATAAGCCCCAGTCATAAATTTGGGCATCCTCTTTAGGAGTAAGCCTCAAGTCCCTTAATTTTCTCTTTAACCAGTCCTAATTTACCCTTGATTTTGGTTTCCTTTTCAGGAGTAAAACCCAATCATAAGTCCCCTCCTAACTTGGGCATCCTCCTTAGGAGTAAGCCCCAAGATTAGAGTATTCAAATCTCCATGAAGCACATATACCTTTATGGACCATGTTCCTGGATTTTCTCCCAAAAAGTGAATCCTACACCTTCATCTATCTGGGCAGTCATACATACATAAGCCCCAAACCATTTCTTATGATTGCATCTTTCATGGCACAATTGTCTAATTTTTACCAATACCTCTTGTTTATCACACCGAGCATGACTCATGTGAGCTTAGAGTGTAAAAGTAATTATGGCATCCTTCTTTGAACCATCAATCATAAACGTCATACTCCCTTTCTCGAACTACGTGGGTTCTGATTCCTTTTCCAAAACAAAGGATATATAGGTAGCCCATTTATGGGTTCGATCCCAACTTTGAAATAATCCATGTCCTTCTGAATGATGATAAACTTGAAGTGACCCACTGAGTGGCTTTAATACCAGCCTGGTCATCATAATGACCAAGAGACTTTTATATAAATGTTTTAAAGGATACCATTGACCATGAATCTCTAAATAGATACAGATGATTCTCTGTTGATGAAGAACCTCGAATACATATAAAAGATTCTCTAAATTTCTTACATATTTAATCATTGATTGTTAAAACTAATGGAAAGCTCATTTTATACTTGGTAATGTAATAAGGATTCACGAACATAACATAAATCTATAAAGAGAGTCCCGGAGTAGACAATAATTCCACTAAAAAATGTGTGATGAGTCCGACCTCCCATCCTCTCGACCAATGCAAATTCCTAAGCCTCATCAGTCCACAAGCTAATGAGCGCCTACCTTTGGAAAGTAGGTCCAATCGGATGTGGAATCATTGGATGTTTCCGGTTCTACGAGAAAACCCTCTAGAAACCGATCAGAACGTTTGAATCTCCCGTCCAGGAGGTCATCCCCGAATTCCGTGCGAAACAGGGATTCAATTTTTGGAAATCTTGTGTGGTATTCCATTACAGAAATCCTTGTGGTGTTACAATGTGGTATAGCTTTATGGTATTACTTAGTGGTTTATAGTTGTCCTAATAAGTATTATTTTACTCACCCATTCATGGGATTTTCCAACATAAGTCTTGTCTTGTTTAGATAATTGACCCTTTGGCAGAGTCCTAAAAAGACAATGACTAGATGGTTTTTAGTGATACCAAAAAGGCTGAGGTGTTCCTGTGGCTTTCATATATTAGTCTCGGTACATTAACATCTATTGTGTACTTCTGTTACATACTCTTTATTATGGGATTTTATTTGAGATTGTTTAAATTCCAATACTTATATTATCATACTCTGTAGTAACATCATAGTGGTATGCATGAATTGTTGACATAGTGTTTTTTTACATTTTATCATTTTGTGGGATTTTTAATGTGTGTGTGAGTATATGTGCATACGAAATGAGGCCCATGTTATTGATATGCCTATTCAGTTATAGTCACCATCCCCAGGACTATTGGAAGAGGTATTAAGGAGTTGCAACACGAGCACCACTAGGATATTTCATGACACATCGAATAAGTTATTATGATTAATTATCATGAAGAATAATATGGAGATAGATTTTACCTCGTGACAATTAATGGTTCATTATTAAAATTAAAAAAATATGGATTTGAAGTTAGTTGAGGTAATTTTTTAATTAAATATATTAATGTATTATATTTACAGATAATGGTGGGATATATATACTAATAACAAAATTTTAATGCATATATTCACAAAAGAAATATTTGAATATACAGCAAAGAATATGGTTGTCGAAGATTAGATATTCTAACATCTCAATACATTACCTTATGGAGAAGGTGAAAAAGGTGGATAATTCATTTAAATAGAAGGATATTTATATCTTATCTTTGATAAGTATAAATAAGATAAAAAATTTATGGATTTTTATAGGAGGGATCTGGATATTTGGAATGATATGGTAAAATATTTTCTTTCTCAAATGAGTGTTCAACCATCTATCCAAGATATGATTAAACAAGAATATATGAAATATATTGATCTTTAGTAAAATTTCATAAATTATCCTGAGTTTGAAGTTGGTTTTGAGAGAATTATAAGATTCAAAAACCATGTATGTCTTTCATCCATGACATAATTAAAGGAGTTGTTAGAAGATAGTCATAATTGTTAAGTATCTATTCATCATAGATGTACTTAGATGTGTAGATTTATGAAAGTGTAATTCTATTAGGAAGGTGTAAGGAGATATATTGTAGATTTTATACCTTGGTGTGTGGTATATCAACTTATTTAGGTTTAAAGACAATTGACTAAGGGGATTCTACAACCATTACACATTCCAAAATGGAAATGGGAAAAATCAACATGGTTTTTTTAATAAGAATACCCAAAAATTCTAATCAGAATAATATTATATAGTTTGTAATTTATCACCATAAAAAGCTAGAACAATTCATCATTATTAGATATTATTATTATTTGAATGAGTTTTTAATATATACATTAAATAAGTGGTATGGTTTCATGGAGTGACACATTCTATTATATCTAATCAAGATCAGAGGTTAACATGAAAGATCCTCTAATGTACTCACCAAGATCGGGAGATGGAGTTGATTTTCATCACTATTAATCATCCTATGGTTGATTAACATTCAGATAAAACCACTCAAACCCTACATTATATGTTGAGATCTTTATTTATAGATTTCAATAGTGGATGTTATCAATAGCATCATTTATTTGAGTATTCTTGCAAAAACAGCTTTCACTCAAGAATTCAGATGGATCCTTATGAATTCCTGTATGAAAATAAGATTATAAATACAATATTCTCATATTTTTCTATAGAAATAATGATCTTGGGATACGAAATATCTATTTAAATGGAATAGAATGTTAAATCAATTCAGCTGATCGTTGAGGAAACATAGTGTTGACAAAAACATTATGCTGGCAATTATCAATATGATTTGGAATTTGAAATTAGTGAGAAGGGTTTTTTGTGAATTCCACTACGGAAAAAGGTTATCATATTTATGAATAAATGAAAAATTATCCCTAGGTATTTTTTCCTCTTGAATATTACTATTCTAGTTGGGATAGGAACTTTTCAATTGGTGCTTCCACAAAACCTCTATCTTGCTTATGATGTGTTTCATTTATCACCCCTGATGAAGAATATCCACAATCCTTCAAATTTATTGAACTCATTGGTCATGAAACTAGGTAATTATCTTTCATATGAATAAAAATCTAGCATAAATATTCAATCATGGAGATAATGTTTTATAGAACAAGACTAGTCATCTATTTAATGTTCTCTGGAGGAATAAAAATTATAAGATGTTACCAGGGATCCTAGGATATAATGAGAAAGAAGTATCCCCATTTTTTTCATATGAGTGATTTAATTTTGGGAGGCAAATTTTAAATAATTGGAATATAATTTAACAAATTATGATTCTATAATATATATATTTTAAAAAAATTTAATTTCTTTGATATCTTATGATTCACACAACCCTGGCTGTAAATGATCTGCAAAATAATATATCCTTAAAAAATCACCATTAAAATAGAAAGTATGAGTAAATATAAATAAATGATGAAAATTATATCATATAAAAATAGATAAATTAAATTCATTTTTTATAAATTGATTATAAATGAAAATAAAAATAATCTAAAACTAAAAGAAACATTTTTATACAGAAATTGTTTGTATACATGTAATGTTTTTTAATCTTAATAATTTAAATTAAAAAATTTTAGTTATATAATTTAATGTAATATAAATATTTATGTTAAATCAAATTTTTTGGCAATAAAATGATTTTTTAGTGGCATTAGATTGAATAAATTCATTTTCTTGCTCAAATACCATATCTTTCAAAAAATGGGATTCATCCTATTTTGAAAACTTATTTTAAAAATATATTTTCCCACTTTTAGAAAATTTATTTACAAAAATGAACATATGTTTTTAACAAAATATTCTATATTTTATTAGTGTATATTCTTGATATTTTTCTAAAAAGACTAATTTTTTGATAAATTGTGAAAATGGCTGATTTTCTTTTGAAATCTATATTTTCATTTAAATTATTTATAAATAGGAATTTTGTAATAAAATGGTTTTAAAATGGTTTCAAAATGGTTTTAAAATAAAAACTAGTTATATTATATTATTATAAATCCAATTTAGGTAATTGTATTCAATTTTATATTTATATTTGATAAAAAATGTTTTGGACATAAGAATAAACATTTTCATTGGAATGCTGAATTTTCATAATGCTTGTAGCTTTAATTTTAGGTTAAATACTTAAAATTAAATGAACTGATTTTAGTGAAATGGATTACATATTTTTATTCATCATAATTATTATTTTTTAAAAAGTCCAACATAATATTTAGTCGTAATGAGTATTAAAAATACAAAAAATTATTATTTGTGGTTAAGGATAAATACATTTAACAGGGTTCAAATTAAATATAATGGTAAGTAGGCCAATTAAAATCAACTAAATCATAGTGTATATGAATATTTATATTTATTAATATATAAAAATTTATATATGTGTACATAGATGAATTTTTCTTTGGAATGAATTTATCATTTTTTATTATTTTTTGAAATTTTCATGTGGTTTCCAAGTGGGTCCACTGCACCACTTATAAAAGGAAATATCTTATACTATACACGCATTAAGATCATTTTTGTTCAAAACATTCCTACTAAAAACTATTACATAAATCAATAAACATTTACTAGATCCCATTTTTTTGATCATAAAATTTCACTAGGAAGGATTTAGGTATAATCTTAAAGAGGATTCCCAAAGAATATGTATAGTTATTAATAATTTGATCATAATTTATTTTTTATAATACATAATTAAAATAATATTCATACATGATGAATTATTTACATTGGTATCGACCATATACATAGATTTGGTTATGTTAGTGTAATAATATACATCCATCTCCTCTTCTAATAAATGGGAAATGAAATTGTAAATCATGATAAATAGGACAACAACCTCGCAAAATGATGTAAATAATTTTACATAATCACATATCTAGAATTGATATAATTATGGATTTAAAGTTTATATATTATAATTACTAAAACAATTTACTCCTTGAGTTATAATATCACATATAACTTCTTACTTTCCAATCATGTGGAAAATGATAAGGGTGTATGTGTGTACGTGTGGACTACCCCCTCCACACCATTTTGTGATTTTCATCATTTATTTTTGAAATGGATGTGAATTAATATTTATTTAATGAATGTATATGATATAAATGAATTAAAAAATATTATTCAAAAATTTTAATATTATTTATAATTCTTTCATTCCATCCATCAAAAAATGGAAACAACGTTCTTTCACACGTACGACCTATCATATCCCTGAATAGTATAAATTATTTTTATATATATAATTTTTGGGATGAATTTAAATATGTAAATAGTGAATATATATGATATTTATATCTTTATAATAATTATATATATTACTTAAACATGACCGAAATACAAGGACCAAAATTACAAAACTATAAAATTCGTGAAAAACAAAGTAGTTATTACATGAAACAACGATTTTAACAAATAATTACTGTGAAACCGGGGATAAACGGTTATATATAAATCATATATGGTAGGATTAATATTATTATGGTTATATAATTGAATTATATTAAACTTATATTTGTTATATATGAGTTTATAACATATATGAAAAAATTCAAGACTTGGTGTAAGAGATTTCTGTCTGACATTTATTTTTTGTGACACATGACATATTCACAGTTTTTTTATTTTATAGATTATATATAATTACTAGTAATTTATTTTACTATAATATTTTTAAAATTAAGTTGTATTTACATATCATTATGAAGTTATTTCATACACGGGGATTATGATTCAAATTTTACCAAAGTATGAATGGTTTTATTTCAAAATCTCATTGCTTTTGGGGATTGTTTTCATTTATGTTTTAGATAAAGTCTTATTATTTTATACCACTCAATAAACTCATAAATTTTATTATAATATATTTACTAATTTAAAATAATTTTTTTTTCATTTCATTTCTCTCAACTTCAGTAAACAAGATATCGAAAGTATATTTTTTTATGGAAAATCAACATTATTTATCTCATCAATTGAAAAACTATTTTCATCAACATACATGTTTTATAAAAATATTTATAAATGTGTTTTGCTATTATAATATGATTTATTCAATTCAATTTTATCAAATTTTGGATTTTCATAAAATATATTAAAATAAATCATTTTTTCATTTTCCAAACGAGCTAGATTTTGACTTTGTACATAAATATTTGAAAGAATTGTTTTCATTTAAATTTTATGAAATGAACTTAATTTCCCAGAATAATAACCACTAAATAATATAAAAATTTATCTATAATTTCCCATGTCTATTTTAAAATCAAATTATTTTCTAAATAATATGAAAATGTTAAATTTTTTATTTGTGATTTTAAAAGTGGAATGGATATTTACCTCATGAATGTTTTAAAGATCTTTTAATTGTATATATATTCATAAATGAAAAAAACATTCTTATAAAGATAATATGGTTTTGAAACCCATTCCTTTCCCATGGGTTATACTATAATAAAATGATGAAATGTTTATTGAAGACATTTATTTTCCATTGGTTATGTTATGATGAAATGTTTATGAAATCCATTTTTCCATGGGATATAATATGATAAATGTTTTAGAATCTTATAGAACGCATATGTATGATTTTAATCATATGAAATGTGGTAATATAATTATATATCCGCCAAATTCAATTAGTAAATATGGATATCGCATGAGAAAAATATATTTGGAATGGGGAGTGATCCTATTTTAGTTAGGGATAATATCCACTCTTGTAGTGTTGGGAGTGAAACATCAATACTATGATGGTATGGTGAGTGAAATAAACCCACTATGATAGTATTGGAATAATTTATTTTATACTCAAGATATTATTTTCTATTTTTATGTATGTGGTAAAATTATTTGTCTCATTCTAATGTTATGCTCTTATAACTCATGTTCATTTATTGATTTATGATTTATTTCTTATTAAAATCCATGATTTATTCCACTAATCAATAAAATGATATTTTATATGGAGGGTATGGCTCCAAAACATTATTATCTTACACTTATACCATTATTATCAGGTTATTTTGGGTGATCATTGATTTTACCCTTTTCTACACTTACTGAGAATTTGAGATCACCCTTTTTTATGTTTCCTTTCTCTTGGTTATGAAAAAATGTATTAAGTATGACATGTCTGATATTGTTTCTATTTACGAAGAACCTAATTGGATATTTTTTAGTTATCTTATGAATTAGATGATTATGTATCCGGTTTTCAACGACAATAAACATATATGGTCCTCAAACATTTTTTTTGTAATATGAAATGAATATTTATCTACAAAAATATAACATCTATATCATTAAAGTTTGGGCCTTTATATGTATTCCAATATTCTTTTCACTATAAATTTTTTTTTATGAACCAAAGTTTTCCTAGACTCTTGAAATATTTTTATTCATATTAGACTTATTTTAGTCCATAATAAAGTCTCTATGTAATGACCCAAAGTTTTTAAATGGAAAATTTCGTTCTTATATCTATGTCATAAAAACACTGTATAATGAACTACTAAGTGATAAGTGACCTTTAAACATAATTTTGTTACCCCTATGTTTGGAATTTTAAAAATCCAACATACACGGTTGTGTTCAAGATAGTTTTTGAAGTATAATGAAACAAAAATAATTTTTAGTGAATAGTAAACTACCCTTACGAATAGTAACCTACCCTTATGAATACTAATATGAACCTTATGAATAGTAAATAAGAGTAGCATTACCTATGAATAATAAAATAAAATTTAGACATCATACAAAGTGAAAATTTGACCTTTGTAAACATTTTTGATATTTTATAAGTTATAAATAATTAATTATAATAAATTAATTAATTTAAAAGAATATTTATTTTCCTGAAATATATTCATAAATTATTGAATCAATGTCTAACAGTTTTTAGATAATTTTATAAGGCCGTATGTAATTTTTGAAAGAACTGCAAAATCAGTTTTAATTTTAAAAACTGTTTTTTTAAGTAAATTGTGGTTTTAATTAAATATTAAATTAATGATATTTAGAAAATTATTTTTGAAAAATGGATATCATTTTTGGATTCTACACATCAAAAAATGTTATGGGTAAATTTTTGGGTTTATTATTAAATACTTCAATTTTTGGGTGAATAGTAAAAAAATACAGTTTTTCGCATAATCAGTGTACTCTAAATTGCATCATTAATGATTTAATGATGACATAAACATTCTAGAACTTTAGTTTCAGCCAAAACATATTAAATTTCATAAAGTTTTCATTGAAATACAATAAATTCAATTCTCAAACCTAAAAAGAACTTTCCAAAGCCTAAAGTCAAAAAGGTGATTTCTTAAAGTGTCTTTTTCTCTTTCATTCACTTTCCTTTTAATAAAGTAATAAATTCGAATTATAAATAAGATTTAAAGCCTAAAAAGAATTTTATTATATTACTATATGATCTAGGATGTCAAAAAACTACTATTACAAGTCTAACTTATGATATATTATTTTATTTAATATTTTATGCCAAAAACACCTCCCTCCTCATGTATAAATAAGCCCTCCCCCTCCTATTGACAAACTGCATCTCTCAAGCTTCAAGCATTGTCTAAGCTCTTCCCAATCATCTCTCCTAGCCTCTACCCCACGTCCAAGAGCTCCTGGTCTCATCAAAAGACCAAGAATAGGCCCTTAAGGAGGTTCTCAAGAGGAGGATCCAAAAGGTGATTTCTCTCCCTCTTCTCCTTTAATTTCCTTTCAAGTTCAAGTTCCTTTCTTGATCTCTCCCTACCTATATTCATCCAAATTGTTTTTTAAATCCAGTATTATACATATTCTGTAATATTATGATTCTAATGGTATATTATATCACCCCACACCCTTTCCCTCTTCCTTTTATTTTATTAAAGAGAACGTTGTTCATGTGGTGATAATTTATCAACTTCAAAAACGACATATTCTCTTCTTCCATTTATACCTTAAATCTGGTCATGAAACCATTTTTATGGTTGAACCAGAATATGTTATATTTATTATGTTATATTTTATGTTCTGGAAATAGCCTATGGCCATATTACTAAGTGAAAAGTTAAAACAAGTTCATTGTGATCCAAAAACCGCTCAAATTAACCCAAATAATCTTCATTTAATTATTATCTAATGATTCGTCCACATGGATCTAATATAACTCATTATAAAATCATTAAAGCTTATGTAATATCATTAATTACATGTAATATCAGTTCTGGATGTTTACCCATGATCTACCCAAACATCAATTTAAGAATACAAGTGGACCGTTCAAGAAAACCATAAAAACGAACATCCCCGAACAAAGTTTTTAAACACTATAAGTCATCCAAAGGAATATAATATGAAATAATGACACCAGAATGAACCCTATTATTGTATAAAAGGTTATTGAATTTCTAATTAATAAATATAATGTCATTATATAGGACATTAAAGAGAAGGAGGCATTCGAGTACAAGGCAAGGGGAAATCTCGAACCCAATTTTCTTCCTTCAGGTTCTCCTTCTTTCACTCCATTTTTGATATGGTTACTCCTCAAAGGTCTTTTGATCATATTTTCCTTGACTTTTCTGGGATATAAATGTTTGTCACTAGTTTTTATGTCCATCAAAATGTTTTCCAAAAGAACTCTTCTTTCATGATCTCACCTTTTACTTCTCATTCAAGGTTGATGGTTCTTATATCATGTATGTTGTTCCCTCTTTCTTTTGGGAACCCAAAGCATAAGAATGTGTTATTATGAGATGAAACCCCTTCCATTCCATGGGTTATTTATGTACATGTTTGATATGTGTTCTATGTGGCAAGCATGATAATGATAATGTTATGATGTGAGGTGTAACACCCCGAGCTTCCACGATACGCCTCTCTTTCAATAATGCAATAGCTTGCATTGTACGCATGTTCGAGTTCTAAAACACCGCGACTAATCAAAGTAGCCGTTATGAATAGTAATAACCACTTTTTAAAATTATAGAAATTTTATATTTCAAAATGGACTTCATTTTTGTATTCGTAATATCGAAATTAGCCTATGTCGAATTTTTGGTATTTTTCTGAGAACTTCTAATTATTTATGAATAGTGAAAATTACTTAAAAACAACTTTTTTAATCAAAATAATTTATAGTGATAAGTTATACTATTTAGTGGTTTTAAAGTATAATTAGAATATATTTTTACCATTTTATCCAATGGTGGTCATTAGAATTAATTTAACATTGAAATTGGACATAAACAATTGCCAATCTTTTGATATAAATTGTTTCTTAAAAACACGCTATTTGTTGTAACAACAGGAATTAATTATAAAATTAATTAATGAAACTTATATGTTTGGAATTTTTTAAAATATACATCATTTTTTAATTCGAAATATCAATTATAGCTTAGGGTGAAATTTTGGCTTTGTTCTGAAAAACTTCAATTTTTGATGAATAGTGAAACCACTAAGTGGTAGTTAAATAACAAATTTTTCATTTAAATGAAATATTACCACTTATGTGATTTGATTTTCAAAAATCCGACATACATGGTTGTCATTAAGAAGTAAAATGTGGTTCAATGAGATTAAAATATTTTTTGGTGAATAGTAACTTTTAAGTTCTTAATCGCGATTAGAGGTAATTAGTGTAGTTTAAGGTAAAAATAATGTTTTAATAATATGAGATGGGCTTGACACTTGTCATACTCATATTGGATGAGTCCTGGCCGAACAATACAACCCATGGGTCAACTTGGGGACCCCATGGAACCACTTTAGTTGGAAAATGACATTAATATATATTTATTTAATGTTAAAATTAAATTGACACAAACATGAGTTGTTTTACTAAAACAGTTTTTAAGTGGGGTTACACAAGTCCAAATTTTGATTATAAATATTCATTAGAAAGATAAAAAGATTTCCTACATCATAAATTTTTTTTTATAATTTTTAGACATTAAATAAAGTAAATTATTTATGACATCATGATGATGCAGCGATGACCTCATTATTTAACGATTTAAATAAAATGGGAAGATAATGCAAACTCCAAGGCTTATACTTGTCCAAAGCCAATTGGATGAGGAGATTTAGAACCCTTATCACCTTAGCCTCGAATTATATAAGTGTGGGACCTTTAGAATCCGAAAAGCATTATGTAATAATGAAACATTTCAATCTTTCCAAAAGAGCCCCTCCTCTCCACTTATAAAAGGCCCCCACCTCTCCCACCTTATTCACACCGTCAAGCCATTTGGCTCGGCCGAACTCTGCCCAAATACTCTCCCAACATCCCTCTCTTACTCCTAGAAGCCTCACTTTGGGCAGAACTCTTTTCAAGGAAGCCTTTGTCTCAAATCAAAAAGAGTTACCCGATTTTGAGGTAATGTCTTTTCTAATGTTGTTTTGTTTTATTTTTCTTCTCCAACCCCCTAAACTCTTTTTATTAATTTCTTTTGTAACAACACCAGTATACTCAATATACTAGGATGTTGTTATAATAAGGATTCGAGCTACACTTACACACACCTACATCTAATGGTTAAAGAACATACTGTTTCTGTGGATGGCGAATTTCTGCCTCACGAAATGATGATTGTTCAAATTCTTTTAACACCTATAATGGTGGCCATTTTGATGACACTATTTTCATATATGATATATATATTATTTTTATGTTTTCCTTATCCTTCTGTATTTCTAATTTATGTCATACTTTATGATTTCCATTATGGGTAAAATGCGATAATTTCATTTTAGGAAGTGCGGACTACCGCCCCCTCAAAGTGATTTGAATCGTTAATGCCATATGTGGGATGTATAAAGGATGGAGTAAATGGTATTATACACTATATTATACTGGAATTATATTATACATTTATATCATTATTATTTTGTTCCATTAAATATGAAATTGAAATGAAAGTAGCGTTCATGCGTACGTACGGCTTACCGTCTCCATGAACGGTGCATTTCATTTCTTACCTCTAAATGTTATGTAATATTATAAATGAATGTATATACTGGATATATATGATATATATGATATCTAAATCATGAATATACTTCTGGATATGATGGATATTTCACCACATGAACAACTTGTAATTATAAGAAGGTTATTGTTGACACAAGTACCAAAGATCGACAAAATGACCGTTATTAACTTAAATAATTACATAACGTTCATAACATTGTAATAATTGATATAAAAAGGATAATGAAACTGAAAATGGTTCTTAATAAGGTAGATATTAACTCTAGTTTATTATTTAGGAGGTTAAGGAACGGTTGAGTCAAGTCAGACACAAGGTAAGGGTTTACTTCACAACCTCTTCATTATCCAAGGTTGTTATTACGTAAATATCCATTTGGACCTCATTGTCATCCACATCCATGTTACTTAAAAATGTATTTCAAAACATTTTTAATATTAAATAGAAAATGGGTTAAATTCATTTATACCCTTATACGTTTTTGAAAGGAATCTTACCGTCGTTTTCCAAACAATGTACTTTTTGGCCTTTTTGACAAATTTAAGGTAAGAATGTTTTTTTTAACTTATACGGCGGGTGCGGCTATTTTCCGCCATTATAACTTCGTCGAAGCTACCCTTACAAGCTTATAAGAATATTTTCAAAGTAAATGTATTATTTTATAATTATGGGACTTTTAAATGATTTCAAAAAAGAGAGATATTTCTCTCAAATAGCTTTGATTTCATCCATGTCAACATCCATTGATGGGTTTTATGTTTAATTGAAATTGATTTATGATACAAAACTCCCATTGAACATTTTGTGAAATATTTGACTGTGGATGTGTTATTTTTATACCATCCATATTTTATGGAGAAATTGTTGACGTTTCGTATGCTAGTTTTAATACGAATATTTATGTTATGTTTAAACCTAATCATATGAGGAATGTATTGGACTTAATAAGTGATGGGTGGAGCCCGCTATAGCTCCTCGATGCATCGGTAGGTCTCATGAGACAACTAGACATGGAATTGGCTGAGGCCCTTTCCCAATTTGATTTATGGTTTTGGCCGAGGCCTTAATCATTTTAGACGTCTTGGCCGAGGCCTTGACAAAGTGTTTCAGAATGTCTGGCATTATACATTCCCTCATTATGAAAGTGGTTATTGATATTTCATGTGATTATTCGACCAGTAGAATATCCATGTGAAGATGTAAATGGCATTATCTCATTTTACTTTTGCCATATTATGTTGATGTTCAAGTTTAAAAGGCTTTTGTTTTAGTTATACATTGCCTTAAATGTTTATGTTTATTTATGAAGGCTTCCGCAATATTGTTATCCTTACTGAGCATCTGAGCTCACCCCTTTCAATGTTTTAATATTTTCCAGGATGTGAAGAAGTATTTTAGGAATGACCTGCAGGGATAGTCAGAAGAGGATATGAGTGTGGACTATGAAGACTTTGTTATTAGTTTTTCACTTTATGATGTAATGTAGGACTTATGAATGTATCTAGTGTTTCCAAGGCTACTAAACTATTCGGTCTTTCGAGACTTGATCTTTTGTGATCATGCCAATGTTACGAAGTAATGCACCGGCTCTGGGAAGCTGGGGTCGGGGCATTACAGTTGGTATCAGAGGAAGTTTAGTACTAACCTTGGAAGATAGATTTAGATAAACTCTGATTAGAGAACATAGCCCAAAGATAGCATTTGAGGATTAGTATAGAAGAACTTCCTAGAATTTTGTTATTGTAGAGATTTTGTGAGTTTTCCGAGCAATACATCCCTGTCTGGATACGGGCAAGTAGAGGCGGCTCTGGCACAGATGTACCTCGGGGTAAAACCCGAAAACCCCGCTTTGAGCTAGACTAGAACGGGAACTGGTGCACGACAACGGGCCTTGCTGCACTCTTGGTTATGACACTCCTGGGGGATATTCTTAGGATAATTCTCATTTTATTTACAAACCACTATGAAGGGTTATGAGTATATAATTCCTCAAAGAAAACATTTATTTTTATAATTATGGATTATATCCATAATTAGTTCAATTTATGTTAAGTGTTTTACAAGTATGGAATTATGTATTTTGATTCATGAACTAATCTAGTTTATGCCATTATTTAGAAATGGCGCCTAGTGGAAGGAATGGAAACCGTATCAATGCACGCACTCCGTGTAGGGATTGCCCTCCTGCTCAAGATAATTATGGTGGAGCTAGTGATACAACTAGTGCTGATCAGCTTCTCACCGTACTGGGACAACTCACGCAGGTTATGAATAACAACCTTACTCGTATGGAGCACCCTGATCCGCAACGTGGAGGATCAATGATAGACCACTTCATGAGGCAACAACCACCAACCTTCAATGGGAGTACAAATCCTATAGTAGCTGAGCAATGGATAAATTCCTTAGAGAAAATATTATATGCCTTGGGGAGTAGTGAAAGGGAGAAGGTTGTCATGGCAGTTTACCGCCTCACGGGAGATGCCGATCAGTGGTGGTCGCTGATTCAAAACACAAAGAAAGATGATGACGTATCGAATATGGAATGGAGGGAATTCAAAGATCTTTTCTTAGAAAAATACTTTCCTCGTGACCATCGACCAGATATGGAAAGGCAATTTCTGAGTCTGAGGCAGAAGGAGGATGAGAATGTCGCAAAGTATGAGGCTAACTTTACAAGGTTAGCGAGGCATGCTTCCGATTATATACGTAACCCAAGAAGTAAGATTGATCGTTTCTTTGATGGGTTAAAACCATTTCTCCATCAAGCTTTAGTATCACAAACCTTCTCATCATACGAAGATATTGTCTCATGTGCTATCAAGACAGAAAAGGAATTCTCTATGTCTTATGACAACAAAGTAAAGCAAGAGAAGAAGAGAATGGTGGAATAAGAAACAGATAAAGGGAAAAAGGGAAAGAAGGATTTTCCATTATGCGATAGTTGAGGGAAGAATCACCCCGGTGCTTCCCTAAAAGGAATGGGAGTTTGTTATAAATGTGGAGAAAAAGGTCACCAGGCACGTGATTGCAAGGGAAAGAAAGAGGCTATCAATGTTGAATGCTACAGTTGTAGAGAAATGGGTCATTATGCAAATGAATGTCCTAAGCGTCAAGGAAACTTACCTCAGAAAAGGCCAAGGGATCAAGGCCAATCTTATGCTGTGACTACAGTTGAAGCGGAATAATTATTGTATTTGTGTTTTTGGACTCAAGAACTAGATTATGGTTATAAGAATAATGTGATATATATAAGGATTGTACTGCAGTACATGTTGATTTCATTAAGGATTTAATATGATGAAGGTAATCATATTTTTATTATGTGACAATAAGAGAAACTTTACTTTGTTTGGGGAATCTAAGATTACAATTGATTTGGGAATTTAACGACCCTTTAGAGAAAGTCTGGACGGAGGTATTTTGGATAACTATAAAGGTTGGAATGGATTAAGTTGATCTTTGGATAGTATTGTTTAAGGTTAAAAGATTTATGAAGATTATTTTTGGAATAGTATAGTACTATATTTTTAGGAAAAGGACAACCTACAGGGTGGGGCATAACCCGTCGCGTCGGACAAAGCTGCAGGAATCGAACCCACAACCATAGTGCGACAGGCCTTTATTTACTACCACTAGCCTACAGGAAGTCCCTGGTTATTACAAAATAATTTTACTAATCTAAATTTTATGTGTTAACATTTGGAACCTTATACAATTAGGAAAAGTATAATATTTTTGGGTTCTATTATCTTTTTGAGTGAAAGGTGAGTTGAAGGTTGAAACTCTAATTGTCAGGCATAAATATATATATACCTATCTGTTATTCAATGAATAAATTAATTCCTAAACTTTAGAAAAGGGATATTAAAACAAAAAAATTCGTTATCCTAATACCTTATGTCTTGTTGAACTGATGATATTTTAAATCAACATAGATTGAAGGATTTGAGGCCCTCAATTTGACAGTTGATTGTGATTGATGACCTCAATCACTCCCTATGAATATTTAAGTTTTTCCTCCAATTATATGTCTCCAATTGCCACCAATTTTCTCCTAATAGAGATCATAATTGGGTAGTGACTTTTTCATTTCCCTTTCCCTCTTATTAAGGCTAAATTTTATTAACCTTATTTCTGATGTGGGTTTTCCAGAAAGGTATTTTCTATTTTCAACCTCCTATTTTCAAAGAAAAATATCAAATTGCGAGGACACAATTTATTGAAGGAGGGGAGAACGTAACACCCCGAGCTTCCACGAAACGCCTCTCTTTCAATAATGCAATAGCTTGCATTGTACGGAAGTTCGAGTTCTAAAACACCGCGACTAATCAAAGTAGCCGTTATGAATAGTAATAACCACTTTTTAAAATTATAGAAATTTTATATTTCAAAATGGACTTCATTTTTGTATTCGTAATATCGAAATTAGCCTATGTTGAATTTTTGGTATTTTTCTGAGAACTTCTAATTTTTTATGAATAGTGAAAATTACTTAAAAACAACTTTTTTAATCAAAATAATTTATAGTGATAAATTATACTATTTAGTGGTTTTAAAGTATAATTATAATATATTTTTACCATTTTATCCAATGGTGGTCATTAGAATTAATTTAACATTAAAATTGGACATAAACAATTGCCAATCTTTTGATATAAATTGTTTCTTAAAAACACGCTATTTGTTGTAACAGCGGGAATTAATTATAAAATTAATTAATGAAACTTATATGTTTGGAATTTTTTAAAATAGACATCATTTTTTGAATTCGGAATGTCAATTATAGCTTAGGGTGAAATTTTGGCTTTGTTCTGAAAAACTTCAATTTTTTATGAATAGTGAAACCACTAAGTGGTAGTTAAATAACTAATTTTTCATTTAAATGAAATATTACCACTTATGTGATTTGATTTTCAAAAATCCGACATACATGGTTGTCATTAAGAAGTAAAATGTGGTTCAATGAGATTAAAATAATTTTTGGTGAATAGTAACTTTTAAGTTCTTAATCGCGATTAGAGGTAATTAGTGTAGTTTAAGGTAAAAATAATGTTTTAATAATATGAGATGGGCTTGAAACTTGTCCTACTCCTATTTGATGAGTCATGGCCGACCAAGACAACCCATGGGTCAACTTGGGGACCCCATGGAAGCACTTTAGTTGGAAAATGACATTAATATATATTTATTTAATGTTAAAATTAAATTGACACAAACATGAGTTGTTTTACTAAAACAGTTTTTAAGTGGGGTTACACAAGTCCAAATTTTGATTATAAATATTCATTAGAAAGATAAAAATATTTCCTACATCATAATATTTTTTTTAAAAAATTTAGACATTAAATAAATTAAATTATTTATGACATCATGATGATGCAGCGATGACCTCATTATTTAACGATTTAAATAAAATGGGAAGATAATGCAAAATCCAAGGCTTACACTTGTCCAAAGCCAATTGGATGAGGCGATTTAGAAACCTTATCACCTTATCCTCTAATTATATAAGTGTGGGACCTTTAGAATCCGAAAATCATTGTGTAATAATGTAACATTTCAATCTTTCCAAAAGAGCCCCTCCTCTCCACTTATAAAAGGCCCCCACCTCTCCCACCTTATTCACACCTTCAAGCCATTTGGCTCAGCCAACCTCTGCCCAAATACTCTCCCAAAATCCCTCTATTACTCCTAGAAGCCTCACTTTGGGAAGAACTCTTCCCAAGGAAGCCTTTGGCTCAAATCAAAAAGAGTTACCCGATTTTGAGGTAATGTCTTCTCTAATGTTGTTTTGTTTTATTTTTTTCTCCAACCCCCTAAACTCTTTTTATTCATTTATTTTGTAAAAACACCAGTATCCTCAATATACTAGGATGTTTTTAAAATAAGTATTCGAGCTACACTTACACACACCCACATCTAATGGTTAAAGAACATACTGTTTCTGTGGATGGCGAATTTCTGCCTCACGAAATGATGATTGTTAAAATTATTTTAACACCTATAATGGTGGCCATTTTGATGACACTATTTTCATATATGATATATATATTATGTTTATGTTTTCCTTATCCTTCTGTATTTCTCATTTATGTCATACATTATTATTTCCATTATGGGTAAAACGTGATAATTTCATTTTAGGAAGTGCGGACTACCGCCCCCTCAAAGTGATTTGAATCGTTAATGACATATGTGGGATGTATAAAGGATGGATTAAATGTTATTATACACTATATTATACTGGAATTATATTATACATTTATATCATTATGATTTTGTTCCATTAAATATGAAATTGAAATGAAAGTAGCGTTCATGCGTACGTACGGCTTACCGTCTCCATGAACGGTGCATTTCATTTCTTACCTCTAAATGTTACGTAATATTATAAATGAATGTATATACTGGATATATATGATATATATGATATATACATCATGAATATAATTCTGGATATAATGGATATTTCACCACATGAACAACTTGTAATTATAAGAAGGTTATTGTTGACACAAGTACCAAAGATCGACAAAACGACCGTTATTAACTTAAATAATTACATAACGTTCATAACATTGTAATAAGTGATATAAAAAGGATAATGAAACTGAAAATGGTTCTTAATAAGGTAGATATTAACTCTAGTTTATTATTCAGGAGGTTAAAGAACGGTTGAGTCAAGTCAGACACAAGGTAAGGGTTTACTTCACAACCTCTTCATTATCCAAGGTTGTTATTACGTAAATATCCACTTGGACCTCATTATCATCCACATCCATGTTACTTAAAAATGTCTTTCAAAACATTTTTACTATTAAATAGAAAATGGGTTAAAGTCATTTATACCCTTATACGTTTTTGAAAGCAATCTTACCGTCGTTTTCCAAACAATGTACTTTTTGACCTTTTTGACAAATTTAAGGTAAGAATGTTTTTTTTAACTTATACGGCGGGTGCGGCTATTTTCCGCCATTATAACTTCGTCGAAGCTTCCCTTACAAGCTTATAAGAATATTTTCAATGTAAATGTATTATTTTATAATTATGGGACTTTTAAATGATTTCAAAAAAGAGAGATATTTCTCTCAAATAGCTTTGATTTCATCCATGTCAACATCCTTTGATGGGTTTTAAGTTTAATTGAAATTGATTTCTGATACAAAACTCCCATTGAACATTTTGTGAAATATTTGACTGTGGATGTGTTATTTTTATACCATCCATAGTTTATGGAGAAATTGTTGACGTTTCGTATGCTAGTTTTAATACGAATATTTAAGTTATGTTTAATCCTAATCATATGAGGAATGTATTGGACTTAATAAGTGACGGGTGGAGCCCGCTATAGCTCCTCGATGCATCGGTAGGTCTCATGAGACAACAAGACGTGGAATAGGCCGAGGCCCTTTCCCAATTTGAATTATGGTTTTGGCCGAGGCCTTAATCATTTTAGACGTCTTGGCTGAGGCCTTGACAAAGTGTTTCAGAATGTCTGGCATTATACATTCCCTCATTATGAAAGTGGTTATTGATATTTCATGTGATTATTCGACCAGTAGAATATCCATGTGAAGAAGTAAATGGCATTATCTCATTTTACTTTTGCCATATTATGTTGATGTTCAAGTTTAAAAGGCTTTTGTTTTAGTTATACATTGCCTTAAATGTTTATGTTTATTTATGAAGGCTTCCGCAATATTGTTATCCTTACTGAGCATCTGAGCTCACCCCTTTCAATGTTTTAATATTTTCCAGGATGTGAAGAAGTATTTTAGGAATGACCTGCAGGGATAGTCAGAAGAGGATATGAGTGTGGACTATGAAGACTTTGTTATTGGTTTTTCACTTTATGATGTAATGTAAGACTTATGAATGTATCTAGTGTTTCCAAGGCTACTAAACTAATCGGTCTTTCGAGACTTGATCTTTTGTGATCATGCCAACGTTACGAAGTAATGCACCAGCTCTGGGAAGCTGGGGTCGGGGCATTACATGAGGGGTGCGCCCAAAATTATATAGCACAATATGAATGTCTAAATGTGACGGGTGTGCCCGGAATTATATAGCGCTCCAATGCATTGGGTAAAGTGATGAATCTCATGAGTAAATTTGAAATGATGCGTGAACATGATGCTAGCTTTGTTCACAATTATGTGTGGTAGTTAACCACTAAGGCATGATGTTTCATTTTTATGCTTTGCCACATTTCAAGTTTATTGTTTATGGTCCTCTCATGTTCAAGATCTTCTTCCTATGTCATGATTATGCTCACCCCATGCTATATTGTTCTTATCTATCCTCTTACTGGGATTTTAGCTCACCCCTTTTGATGTATATCCTCGGGTGGCTACATGTACTAAAGATAGGACAAGTGCTACTAATAAGCTATAGAAGAAGATATTAAATGAATTCCTATGCTTGATGTTGTACTTTTAATGTGTAGTCCTAGTTTTCCCAAGACACTAAACCTCTGAATCCTCCATGTGTAATACTATTATGTTGTTTATCTTTGAAATGATGTAATAGTAATATATGAAAATTCCGGGTTGTTTCAGTTGGTATCAAAGGCAAAGGTTTAGTTAATTTGGGAATTAGGATTAGTGAACCCTAAAGAAAACCTCTAGCATGAGACTAAGTACAAATATGCACACAAGGATATATACCTAGGGATCCCATATGTTATGTTTTTGGTATAATTGTTTAAAAGGATAAGTTATTCATGACTTGTTTACTTATGTTTTGTTCTAACCTTTTCTATTTTAGGTAATGGTGGGAACCGGGAGAAATCAGGCCAACAACTCTTGCGAAGGCCAATGCAACGATTTCCCGAACGACATCCCCAATGATTTTGGAGGTGGAGTTCAAAACTTCATGGCGATGCTTACCCAATTATCCCGGGTTATGAATAATAACCATATTAATTGGGAACGTCCTCCTTCACCAAAGAGGGAGCAGCTAGCTATCAAATATTTTATGCGGCAACGACCACCGACATTTTGTGGATCTTCTGATCCACTAGTTGCGGAACAGTGGGTCAACTCCATGGAGAAGATCTTTTCTATTCTTCACTGTTCTGAGACAGAGAAGGTGACTCTAGCCATTTATCATCTAGATGGAGAAGCTGATCAGTGGTGGGATTTGATTAAGAACACCATGCCAAGGGATGAAATTGAAGAGATGGAATGGAAAGAATTTTAGATAATGTTTCTTAATAAGTACTTCCCACGAACTCTTCGCACGAAGATGGAGAGAGAATTCATAGAGATCAAGGAAAAAGAAGTAGAATCTGTCACAACCTATGAAGAAAATTTCACATGGCTCGCAAGGTATGCTTCGTGTTTTGTTATCAACAATGATAGTAAAATTGATAGATTCATTAGTGGATTAAAACCACATCTTCAAAAAGCTCCTTCAATTCGAGACTTTGGGAGTTATGAAGAAGTTGTTCGGTGTGATATCAAAGTGGAGATGGAGTTTGGATAGTGGTCTCATGTCTATGGTGATAAAAAAATAACGATGGAGTTTCAAACTGGTGGATCTAGTGATAAAGATGGGAAGAAAACAAAACGACCCACATGCCAAAAATGTGGGAAGTTGCACCATGGGAACTGCCTCAAAGGGACGGGGAAATGCTTCAAGTGTGGGAATGAAGGACACCTAGCACACGAGTGTCGAAGAGACATGAAAAGGAAGGATAATGTAGTCGATGAAAGGAGAGAACCACTCGTGGTTCAATGCTACAACTGTAAGGAGCTAGGGCACTATTGAAACCAGTGCACTAATCCTCGAGCTCTCGAGGGTAATCAGCGCCAACAACCACCAAAACCAAAAGAACAAGGGAAGGCTTATGCCATCACTACTGCGGAGGTGGAACATGATAATGAAGTCATACATGGTACACTTCTTATTCACTCAAGAATGGAAAAAGTCTTATTTGATTCTGGTTCTACGCATTCCTTTATATCTTGAAGATTTTCTAGAACTATAGAATCGAAGCCTCGAAACCTTGAAGTAGAGATATCTGTAAAAACACCAAGTGGTGCAATCATTGCAACCCAAGTGTTTGATTCTTCTCCTGTTGACGTATGTGGGAAGATTCTTCCGGCAAATCTCATAATACTTCCCTTGGTGGAATTTGACGCTATAATGGGAATGGATTGGCTCTCGTTATATAGAGCACATATCAACTATCGGGAAAAGGAAATATATTTTCATATTCCGAACCATCCCATGCTCCTCTACAAATGCAAGGAAGATCATGAATCTCCTTTGAGAAATCCTTCAATGGTGTGGGTGATGATTTCCTATGAAGAAGCATACCTCGCCCAAATGTTTCAGTCAAAGGAAAGTTCCAACCTTGAGGAAATTCCCATCGTAAGGGAATACGGCGATATATTTCCCGAAGAGTAACCTGGAATTCCCTCGGATCGTGAGGTAGAGTTCTCAATTGAACTCATACCCGGAGCTACTCCTATCTCAATGTGCCCCTATAGGATGGCTCCTATCGAACTGGAGGAGTTAAAGTAGCAGCTATAAGAGCATCTGGACAAAGGTTTCATACACCCTAGTGCATCACCTTGGGGTGCGCCAGTGCTCTTTGTGAAGAATAAGGATGGAACCATGCGGCTGTGTATCGATTATCGGGAACTCAACAAGATCACCATAAAGAACAAGTATTCTCTCCCAAGGATTGATGACTTGTTCGATCAGTTAAGAGGAGCTCAATACTTCTCAAAGGTGGATCTTCGTTCTGGATATCATCAAGTAAAGGTGAAGAAGGAAGATATTCAGAAGACTCCCTTCCATACATGTTATGGGCACTATGAGTTTTTGGTGATGCACTTTGGACTTACTAATACCCCTGAAATCATCATGGATTTGATGAATAGAGTCTTTAGACATTACCTCGAAAAATTTGTGGTAGTGTTTATCGATGATATTCTCATCTACTCCAAGAGCAAGGAGGAACATGATGAACATCTAGGACTTGTGTTGGAGACATTGAGAAAGGATAAGTTGTACACCAAGTTTAGAAAGTGTGACTTTTGGATGAATCATGTCACGTTCTTGGGACATGTGATCACAAGAGATGGAATTTCTGCGGACCTTCAAAGACAAAGGCGATTGAAGAATGGCCCAGGCCCTCTAGTGTCACAGAAATGCGTAGTTTTCTTAGATTACCTGGGTACTACCGAAGTTTTGTGAGAAACTTCTAACGATTTTCAAGCCTGCTAACTAAGTTAACAAGGAAAGGGGTAAAGTATGTATAGACGGAAGGATGTGAGGGATGCTTCAAGGAGCTAAAGAGAAGGATGATCACTGCACCTGTACTCACACTACCGAAAAGTGGAGAAAGTTTTGTGATATACAGTGATGCTTCAAAGAAAGTCTTGGGTTGTGTACTCATGAAAAATGATAATGTGATAGCCTACGCCTCACGACAGTTGAAGATCCATGAGAATAACTACCCAACACATGATCTAGAGCTGGCAGCCGTGATTTTTTCTTTGAAAATCTGGCGGCACTACCTATATAGTGAGAAGTGTGACATATACACCGACCACAAGAGCCTAAAGTATATATTCACACAAAAGGAGGTCAACATGCGTCAATGTAGATAGTTAGAGCTAATCAAGGTTTACGATTTCTCTATTCACTATCATCCTGGAAAGGTGAACAATGTAGCTGATGCTCTAAGTAAGAAAGAACCTGCTACTCTATCCATGTTGAGAATTGAGAGAGACCCTATCTTCTTAGATATGCAAAGTATGGATTTGGGAATCGTAAGGGCAGGAGATACATACTACCTTGCCCAAATGATTTCACAACCATCCATCCAACAGAAGATTATGGAAACACAAAGGGATGATGTGGAGATTCAATAGAGGGTGACTGCAGTAAAGGAAGGGAAGCTACAAGAGTTCCATATCGACGATGATGGTGTGATTTGGTTTGGAACGCGGCTTTGTGTGCCTTCATCACCTGGAATAAAGAAGGAACTATTGGATAATGCACATAGCTCAACTTTCTCTATTCATCCTGGAAGTACCAAGATGTATCGTGATCTCCAAGAACACTTCTGGTGGGATAACATGAAGAAGGAGATTGCAGAATATATATCAAGGTGCTTGGTATGTCAGCAAGTTAAAGCTGGGCGGAAAAAGTCCAATGGTATGATGCAGCCATTGCCTATACCCATGTGGAAATGGGAAAATGTTACTGTGGACTTTGTCACGGGTCTCCCAAAGACGTCAAGAGGAAATAATGTGATATGGGTTGTGGATGATCGACTCACCAAGACTTCCAATTTTATCACTATTTGGGAAGACCTATCACTTGAACAACTTGAAAGGATATATGTGAAGGAAGTAGTGATATTTCACGGTGTTCCACTCTCGATTGTCTCGGACCATGATCCAAGGTTCACTTCTAAATTCTGGGGGAGCCTTCAACATGCTTTGAGTACTGAATTAAATTTCAGCACGACCTATCACCCCCAAACTGATGGCCAGTCTGAAAGGACTATTCAGACACTTGAAGATATGCTAAGATCCTGCTCTCTTGAATTCAAAGGTGGATGGGATCAGCACCTTCCATTGGTTGAGTTCTCATACAACAATAGCTTCCACTTGAGTATTCAGATGGCTCCGTATGAATCTCTTTATGGGAAGCGATGTAGAACTCCAACCTATTGGGATGAAGTTGGAGAATGAAAACTACTTGGTCCGGATCTTGTTCAAGAGATGACAGAGAAGGTTCAAGTCATCCAGAAACACATCAAAGCTGCTCAAAGTCAGCAAAAGATCTATGCTGACAATGGTCAATGGGAATTGGAGTTCGACGTTGGAGATAATGTCTTCCTTCGAATATCTCCTTGGAAGAGAGTCATGCGATTCGGGAAGAAAGGGAAGCCAAGTCCAAGGTACATTGGCCCCTTTGAGATCCTTGATCGTATAGAGGTCGTGGCCTATCGTTTGGCACTTCCACCGAATATGGCTCAAGTCCATGATGTGTTTCACGTATCACTACTGAGGAAGTACATTCCAGACCCCTCACATGTACTAAACTCAGAGGTGGTACAGTTGGAAGATGATCTCTCATATGAGGAGCAGCCGGTAAACATTCTGGAACGAAGTGATAAGGTTCTACGCAACCAGACAACCCGCCTTGTCAAAGTTTGTGGAGGAACCAAAAGTTTTAGGAAGCAACTTGGGAACCGGAAGAGGCAATGAAGGAGAAGAACCCTCACCTGTTTGTGTAAAGTGAAATTTCGGGGGTGAGATTTCTTAAGGGGGGAAGAATGTAACGACCCAAAGCATTTAAATGGAAAATTCCCTTCTTATATCTATGTCATAAAAACACAAAATAATGAACTACTAAGTGATAAGTGACCTTTAAACATAATTTTGTTACCCCTATGTTTGGAACTTTAAAAATACAATATACACGGTTGTGTTCAAGATAGTTTTTGAAGTCTAATGAAAAAAAATAATTTTTAGTGAATATTAACCTACGCTTATGAATAGTAACCTACCCTTATGAATAGTAATATGAACCTTATGAATAGTAAATAAGAGTAACATTACCTTTGAATAATAAAATAAAATTTAGACATCATAGAAAGTGATAATTTGTCCTTAGTAAACATTTTTGGTATTTTATAAGTTATAAATAATTAATTATAATTAATTAATTAATTTAAAAGAATATTTATTTTCCTGAAATATATTCATAAATTATTTAATCAATTTCTAATAGTTTTTAGATAATTTTATAAGACCGTAAGTAATTTTTGAAAGAACTTCAAAATCAGTTTTAATTTTAAAAACTGTTTTTTTAATTAAATTTTGGTTTTAATTAAATATTAAATTAATGATATTTAGATAATTATTTTTGAAAAATGGACATCATTTTTGGATTCTAAACGTCAAAAAATGGTAGGGGTAAATTTTTGGGTTTATTCTGAAATACTACAATTTTCGGGTGAATAGTAAAAAAATACAGTTTTTCGCATAATCAGTGTACACTAAATTGCATCATTAATGATGTAATGATGAAATGAAAATTCTAGAACATTAGTTTCGGCCAAAATATATTAAATTTCATAAATATTTCCTTGAAATACAATAAATTCAATTCTCAAACATAAAAAGAACTTTCCAAAGCCTAAAGTCAAAAAGGTGATTTCTTAAAGTGTCTTTTTCTCTTTCTTTCACATTCCTTTTAATAAAGTAATGAATTCGAATTATAATGAAGAGTTAAAGCCTAAAAAGAATTTTATTATATTAATATATGATTTAGGATGTCAAAAAACTACCATTACAAGTCTAACTTATGATATATTATCTTATTTAATATTTTATGCCAAAAACACCTCCCTCCTCATGTTTAAATAAGCCATCCCCCTCCTCTTGCCAAACCACACCTCTCAAGCATCAAGAATTGTCTAAACTCTGACCAATCATCTATCCTAGCCTCTACCACACGTTCAAGAGCTCCTGGTCTCATCAAAAGACCAAGCTTAGGCCCTTACAGAGGTTCTCAAGAGGAGGATCCAAAAGGTAATTTCTCTCCCTCTTCTCCTTTAATTTCCTTTCATGTTCATGTTCCTTTCTTGATCTCTCCCTACCTATCTTCATCCAAATTGTTTTTAACTCCAGTATTATACATATAATGTAATATTATGATTATAATGTTATATTATATCACCCAACACCCTTTCACTCTTCGTTTTATTTTATTAAAAAGAACGTTGTTCATGTGGTGATAATTTATCACCTTCAAAAACGACATATTCTCTTCTTCCATTTCTACCTTAAATCTGGTCATGAAACCATTTTTATTGTTGAACCAGAATATGTTAAATGTATTATGTTCTATTTTAAGTTCTGGAAATATCCTATGGCCATATTACTATGTGAAAAGTTAAAACAAGTTCGTTGTGATCCAAAAACCGCTCAAATTAACCCAAATAATCTTCATTTAATTATTATCTAATGATTCGTCCACATGGATATAATATAACTCATTATAAAATCATTAAATCTTCTGTAATATCATTAATTACATGTAATATCAGTTATGGATGTTTACCCATTATCTACCCAAACATCAATTTAAGAATATAAGTTGACCGTTCAAGAAAACCATAAAAACGAACATCCCCGAACAATGTTTTTAAACTCTATAAGTCATACAAAGGAACATAATATGAAATAAAGAAACTAGAATGAACCCTATTAATGTATAAAAGGTTCTGGAATTTCTAATTAATGAATATAATGTTATTATATAGGACATTAAAGAGAAGGAGGCATTCGAGTACAAGGTAAGGGGAAATCTCGAACCCAATTTTCTTCCTTCGGGTTCTCCCTCTTTCACTCCATTTTTGATATGGTTAGTCCTCAAAGGTATTTTTTTCATCATTTCCTTGAATTTTCTGGGATATACATGTTTGTCACTGGTTTTTATGTCCATAAAAATGTTTTCCAAAAGAACTCTTCTTTCAATATCTCACCTTTTACTTCTTATTCAAGGATGATGGTTCTTATATCAAGTATGTTGTTCCCTCTTTATTTTGGGAACCCAAAGCTTATGAATGTGTTATTTTGAGATGAAACCCATTCCTTTCCATGGGTTATTTATGTACATGTTTGATATGTGTTCTATGTGTAAATCATGATAATGATAATGTTATGATGTGATGGGTGCGCCCGGAATTATATAGCGCAATATGAATGTTTAAATGTGACCGGTGCACCCAGAATTATATAGCGCTCCAATGCATTGGGTAAAGTGATGAATCTCATGAGTAAATGTGAAATGATGCGTGAACATGATGCTAGCTTTGTTCACAAGTATGTGTGGTATTTAACCAGTAAGACATGATGTTTCATTTTTATGCTTTGCCACATTTGAAGTTTATTGTTTATGCTCCTCTCATGTTCAAGATCTTCTTCCTATGTCATGATTATGCTCACCCCATGATATGTTGTTCTTATCTATCCGTTTACTAGGATTTTAGCTCACCCCTTTTGATGTATATCCTCAGTTGGATACATGTACTAAGGAGAGGACAAGTGCTACTAAGAAGCTATAGAAGAAGAGATTAAATGAATTCTTATGCTTGATGTTGTACCTGTTATGTGTAGTCCTAATTTTCCCAAGACACTAATCCTCTAGATCTTCCATGTGTAATACTATTATGTTGTTTATCTATGAAATGATGTAATAGTAATGTATGAAAAGGCCAGGTGGTTTTACTCTAGTTATGTTATATTTTTCTAAAATGATTAATTTCTCTAAAATTACAAAATTTATGAATTCATTTATTATATCTACACACATGATCCTATTGGATTTATTAGTCTTTTTAGACTCTTTTATAATATCATTAAACTAGTTAATAGTATTTGTGGATGATCCCTCTTGAACATTTTTTGATTTTTACTCCATATATATTTCAACAACTTCCATATTTGAATTTTTTACGTCAAATATTCCTTATTCAGCATCAACCAGTTTCTAATGAATAACATAAAATAATATATGTATCTCTAAGTTGTTATTCATCAATGATGTTATTATTTTTCTTTTCACCCAGTATCTTCTTATATTTTTTTATCTTTTAAAAATCTAGAATTTTTTCAGGAACTAATTTATGATTGTAAATAAATTAACCATATTTTTTTCTACTTTCCCACTTTCTATAGACTTCCAATAATTACGAGACATTATTATAATTATATTTTTAGATTTTATTCCATATTAGTTTCCTCTTATTAATATTATTTTATTATTTCATCCCTTGTAAAACTCTCATCATTAGTATTTTCAATATGAAACATTACAAAAACATAATCACAAGAATTCCCATATCCACTTCTTCTTCAATATCACCATATTCATAAAATTTTAAAAAAATCATTTTTATATTTAGATAACTTCTTATAATATATTGCGAATAAAACATTGATTTTTAACTTTTATTTAGTAGACTCTATGTCCTTCCAAATTCTACATTTCAATGTTGATTTTCCTTCAGTATTATAAAATTTGTAAAAAAATCCAATTACAGTATTGTTAATTCAATTCAATAGTAGATTTATTTTATTCTTCAGATATTTACATTTCTTAAAAATAAATAAATCAATTCATTGGAATTATTACTTAATTCAATATTTTAATCAGATTCCCAGACTTCTTTCTCAATAACAAATTTCTTTAGCATTTCTTTATTTGTGGAGTTGACGTAAATTTCATGATCAACCTTTCCCATTATGTTGATAGTATTATCAGCTTTTCGTATAATATGTAATATGAATACTAATAAAAACATCCATAGTTAATTTTTAGTTGATCTATCATCAAATAATAAAAATTGGGAATCAGATCTATCAAAAATAATTTTCATTATTATTTTAACACTGTATGAGTCATCCAATTTTTAATAATGTATTTTATGGTGCTTAAAAAAATAACCCTTGTAAATAACTCACAAATAAATTCATCCTCTCCCATTTTCAAATATTTTTATTTGAATCTCCAAATTTCTATCTTATCGTTCTTTATGTTTTTTTTAACTTCATAAATATTTGATAATGTATAGAAAATTTCATTAGATGTTCTAATTATAACAGGCCAAAATAACTCACTTTCTAAGGGAGATTATTTAATAGCTTTTTTGCCTCATCCAAATTTCTATATATGAATTTTTTATGTAGAAATAAATGAATCACCCTTAGATAGAGGTGTGAAATCATTTTCAACAACATCAATGGAATTATAGCTAATGGATAATAGAATTAGTGACATTAAATCCATCTGGATATGATATTTATTCTAATAAAAGATAGGAATCCCAATATAATTATATTAGTTATTAGTATCCATGAAAGACATCTTCACCATCAACCCTTAATAAACCTTATTTCAACTATTGTTTCTCTTTATAATTCTAATTATAAGGACCACTTAGATGTGTGACCACTGAGAGGTGGTGAATTATTGGTCTATACTATTCAGGATATATTCTTTTTGAAAATAAATTCCTCTATCTAGAGATAAATGACTCTACTAACACAAAACACAATATCACAGTTATAGAAACATAATAATTTTCTTGGTTCACTACTCAATAAGAGTTTTTATTATTAAGAATTATCTGGAAATAAATTGGGATCAAATATCCAATTAGATATCAATCCATTGTGGTTTGTAGAGAGTAGGGTATATTTATCACATTCAATGCACTATAGTCCTTTGTCATTGCATGTGATTCTCATATAAATAATATGATAAATCATATTTTGATACAATATGGTGAAGATTAACCAAAAGGATTAAATATATATCTATTTTACTGCTTGAATTATCTACACATTCTCTTCTTTTAGTCATATCATCTCCATCTTTGATTTCTTTCATATCATCAAGAAAGAATTTCATTCACTTCTTTTTATCTCTCTCTGGACTCTTCTATTACACAGGGAAAACATTCTCAAAATAATTCACCAATAAATTATATATATCAAACAATATAAATTAATTCTTCTCTATCTTATTTATTAAAATATTTACCACACCATATAAATACTTTTGAATTAAAATTACTTAAATTCTTGGATAAGGTTTTCAAATTAACATCCATTATATAACTCTTAAATAACAGATTGTAAAAACATGTAAATGTGAAGTAATATCATAGGATATTAATTCTATTTTAAACCTATTTTTATTAAATATTAAATAATTATGTATATATAAATATATTAATTTGGTAGTGAATAGATCATTTGAAATTAAATACTAAAATTCTACCTCATTAATACCATAAGATGAACCTTTTCATTCCAAGAAAACATTCAAATTCCCCATTTTATGTAAACTTATATAAATTCATGCATTAAATATTATATTTAATATTTAATTTGATGCACAAGGCTTATTTTGATTCCTGTTTCCATTTTAAAAAACTAAATCAAAAACCACTTCTTGCAGGAGAACTTCATGCCCACTTGGAAAATATTTCTTCGTCTAATTATAAAAACTAGTTTCCACAACACTATATCTTTAAATCTTTTATAAAATTCACATGGATAGTTATAATGATTTTTTTATCATTTATTTAAACTTATAAAGTTTTCCAGAAACAACTATGAGATGATCATGATAGTCATTATAATCATATTTAATCTTTATTACATCACATTACTTTTCATCTACATATTTATCTAGCCATCTCTTTTCTCAATATCTGTGAAAAATTATATTAAAAATTATCAAAATTATATCTTACCATGTGAATGTTTTTTTTATTCACTAATGAATGTTACATGATCATACCCAATTAAGATTAATTCCCATGGAATATTTGTGTCCTTGTAAATGATCTATACTCCTCATGGAAAATTTATTATTTCCATGAAGGATCTATGATGTTCCCACAAAATCATTGAACTCATAGAACACAGAATATGTACATTATCTCAAATAAGATCTATTGATTCTATATGGAATCACTGGGTCCCATGGATGATCTATGATTCATCTTATATAATAACATGAAATTACAGATGCTATGTGGTGAATCTCATAGAAGAATATTATATGAAATTATATCTCATGAAAGAATATTCAAAAAATAATCATACCTTATATGGTCAGTCACAATTATGCATGGAAGAAAATTATTGAAAATATTTACTCAGGGAATAATATTTCATGTAAGAATAGTACTTCATGTGTTCGAACACCATAACTCATGGATCCACATTATTACTCATGATTCAATGAATTATTTAATATAATTTTAATGGTTCCTTCCAATAATAATATAAAAAATTATCTATTAAAAACAAAATAGAACACCATAATCAATTCTGCATCTTATTCAACTATTTATTCCCTAATAAAACAATTACTTAAAACCAGTGGATCCCAACAGAAATATCACCCAAGGATAACATGACTGATATTTTCATTAGTGGTGAATCATAAAAAAAGTAGGATCAATAATGAATCTATGTTCTGAGAAATGTTAAATCATATTTTTTTTATCCATGTAGGAACCATCTAAAGAAGATAAGTAATCCTTTATAATATTAATGGAGGGTTCCTCTAAGGATGATATGGATCACACCACCAAGGTCCGTCCATGTAGAGATTGGAAGAGAAAACACTAATAATATTGGGGAAAGCCTATATTATCCACCTGCCTCCCAATCAGATATGTGTTTCTTATTTCAGGTGTTTTGAAAGTGGGTCTATTTGAAAGAGGGAAACAAGACCCAAGAGGCTTGATAATTTGAATACCTATACATCCAAAAAGTATGTTATAATTCATATTCTTCTAATATTCTTATTTATTAGATGTTTTCTTGGTATTACTTATATACTTTCTCATTTCCCTTTTTCACATTCCAAGTCATTAGTCAATGAAAGACATAAAAATACACACCATAGTGATTACCTACATGGAGGGTAATTGTTTTTAGAACTCATGTTATAATTACTAGGACCCGATATATTACCCATGGTGGAGACATCTCAGGATATTATGGTTGAATGACCGATAGATATAAACATCATAAATTTCATGAAGGGATATATATATTTTCTTCCATGGATTTTATTTAACCTAATAATTATCATAGTTTAGGTTAAAAAATGATTCCAGACAATAGTTTATGAGAAAGAATCCCATTATAGACCAAGAATGCCACATATTTCATGGTCTCGGATGCTTGTTCCAACCATTAGAGTAGTAGAGCCAGCACTCAATATGTCTGATAATAGTATTAGAAATCACTTCAATGAATTTGTGACCATATTTGTCTATGAGAAATTAGCTACACATAAGTGGTCAACCTCATTAAAGGAGGGTCAACTTGTCACATTGGTGGTGAAAGTGGTGGGGATGGTGAGATTCATATTGGTGATCATTCAACTACTGACAAGGGGTTTGGTTAGGTTGATCTTCTGATCTACATGAAGGATGGCCCCTCTGGGAGAATTTCTAAAGAGGATCTCCCTGATGAGATTATTTTGTATTTATGGGAGTATAATCTTATGACATTTGTAGATTTTAAAGAATCCAGGTTAGAAATTACCGAGGAGAACAGGTTGGTCTACTATAGTGTGAGGTGGAGCATCTAGATATTTATCTATCGTACCCTGTTGGATTATTTAGTGGTCCAAATAAGGTCCCTTAACCATTTATGTCAGAATTTTGGCCCTAAAGGTGTATATTTACCCTCCCTTTATGCATTTTCTTGAGTGGGTGCACACATAGTGTAATGAATTTGATATCACCCATTATGACCAAATTTTTTATACTGTCAAGAATATTTATATAGTAGAGTAGGTCCTTTCAATATTTTATTTATAAAAATTTACAATAAAAGGCCATCAAAATTTGTAAATATGAAATCATCATCCATCTAATTTTAAAGCTTGTAGCAGTTAATGACGAGTTGGTCAGGGTGAAATATCTAGTCATATAGTGAATAATATAGAACGTTATGGTGTAAGTCCAGACAAATTGGGTTAATCTTATAGCCGAGGATGATACAAAAAAATTATCCTGTAGGTATAAAATCCTAAAATCAAACATTAAAAGGATGGAAAAGTAGGAGTCAGCTATATCTTGAATTGATCAACAGGGAGAATAAATTCATGTAATAAGGGATAGACTCCAACATTTCTATTTCCCTACTAATTTTGTAAATAAATTATAGGTTTCATGTTACCCATTTTCATATCTAAATTTTTTCACTCATTTATATTAATAAGATAATAAACATGAAATCTGTAATCACATTGGATCTATGCTTGTTGTAAAAAATAAGAGACAAAAGGAAGGACGATTGATCATGTGAGTGTATTATTTTGGGTGGTTGTTTTAGAAATAGAATATCCTATAAATCACCATTTTTGGATTGTAATGATGAAAGAATTGGGCTGGCATGACTGCATGGTTTTTTTGAATTTTTAATTTTCATTCAATGTGAGGAAATATTAAAAATTGTGATAGAACACCATTTTAAAAAGGTGAAGGTGGAAGGAGGAACATTTAATCCATAATAATATGTATATATAGATAGATGAGGCTTGTAGGTTTAGGGTAACCATTTAATAAGTTTGAAACATGAGTTCCACTTTAATTTTATTGATGATGTATCCTCTAGTACATGTTCCCTCTAAGGGAATAAATCTAATTTTCACAATCAATTATGATCATTGGTCACTACATTCAACTATTATGATAGTTCCTTTTTGGATTTCCCCTTAAATAGAATGAAAAACAATTTAGTCCATTCCTTTTCACGATAGATTGGCCAATATAGAATGCAGTTATGAACATCATTCCAAATAAATGGGGAAATTAAGTGTTTTTATGGATGATAGGGATTATTCTAAAGCGTTCAATAACTCTATATGTCATTCCATGATGCTTCATGAACATATATAGTTCATAACAAATGGTTAGAGGTCATTCAATCTAGTGGGGAAAACATAGGTGCCAACTGGAGGAAGGTCACTCAATATAAACATCAACCATTCTCTGGGGAGAAAATATATGACCCATGAATATAATTAGATTAAGGTAACTTAGATTTTATCATAATGTGGATTAATTTTTAAGGCTATAGATCATGGAATTTGGGTTTTTCCTTTTATAGTCTTGTATATGGTGAAATAGGTTGCATTTTTTATGATTGTATAGCATGAGACATGGTTCATAGTTTATGGTTTTTAGATTATGAGCCTAGGGTGATAATGTTTAATTAAAAATAGATTGGTATATGGGGTGGTGAGTAAGTTTTGTTATGTGAGGTAAAAAACCCAATGTAAATGAAAGGACTCCTTGTTTCATATAATGGTGTACATTATCTCTTTGGCATGAGGACATAAAATGTATGTACAAGATGATTGTATTATATATGGAATATAAACATCACTCTATAGAATAGTACATACCCATTATGAGAGGAAGAACCATGGAATATCCAATAATAGAAGAAATAGCTTCATTTTTACAGTATAGGATTGAGACTAGGACCATGATAGGAGGCTTAGTCATCACTTTGTATCTGATTAATGGTAATACAATTACAATTTTTCTAAAAGAGTTGTGGTTGGTGACCATAATCATAGTTGGAATGTTTTTATTGGCCATCGGGATACAAATGAGTCCCATTCAAAGGAGGACAATGGTATAATGTAGTTTAATGATACATGATAGAGGCATGCCGTATAATTCTAACATAATATTGTAAGTGCATGGAATGGGTTGTTTTAATTCATATGGTGAGGAATATGAAAATGTTGTTTATGATCTTAAGATGAAAAAAATGAAAAATAGGTTAATATCAATTGACCAATGCATTTTCAACCAAAGTGAATTTTATTCAAATTCATCTATAGAAACATTATATTGGTGGGAGGTTTGATGAGTCCCAATAATTTTGGGGAATATACCAACCAAATATAATATCTTCATGCAAGTAAATCCCTTCATGAGAAACAAGGAAACCATGATGATTTTTCACATTCGATGAGTGACTATTATGAGACTAATCGGATGGAACTGGAATTCTTAAGTTGTCTTAGTGGATAACCTTGAGTATTATGGAACTGTTTAGATATGATCCACAAGGCTGATTAACCATATCTACTTGTGGGAATGCGTAAAAGTCAAACACTATGGTTTTTGGAATTTAACTTGATCATAAGGGAGTGGAAGAAGTGTTAAATATTCCATGGATTATTATTTTGAAATGATGTGAAAATGGGCTGATGATGACCATTTACCAAGTTTAAACTAGGAGTTACACTTCCACACTACCAAAGATGTCTCATTTGGGACATTTACCCTTGATTGGGTGAGGATGTAATTAGACAAATACCATCACCAAAGGAAACTATTTATATAAAAAAAGATTGTTCATTTAGGAATAGTAACTTGGATGGGATTTGGGAGTATTTGGATGCTTTTTTATCATAAGGGGGATATTTTAGACACAAAAGATAATGATCATGACTTTGGAGATAATGTGTGTGGACAAAATGGGATGAGGATACTAAAAATTTGTTATCGAAGACACTAGAGATATATCGTTATGCATTGGGGAAATGGATTGGGTTCACTTTTCCTAACTGGATATTTGATCCCGTGGAAGGAAAGAAAAATATTTGACCAATCAATGATGTGAATTATTTTAGTATGTGATTCTTAATAGTTTAAAGTCATTTTTTGAGACTGTAAAAGTGTGAAAACTATTTGATGATCATGGTGATTAGACTCATGTGGGTATTTCATTATTGTTTGACTACTCATATTGTCTCCGCTTCGGTGGGGTATTTCACTGAAATTTGGATTTCAATGGAATATTGATAATGGAAAATTTATTACCAACACAAATGTTACAACAATGGGATAACTATGGATGGGACCAAATATGTTAATCTGGGTGTCACTAAATAACCCATGATATGGGAACAAAACCTGATATAGTTCTACAAGGTAGTGTGGTATATAAACTTCATCAAAGTAAGAGGATCCCTCTGTAAAGGGATAAAGCATCATGAAGTTTCCAATAATGTTATTGGGATATATATGTGCATTTTAACCTCATTTCGAAATTATGTTGACTAAAAAGTTTAACAAGATATTGTGTTGAGGTAAACCGTGTAGTTAATGTCTTATTACAAGGACGTGAGCGGGTTATCTAGTGTATATTTTCATATATATTTTATTTTATCCTGTAGAAACTCATGTAACATGAAGGAAAAAACAATAAAAAATGTGTGTTTGAGATTATCATGCTTTATGCAGGGCCTTACGAATAGAGAAAAGGGGTGAAAACTTTTCGTTTACATTATCATAAACCATTGGATTTATAGATATCAATCATGGTTTAAGGTATTAATTATGAACATTAAATTCTTTGATTCTTTTTTCCATTATGATCTATCTTTTTACCAAGTCGAGGTGGGACGATAAGGGGTGTATATATTAACACTCTCTCAGGATTTCCTTTTCGGGTTTTCAACATGATGGGCATTTTTTAAATTTTTCCCAGAGATGATTAGGGTAAATAAAGTTAGACCATTAAGGGGATATGTTTTAGTTTCACATAGATTTCATTGAAAATAGTTCTACCAGTTTACGTTTGTGGGACATAGAACAATTGTTTCTACCATTATATGGTCATGGACTATGGATCATTTTAAACTATTTAAGGTCAGGGACATTGATCTGCGGTGGTAATTACTCTTAATTATTTGGAAAGGGACTGAACTATAAATATGAAAATCATTTGGCATAATTGGTAACATGAATGTGATGTTAGAGAAATAAAAAAGGGGTCAAAACCACAAAATATTATTTGGTATGGGAGGAAAAAAATTTAAGGTCATGATTCATGGATCTAGGGATTAAAACTAATTTAAGGTAGTGGATTTTGTATAAGGTGTTCTCTATGGGAGTTCACATATAATGATAAATACTATGTTATTGATGTGAATGTATTGAATAATTGGTAATGTTCTATAAAATCATATTTGAGAAATGAAATACAAAATATAACTTCCGGATACTTGTACATCAGGGTCCTAAGAGTGGTTATTGGAGTGGAGAAATATTATTGGGGGAAAATCCACCAAGATTCATTAGCCCAAATGAGTCATTATCAATGTGAAAAACTAGTACTATGGAGGTACATCCCATGTAACCGGAGAGATCATTATATTTGTAACTAGAATACAGGTCAAGAAGGGTTCTATGACCCCAAATTACTTAGTTAATGCATGAAGAGGCATGAAGGGTAATAACAAAATCATTAAAACTCCACTATACTAGAGGAGAGATGATATGAATAAAATCATGACTTCTTATATAATAATCATAAGGGAGATAGAAATAATTGATGGATATCTTTTGACCATGTCATAGAAATGAAATTTCAACCATATCATTATTTAGAATGGATCAAAAATCCATGGTCAACTAATGAATATATTTAAGGCATGAGACCATTCAGATTTCAAAAATTAAATCCTCAAGTGAATGTGACCTAGGTAGGAGAATGTAATATATGGAATTGTGTCATCATTTTATGGGATCCCATTCAAGGAAGGAGGGTTAGAAATATTCAAATCAAGGATCTCTCAATGTGTGGGGGTGAACAGAAAGGTATTTTTTAGTGGGGTTCAAAAGACTAGGTGGTACTCTACAATTCACTCAATCACATTGAAAAAGAATGTTAGTAAGAGAGATTTGAATCCCTTATCAAGTCGAAACCCAAAATATATCTATAGTTGGGCCTAGGATAAAACATACATGTGTCCCTAACAGTACACATAGATTAAAATCAAGACCCATAGTGTTATTTAGGGTGGTGTGGAAGATCCCTATCACTGAAGGAGGAGTTACTCTCTGGATGTCCTCTCTCGAAAAGGGAAAATAATCATGCAATTTTAATTTTTAAGATGGCTATCTTTATATAAATTTTAATATCCCATGAAGTGGATATTATTCACACATTATAACTTCATATACTGTGGATAATATTTTAGAATGTGTAAAATCATGTGACAAAGATGTGTAATCCATATAGTTTATGGTCTTAAAACATTTAGTAGATAAAGAATTATAAAGGGTATTCAATGTATCACTTGAGGAACTAAATATTGGTGGGAGGTGTGATGTGTTCCCAATATGTGGTAAATAATGAGTATTAAATGTTGGAGTAACTCATGTTGATGATGAAAGGACACTAATAGTTAGGAATGAAAATTTTCATCTTCCATAAAGGAATCATTGGTGTAATTAATTCAAGATAATTTCATTATGAAGGAAAGAGTAGCAGTGAATCTTCATGTTGAATTATCTAGCCACATGATTCTAATGTACCTCGAGGCCCTGTAGTGCTAAGAGACTTTTGTTTATGGGTTCCAATTCTTATATTAGAACAATAAATCTCATATTATGGGTTACCTAGTTATAGATAACTATTTTGAAAAATTTCACATGGACATCAGTATGAAATACAATTTATGTTTCACATACCAATGAATATGCATTTTCTAAGGTGGATGTATGAATCGCTGTTTTATATTCATATAGGGAAATAAAAATATTTTCCAACATGTCTTTATTTTTTTGATCTACCATATTTTGAAAAATGTTATTGTGGATGTTTTTGAAATCTTTGATTCATCCATTTTCTAACATGTGATAACAATAAGTTTGGTTGGATTAGATACTATATTGGGAAGAGAAATTATTAAATTTTTTTGATTATTTTCTGGTTTTTTTCTAGAGAATGGTGTGAGGGGTACCAAAACGTTTAATGATATGGTATTTTATGAATTAAAAAATATAACATTACCTAACCATCTTGAGGGTGTTTTATTCATCCCACATTGAGAATAAGTTAGTGGTGATATGGACAAACCCGAACTATCATTATACGGCTGGAAGACAAAGGGTCACAACATTAACTCCCCAAAAAACAAAGGGTCAGGAATATTTGGTATCATGAAGGATCATGAAAATTTGATTTCCAAAACATGCATGAATGATCCATGAGTGAAACATCATTTTGAATTCCTTAGAGTATTTTTCAATGGGGATCTGGACATAGCCCAATTATCACATTCGGTAAGAGATATCTAATCCTAATTAATGGGACGAATATGAAAAAACAAGGACATCCTATATAGCCTTGGTAATTTATTTTACTTTGATACAATTGAGGCAGATTACATCAAAGCCTTTATTTTATAGAACTGACTCTAATATGGTGTTGTAATAGTGTTTGAAATTCTCCATGTGTCATTGGATTAATTCTTTCTCATCTCGATATGAAGGTAGAGTCCTGTGTTCGAGAAAATTGATAATGGGAATTATCCATTTAAGTAATAATTCCATTATAATTTCATTTAATGGTCCTTGTTATGAAGTGGTATTAACAAGAATATTTAATTAAAGTCCCACCTCATTAGAAGTAACGGGGGAAACAACCCTCTCATGTACCTTATTAAATACTGATTCATCTTATTATGGATCTATATTGGGATATATAAAAGAATTATAAAGTATCTATAAATACATTATTGGATTGTGGGAAATGATTCACCTTCAGATCAGAGTGTAGTTGGGACACCTGCGCACAAGTTCACTCCAACATGGGTATTAGCTCATATTATCTAATGGTGTAGTCAAAACGGATTTTCTTGATGACTATATCTAACACACCGTTCACTTGAAATAGTGGAACCTCATTATTGAGAGCCATCTTACGAACTGTGAAAAGGGACCCATACTGTGAATCATAGTTAGTTTATCCTTTTGAAAGAGGAATGTATGTGCAATGAGGTCTTATGAAGGAGTTATGGAAAAATACCATTGACCACACTATTGTGTTTTGGGTTCTTGATTCATCTCATGATCAAGATATGGGAGGCACATTTAATGTTCATCTTTTTACAAGGTATGTCCCAATCAATGGATAGGATAGATTCTTCTATTATGTTGACGTACAAGGGTGTCTATTAAGAGTATGGAAACATGACTATGAATTTTCCAACACTTAGCCTTTGACATATTTAATGTGTATGGCATCAAGATACTCTTGGAATACTACTCACTCTGCCAACCATCCAGTCAGTATGGGACAATTTAGGGAGAGTGTGAACGAGTAAATTAAGGATACTATCTTTATATTATGAAACTATATGTAATTTTGTAGCTTTTGAACCATGAAGTGAAAGGCGAGAAAACTATTTTTTATGATAGAATATCTATTATCTCTTTCATGATATATTCCTCTAAGATAGTATAGGCTATTACCCATTCCTTCGTAATACTACTAGGCCAAAAGGGAAATAAGTTATCCTTGTAGGGAGGTCATCTAAATGACAAGGGTCTTTCTTTGTATGGGTGGAATCTGAATCAGATGATTTAGTAGATAATGCATTATTTCAAAAAAATGGTATGAAATTCCTCATCCTCTTTTTAATTTGTGTATTTTTTCATGATATTGTATATGGTCGTATATTTTAAGACCATATTTTTTATAAAAAACTGAATGTCAGAGAGATTTCCATTGAATCCACAGAACTATCATAAGTTTTTTCGAGGGAGAATTTCCCTAATTGAGTATATCTTCTCTAGGATCATATTGATACCCATGTTTCATATTAAATGGTCTAGGAACTTCATAGAGGTATCCTTGATTTTGAAGAAAAAGGGGTTCATCTTCATGTGGTGAGCATGAAGTATGATAAACACATACTAAATATATTTGAGAGGTTCATGGATTTATTTTATTATAAAATCAACCAGAAAACACTCAAATAATTGTTTTTGAGGGTTGGATAAAATATCTGATCCATGGATGATTGATAAGTTTAAATAACACTATTAAAACTAAATGGAATCACATTGTAGAATAAAGATTCCTATATCACATATAATGATATGTGGTTTTCATCTTATTGGGTAATGTAAATATTATTATATAAAAAATAAATTTCCATGATGTATAGGACCTACAATATGGTTGTCTCATTAGTAAAAAATTATTTCACTCAGATTGGAATGTATCCTTTATGAAATGGTGTTTGAGGTCCCAAATGCTGATGCAGAATCACATTTTTTATTCTTATTCCTTAATTGGATAATATTGGCCAAACATTTAGGGAATTGGACTTCCTTAATGATGTTATATTTAGTAATATTATCAAATTTATTCTTGAACATGGAATTGTGGGACTGATGCAACTCTTGGGAGCATAGTTAAACCTATGGTAGCCAATATGAATGAAAAAAAGTTAAACAACAACTTGAGTATTAGGAATTTTAAATTCCAAATAGTTATAGGAGAAATCATTATAGGGACACTTCAGGAATGAAACATATTTTTTCTACATCTAGAATACATGATTATTCTAATTATTATTTTCTTGAGATCTTTCTCATAGTTGTTGTTAATCTATAACATGCCGTCAATTATGGTTTAACATCCTTACATAAAGTGTGGATTGGATACCTCAATGTAATATTAATTATAATCATCAGTGTTTTGGGATTATACAAACACTATTAGTAGGGATGAACTTGATATCATTTCATCTCTTTTTGCATGATAAGACTCTTTAAAAAAAGGTTCTTGACCCATTTTTTATCATAAAAAAAGAAACAGAATATAAGGATCTAATATGATGGGGCCTCCATTGGTTATGTCCTTTATTGAGGTCAGAAAAATTAATTTTTAACTTCCAATGTGATTTACAGACCCTCCAAATGTTATGATAATGGTGTGGGTTGTTGAGTAGGCGATGAACCTTTGGTAATAATATTGTATTTGGAAATTCTATCTTGAGTGGTGAAAGACCGTCATAAGAGTATGTGGTAATCTTAACGATATATATTTTATTTGGGATCATGAAATGGTTCCCATGGTTTGGAATGATTTACTCTATATGATGTAATTTTTGGATTAATATTTCTTTTAGATCCTATATTGGATCGTTCTTATTGGATGGATAGTCATTGTGGGCATTGAAACACTAATCTTTGTAATACATGTGATTATTTACATCACTCTTGTAATATTTTTATGAAAATAGTGGATATATCAGGAGTCAATGTGAGTGGAATCACTATGAGTTACCACTACCTGAACAGTAATGTTGTATTTGACAAATTGATGATATGATTATGGGACCATTTCATGCTTTTGAAGCTTGGGTCTTCCCAATAACATTTCAAACGTATTGTCTTACAGAAAATCATGAGTTAGGTGTTCCACAATAGATCTTTATAATGGGTGGTCAAATGAATCATCTGACATGGATTTGTTTCACTCTTGTCATACAATATAATTTCTAGGTTAGATATGGTCAAATTTTCCTCAGTAAGTTGTAATTTTTATAGTGTTTCAATAATGATGATATTTATCCGAAAGATAATTTCTAAAAGGCACTGATAGATTTCTTGAAAATTTATTTGTCTTGATACATGGAGTGGGAATACATTCCACTGAAAGATGGAACCCTCTCCCTCACTAGAGAAATAGATAACAGATTAGCAATATTCTTCCTTATATTCTATTGAATGGTATACTTCATAGGTACATAAATTAGTTTTAAACTAGATTGGACTTTTGAGAGCCTAAATGAGGTATTTTCATAACTAATTCAATTGGAGGATCACATAATGTATTAATATTTTTTCCATCGTACCTATGATATTACTAATAACATAATATTTTTTATATGAGGAATTTTTCTCACTCCCAAAAATGTCACTCATTAACATAAATCATATTGGGCATCGGTATATGAGGTGTTAGAGGATAATATGTTCTTTTAAACTTTTATTATCGGTTTGATGGTTGTGGATGAGAAATTGGTTTTTATGACTGATCCCTGTAATCAAACCACCAAAAGGGTTGAAGGGGTATGACTGGGGTTGGGCATATGATGACAATACATGCAGAGCCCTTAGTGACGCATGTCATCTAATCATAGTACCCTCAAAAACACTATCTAGGGCTGAACTTCAGTGTTTTGTTTTCATGAATTCATTTCCTCTTTCTTTAGAATCATTGATGAATTGTTCCTAAGGCTTTTAAGTGACATCCCACAAAATGAAGCTCCACGCAATGATTCTCCAACCTAGTGGCATTGATAGAAGCGGTGTTCTATTCCTCATCAGTGGAATGTTCTAAGATTATAATTTTTTAGGTCTCCTCTTAATATGGGGGTCATAAAGTCATTGATATTGAATTCTATTTTTGGCACTAGAGATGGATTTTCAGTATATTTTTATTTTCAGTGCCAGTTCTTCCAAAACATGGAAGGATGAAATGTTTATAGGGAAATGAAGAATAGTGTGGAAACTCCAAGATGATCTTACGGGACCAACCAAACATGGATAATTATAAGTTTATGTGAAAATGAATTTTCTATTAGAGAATCATTAAACATATAAATAATTCATCAATAGAACTAATACCACTCACTAGAATCTCTGTCGTCACCATCATGGTTGTAAAAGACCTGTGTCACACGTGTAGTGGGATCTTCCAACGAATCTAATCGAAGATATACATAGTACAGAATCATTTCCTTGAATATAAAACACTCCTTGATAGTGTTTTCAAGTAACATATATTATGGATAGTATTCATCACAACTCATTCACCAAACCACTTACATCCATTTCATTTCCCAAGAATTTAATGGGTTTTTCTCTATATAATTGATAATGAAATAATATACCCTCTCATTTTTAAAGGTGTAGAACATATTTAATATTTTTAATGAGGGTGACTACAATCTTTTTTCCATGATGACAGAATGGGTAATTTTTCTGATAGTTAGGTTGCACTGGGAGAGATCAATTTTTTTTGGGTGTCTGAAGGATGAATAAATGAAGTAAATTGGTTCTAAAATAATAGATTTCCATTCCATCACCATCCTTAATACTAGATTTTGATGAGGTAAAATACTTGACGACTTCTTAGTCTACAACATAGATTCATCTCGAAATTTTTCACTCCTAGTGTATTCTCATAGTCCACCTTAAACCGATAGTGAAATGTGGATAAAGACATACTCATATTAAATATTGTCCATGAACATAGATAATATCTACTCTCAAACTATATAAACAATGAGTTAATATTTCCTTACCTTATAACAGGTGATGAGGTTGCTTATAAGATCATTTTTCTAGTTCTTGTTCTTAGAGAGGTGAGTGATGGTTGTTCTATTCAAGATCATGACGATTTCATAAATTAATTATATAAAGTAGTTCTCTAAATTAGTGATAAATATTAAGAGAAACTATTTATACCAAATTGAGAAATTCCATTTTGTGGTCTATAAAAAACATCATAGACTATAAGCATTCGTCTGCTCTGGGGTTCTTACAATCGGGCTACAAAAAGATGAAAAATAGGTCAGATGATTCCCCATATCACATATACAATTGAATGAGGTGAAACATAGGTTATTTAAATTTGATGATTGAGGAATATGATTCAACCATGCCACATACAAATTCATTTTAAGTATAACTAAGGCTCATTTTGTCACCATGACATCGAGAGGAGTTATGATATCAGTTATTAAATCATCAGTGGAAGGATGGTAATGGTTTACAATCTAACTACCATGATAGTTCATTTAGCAAAAATATTATGTTGAAACGGTGGAAACTACTAATAATTTACTAGAGGGGGTTCCTTGGTAAAAATAGGTTGTGTCTTAGGAGAACAGATTTATGAATAACTTATATGTAGAGGACCTTTATAAATTATAAATTACATTGAAAATCATTATTAAGATAACTTGTGATTCATTTAAAACATTAATTTGTGTTGATAAGTGACATGTGGTCCTCTTATAAATAGAAGATAATATTTTTTATCCACCATTTATTGTGGATACATATTAGAGTGATTTCAATACATTTTCCATAAATAACAATTACTTATAACTAACTCAAACCATACACCCCAACCCAAAAAAATGAGCAGGATTCCATTTGAGGAGGTAGTTTCAATTTCATGATTTTTGAAAGGTTTTTAGACCATGTGAACCATCCCGAAATCCATGGAGATGGATCTAGAGGAAATAAAACAATGTTCATGGTATCTGTATTATTAACTAAACTATATAGAATTTCCAATTGACTATGTGACTCGAAACTAATGGAATGAAATAGCATGGTGGGAACACATGTAAACTAGCCATGTGACCTAACCATTAAAAAATCATTACATATCCACATACATTTCATTTAACCCCATAACCAAAACATGACCTAGAATTTTGGCACATAACCATTGGGAGTGAAGTTGATCCGTAGAATAATTTATCTTTTATCATTTTAGGCGGAATCATTCAATAGGGAGGCATCGATCATGGCAAGATGATAGTTGGAAACTCATTCTAAGTAGTGTTTATAGATTTCAACTTAATTTTGATTCTATTTTCACATTTTTGTGGCAATGCATTGAACTCCAAGGGAAATAAGAATTGTTTTCATCATTGTTTAATTGTTATTAAATACTATATATTTGTTTAGTTGTGGTCGATAATAGAGGCATTTTTGTGTAATTTTAGATTTGTTTTTGTGGGTTCGTAATTATTTTATTTTCCTTCCAAACTCTACATGTAATCTCTCTTCTATTAATTGAATATTTTGTATTGACCCATGAACAACAAGTATTTGGATCTATAAATATTTTATGATGATTACATCAATGATTAATCATTATAATCATTCTCATTTTGGGTTTTCTATTAACTCAAATAGAAACACTAAACAAGAATTCCTTAAATTTTAATATTTATAATTTTTTTAAGGATGAATGTTAAAATATAGTGTATTAATTAATGTTCCTCTTGAAATTGATGTAAATTTTATATAAGGAAAATTAAATATTTGAAATTATTAAAACCACACAATGTTTATTTCATGGACATAATCCCATGGACAATTAAATTTCTCAAAAAAAAACATTTATCGGGGTAATTAAAAACATGGGTGCTAAAATTCGTACCAAGTATCTCTCATCAATGAAAATTCAATATATGAAAAATTAATAGACAATATAATGATGAACCTTAATTTATCACATATGTTAAAATTCAATGAGGTTCTATGACTAATAAAATTTATAGGCCCTCATTTTTTGATGATAGAATTTCCTAACCTACCCAACTATGTGATTAGATAAAAATCGATTCTGGAACATTACTCTAAATTAAGAGGTACAATTTCAGATTTAAATAAATAATGATTTAAGTTTTAAAAATGTGGAAATTTTTAAATGATTTTCATTTTTACTTTGTTTTATGTATTAACGTGTTTCAAAGAATGTATGTAGTATTTTTAATAATCATTAATTAAAAATTCATATTAATTTGGTTTATATAATTTGGTACCATTTTACCGATTTCATTGATATTCCCTTTAAGATAAATTTCTTTGTAATTGTTTGAGGACAAAAAATTGAGAAAATGTGGTGTTGTTTGATGCACTTATAGGTGTGCATCATTTTAATTTTTAAAAATATATTTAAAATTGTTGTTAAAATAACTTTTAATGCATTTATATACTTAACATGTTTTTATTGGTGTTTATTAGTTATTCGATAATGAATTGATGATAATTTCCATGGTAAAGTCATTTAAGATGAAAATTAGAGGCATTTGAAACCATTTACTATCATTCATGGTTTTTTATAAGCCACCCGAACCATGAATCCTAGCCAATGAAGCTATATGGGGTTCCATTTAATGAGTTATTTTCAATTTCATTATTTCCACACAATTTTCCAAATCATGTAGACTAGGAATAAAACCATAGAAGATGTAGGCTGTGGAGATAAAAACATATAATTTTTTTCATATGGTTAAATAAACTACGTAGACATTACAATAGATCATTAAACTCAAAGATGAATGAATATAACATAAAGTATGGTTGTTGGATGGAAAAACTAATAGTGTTTCTTAACCATGAACCTATCGACAAACAACCGCCAACCATGTGTATTCCCCCATAACCACACTTTGACCCCATATTATAACATCTATCCATTTCAAGATAATTTGAGACACCTAATAATAGATATTTTTTCCTTTGAGTGGGAAAAAATCATCTTAAAGGCATCACTTATGGTTGGATAAGGGATTGAAACTCATTATAAAGAAATTTTGAGATTTTTTCTCAATGTATCTTGTAATTCCCCCTCTTATATTTGTTGTGCTAAACATTATGGATAATAAGAACATATATGGCTAAATTTTGTCATATATAAATAATTTTCAATATGTTTTGAGTTTTGGGTGATATTTGGGTATCATTTGGGGTCGTTATATCTTTTTTGTTGTGTTTGTGTAATTATTTTATTATCATTTTATCTTTTTTATGTACTCATTATTCAATTCAAAGGAAAACTTATTTTAACCCAAGAACAATATTTATATTTATCTTTGAACAAGTTTTAATGTCTATACATAGGACCATTAGGTATAATAACCATCATCTTAGGTTTTCACTTGTAAAAAATTATAGAAATTAACTATTAAACCAATAAGTGAAATTACAAAAATTTAATTGAACCTTACTAGATCAAGTATGTTTTGATGAACATGAATAGTAGTGGTGAGGATTTATTATAAATAATAAAAAACACTCTTGAAACATCCTAGTTACCTATATTTAAGAGATAAATCCAAACACATCATCATAATTAAGATAAAAATCCAATTTAGTTATTAATGGTTTTAGTATTGAGAGCAATTTGATATTTCAATTTAGGTTCAATTAAATCATAGGAGAAAATTAATTGATGTTTTATTTAATGATTTGATTGAAAAACTTACATGAATAAATACATGGGAAATATTTTGAGGACCTACTCTATAGATTCCTCATACTTATGGTAGTGTTAGGTTTAAATTCAAATTGGCCTTCAAAAAGTAATCATTCAACTAGAATGATAGAAAGCCTTTCTCTCCCATCCTAATTGTATTGGTGGAACTACCCAAATTATCATTAGAGATTTATTTAGGGGGATTGGTATATGGGATTAAACTGCGGTAATGTAAGGATCCTCCAAAACAAATCTCTTCTATGGGTGATGTCATCCAAAAATTTAGGAAGTGATCTGAATATAATTCATAGATTCCAGGAAAAAATTGTACAATTTAGACTATTCGTTAGATCCAAATTTTCTTCTTAAGGATTGATGAGTTCAGATACCCATTTACTCTTATCATAGTGTTGATGAATATCCACTAGTGACTCGATTGGGATTATGAATCCCAATCATGATCTATTTTGATGAGTATGATCACCTAGAATAAGGACTATCTGATGTTGCAGCACCCCTAAGGCTGGGTCCTCTTTTTCATGTTACAAACCAATGATCTAATGTTAATAGTCTTACGAGGAATTGTATATGATTAAATTTCTAGTGTGGATGGTTTGTGAAGAATAACATCCACCTAAAACATGTGGACTCACTTGAGTGACCTACTGTTTTTCGGAGAGAGGGTTGAATTTTAGTGACTCATAATGGCACCAATTGAAGATATATTCATGATTGGATGACTCTTCCATGATTCTAGGATGTAAAGTGAGTCTTGGTATATAGTAATACTATAAACAATGTTTTTTATAATATGAATCAGGCCACTAGGATACTAGTAGGTATGCAATGTAAACCCTTTACAAATTATATTTATGGTATTAATTAGTCTTGTAACATTCAAATAATTTAGCTAACTATCTAAAAAAGGTTGTATGTAACCCACATGTTTTGGAAGAGAAACTCCATGTGGTGTCAATAATTTTTCTTTGCGATGGTGAAGTGTGGGGTTGCAGGTGGATATAACATAGAACGTAAAAATTCAGTGGCTATGCTCTACCATAAGAACTCTTTATCATGTTAATTAGGAGGATTTTAGTCCTACATTTCATCAAAAAAGTATTTTATCTCAAATATATTGGATACTAGTATATTATGTGACACTAATATATTCTACAACTTGTTTTCTATTAAAGGAGGTACCACATAATCAAAAGTTCCATGGAATGAAGAAACATCATCTAGATGTAATGAATGATTCATAACCATAATCTTATGGAATAAGGAATCCATGGCCACCTAGTGTTGGGGTAGAACATAAAATATATACAACATGATGAGGTGTAATCACAAGTTTGAGGGTGCCAAAATTGACCCAAAACATTAACTTACTTCCAAGAAGAGGGGGGAAAGGAAAAGAGACTGATGGTGGAAATGTTAGATGAATAGAGATTCCCTAAATGGAATCCAATAATTCATCCTCATGAAATAATTTTAGAGGTATTTTGGAACATTATAAACCTAAACATCATGTATTTTTATCCTTATTCTATGGGACCATTCCCACAGTTCTTGTGATGGCGGTAGAGGTATCCCTCTCTAATCGTTAGTTTCCATAGATTATCAGAGGTCCAGGGTGACCTAATGCTATTTTCCACAGTCCTGTCACTAGAGATGAAGTGGGAGATCCCATATAATTATCCTCTATTTGTCTTGTAGTGTTATACCATGTACATTATGTTTGGTCATTGGTGTATAGACTACATGGTTTAATTTAGAAACTCCTCCCATTGAATAACCATCATTGTATTGAAGTACCCTCTCATATGGAGTACCTTCTTCAGTTTAAGGAATCATGGGAAGGACCATCATGGTGGGATTCACCATTATGGGTAGGATCTCCATGATGGTTTTTAGTGTTGGGAAGAGTCAACCAAGACCACATTATGTGTGGATGGGGTCTCAAACAGAATCTATTGAATATATCCCCTATTTCTATTGTGAGGATGGTACAGGGTACCTTAGTAGGGATAGGGTCCATAATAGATGTTTATGTGGAATCTCATGAAGAGGGTTGGAGAACATCCCATAATGTGGGTGTCATTTATTTTGGATTGGGATATGTATCATGGATGATATTAACCTATTATTCTTTTGGAGGAGTGGGGTCAATTATGGGGGTTGATGTCAGGTGGTGGGATCACTCCTCGGTGATTATAGGGTGGTGAATATAGTTATTGAAACTAGAAAATAATGCACCTATATTTTTTAGAGGATATAGTTTTGAAAGAACACCTTGGAGAGGATCTTAATTAGGTTATTCATGGCAATGGGTTGGCTTTCTAGCATTGTTCTACTTCTATATGACAGTAGCATCACGATGTTAAATCCTCCAATTATTTATGAACCATCACATAAGGGGCATTAAACTTTTCTCCTCATACTTGTGTGATAGTGAAATACTAACCCTATGTTATATGAGTTATGATATATAGATAACGATAGTACATGAAGATGTTATGTGATATGTGGTAATTTTGGAAAGAGTATAATATTAGTATATTTACTCATAACTAACCCATCTACCCCCAATATTGTTTATGGATCTTTATCAATCATGGTTGGTTGCCATCATCCAATGTCACATATAGGGAAAAATCATGCACATGTATTGGGAAAGAGATTCCTAATGCTCCCAATGATACATTTCCTATCCCAAGTGAAAGAAAAATGGATTAATGAAAATTGTGTCTAAAACTAGATATACCCAATGCTCCTAATTTGCTCCTTATTATAGGAGAATAGATTTATTTTTGGTTCACTATTCTATTTTTTAAGGATTATAATAGTGAATTCACTCAAAATATTAAAACATCACTGGATCATGCACAATCCTCATAGTTCCACATTCTAGCTTTCCATAGGTGGGTGACCTTTACCATTGTGGGTTGTGATGTTGGATCCATGATCATAATGGGATGATGGTATATTGGAACATCAATCCAAGGATTCCATTACGGATTTTTCACCTAGTTTGGTCCTCCCTGATAGAACTGATACATGTTCATGAATATTGTTTATGGATACATCCTTTTGTGGAAACCACTTACATTGGATGATTGCAGCCATAATAGGTAAAACCTATGGTTGGAGATAATGATGACATTCGTCTTGTTTGGAATATAATAATATATTCCAAATTTGAAATAATTTGGGAATATTATTATTTGGACATAAGGTTTATCTGATAAAAATACTATAGAATCCCATTATTATCATAAGTAAAGTGATTCTAAATGTTTAATGAATCCAAGACTCAACATATTTTGAATCATGTGCTCATCAAAAACGGTGATCCCATTTAATTTTGAAATTATCTAATACTCATTAAACTAGGGAACTTATTTTCATCACATAAAGCATCCTTGGATTTTCACATATAGCCTCATGCACTCATCACACTAGGTAGTAACATAGGATTGTCACCTTAAAAATAGTGTAGATATGTTCTGCTTATCATATAACATTATTGTTGTCAAAAAATATGGAATATTAAGATTAAGACATGAGGAAGCACCTATAATTACCCAGCCTTAAAACATACATAATATTGAATTATGTTAATAATTCACATTGATGATCTTTTCGGGTTTAGAAAATTAGTGATTTATGTCATAACATATACTTAACAACTTGAATGTTACATGTAGAAACTTCAACTCCGTATACCTTTTTTTCATAAATTAAGAACTCTAAAAAACATGTTTAGTTAAATGTTTTAAAACATCATGACATTTCCATGATCCCATCCTTGACCCTATCACTCTTTAATTCCCCAGAAAAACCATTCAAAAACATGGGATGCGCATAAAAAAGCTTCATATGTGATACATAAAGCAAAAATATTAGTTTTTCAAAACAAAAAAAGTAAAATAAATTTTCATAAAGTAATACCTTTCACCATTAAAAAGTAGAAAAACACTTCCCTGAATATAATCTCATTTCATACCCTTTTTGTAACTGAAATATTTCCACAATCCCATAAAAATCAACAAATATAATATAAAGTTATCTAGGGACATGAAAATACTGAAATGGAATAACCATATGGTAGACTTCTAAACAGATAACTAAATGGAATGACAATAAAACCAAATTATATACCCAATGCAAGGGAGGTTAAAACGTAACCACTCATACTTGGTTTATCAAAGAACCACCCATAATTTGGTTCATCTTATATCCAACCATCAAATTTTCAAGTAGCATTACATAATCATAAAACATAAAATATTGAAAATATCAACATTTTAGTAATGAAATTAAACTTGAAATCATGTGATATCATTTCTAGACATTAAAATACTCATTATATTTCAAAAACAATATTCAGTACCAAAACACCTAAAAAATAATTAAGGTATTCTATTTCATTTTAAAAACATTATGTCTCATATAGGAATTCAAATAACAATTACAGTGGAAGAGAGATCATTTTCGCCACATACTTTAAAAACAGCCCTTTTGTCATTTCGTAAAACACATTGTAGAAAAAGTATTCCCTTTGAATGAAAGAAAAATTCAAGGGGTTTTAAAATACACCATTTAAAATAATTAGGTATATATTATAAAATATGCTTCAATGTAAGGAGATTGAGACGAAGTCCCTTACGAAAATTCGGTAGCATAATGACATCACTTAAAAATTAATAAAATGAGTTGATGAGAGTGAAAAAGGCATCTTATCCCTTGGACATAAAATGTACATAAATGAGGTTATAAAACAAAAAAAATCAGATTTTAATAGAATGGAAATTAAAATACATAACATAAAAGATGTCTTTCTCTAAAAGAGGAGGGTGAAAGGTTCCCTTACCTCGAGTCTGAATTGTCTCGTACGTTCCCTGTTATTCTTTAATAATAATAAAAAATTAATTTATACTTGATTCAAAACACTTTTCATCATTATTATTCCTTTTATATCACTTATAACATTGCTATAACAATTACATAATTATTTTAGTTTATATTGGACATTTTGTCGATTTTCAGAACATGAGTCTAAAATAACCTTGTTATAATTACAAATTGTCCATGTGGTTAAAATTACATTATCTACAAAATTATATTCATGATTTAGATATCATATATATCATATATATCAAGTATATACTTATTTATATAGTCCGTATTATTTGGATATATGAAATGAAATGCACCGTTCATGGAGACCATAAGTCTTAAGTACGCATAAATGCTACATTAGTTTCTTTTATCATATTTAAAGGGATCAAAACATAATTTTACATAGGTATATGGTAATTAAATTATAATATATATATTATATATGTTACATAAGTTCATTAATTCCATCCTTTATATGTTTTATGAATAGCATTAATGAGTCATATCACTTTGAGGGTTCTGTAGTGTGCACTTCATCAAATGAAATTATCATATTTATACATCATAAAAAGAATAAAGGTATGTTTTAAATGTTAATTATAGTATAAAAATAACAAAATAAATATCATATAAATCATATATAATTATTGTTCTATCATAACGGCCACCATATGTGGTTTTAGGAGAAGATTGAACAAACATCATTTCGCGAGGCAGTAGTTCGTTGTCCACCGAAACAATATGGTCTATACCAATTAGATGGTGGTCTATGTAATTGTAGTTAGAATAATTATTATAAGAAGAAAATAGTATATTTTGGATACTGACATTGTTATATAAACAAATAATTAGAAGATCATATTTATTGGAGAAGGAAAAATAATGAAAAGGTACTTGATAGAAGACATTACTTCAAATAGGGTAACTTTTTTTGATTTCAGCCAAATGGATTTATGGAATTACCTTTGGCCTAGGGGAAGTGTTATAGGAGGAAAATAGGAATGTTGGTAGCTTATTGGAGAAATATTTTTACAAGCCATTGGGTCTTTAGTGGAGTGAGTATGGGTTTGAGAATGTGTCCTTTTATAAGAGGGAGGAGTGGCACTATAGGAAAGTTTGAATGTATTATTTGATTATTAATTAAAGTGATGTATTTTGATGATAATATGAGGATGGGTTTAAATAATCTCATATAGTGGGTTTTAGACAAGTTAATTCATAAAATTAACCTTATCTTTTTTCTTTAACCTTTTGTTAACTAAGTTATGTTTTACTATGTCTTCTTTTATATTATTACAAATTGGTCATTATTGTTACACAAAAAAAATTACAATTGAACCAAAAGATTACCATTAATGGCATTTTAAAACATATCAATGTAATTTTGATGAATATTATATTTTTAGGACTATTATGTCATTTAATAAAATATTATTTGTTTTAAAACTCATTTATGTCAATTTATATACTATTCATATCCCCACTTTAAAAAAACATAAAAAAATTTATTATTCCTAAAACCATTAATTAATTCAAATATAATAATTAATAATCATCCATAAAGATTTTTTATAACCGAAAAAGTTTCAAATTAACTTTATTTTAATATTTATAATCTCATTTATTTAAATCACTCATTAATAAGTTAGTCACTACATCATCATTGTGTCATAAATAATTTTTTTGATGTCTATATATTATAAATAAAAAAATGATTGAGGAAATATTTTTAGATTTCTAATTACTATTTGTAGTTGAATAGATCCATTATATTACACTATATAAAATTTGTTTCAGTAAAAGATACATGTTTAGGTAATATTTTCCTTAACATTAAATTATATGTAATTAAATGTCATTTTCACACACAAGTGGCTCCATGGTGTTCTAAAATCGACCTAAGGAAGACGAAGGTCAGAGATATCTCATAAAATATTATTTGGAAATGTTTATGGAAATTTAATATTTTTATAACATAATCTTCTACCCTTATTTACCAGATTTACCCTTTAGCCACGATATTTAAAATATTTTCCTAATTTTCTATTCATAATATCTGAAAATAAAAGTTACCTATTTACACACCATAAAAATCTTGATTCCAAATATGGAATCCATTTTTTCAAATTAAATACACATAAGTATTGGAAATTAATTGTATATTATTTCTCATTGTCAAAACCAAAAGGTGTCTTTTTAATAAATAATAACAACCACATGATTGACATTTGTTTATATCAAGTTTCAAAGTGAAATTACTTTCAAAACCAAAATTGTATTAAATAATATAAATATAATAATATTCCACAGGAAAACAAATTAAATGTATAATTTAACTATATAATGAAATTATATGTGAAGACTGTTTTAACTTAAAATGCAGTATTATTCACTACTCATTAAATAAATAAACATTTTCAGAAAAATACTAAAAATTTAACCAATGTAAATTTTGATATACTGATTCTAAATAAAATGTTTACTTTGTAATATGCAACATATAATTTTTATAAAAACTATATTTAAAAAGGGTTCTCCATCAAAAAATGGAAAAACTAGATTTTAAAATTGTTAGAGTATTTCATTCTTAAAATTAGATTCATTCCTATATTATGCCTCAAAATATTATTGGATAAATGTAAAGTCATTTAATAAACATGTATAATAATAATATAGTATGTTTTGTTCATTATCACCAATAAAACCACTAGGAATTAACAACCATTTAAAATAATAATGTTATTATATTATTATTCTGTATAACTCAAAATTGTGTGCAATGTAAGATTTCAGAGAAATATATTCTTGTGTGTTGAGTATGCTATCGGTCAAGGAAACCCCATTAATATAAAATTAATATCATATTTACAAGTATTAATAATTATGAAAAAATATTATTCTATATATACCTGTGTTGATACAACACCTTAGGATCATTACCTCGGTATAGATGGAAGATATCTTATACATATCGCATAGGATTTATAGTATTTTCACATAAAGGACCTGAGTAAAGTCACATAGTGTGGCATATATCATCCATTAAGGATGTCTCATTGTATTAAATACATGTTATGTTTCCCATATAATTAAAATCTAAAAGAGGGATTCTCAAATATACACTCATCATGCATTTGGATAATCACATGTTTCAAGAAGACTGATTGAACTAACAGTTTACTGTCTTATGAGGATTTCATGGATTTATTTTCTTGTGGATGGATTCTTCCTTTATACACTTGTCATGTACTAGTCCATACATAGGTATGAATTATGTGAAAATTCCAAAATCTTGGGTGAATTTGGATTTATATGGTTGAAGGTTTGATATACTATATAAATATGATTAGTCTTCCAAGTTGATTTCTCCCTAGTGTGAGGTGATAAAGTGACCCATACATTTCATACATAAATTTACATCTTATTATATAAACATTCAATAAATAACATTAAAATTAATCAAAAAAAAACTATAGGTACACTGTCTTCGGTTACTAAAAACACAATATTGTTATGTTGTGAAATATATTCATCATCTCCCTTAAATATCTTCCCACATAGTATTCTTCATACATATACTGTACTTATAAACATTCTTCATAACTTTGGGAAGGGAAATAAAATAAAGGGTTAATGTAGATGCACAGTATGGGTAAACAAGGGACATATCAATGATCACATAAATATAAAATAGGTATGTGATTATGGTAATGTAATGTCTATTTTTTTCATATAAGACTCTTGAACATTTAAATTAATATATTTTTTCTCAAGCGCTGAGTCTTTATGAAATTCTTGGGCCTAATGGGGCTTAGTATTGAAATACTAATAATATATAAAAAATTATATCATGTATGTTATATTTAGGGAATAAATGGTTTTCTTAATTTTGTATATCTTTTGTGGGAAATATTAGACAATGGTTGTTCGTAGAACATTGGATGTATGCATAAAACATCATAATGTTGGAAGTGTTAGGTATTCAATAGAAGGCTACCATTAAAATGTATGTTATGTAAATTAATTAATTAATACAATTTAATTTTTTTTAAATTTACTATGATTTCCTTCCTCTTTAAAAACAATTTTATGTAAAATCATTGAGGTTAGTTTCATAACCAAGTGATATTAGAGAGAATGATGAAGTATTCTTCATAGGAAGATCATCATCAAAGAATAAAGATGAATGGATAGAGTTGAACTATGAGACAGATATTGAACAAAGTATGTCTTCTTCTCCATCACTTGTGGATGGATTCTTCCCCAATGATTGATCCAATATTTTAGAAGGGATCTTTTTAACAAATATTTTATTAAAATTTTAAGCATCTATTTCTTTACATTCTTGTATTGATCTATGATTACCCAATCTTCACTTGAGACTAAATATGAATTTATTTTTGAAACCATTTTATAATTTTTATGCCTTGATTACACCCATTGTTTTAAATTTTATAGTTGTTATCTTGGATCACATGAGGTAAAAATGGATTCAATTATTTTTGGTAAATATCCCCATCAATTCTTTTCAATATTCATCATTAGTCATTGTAGTCATGGATTAAAATTCTTGGGTTGGATTTGACCATAATAAAACCACAAGATTCATAGAGTATGTGTGTAAAACATGTGGAATGTTTTTTAGATAGATCATGATGAAATGAGTGTTTCTGGGGATTAAGAACTATATTATAGTAAATATAAAATTTTTTCATCCATGATAGTGGCATATTGCGATGGTATTAGTTGCACATGTATCAAGAGAATAGAATATGGCCATCAGTTATGTATACAGAATGGCCAGTCCTAGATCAGGTCTCCCTAATTTGAATCGTGCTGGAAATGATAATTGTGGTGGTGTGTGTGAGACAAATGAATAATTCTACTTATTCTTAATAATTCTGACATAAACTACATGTATTATGAAGAACACATGATATGTAGGTTGTGGAAGCTATGGTTTTGGGTGAAGATAATTATCACACAATGTTTATGACTATAAATTCCCTGTGACACAACTTTGGATTATCAATGTGTAATATGGGTGTACATGGGAAAGAACTTGGCCATAAATAGTAGAATATACACAATGAATGTATGTAGGCATGGTAAAAATTACACCAACATTGCCTGGGAGGATAAGGTCATACCCATGGTATCCAAGACAATCCATGTAACATATGTACATGTTGTTTAGTTCTACATGGAAAACGATAAAGTGTTCATGGGGGACATTTCTAGGAAATAATGCGGGAGTCACACACTATGTGACCCAATTTTTATATAATATAAATCTCCTTGGAACTTCTACCTTCTATATCTCATTCATTGAGACTCAGATGTTGGACTATAGGATTCTTATCCTGAGTAGTTTTTTGCAATGGAAGGGATGGTATATTTTCTAGTATATTTTGAGATATATGGCCACATGTTTCAAGAACAAATCATCAATCTAGAATTCCTAACCAATGGTTTTGATTTGTAAGGATCATTTTGTGTATGCTGGGGTTATCAACCACCAGTTACCCAGCATAGTGGTTCCAACATATTCATTTCATATATAGGGATGAAAACCCCCATACAACATTGGTTTAAGACCCTTTATCTATAGAGTGGAAACCTTTACCTCCCCCATACCTTACATAAATTATGGATCAAGCCCTCCATTATAGATTTTGGACCATCCAATGTGGGGTGCAGTGATGAAGTGTAGTCCCTCCACCTGGATTTCTGTTTAGTTTCACAAGATTCAATGAATTTGAGATGGTAAATTACATTTTCAAGCTAAATCATTGTTTTTATATAGTATATGGAGACGAAGATCACCTTTCTCACTTTTATGGGTTTGTTATAAGTATATATGTATGGTTATTTTCCCATCTTGACTAGGGTTGAGTTGATTACTATTCCATCTCTATATATTTTTTCTATTTGTTTGTGGGGAATCATAATGGGTAAATATGTACTCACCTCGGTATAGACTTCACTCACATGTTTCTTATATTATGAAGATTAAAGTAAAATTCATATTGTATTTTGTACAGAATAGTTGTACAATGGGTGCATTGTCCATGTTTAGTGGTCTATATTAGAGATCAAAATCCAAAAACATGTCATATGTCCCTTTTTCTAGTTTTTTATGTTGGTACCTCATTTCTGGTTGTCTGTGTATTTTGCAATTTTTTAATAATTTTATATTATTATACTCTAATGTATTCCCTATAGGTTTTTTCAGGAATCATAATAATCTATATGTTGTAGTATTTTATTATTCTTGTGCACCTTTTCCTAGAGATGATTGTGCCCATGAATACAAATACATTCATCTAGTAACTTCAATTTTATTTTCTCCCTCCTCAAAACTTGTTCATATTCCCCAACCTATTAGAGGTGGGCTTGGGGAGTGTTAATAATGTATCCACCATACACGCATGCAATTTTGGGTCAGGTTATGATAGTTTGGTATCAAAGGTAGTATTTCCCATGGATAGTGTTTGGAGGTTTTAGCAAACTGTGAGGATTGGTTTGAGATCAGAGAAGAAATGTGTTTTATTATTCTATGTGTGGATTTTAGAATACGAAAACTAGTGTCAGTAAGATGGCTGATATATCAATTCAAATAAAATTATTAATACATACTTTGAAAATTGGAATTCTAAGGCATCACATGTAGGTAAATAGTGGTACGTGAATCATATTGGATTGGCTGTTTTGATTTTTATATACTTCTTGAGTTAGCTCTCAATATATAGACCTCTAAACATTGAATATATTGAAAACATTTAGGTTGAATCCAGAAAGACAGAAAATTAGGTTACTGATACTGGATCATGATGAAAATAAGTTGAGGGATGCATTCTTAGTTCTAATACCTACTCATGAGGTATTTACACTATTTTTCTAGGTAGAGTATCAACCATGTGATACAACCGATAGCTTCATAATTTTTTGATGGAAACTTAAATAGTCTTAGAAATTTTTAGGAGTTACTATTATAGAGACAACTAATGATATGTGAAAATCTAGACCCACAGGTAGTGGGTTTTGGCATGAGTTGGTGGTCTGATTCCAAAAGATTTTTTGGAACCTAAATTATCATATGATTTTTCTTACATGAACACATATTCATGGAGAAGTAGGGAACTGGTGGAGTCTGATTTTGAATACTTATAATGAGGTGAAGTTATCTTGGATATAATTTTAGAATCTATTTTGTAATGATTTATACCCTTTATTATTTTTCAGATTATAGATAAAATATATCCCAGATCTATATTTGGGTGATATTAGATATTATAATAACCATGAGGTCTATTGACCTCACACATTAATCCCTAGATATGGTTCATGATGGTTTATTCCAGGTGAATAAGATTGAGTAGATCCTTGAGATATACCTTCATACTAGTGTAGTCTACTTATAAATTCCTACATATTCCATAGTTCTAGTGACTTCTCTAGTAATAGAGAAATTCCAAGATTGGTGACATCATGTTTCTTGATCTGGTAGTATGAATCATGGGGATGAGTTAACTACAAAAACTATTAAGAACCAATCGATAGGGTCTCAACATAGGATACCTCCCCATGGCTGGAATGAAACATGGGGATTTATGGTCCATGGTTCGTGTAGAAGATCTCGTCATCCTTACGAGGATCAGTGAAATTTTTATGTCCGAAGAGTTCACGTGGATCATGATTTCTTGACTAGTTATTCCATAGAGGGCCTGAAGATAGTGGATAGAAAACCATGGTAGAGGCATCACCACGATCAGGGATCTCTCAAGCATGGTCAGTGTGGCCCCCAAGGGCGGTTCTAATAGAGGAGAATGGTGGATCCCTGGAGGGAAGAGTTATTGGAAGATGGAGATGTAATGAGCGTATTCCACTACAACCACCAGGAGTCCATACCAATTATCGAGAGATGGAAATTAAGAACCAATCGATAGGGTCTCAAGGGAGTTATTGGATGAGGCCTTTTCAAGATTATGAATTCCAAGTGAGGATTGAGAGAGATTGTGAGAAGAGAAAAAAATGAATGACAGAAAAATAGAGAGAATGAGGAGAGTGTAAAAATCAAGAGTGAAAAAGGAGCGTTGGGTGAAATAAAAAATGAGGAAAATAATGGATCTAGTCATCCTTCTGAGGATCACGTAATCAATAGTTCACATGGATCATGATTTATGGTCCAGGGTTCGTGTAGAAGTTCTAGTCATCCTTATGAGGATCAGTGAAATTATTATGTCGGAAGAGTTCATGTGTATCATGATTTCCTGACTAGTTATTCCATTGAGGGCCCGAAGATAGTGGATATAACACCATGGTAGAGGCATCACCATGATCAAGGATCTCTCAAGCATGGTCAGCGTGGCCCCCATGGGTGGTTCTAATAGAGGAGAAAGGTGGATCTCTGGAGGGAAGAGTTATTGGTAGAGGGAGATTTAATGAGTGTATTCCACTATAACCACCAGGAGGCAAACCAATTATCGAGAGTTGGAAATCAGGGTTGTAGAAATCATTAAACTACAGAGGTATATGATTAGTATTCTTATGAGATTATTTGAGGTATGATAATTTTATTCTATACTCTTAATCAGCCACTCACCGACATAGGTTTGAGTCATTAATTCATCTATATATCCCGAGGGGGATATATAATGATCTCCCTAGAGACACTATCCTAGGGTCCATTACTATATTTTATTTGTAGGAGTTATTATTCTATATCGCATATTTTTTGATTGTGCGATTTGGATGTTGGTGGAGGGAGTTTATCAAGGGGGTTCTTGTTCATCAAAATGAAATCTTATGATTTCATTGTAAATATGGAATTGTAGTCCATGGTTCAAGCCTAGATTGGATATCATCATTGGAAAGTTATATTCCTTTAGAAATATAGGATATTATTCTCTCTTAGGGGTGAGATATATATCATGACTAAGTGAGTGGGCCTTGTGATTAGGAATTAGTAACTAATCACCCAATAGTTGGAGAGAATGGACCTTGCTGCAGTGGTATGTTCAAGCGGCTAGCTTCTTGTACTAGTGGATGATTTTATGTATGTCAACACAAGGATTCCATGGTACTACCTCTTACGTTATATATTGAATTATTCATTTACAAAACCCCAATAGCGAACCAATATCTTGTAAAGATAGTCAAATTGCAACTACAATGATCTTGTATTTATGGGATTATATGGACAATAATTGAGAGAAGGGTTTTATCGGGGCCATTGTGTCCCCATGAGCAGTTCTTGTTTTTTTTGAAAAAGTTGTATGTGGGATTCAAGTTATGCATTGATTATTTTTCCCTAATTCAAGAAATGATAAAGAATAAGTACACATTTCCAAGGACTAAGGACACCATCAAAAGTTTAAATGTGTGAGTTGATTATCAAATATATGTCTCAGGTTCAGTTACAACCATTTGAGGGTTCACATGTCTGATATTTTGATGATGGAATTTGGATTTCACTAGAGACACAATGAGTTCAAGTTGATTCCCTACAGTGTGATGAGTGCCCTCACTGTTTTCATGGCTCTAAGAATCGGGTCTTCTAGTAGTACTTGTACCAATTCATAGTCATCTTCATCAATGACATTCTAATTTATTTGTTTAACATGTTTAACATATAGATCAATTATGTATGCTCTTAAATTTACTCTAGGAGGACCAAATTGTTGTTAAGCTATTAAATATATTTTTTTATATCTATGAGGTTCACTTTTTTGCGCATTTCATAATTAATATTACTTTATGTATAGATAAAAAAATATTGATTAATTTCATTATTAGGATCACACCTAGAATATGTGAATGTTTTATTGATTTTATGGTATGTAAGGGTAATATAAAAGATTCATGAAAGACATCCTTTGTAAAGGATCTTCCTTGAATACCTTCACATTGAAAGGGATGTTGTTTACCTGGATGGAGAAGTTTTTGGGATCTATCAAGGAGTTGAGTTAGAGGATAATTAATGCTCATCGGCTGAGTCCATATGAAGATGGAATTGATTACATAGTGGTATGATATTCTTATAGAGAAGGTATTAGATTCATTTTGATATAGAGGTAGAAAGTGGTTACTTATTGGTTGATGTTTTAGAGACCCCATGAGATGAACGGCACAGCTCGTGACCGTGAATTGGTAATGGTATCCTTATCTATAATTATGTGGTGTACATATATTCTGGATGTGTGTTCTGATGATTACACAAACTAATAGAGACCATAAACATATTTAATTCGAGATATATTAACCAAATATAGATGAATATGTTGGAATTTTGCCAAGACACAGACTCTAAGATATCAATTCCTCTAGGAAGGGAAATGTGGAGGTAGATGTAATGAGAAATAAGTATAATTCTCACTTAATGAAGGAGGAATTTGAGTAATTGGATATGTTTTAGGTAACCTTGGTGGAGTTTAGGGGTTTAGTTTTTCTTTGGTCAATGTTGGTGACTCCACTACTTCTTTATCATGTGATATATTCTCAATTATGAGACATAAAATTTGAAGTTATACATGACTATATATTCTCAAGAGATAAGCCATAATAATTTTCTAAATGAGTTGAGAATTTCATCCCATTCTAGGGATGAATGTTGGATGTAGTCATGATGTGTGTGGTGGTGATAATTGAGTTTCACGCCTATTTCAAGGATACACATCCATGAAATTTAATGATATAAAAGGACCAACCACAGAGGATTTGTGTGTGTGGGTATAAGGTCTTATTTCATTGAGTTCATCTGTCAGTGTCTCACATGATAGTAGGTAATGGACAAAAACTAGTTATTGGAATGTTTTAATGTCCATTTTGAGATATTGGAGTGGAACTGGGATAGAATGTATTAGGATTTTGTGATAGGTATTTCATAATCAATGAGTGTCCTTGATTCAATCCAAGGTATTGTTGACCTACTTACCATGTAGTAACACATTTGTGTACATCATGGAGTAAAGTTATATTGAGAGTTTGGGGTAGGTATATATGTGGTAGATCTACTAGCATCCTAGGATTCCCTCAATGATTTTATCCAACCATGATGATATGATCATATCATTATTTTAGAGAGGTTTATAAGAGGAATTTGGGACTGAGTTGAAAATGAGTAGAACATTTCACCCTCAAATGGATTGGAAGACTAAGTGGGCCATACTAATGATGGAGGATATGCTGAGAACCTACAATTGGGGCTTTATCCATTACTAGTAGGATCATTTTACATTGGTAAGGTTTAATTAAAATAATAGTTGTTACGCTGATATAGTCCCAGTACCTAACAAGTCCCTTTTTGAGTGACTCTGTAGGTCACACTAATATTGGAATAAGATTGGGGAGGCATCAATTATTGGACCATAGATGATTGAAGAAATAATAAATAATGTAGAATTGTTCTTTGTGTGTTTGAGTATTTCCTAGAGATGATGGAATTAATACATAGATTGACATAGTAGGACTTACGATTTTGAGTAGGGATTCCATGTTTTATTTAGAGTCTCACCATGACAATTAACACAATGATTTAGATTGGGATATAAGATATCCCTGAGTTTCATCAGGTGATTCGAGATCCAAAAAATGATTCCCATCTTTTCATACCAAGTGGCCTTTTACACAATGATTGATCGAGTTCATGAAATCTTCAATGTGGCACAGATGAAAAGATACCTGAATGGCCTGATGCACATTGTGTTCTGGGTGATAAGGAAATTGAATATGAAGGCACCTTAAGGGATTAACTTGCGGAGATCAATGATTTATATGAAAATATATATGTGGATGGACCATCCCTTTAGTTAATGTGCTTTGGTATTGTGGGGGTGTGTAGGAGAGATCATGGGTGCATGAGAGAGAGATGTAGGCTCAGTACCCAAACCTTTTGGTGTAGCTTGTTCTTTTCAGACTAAAACCCATTTATTTAGAGATAGTGTAATGACTCTAATTTTTCATTTTATGACATTGTAAAATTTTTGCAGACTAATTTAATAACCAATAATGGATTCAACACGAGATTATGAGACCTCGATGGGTTCGATATAGATATATTAAATATATGACATAACTCAAACACCCATTGTTTTGGAATAAATGGATTTCCCATTATATGGTATCTTATGTAAGAAATAAAAGACCATTTTTGTTCCCAAAACTGGACTTTTCCAAAGGAATTGTATGCTGCTGGTCAGTATTTGGAGTTACGTGGTAGATGGTCATTGGTGGGTATGGTATATAACTTAATTATTTAATTAATTAATTTTATTTATTTTTCGAATAACCAAAACCTATTCTTCCACATTAGATAATAAGTCCTTGCATGTCTCTAGGGTTATCTACATAACCATAATAGATTATAGAGGAGGTGGAAGTGTTCTTCATTATTGTGTCAAGATCTAAGAATGATGACTAATGGATTTAGGTGGATATGGAATGATGTGGATCTTTTTCTCCATCGCTAGAAAACATGTTAATAAATAATGAATAATTCAATTTCGAGGTAGGGATAATAATATATTTTTTCCATAAATTGAGTTAATTAATTATTATTGATTTTATTATATTCTTTGATTGATCTATGATTACACATTCTTCGCATGAGCCTAAATATGTATTGTTTTTTGAACCCAGTTTATATTTAGGATACCTTAGTTCATCCAATGGTTAAAAAAATTATCATATTTTGTATAAATATAATTTATGAATGTTTGATTGAATTTGATCATTTTCATTTCTCAGCCATTATCTTTGTTCTTCATTGTTGGTACACAGGGTCACGTTTCAACATTACTGTATTAGAATTGAACATGATTGAACCCCCAATTCAAGGTATATGTGTGAACGATTTATAGAACATGTTTTTGGATGTATGATAGTGATATAATTTGTATGGGTCATGGAAACATGGATTAGATGTTGGTTGTTTTTTCATCTTCCACATTAGAGGTGTGGTGAAATGGGAAAAGAATCATGAGGATTGGGTTTCTAAAATCCGTACAATGGCGATGGACCAGAAGAAATCATCCCCAGATCTCAGTTCACTGAGATTAATAAAGGTAGGAATGGTGATATTTTTTGTGTAGGAAAGTAATGTGAATTTTAATTTACGTTCTGAAAAATTCTATCTTAAATTCCATTTACATTGAAGAACAGATTTCATATAATATCTGGGCTATGGTGGTTGTGTTTTTGGGTGAAGATAAATATCACAGACCATATATGACCCTATACATACAATGTGACCAGGAATTGGAATCATTTTTTATTCTCTTAGAGTACATTATCATAGAAATTCCCATACCCATGGGAACATAAACTACTAATGAACACTAGTCAGGGCCCACATGCATGGGTATGTTCTGTGAGGATATGAGCATACCCTTGGTGGAAAAGACACATCATGTATCACATGTAAACACCATATAGCTCCACATGAAAAAACAAATATTTTGAAGGTGAGGACACATCCAAGAAATAAGGTGTGGTCACACACATTGTGACCCAATATAAATTCACTAATCTTATCCTATGAACTTCTAATTTCTATATCTTATTCTCTTGAACATGGATTTTGTTCCATTAATAGACTATACCAAGTGGTTTTACACATGGGAATTGATGGTATCCTTTTTAGTATATATTGAGATAAATGAGTAGATGTTTTTTCTGTGATTCATCTTTCAGTGATACTTGATCGATGATAGTGATTGGGTAAGATCAACTATGTAATTTTTGGGTTTCAAACCCCTTGACTCACTATGGTGTGGGTCTCCAACACTAATTACATATGTTGGAATGGAAACCTCCGACACTAAATTGGGTGTGGGTCATCTATCTATGGAGTGGTACCCACCTCTCCCCACCCACATTCGATATTTGGAAGGGAGTTGTTCCTCTATTGGAGATTATGCCCCATCAACCATTAAGAATAGTGGGTAGGTCTGTTCCCTACACACATATTCTTATGAAGCTAAACACGATGCTGGTTGTCAAAGACTATCCTTTAGATTTTCATGCTACCTCCTCATTCATAGCTAGGTTATGGATATAATGATCCCCTTTATATTTATTTTGGGATTCATTATGAGCATATAGGTTGGGTTTCATTTCACGGTCTCTATGGGTTGAGCCTACCACTATTTCATTTCTCTGTTTCAATCCTTTTCTTCTAGGAACATCCAACTAGGTATGTATACAATCAACCTTTCAGGGTATTTTCCATAGATTACTTGTCTTATGAATATGACAGTAATAATGTTAGTGACTTTGGAGAAATATAGTGGGACCTTAGGTTCATTGGAAACATTAGGTGGTCAGGCATAGAGATTAGGGGTCAGGATCTCTTTAGCACTATATTTTTCTAGTTGTTGTCATTTTGGGGCTTAATTTCCCATTTGGTGTGTATTATTAACCTTTAGGATTTGGTTTTATATGTCATTATTTTGAGGTATTCCCCAGATATTATTTCATGAAAGGTTATTCATTAGTTGTTAAAGTCTTTTATTATATATTTCTACATTTTTGTAGATATGGTAATTTGAGTATATATGTGTACTTTAGGCTAAGCACTCCCATTTCAATATATTCCTTCTCAATGCTTTATATCATCCCATATTTTATTCGAGGTAGGATTAAGGTGTCACACTTCGATTTTTACTCACTATCCAGGCCTTGGCCTATCGTGTTATGATAAAGAACATTATATTTACATTTGAAAACCATCCCTTTGTATCATAGATCATAAGATTCATTAATGGTATAAACCTTAATAGTTGATAAGATGTTAATAATAATGGAATAAAAGAACATGATACATGTGAGAATAACATATACCTTAGAATATGGACAAAACATATGATTATATCATTGTCGATATGAAAAACAAGAAATAGTTTCACACAATAAGTAAAATATATGGAATCATTCCCTCGTGTAAATTTGTTGTAACTAAACTTATTCCACACATAATTTTATGGTCATGAAATCTAGGTCCACATATAAGCCTATTAACTTGAAAACATTCCAACAAAAAATCTTATGGACGTAAATCAAGGTCTATATGTAAAAATGAGGGCATGAAATTAGGTTTAAGAATATTAAATTTATCACATGAGTTATCTATTATTACCGAATGTATTGAATTTTTTATAAAGATCCAACCCATTATTTATTTTTAATATATTTATGCGTATAAAATAATATCATAAAAACATTTAACATTTCATCAGAACACAATCCATAGAAAATAAATTGGGTTTTATACATATTACATCATCATAACAATAATCAATCTAAAAAATGGTATGTATTGTATTATATAATCATATCCCCAGTGAATCATAGGTAACATAAATGGATGACATCAGAGATGAAAATTCCTTTTAAAGATCACTTGGAAATTTTATAGAGGAAAATTACATTTTCTCTTTGAAATCATTTCATTATTATCAAAAAATTGAATATATTGTGGAAAATATTTTATTTGTAAATAAATATAGAACCATGTAATGTAAGATTCAATTCATTTCCAATTCAATATTGAAGATATTTATTTACATTCCATGTAAGTAAAAATAAATATTCACTTGACATTTTTTATAAAAGACAAGTCTACCTTTTTTAGGAAACAATTTGAAGATTCCTTTTAATAATATTAATAATTATATAATGGGCAAAAATGTGCTTAAATAGTAAATTTTGAATATTAAAGACATTCTTGAAATCAATATTAGAAAACAAAAACAAGAAATAAAAAATTATTTTCTGACAAAAGAGAAAATTAAATTCAGCTTTCATTAAAAACATTATTCAGTAGCATGATTTAAAAAAGAAATAAAATTAAAGGAATAGATTTAAAAACCATAAATATATAAATGGGATGAAAAATTAAAATTATTTATTAGATACATATTATATATTTTCCTCAATTGAAATTCTAGCAAAAAAAATCTTGAATATAATGGGATTGATATGTAAATACCTTAATACTTTATTAAAATATATATCCAAACACCAATAAAGGGAGAACCATATATGGATTTTTAAATCCCCATTAATTTTAATTGAAATAATTATAAAATATAGGTATTGGATGTTTATATAATGTTCATAGATATGGTGGGATGAACATGCGAATTAACATTATTTTCACCTTTCAACAGTTGCAATGAAAGAAAGTTAAATATTAATTAATCCTTCTATAACCATTATTTCTATCATTATTACTGTGATCTTAAATAAGACAAGAAAATGGATCACATAGCTTCAATGAGGTGGTATTCCAAACACACATATGAATAACCTTATCATTTTTCAAAAAATTGGATGTTAAGAATGAATATATGATATTATATTTAAAAAAGAATAATTATGTAATAGATATCATATATATTCATTATTTTCAAATTTATTACCATTCATGTAAATTGGTTGTGAAAATCGAATTATACCACTACATAGAGATGGTATGTTGTACGTATCATGAGCAATGTTTTCACATTCGATAAGAAAGAAAATTGAAAAAAAAATGGTTTTACCATAATCACAATAACATATCATTATAATTATGATATTATTTTTATAATTTGTTTATGTGTAAAAATTATTTAGAGGGATAAGAGGAAGAAATAAACCTGAAAGTGACACGACCCGTCCTAGTGGGGCCTGTTCCGTGACTCCACAAGCCCGCCTCTAATAGGCCAATGGCTAGTGACTAGCACCGTGTAGGCATATTACCAAAATGGGAGGTGTTGCATATGTAACTGTAGAAACACACACATCCCCAAAACCACAATACTAAAATGTAAAATCCAATAAGGAACAAAAATGCATGCATATAAATAAACCCAACCAATAGAGTACAACGAAAGGTAGAGTACTAAAAAGTAAACTGGGCCAAAATACTTGCCCACCAAAAACAAGAGTCTGAAAACTGTAAGGTTAAACCGGTGAAGAAAAAAGGTACCAGGAATACTGCTCGTAGCCGTAGGAATGCCTCAGCCTGTAGGGAAATCAGAAAGTTTTGTCATGTCCTTGTCAGCCCTGGACTCTGTCAAATGGCTGCTCATCTGCACAAGACACCAGACGTGCGGGAAAGGCCCGTGCAGGGGTGAGTATAACAATACTCAGTAGAGGACCCCGAGAACCAAAAAGTAGTACACATAGAAAAGGTACATCAGCTATTCACAATATATTTCTACAGAACATATAGAACAAAAAATATATACTCTGAACCCAGACCCATGGTCTAGATACAAGTCACACAACTGCATACCCTCGTTAGGGATTCAATCTAGGGATTTCGCGCAGCACCTGTCCTAGAAGAACACAATCCTTGATTCTTACAGCTCTGATGACGTCTGTCTAAGAAGTATCATTCTTCGGGAACTGTCATGAGATGTATTCTCACTCATTATGGGAGAAACAATCCTGAGTGGGAAGATTTCCGATAGATAGAAGCACTCATTACGGGAGACACACTCCTAAGTGGGAAAGATCACGTTACATAGATGATGATCACTACCAGGGCCATGGTGGATACATCGACTCATCCGGATTCACAAACTAGGTGATACAACAGCTAGGTAGAGCATCAACAACCGGTATAGTTGGTCATGTTGATTCCTGATTCTACCTAGGATTAGAAAAGGATAGTGGAATTTGATCTGGGCCTCTCGGATGGATGCCTGACTCTATCACAGATTGTCCTGCTGAAGGGATCATACTTCTATGTGAGGAAATGATTCCTGACCTTCATGGGAACAAGAATAAGGGGCACTAACCCAAACGAATGAAGTCCTAGATACGGTGAACAAGAAGATCATGTTGTTTTCCAAAAAGTACATAGCGTGTAGAAAAGTTACACCTCATGTCGTCTGACCCCGGGTACTTCTCGTGTACAACGGCCCATGTCATAAGGATGGTCGTGTAAAAACAAACATGGTACACGACATATAGTATGATGTACACACCCTGTCCGAGTAACTAGGGTTGGCCCTGTGTATGCTGGTCATGTGCCCGTACACGGTCATCAACCCGTGTACTCCTACCCATGTAATCGGCACACGGGGTGACTCGCATTACTGTCCATACCTGACTGACTAATGGAGTACAGTATCCTGTACTACATCCCTTGTCTGGGTACCCACTAGATACACACCGAGTTCCATGCAGCCGCCTTTTCCATGTTGTACATGTCGTGTCACCAGAATCCATATAGATCATCCAGTGACTATGTATTTCCCAAAATACCATCCAAGATTTGGGGAAAGCATAACATGTTGTGTGACAAGGGCCACACGCCGTGTGGTCCCTTTCTGGCCCCCGAAACCCTAGCCGCCGCCGCCAGTACTACACAGCGTGTTCTTCGGAAGTACACGCCGTGTATTCTAGAAATTTCCAGAAACACATACTTCCGCCGGTGCGCCTCATGAGATACTCCAATCATTTATCTGGCCATATTATCTCCATGAAACCTTCAGGCATTGGTCTCCCCGACACCATTAAGCATTTTCCGGTGTTTTCGGTCCTCTGATTGGCTCTGAAAACATGTTTTGATCATCCTGTGTGAAGAACGCTCAAAAAACTGTCCATCCGGATTCGATGCGATTTTTCATCCACAAACTTCATCGCACATATTCAAGGACGTTTCAGTGTCTAATATTCGATCTGGGGTCATTACGTCATAAAACAGATGTGCAATGATCCGTTGTTCGTCGCCCCGAGAGGAACACGAAGAACTCTTGAGAAAAGAAAGGGGAAGAAAACCAATAAACAAAGTGAGGATTGAACCCCTGCCGTCATTCGTCACGACATTGATCTGCTCCCATTTTAAGGCTTAAACAGAGCAAGAATCAAGAATAAAAAAATGGATCAATTCCCAGAATCATCCCTATAAAACCCTCCTGCAAGAAAAAACGAATCTGCGGATTAACTTGTTCATGGTTGATCCACCATCATCATTTAAAAGAAAAAATGGGGAAAAGAATTCAAATAATAAGCCCCTACCTCAACTTGGATCGATTGACGATGAAGGTGTCACGATGGCATCATCGTCAAGATCTATCAACGTCGTCGGCATAATGATTCATGGCTTCGATCTGACGTCATTCGACACCGAGAGTTTTCTCATGATTTTTCTCGCCAACGATCGACGTTCAATCATCCAAATAAAAAGGGAAATGTATTGTCATTAAAAACATGTGGTGGTATTAATGAGACAACATTGTTGTTTTTGAGTCATTATGACCTGACATTAATGACTGAGACAACTGCATGTCGCTACGCTACATCAGATGTTTCCATAAAAATAAAATAAACATTTAGAAATTTATTCTATTTTCGTATTACTAAAAACTTCTGAAAATAAACCCTTTCCCTAGACCCGCACTGGCCATGGTTAGGCCTTATCATGGGTAAATTCGTCGTCCAAGAAACAACGGTTCCCTCAGATTTTTAATCTGGGAATTTGTATGGAAACCGCCACAACTGTGCACAAGTGTCAACTCACTTAAATTAAAAAATGTTCAAACCACCATTCCGGGCTCACTAGACCCTGGAGTGATGTGCTTTCTTCGCGCCCGGTCTCGAAATAATTTTATATAATATTTAAAAATAATACACAGAAAATCCAAGACATTAAATTCTCCCCACATTGGGGCTTTACGTCCCCAAAAATCCAAAATAAAGGATACCCAAATAGAAGAGGGTACTGGGCACGGATCTGGGCCTCCCGCTCCCACGTGCTCTCCTGAGGATTACCATTCTGCCACCGGATGCACAACAAGGGAATCGATCTCCCAAGAAGGATCCTCTCTTGTTGATCGTTGATCTCCACCGGTTACTCAGCAAAGGTCACTCCATCCTCGATGTCCAGCTCCCCCTAGTCGATGACGTGCGATGGGTTGTGCACGTACCTCCTCATCTGCGACACATAGAAGACATGATGTACCCGATTCGACTGCTGTGGTAGATCTCGGTGGTACTCCACCAAGAAAACTTTGCACAGTATCTGAAAGGGTCTGATGATTCTTAGAGATAGCTTTCCACCCTGGCCAAATCATCACAACCCTCGTCGAGTTGAGACCCAGAGAAAGACGTGGTCTCCCTCTTTGAACTCCAGAGGTCTCTGTCATCTGCCAGCATAAGACTTCTGCCGAAACTGTGCAGTCTTCATCCACTCCCAGATGATCTGCACCTTCTCTTTGGTATCTTTCACCATCTCTAGACCCATGAGTGATGACTCTCTGGGATCGGTCTAGCAATGTGGTGACTGGCAGTGTGTCCTATACAAGGCCTCGAATGGTGCCATACCAATTGTGGAGTGGTAGTTGTTGTTGTACGCAAACTCCACTAGTGGTAGGTGGTCCTCCCAACTGTGACGAAAGTCCAAGATATAGGCCCACAACATATCTTCCAAAACCTGAATGGTCCTCTCCGTCTGACCATTTTTCTAGGGATGAAACATTGTGCTCAAGCATAGCTGAGTCCCAAAAGCCTCCTGCAATCCCTTCCACAACTGGTATGTGAAGCGGGTGTCTCGATCTGAGACTATAGTTGAGGGGACTCCATGAAGCCAAACTATCTCATGCATGTAGAGGCGTCACAAGATCTCTATGAGACTCTGCTCCGTGAAGATTCTCTCAAACTCCATCCATGAAAGAGTCTCCTCATCGTGAGTCTGTGTGGTCAGACTCTACCATCATCCCACCGAACCCTGAAGAAGGCTCGCTCCTAAGTTCACCATCTGGTATGCTGGTGTCCTCATTAGATGGAAAACTCTAGTCACCACCTCAAGACTTTCCTCAACCGCCTAAGGGTCGAGCTAGCTTCTTAACCTGAGGGGTCTCTATCTCTGGAACTCATGGAGCGTGCTAGGCCTGCACTCCTCACCAGTCAGAACTGAAGGTACCATTGGATGCTCCACTGGTGGTGGTATAACTGGTGCACCACTAGGTGGAAATGCCTGAGGAACTAGTCCTTGTATCGAAGCATCGTCACTGAGGGGGTCATCCTCGTGATCGTGCTGCTGAATCATAGTGGGTATGCGTCACGGAGGCATCCTGTAAGAAAACAAGATGTACCATGGTCAAAGAGTATATCTGGACAGCTGACACAAAGGACATGGACAACACAGACAATTCCTATATGATGCATGTACCATTTATTCCCCCACAACCCATGTTTTCATGTACCGAGTCTAAAAGCAGGTTATCAGAGTCCTGGTGTATGGATACGTCGGCCGCCGCACCAATATAGGAGCCTCTGGCCGGAAAGCCAAACCCGAAACACTTAACACTATTTCCCAAACCAAACTCAGTGACTCCTGGTCCTAAGGTAGAACCGACCACCTCTGATACCACTCTGTCACAACCCGTCCCAATGGGGCCTGCACCATGACTCCCAAAGCCCACTGCCAATAGGCCAGGGGCGGGTGGCTAGTACCGAGTAGGCATATTACTAACATTGGAGACATTGCCTATGTACCTATACACACACACACATCTCCAAGCCCACATTGCTGAAATGTAACATCCACTAAGGAACAAAAATGCATGCATACAAATAAACCCAACCAACAGAGTACGACGAAAGGTAGAGTACTAAAAAGTTAACTCGGCCAGACTACAATCCCACAAAAAACAAGAGTATGAAAACTTTAAAGTCCACCATGTGAACACAAAAGGTACTGGGACTACTTCTCGTAGCCATAGGAATGCCTTCTCCTATAGGGAACTCATAAAGCTCAGTCCTTTCCTGGTCCTCCTTGGACTCTGTCAAAAGGATGCTCGTCTTCACAAGACACCAGACATGCGGGCAAGGCCCGTGTAGGGGTGAGTATAACAATACTCAGTAGAGGACCCCGAAAACCACAAAGTAGTACAAAAAGAAATGGTACAGTCAGCTATGAATAGTTTATGTCTACGGAACATATTGAAAAAACCAGATATACTCCAAACCTAGACCCATTATTAGTGATAAGTCACACACCCGCATAACCCCGTTAGGGGTTCAGTTCAAAGATTCCGTGAAGAAATCTACCGTGGAGAACACACTCCATGAGTCTTACAACTCTGATGACGTCCATCCAAGAAGTATCGTTCATCGGGAACCGTCACGAGTGGTATTCACACTCATTACGAGAGACACACTTCTGAGTGGGAAGATTTCTGATAGATAGAAGCACTCATTACAGGAGACACACTCTTGAGTAAGAATGATCATGATACACAGATGAGGATCACTGCCATGGAAATGGTGGATATCGCGACTCGTTCAGATTCACCAACTAGGTAACACATGAGCTAGGTAGAGGATCAACGCTCGGTAGAGTTTGTCACGTAGATGCCTGAATCTACCTTCGGTTAGGAAAGGATACAGGATCTCGATTCGGGCCTCTCAAATGGATTCCTGACTCTATCACAGAAAGTCCTTCTAGTGGGATCATACTCCTATGTAAGAAAATGATGTCTGACCTTCAAGGGAATGAGAAGAATGGTCACTAACCCATACAAATGATTTCCATGATACGGTGAACAAGAGGATCATGCTATTTTCCAAAATGTACAGGGCATGTAGAAAAGTCACATGCCGTGTCGTCTGTCCCCGGGTACAGTCTGTGTACAATTATCCGTGTCGTGAGGCTGGTCATGTAGAAAAAAACTGGGTATATGGCATGTAGTACGATGTACATGCCGTGTTCGAGTAACTGGGGTTGGCTTCGTGTACGCCGGCCATGTGCCTATACACGGTCATCAACCCGTGTACTTCAATCCCTATGATCGGCACACGGGTTGACCCGCATTACCGGCCTCACCTAGCCATGTGATGGAGTACACGGTTGTGTACTCCATACCATATTTGTGTACCACCTGGATGCAAGCTATGTTTTGTGTAGCCGCCTCTGCCATGATGTACATGCCATGTCACCAGAAGCCATGTAGATCATCCTGTGTCCGTGTATTTCCCAAAATACACGCCAGGAGTCATGGAAATCCCAACACACCGTGTGACTATGGTCACATTCCATATGGTCCCTTTCTGACCCCCAAAACCCTAGCTACCACCACCATTATTACACGACATGTTCTTCAGATGTATGCGCCATGTATTATGGAAATTTCCAGAAAAACGGTCTTCCGCCAACGCGCCTCCCGAGCTGCTCCGATCATTGATCCAACCATCTTATCACCGCAAAAACTTCAGGCTTTGGTTTCCCCAACACCACGAAGCCACTTCCGGTGTTTTCAAGCCTCTGATTGGCTCTGAAAACATGTTTTGATCTTCCCACGCGAAGAATGCTTGAAGAAAGGTACTTCCTGATTCGGTCTGATTCGTCATCTGCCATCGTCGTCGTACCTCTGCAAGGTCTTTGTTGTGTCGAATCATTGATTTGGGATCGTTGCATCGCAGAACAGATGTGCAATGATCCATTGTTCGTTGCCCAGTGAAGAAAATGAAGAATGTGCGAGAAAAGAAAGGGTAAATAAACCCAATAAACCAAGTGTGGAATGAACCCCCGTCGTAGTTCATAACGGCAATGATCCACTCCCGTTAGCAGGTTTAAACAGAGAAAGAATCAACACTAACAAAACATCATTGATCAATTCCCAGAATAATACTGATAAAACACTCCCGCAAGAAAGAATGAATCCTCAGATCAACTTGTTCGTGGTTGATCCACGTTCATCGTTTAAAATAAAAAACGGGGGAAAGAATTCAAATAACAAACCCCTACCTCAATTGGGATCGATCGCCGATGAAGGTGTCACACTGGTTCCATCATGGAGATCTTTCAACATCGCTGGCACAACGATTCATGACTTCGATCCGTCATCGTTCACCATCGAGAGTTTTCTCTATAGTTTTCTCACAAACGATCGATGTTCAATCATCCCAATATAAAGGGAACCATATTGACATTAAATACACGTTGCGGTAATAATGAGACTACATTGCTGTTTCTGAGTCATTATGACATGACATTAATTACTGAAATAGTTTCCCTATCATTGCACTGCAGAGGATGTTTCCATAAAAATAAAATAAAAATTTAGCAATTTATTATATTGTCATATTACTAAAAATGTCTGAAATTAAACTATTTCCGTCGACCCGCGACAGTCGAGGTTAGGCCTGCTCTTGGGTAAAGTCATTGTCCCGGATGTAACGGTGCCCTCATATTTTTAATTTGGGCCTCCGTTTGGAAACTTCCACAACCGCACACAAGTGTCGACTCACATAACTAAAAAAATGTTCATACCATTATTCCGAACTCACTAGACCTCAGAATGAAATTTCGTCTTTGCGCCCGGTCTCGAAATAATTCCATATAATATTTAAAAATAAGACATGGAAAATCTGAGACAATACATTAATTGTAACACCCCCCAAATGATAACGGGATAAATAACTAAATGATATGACTCATGACAACAAGGTGCACCTTCCTTTTCGGGAGCCTGTCTAATTAGAAATCCACAGTTAAGCTTGCTTTTCCTAGAGTAGTGATCAGAATCGGTGACCTTCTAAGAAGTTTCTCATGATGTGTGCGAGTGAGGACAAAGCACACTAGAAAGGACATGTGTTGGCCTTTGGGTACTGTTAGTAGTTAGATAACACCTTGGGGAATGTGGGTGGACCCTGGGGTGGGCCCCACATTTCTACGGGGGAAACTGGTGGTACCTTATAGGCCAGGACCCAATGGCCTTGTTAAGGTGGTGTGGCTGTGTGGTCAGCGGGTCCCGATTGTCACATTTTGTATAAGAGCCGGTACACAACCTTAAGTGCGGAGCACTGCCTGGGTTGAGATTTTGGTCCCACAATGGGGGATTTGTGCTCTAAAGAGGGGGGGGGGGTGATTGTAACACCCCCAAATAATAAAGGGTTAAATGAATAAATGATCTTACTCATGTCAACAAGGTGCACCTTCCTTTTCGGGAGCCTGTCTGATTAGAACTCCACAGTTAAGCATTCTTGGCCAAGAGTAGTGATCAGGATGGGTCATCTTCTGGGAAGTTTCTCAGGGTGTGTGCGATTGAGGAAAAAGCACACTAGTAAGGACATCTGTTGGCATGTGGGGACTATCTTTAGTCAGATTACCCGTTCGGGCATGTGGGTGGACCCTGGGGTGGTCCCCACATGTCTATGGGGGAAACTGGTGGTACCTGGTAGGGAAAAATTGGGAAATAATAGTGGAAAAATAAGTTTTTCCTATGGTTTAATAGGGACAAAATCAGTTTTCCCAAAGGTTTAATGAAATCGTTGGGAAAACTCTATCTTTCCCAACGGTTTTTAAAAACTGTTGGGAAAGCTTTCCCCCAAAAACAGACCAGCTGAACCCCCACCAGCCCGATTGTTGACCGATTGCAGAGATAGATCTCTTGAATTCTTCTTGGTCACGACACTCTTTCCACCAAAGATCCATCTTCAATCAAACAAAATCTTATTTCACACTTCAAATTAGTAAGTTTTACAATAGTTTTAGCGTTATTTCTCTATTTATTTGGTGTATGATGTTTTGATTTAGGATAAATTTGGGTTGGTGTCTACGAAACCTCTCGATTTGTTTTATGTTTTTTGTTATACACATAAAACATGGTAAAGGGTTCGTTTAGTGGGGTGATATGATACTTTTTGTTGAATTTATTTTAGTTGAAAATTGGATTTTGATTTGGAGGAATTTATGTTTCAATTTCAGGTGGGGGAGGGTGTGCAGATGGGGTGGGAGAGGATGTCGAGGGCTATCCAAGTGGGGTGGGGGAGGGTCTATCTAGGTAGGTTGGGGGAGGGGGTTGTCTAGGTAGGGTGGGGGAGGGTGCAGGGTTGTCTAAATGGGGTGGGGGTAAGGCTGTTTGTGGTTAGGGAGGGGCTGTCTAGGTAGGGTGGGGGAGGGGGCTGTCTAGGTAGGGTGGGGGAGGGGGCTGGGTTGTCCGAATGGGGTGGGGGTAGGGCTGTTTGGGGTGGGGGAGGGGTTTTCTAGGAAGGGTGTGGGAGGGGTTGTTTAGGTAGGGTGGGGGAGGGGTCTGGGTTTTCCAAATGGGGTGGGGGTAGGGATGTTTGGGGTGGGGAAGGGGCTTTCTAGGTAGGGTGGGGGAGGGGGCTATCTAGGTAGGGTGGGGGAGGGGTTGTGTTGTCCAAATGGGGTGGGGGTAGGGCTGTTTGGGGTGGGGGAGGGGCTGTCTAGGTAGGGTGGGGGAGGGGGCAGTCTAGGTAGGGTGGGGGAGGGGGCTATCTAGGTAGGGTGGGTGAGGGGGCTGGGTTGTCCAAATGGGGTGGGCGTAGGGTTGTTTAGGGTGGGGGGGATGTCTAGGTAGGGTGGGGGAGGGGGTGTCTAGGTAGGGTGGGGGAGGGGGATGGGTTGTCCAAATGGGTTGGGGTAGGGCTGTTTGGGGTGGGGGAGGGTGTGCTGGTAGGGTGGGGGAGGGTGTCCAGGCAGGGTTGTCCAAGAGGGGTGGGGAGGGTGTGATGGTGGGTTGGGGGAGGGGATGTCTAGGTAGGGTGGGGGGGATGGGTTGTCTAAGTGGGGTGACAGTAGGGCAGTCCAGGTGGGGTTGGGGTGGCTGGGTTTTCCAAGTGGGTTGTGGGGGGTAGGGGTGTCCAGGTATGGTGGGGGGGCTGGGTTTTCAATGTGGGGTGGGGGTAGGGCTGTCCACGTGGGTGGGGGGGGGGGTGCTGGGTAGTCCAAGTGGGGTGGGGGTAGGGCTGTCCAAGTGGGGTGGGTGGGGTGGGGGTAGGGCTGTCCAAGTGCGGTGGAAACCCTAAATTCAATGTTTTAATTGGAGATTTGGTTAGTTTTATTAGGGATTTGGTGTGTGAGGCTTTTCAATTCCTATTATGGGTGGTTTTAATCAAAAGTTATTATGTTGTAACCATTTATGATGTTGTTGTCTCCATTTTATCTCATTTACACAAACTTATCATTAAATTCTATATCACATTTGGTTTTTGTTTTTTTAATTTCCAGTTAATTTATTTATGGTCGATGATTGTCTCATGTTAATTGTTTTCAATGGTATGGCGTGGAAATTGGGCATTTAATTTGACTTTTCTAAATGGGGGTGCCCTGAGAATACTCCAAATATTTGTTAAAAATGATCAAATTGATTTTTTTATATAAAATTGATTTCAAAAGATATTTTTTGTAAAAGTTCATTTCTATTTAATTTTTTATGACAAAATGACTTATATAAATTCTTTATACAGAATGGACAAGAGTTGGATGTATGAAACCGATCGGATCTTAAGCGATTTTCAAAACAATTTGGAGAGCTTTATAGATTTTTCATTTCACAATGCTTCAGATAGTGGTCGCACACACTGCCCTTGTTCCAATTGTGTTGGTAGACCTTGGTTGAGCCATGAAGAAGTCAACAACCACATAACCAAAAATGGTTTTAAAGAAAACCACTTTGTGTGGTATCACAATGTGGAGAAAATGAAATCTGAAATTGGTGATGATCAAATGAAAGGACTGGAATGGAGAATTTGTTAGATGATCGGTTTCCATTTATTCGTCATCATGAAAAACCAAGGATTTTGACTCAAGAAGACTTCGATATGAGGACAGCTGATGCATCTAGTGAAAATGTTGATATTGATAGGGTGAAAAAATTGAATGATGCTGCCATGACTCCTGTATATCGACAATGCGATAAAATAAGAAAGCTGGAATTTTTAATCTGATTGTTTAATGGGAATACTATGTATGGGATTTCTAATATAGCAATCGATTAAATTCTTACCCTCTTGAAGGATTTACTTCCAGATGATGTAGATATTCCCTCAAACCACTATATGGCATGGAATTTAGTTGAGGAACTTGGATTTTCAGGAAACAAAATTCATGCTTGCCCAAAAGATTGCAGTTTATTCTGGTAGGAAACCGTTGAACGAAATCATTGTATAAAATGTGGCACATCCCGCAGGAAGTCAAAATCTGATGGAACATCATCCTGAATTCCACAGAAAGTAATGTGGCACTTTCCATTGATCCCCATACTCCAGAATCTTTTTATTTATGATGGCATATCAATAAAAATGAGATGGAATGATACCGAGAGAAAGAAGACTAATGATTAGTTGGTTCATCCTGTAGATGGATTTGCATGGCAGAGATTTGATGCTCGACATCTTGATTTTGTAGCTAACAAGCATAATGTGAGGCTGGGTCTTTCATGCGACGGTTTTAATCCATTTGGGCAGATGCTTATTTCGCATAACACATGGAATGTTTTTATACACAATTATAATCTTCCGCGTGGTTGTGTATGATAAAACCTTTCACTTTCATGAGTATACTCATATCTAGTCCTTCTCATCCCGACATTGATATTGATGTATACATGTATCCTTTAAGAAAAGAGTTGAAACTTCTTTGGGATGTGGGTGTGTGCACATACAAAGCATGTTCGAAATACATATTTCATATGCGTGATGTGCTTATGTGGACGATCAAGGATTTTCCGGCATATGCAATGATGTATGGATGGAGCACGAAGGGAAAACTATCATGTCCTATTTGTATGAAGAATACACGATCCAGAAGACTGAAACATCGGTGTAGTTTCAGTTTTATGGGACATAGACAATTCATGCCAAAGGTTCATCCATATAGAATGAATCGTCGAATAATTGATACTACCATAGAGACCAATGATCCACCTTCATGTATGTCTGGAACTGATGTGCATAATGAATTAAAGATTTCAGTTTTTCGTATGGGAAAGGTCAAATAAAATCTGGAAAGAGAAATAATGTTTCAACTGAAACCTGTTGCAATTGGTGGAAGAGGACTATCTTTTTTGATTTTCCTTATTGGTCAACAAATTTGTTACGCCATTGCTTATTCGAAATGCATATTGAAAATAATATATTCAAAATGTTGCTTTTGGTTCTTCTAAATGTAAAGGGGAAGAAAAAAGATGATTTACGATCTTGATGTGGCTTGGTGGATTGGGGCATCGGACCAAAATTGGATCTTGTTCATATCAGTGAAAATAAATGGCAACTTCTATGTGATTCTTATGTGATGACACCTACGAAAAAAAAATTCTGGAATTTTTAGAGACTATTAGAGTTCCTGATGGTTATTCAAGCAACATATTTAAATGGGTCAACATAAGAGAGTTGAAGCTAAAATCTTTGGAGACTCGTGATTATCACATTCTGCTGCATGAGTTGCTTACAATAGCAATCTGTCATCTTTTGTCCAATAATGTAAGGGTGGATGTTATTTGGTTGTGCCATTTGTTTAGAGATATTTTTGCTAAGAATTTTTCCATGTCTTTTTGCAAAAAATGTTGACAGATGCCCCATTAATTTGGTGTGAGTTGGAGAAAATATTTCATCCATCATTTTTCACATGCATGCTACAACTGACTGTCCATATTCCCACTGAAATACTTCTTGGAGGACATGTTTCATTTTGTTGGATGTATCCAACTAAAAGAAATGTGTTTACATTAAGGTCTTATGTGTGAAACAGAAATCATCCCGAAGGTTCTATCGTGAATGGTTACCTGGCCCAAGAATGTATGGATTTCTGCTCGATGCATTTGTCTGATCTTACTACAAGATTGAACAGACCAATTAGAAATGGAGAAGAACAATATGAGAAAGCTGAACCCAGTTTTCCATCACTTCCTCAAGCCGAAGGAATTCCTGGATCATAAACATTGAAGACATTAAGCCATGAAGAGCAGGAGATGGCACATCGCACTGTTTTGTTCAACTGTGATTTGTTCGATGACTATATCATGTTACTAAATTGATTATGTATATCATACATATATATCTGTTAAACTATTCATATTTTTTATCCACAGGGAACATAAAACAATGATAAATAAGAAGTATTGTTCTTTATATTTGGGAAGGAGAGAGACTTTTCATAGCAAAGAGTTTTCTTCTTGGTTAAAATTGAAGGTAAAAATATTACTTTTTAAATTAATTATTTCAATATATAATTAAGTTTAACAGTCATTTATATTGACGGTATTGATTTTGTCTGATGACTCTGTCTCTGAGGAAATAAGACCTTTGGATTTTTGTCTTAATACCATTGTTCGTGAACGTAAATCAATTGTTATCAATGGGTACAAATTTATTGTCACTAGACGAGTAAAGAACATGAGAACATAGCATGATAGTGTTATGGTTATTGGCACAACAAGTTGTTATGAAAGTGCATCAGATAGTAGACCGCTAATTGAAAATGTGGGTTATTATGGAGTCGTTGAGAAAATAATAATATTGGATTATTACTCTCATGGACGAGACACAATGATGAAATTACATTGGTTTGATTCGATGACGAGACATGGAACATTTATTGATGATTTTGGATTTCGAGTTATTAATATGACTGGCACACTTTCGAAATAAGAACCATATTTGTGGGCATCAATGGATAAACATGTTTTTTATGTCAAATACCAACTTAGACCTGAATTTGGTGTCATAGTTGAAGTAATTCCAAGACATATTTTTGATGATGGTGATGATGGAATTGACACTGTCCCTATTTCCATTGGAACCAATCCATTTTTTTCTTTTGATGACTCCAATAGCTCAATTTTCAGAGTTGATTGTGAACCAAAAGTTGTGGTTGAAAATATAAAGAATCATTCATCCATGTTCTCAATTATTTTGGTTTACCTCGAGTTGGGTTGTTAAGGTTGGTAATATTCAAATTGATTTAGTATTGATCACAAATATGTTTTATCTGACATGACCGTTATGTGAATTTTCAATGTTTATTGGTTGCTATTTTATTTGAATTGAATTTTCTAATTTGGAATTGAACTATATTCAAACCTAGTCAAACAATATTTCTAACATGGTGAACATTACAACTTGTATGATTTATTAAATTCATTCAAGATCTTCTAAAAAAATTATAGCTAAATTACAAATGAATCCCCCTATTTCCTCATATATTTAGTTTTTTGGTTTACACATTAGATTCCTATTTCTAATTAATTAAATATTTTTTTGTAAAGCAGGAAAAGCAGTCAAATGAAGAGAGACGAAGGAAAAAAATGATGGAGAACAATCGTCGAATAGTGGAGATGGGAGTTCCACCATTATTGCATACAGTGAGTACATTATTTCAAATATATATATTTAAAAATTATATAATGTCATGTGATTAATTTTTTAGTAGACATTTTTGTAGGATCCACCTATACATCAACAGTTATTCGATGAGGAACCTAGTACTGGTCCTAGTACATAGGCCGGTGGTACGAGGAGGGTTCGTACCAGAGGTGGACGAATCGCTGTGTGTGCACGACTAGAACCTGGCCCTCCCACTATCATGTCATCCTTCCCACATTCTGATCCTAGTGTGTTTTTAGGGACACACGGGATATTTAGGCCTCCCATGTTTTTGCAATCTCTTGTATCTTCTCCCCATCATTTTCACATCCCATGATGATTCCCACTCCCCAGTCAGAATCCGGTCATACTGCTATCCCATCTTCATTTCCTTCTACTTCTGTCTCTCCGAGCTTCTATATTCCATTGTCTTTAATTCCTGTTCCACCATAGGGTGTTCAATCAGTTTCTGTGGATCTGGCAGCGCTCAACGATCAGACTGGCACATGTATATTTATAAAACCCTAACAAATTTTTATAGAAATATTTATTTTCATTATAACATGTTTTGATAAAATGTTTTTTCTCTTTCATGAAAGATACATCTACTGACATAAGGCGGGGGCAGAGGCGTACATGCATGGGTTCTCTGTGGAACCGCCACACACAGGTTATGGGTGATTACAATGAAGAAAACTAAATGTTTGAGAAATCAGGGCAACAATGTCGGAGTTTTTTGGCGATGCTTTCCAAATACTCCGACATCATTCCTGTCAGCCCGCTATTGTGGAGACATTTGCCATATAAGGTCAATGATAGAGCTTGGGTAGAGATATGGGTAATGAAATATGTTTTATTTAATTCCATGAATTATTTTTGAATTTATATGAATTAATATTTTGATGTCAGCATCAATTTAATTTTCCCGAAGGTGAGGGTGATCGAGCGGAACGTCTAAAAGATTTTGGAGAGCTTTGGAGATCCTACAAGCATGAGTTTTATATTGTATGGAGTTCTAGAGTTGGAACTGAATTTGAGGCGATACCAGTCGTGGATGATTGTCCTATAGAGCAGTATCGTCAGATAATTACTCATTGGATGAGTACCCAGTTTAAGGTATGAATTACATTTAAGGTATTTAAATAATAACATTCATTTTTTGAATTAATAATATCCTTTGCATTATCAAATTTTATTTAGGAATAATATGGAAAAAATAAAAACAACATTGATGCAAAAAAATACCTCCACACACTAGGACGTACGACGATGTCGGATCATGATAGGAAGCAGGTATGGAAATTTTTTATAAGTTTTAATTGTGACTTAGATTTTCATTAGTTTTCTCAATTATTTAATATTTTGCTAAATTTTTCATATAACTTTAGTTTTCAATGTCATTGTAGAGGAAAATACAGAATATTGAAGGACGTGTGCCTCGAGGAAAACTGTTTTGCTTGAGTAGATGGAAAAAGGATGGAAGTGTCGTCAACGAAGCAACTCAGCTGTAGATTGTATGTTTTAATCTGATGATTCTATATTTTAATATCTATTTTATAACTTAATAATATATTTATATTTTTAACAGGTTGCTTTAGTGGCCCTCGATTCCCAAGAACCAGACAATTTTGGGCCAACAGATCACTTACATCAGGTGTTGGGAGAGTAGAATCCTGGCAGAGTACGTTGCCAACCTAGGATAGCCCCGGCGAGGTATTGGCCCTCCTCAGGTATGAGATGTAGTGCCACCGAGCTATAGAAAGTTAGGGAATAGGCAGAACAAGCTGAGAAAAGGTTCACAGAGATGGAAGAATAGTCTACTAGGGAAAACAGTGTGTTTATGAAATTTATTGAAGTTCTACGTCCAACACTTCCATCAGAGGCCAACCCAGCTTTTGATGAGTATATGTCGTCGATACGTTCTATATATGGTGCACCAGGTTGCAGTTCTAGTGGTGGTCAGGGCGATTTCTAGCTTGACGATGATGATGGCAAGAAGTCTATTGTGGAAGAGGAGGGAGAGGAGGAGGACGAGGCGGGTGGCAAGGGCGAGGAGGAGGAGGGCGCTAAGGAGGGTGAGGACGATGATGGGGACTAGGATGAGGGTGATGATGATAGTGATGATGTGGATGGTGATGTGGGATAAGTTGATCCTTTACTTTTTTTTACTCATATTACTGAGATTTGATGTTAACTATATTCTAGTTGTTGGTATTATCCAGACCTGTAGTATAGTATTGGAGTTGAGTTATTTTTATATATTTCATGTTTTCATGGGAGTTGATGTCTTTTATTGGTTGTGTGTTTGTGAACCCCACTCCTTCCAGGACCCTGGACAACCCCCCACCATCCTCCTTGGACCACAGACACCCCCCCAGACAGCCCCCGGATAGCACCCCGAATAGCCCCCCGGATAGCCCCCCAACCCCCATCCTTGGTCCCCAGACAACCCCCCAGATAGCCCCCCCATAGCCCCCCACCCTCCTCCTTGGTCCCCGGACATCCCCCCGGACACCCACCTGATGGCCCCCCAGACAGCTCCGCCGGATAGCCCCCCACCCTCCTTGATTTCATTTACTACTAGAAAATATATAATATATATATATATATTTTTCATCATGATAATCAATGTAAATCACATTTACACATCTAATCAATATCATAGATTCTTGGTATGTTATAAAAGAGATGTATTCATTGGGCATGACATTGTTAGCTCTAAAATGTTTCAGAGAATGATAAACTAAAATCTAATCAATACTAAGAATGATATAAAAATATTCTATATGAATGTCCACAAGATTTTATGTAAATACCATTCCACTAATAGACACATGAGGTTTCTCATAAAATGGACACCATTTTATGTACATACGGAAAACAAACCAAACACATTCTGTTTCCATTTTAACTTTAGGAGAACTATCCATGGGTCATATTTGACGTGTACGAATCAACCCTGCCTCAATCTGAGACGTGGTGTGGCCAGCACCACTCAAAGTGTGTGTCTTTTGTTTCAAAAGGACGTGATTTTAATCGAAAAACATCAAATAACATACGGAAAACTGACCAAATGCATTCGGATTGTGTCGATACTTTAACACAGTGATCCACAGGTCATATGTGACGTGTAAGAGTCAACCCCACCTCAATCCGAGGCGCGGTGTGGCTGAAACTATTCAGAGTGTCTCCCTTTTGTTCAAAATGGATAGGATTATGAGTGAAAAGAACTACTGACATATAGAAAACCGACCAAAAACATTCTAAATGTGTTGATGCTTTAGAAAAAAGTTCCATTGGTCATATGTGATGTGTACAAGTTAAACCGGGCTCAATCTGAGGCATGGTATGGCTGGGGTCACTCTAAGTGGCTCCCTTTTGATTAAAATGGACAACATTTTAAGTACATTTGGAAAACCAACCAAACACATTTGGTTTCCGTTGAATCTTTAGGAGATCGATCCATGTGTCATATGTGACATGTACGAATAAACCCCGCCTCAATCTAAGATGCAGTGTGGCCTGCACCACTCAAAGTGTCTGCCTTTTGTTTCAATAGGACGACATTTTAATTGAAAAACATCAACTCCCATATGGAAAACCGACCAAACACATTCAGATTGTGTCAATACTTTAGAAAAACAATCCACGGGTCATATGTGACGTGTACGTGTCAACCCTACCTAAATATGAGGCGTGGTGTGGCTGACACCATTCAGAGTGTCTCTCTTTTGTTTAAAATGGATCGGATTATGAGTGAAATGAACAACTGACATACGAAAAAAATGAATAAACGCATTCTAAATGTGTTGATGCTTTAACACAATGATCCATGGGTCATATGTGACGTGTAAAAGTCAACCCAGGCACAATCCGAGGCACGGTATGGCCGGGGTCACTCTAAGTGGCTCCCTTTTGTTTAAAATGGACAACATTTTAAGTACATACGGAAAGCTGACCAAACGCATTTGATTTCCTTTGAAACTTTAGGATAATGATCCATGGGTCATAGTTGATGTGTACGAATCTACCCCACCTCAATCTAAGATGCGGTGTGGCCGGCACCACTCAAATTTTATGTCTTCTGTTTCAAAAAGACGTCTTTTTAACTGAAAAACATCAACTGGCATACGTAAAACCTACCAAACACATTCGGATTGTGTCGATACATTATAAAAATAATCCAATGGTCATATGTGATGTGTACGAGTCAACCCCACCTCATTATGAGGTGCGGTGTGGCCAAAACCATTCAGAGGGTCTCTCTTTGGTTTGAAATGGATAATATTATAAGTGAAAAGAACAACTGACATACGGAAAACCGAACAAATGCATTCGAAATGTATTGATGCTTTAGGAAAACAATACATGGTTCATATGTGACGTGTACGAGTCAACCTGGGCTCAATCCAAGGCACGGTGTGGCCATGATCACTCTAAGTGGTTCCCTTTTGTTTGAATTGGAAAACATTTTAAGTACATACAAAAAACTGACCAAACGCATTCAGTTTCCGTTGAAACATTAGGAGAATGATCCATGGGACATATATGACGTGTATGAATCAACCCTTACTCAATCTGAGACACGGTGTGGCCGGAACCACTCAAAGTGTTTGTCTTTTGTTTCAAAAGGATGTTATTTTAATTGAAAATCATCAACTGGCATACGAAAAACCGGCCAACGCATTCGGATTGTGTCGATAAATTATCACAACGATCCAGGGGTCATATGTAAAGTGTACAAATCAACCCCACCTCAATCTGAGGCGCGGTGTGGCCTACACCATTCAGAGTGTCTCTCTTTTGTTTAAAATGGATAGGATTATGAGTGAAATGAACAGCTAACATACGGATAACTGACCAAACGCATTCGAAATGTGTTGATGCTTTAGGAGAAATATACATGGGTCATATGTGACGTGTAAGAGTCAACCCTGGATCAATCCGAGGCACACTGTGGCTGGGATCACTCTAAGTGGCTCTCTTTTGTTTAAAATGGACAACATTTTAAGTACATACAGAAAACCAACCAAAAGCATTCGGTTTCCGTTGAAACTTTTGGAGAATGATACATGGGTCATATGTGACGTGTACGAATCAACCCTGCCTCAATCTGAGACATGGTGTGTCGGGAACCACTTAAAGTGTCTGTCTTTTGTTTTAAAAGAACGTCATTTTAATTGAAAAACATCAACTAGCATATGTGAAACTGACCAAATGCATTCGGATTGTGTCAATACATTATCACAACAATCCACGGGTCATATGTGATGTGTAGGAGTCATCCTCACCTCAATCTGAGGCATAGTGTGGCTGACACCATTCAGAGTGTCTCTCTTTTGTTTAAAATGGACAGGATTATGAGTGAAAAGAATAAGTGACATACAAAAAACCGACCAAATGCATTCAAAATGTGTTGATGCTTTAGGAAAAAAATACATGGGTCATATGTAATGCGTACGAGTCAACTCGGGCTCAATCCGAGGAATGGTGTGGCCGAGATCACTCTAAGTGGCTCCATTTTGTTTAAAATGGACAGCATTTTAAGTACATACGGAAAACCAACAAAATGCATTCAGTTTCCGTTGAAACATTAGGAGAACGATCCATGGGTAATATGTGACGTGTACAAATCAACCTCGCCTCAATCTGAGACACGGTGTGGCTGGCACCACTCAAAGTGTCTGTCTTTTGATTCAAAAGGAAGTCATGTTAATTGAAAAACATCAACCGGCATAGGGAAAAATTACAAAACACATTCGGATTGTGTCAACACATTTTCAAATTGATACAATGGTCATATGTGAAGTGTACGAGTAAACTCCGCATCAATCTGAGGTGCGGTGTGGCCAAAAACATTCAGAGTGTCTCTCATTTGATTAAAATGGACATGATTATGAGTGAAAAGAACAACTGACTTATGGAAAACTGACCAAACGCATTCGAAATGTGTTGTTGCTTTAGGAAAATGATTCATGGGTCATATGTGATGTGTACGAGTCAACTCGGGCTCAATCCAAGGCATGGTGGGGCTGGGATCACTCTAAGTGTCTCCCTTTTGTTTAAAATGGACATCATTTTATGTACATATAGAAAAATGACCAAACAGATTTGGTTTCCATTGAAAATTTAGGATAACGATCCATGGGTCATATGTGACATGAAAAAATCATCCATGGCTCAATCTGAGATGCGGTGTGGCCAGCACCACTCAAAGTGTCTGTCTTTTATTACAAAAGGACGTAATTTTAATTGAAAAACATCAACTGGCATAAGGAAAAATGACTAAACACATTCGGATAAATATAACCCTCAGTCTCCCCAATTGATCAAATGAAAATTATAAGAACCACAAGAGCACTCATTGTGCAACACATTTTCCTAGGTCCACTAAAATATCTCAATTATCTCTCCAAAACATGAGATAATAGATAATTATAGTGGTAATAAAGATCAAACTACCTTCATAGTCTAAATACATAAGACACCTACACAGAGACCATTCTCCTCTAAGGATAATACACTTGCATGAGGTCTCCTTCCCTAATTAGGGACCTATGTGAGGCGCTTTTAGGGACACTATAGGAGACCCAAGGTGCCTTGGATAAAGCCTCACCTGAGGGTTTTCATCATGATTTAATATTTATTGAGTTGTATCTAGCTCACACAACCACTTTTTCCCCTAATTTAATCCCATTTAGTTCCTTCTAGGAACTATGTAGCACACTTGTGTGGAACACATAAGTAGCACCACTAGGATATGCATAATTATGCCAATCTTCTCTGCCCAAGACCTACTCCATTAAACATTTAATTCCCCTTCAAAAATAACCAATGGAAGGCCTCCCCTTACAATGTTTCCTTTTTTTAAAAGGATCCAAGTTAGAACCACCACCCAAGCCTCATAACATATAAAAACATGGAAAAATTCACTCCGGATTGTCTCCCATTTGGATTTGAATTTATAAGGTCATAGGTTTCCCACACTATTCCAACTAGATGGTTAGGATCTTCCAGGAATGTGTAGATTTTTATATCAACGGTCATGGGGATCCCAGCCCTAGGGACAGTGTAAGGAAATTCCCAGTCTCAATCATTAGGGTTTCAACCATCTCCTTCCCTTATCGTATCTAAGATCTAGAGCCTCTGGTTCTCAGTGAGGAGGGTGAGGATTAAACTTTCATTCCCCTTTAACGTGTAATCATATCCTCATCGCACTGTCAAACCAATTTTGTGGTCATCCCTCCTGCATTAAGCCCCCATCCATTCTTGCAGGAGGTTTCATTCTTTCTTCTATATACCATCTCATCCTTTACCTTCATTCCTTTCTTGGGTGAATTGAAGAGAAGGAAGTTTTGTAACCCTGACATCTTCCACTATTTTACTCCTCCTCTTCCACCAGAAATTGCGTCAAAGTGTGTGGTTTGGAAAATCGTATTCTTCCTCTAGTTTCTCTCACTAAACATTATTAACATGGGAATAGAGGTTATTTGGTGATCATGAAATCTGATCCACTTAATTGATTGAGTTATGGTAACACTGATTCCTCTTATAAAAAAGGATTTATAGGAAGCCTTCCTAGGGACCGATCTTAATGGGAATACTCCTCAAGACTAATACCAAATCATAAACCCTTAATATTGGTATCCTTCTTAGGATTATGCCTTGAACAGAATCACCATGACACTATCAGTTGATAGATCTCTCATGGTCCTTTGTTAGGGAAGCCTGTTCAAGATTAATCCCCAACATAATACTTTTAAAGGTCCATACACTCCTTCGAAATTAACCAAACTACATGGGTTTTGATTCCCCTCGAAATAGATTACACTGGAATCTTCAATGTGGTACAAACCCAACACACCAAATCTGAAAAATTCAATATGGTTCACATTCCAAGTAGGGCTTAATTCAACCTAAGAATACACATTTCTCTCAGGTTTTTAGGATGATTTGAAATAATTCCTACACTAAACTTTCAATAGGAACCTTCCTCCAAGATTTCCTTTCCACATGACATTAAACGGTTTGTTTGGTTACTTAATACAACACCTTAAAAGGTATTCTATTCCCTGTTATGTGGCACTAAACTATGTGGGTTCTGATTCCTTTCACAATGATATATAGGAATTCAATCTATGGGTTTCATACCAACACCAAAAATCTCATCTCCCTAGATGATGATAAACTCTAGAGTGACCTTCCCCTCCCTGGATAAAACAAAACTTTACAGTGACCTTCTGTGTGGCTTTAAAATAATCATCATCATAATAATGACCAATGAATCTCTAAGTATTACATAATATGATACCATTGATAGAGAACCTCGTATATATATACAAATATATCCAATGATGAAGATCCTCTAATATATACAGATGAGTCTAATATCTATGCAGGTTAATAATTGATTGCTAATATTGGGATGAACCACATGATACTTGGGAATTAATGAAATATTCATGAACATTTATTAATTATATAAGAGTTTCATAGAGTAGACAATAATTTTCCCCAAAAGGATGTGATGTGGCTGACCTACCATCCTCTCAATCAATTTATGTTTTTAAGCATCGTAATACAAAATAGATAACAGGTGCCTACCTTTGAAAAGAAGATCCCCATGGATACATAACCATTTTGTGATTCTAGTTCCATGAATAACCCCATGGGAAACAATTTTGAAATACTATATCCTATAAAAACACACATTAAAAGTGATACAAAAACTAGTGAACTCGACATGAATCCTTTACCAAGAAGATAGTGTCACATAATTTCCTGGTCCATACCACTCTAAAAATGAAATAGGGACAAACAAGGAAATATATCACACATGTGTTCACTCAAATGAGATGCCTCTTTAAGAAGAGTTCCTTATTTTATTTCATATACATAGGTACTCGTTATCAATAATCCATTCAATCCAATGGTCTCAATAAATGTTTAACCAAATAACACCTCGACTGCTACTCAGGCTAGATCGTCATCTGCATGAATGATGCCATCGCCGTCCAAGTATCATCAACACTGGGTCCAAAACTCATTGGTCTGAGTGTATCAAAAAAATGGCATGATCATGACCTTGAAGGCCACAAGACAATCCCTATTGTCCATAAAGCACCCATAATCATATGGTAAATTTTAATCAGTGTTCATAAAGCATACGGTGCTGGCCTCCATCTTCAATAGTTTTAGAAACTTATCCTGAGATAGAAATAACAAAACCCTAGAATATTTCATGGAGTTGGATCAAGATCCCACCTACGACCTTATATTAAAAACATAAAGGTCCTTTTAAAGGGATCCATCCAGCAATCACCCCTGCCAACGTCACATTGTAGTTAACCCTCAACATGATGTGGGTGTTATCATCATCCAACTGACCATGGTCCTTCAGACCCATGCACACAAGACACCTAGTCGAAGACAACAAAAAGAAAATAGGGATCACATTGAAAACATTTCCCATTGTAGATAATTCAATCATCCCATTTTAGTGGAATACATTGAGTGGACACATACACCTATCTTCCTTCATTCGTCCAGCCACAAGACTCTCCGAGCAGTATTCGATGAATCCTTTAAATCAAATAGAACAGAAAAATTTATGAAAGAACATACATCATCCTACACCCACCAAGACTTCCAGTTTTCTGATATGTGGGATCATAATAAACTCTTTTGACTATGTTTGGAAAAAAACAGCGAGCAGGAACACACACCTTCTAACACCCATCAATCCTTTCATCAATCTCATATCACAATGCCCATAGAAGATAGTTTTAAATTCCCAATGACAAGTAGGGTAAGAGTCAACTCTCTAAATCTACACACGAGTACTATTAGTATCAACAAAGAAATGTGAGGATCAGAGCAGGCACATACACCTACACCATATATAGAATCAATATATATCCCCAATCCAACCACTGATGTCACCAAGCACATCCTAGAATTTGTAAAATGGAAGGAGAAATTCTTTCCCACATCCTATAGATTTTCCACGGGATCATAACTATTATTATAGTATTATCTGAGTGATGGATACGTAAAATGGCCCCCACAAATGGTGTTTCTCATCAACAAAACACCTTAGAGAAGATAAACACCTATTATATCGTCCATGATGATCAAGGGTAAAACTCTGGTATTTTATGTGGACAATGGGACTAGGAATATACACCCACTACAATTAGAGATAATAATCCTATTCCAATGGTCGCTACATGGTAGACACAAACACCTGTCCAAGAAAACCACTTCTCCAAGGAAGTGGCCCCATTAGCTAAAATGAATACATCTTATAATAAGCCTCATCAAACATGATATAAACAATAGGAAATGACTTACAATCATGATTTTCTTAATGATGGAGTTCTCAAATCCCATAGAAATTTATCTGTAGTATCTCACGATCCAACCATCCTGTTACCAGATTACAGGAGTAGTAGAAGTAACTCTAAAGGTCTTCATCAGACACTTCATCGTGAAGGAATTCTTAATGAAAAACATTCAATCCATCGCGAGAGCCTATTTCTTGATGGTATCCATAGAAATCCTCCATGTGGCTATTATACTAAGAATAATGGGGGTTTTACCATTAATTTAATTCAGTATGGTGGTCCTCCCCATAAAGGGGTTCATTACAAAAGTTATCTCTATTGTAGTGATTCGCAATGTCAAAATAATTCTCCAATTATCAACGTAGTGAAGAGAGATCCCTCCTATCATGAGGCACTTTCCAACACAAGGCTATTCATGTCTGATGCCTTGTCGTTGGATGGTAAAATTATTTCTCAACTAGAAGACAACCAAAGGAAATTTTCATTCTCCGAACCACCCTTGGGTCCTTTTCCTTCCAATATATAATTGGAAATCCCAACAAATCCTATTGCTTGTGATAATAAAATCATGAAGCGTGCACTCAGGTTGGACCAGGTCAAGGAACCATGGGTGAAATATGATAAATAGTTTCTAAACATGAGGAAAACATTAGCTAAATATGAAATACTAGTCCTATTATAGCATTTATCCACCCCTCAATATTTCATTACAGAGGTTTTAGAAGATGATTGTATACACAAAATCTTCGTCATCATATGAAAAAATCCTCATCACCTAAAAGAAAATGTATTATAATATGATGAGTATCAAAATCACATCAAGGTAATAGATGGGTTTCTGTGCAAAATTGACTTGAAATCACTCATGGATTAATGAAATACAATGATTAATGAACAATAAGGATTACTTGAATAGGCATGCCTTGATGTATTAATGAGGTTGTGGAAAATGATCATAGATACCCCCAGAGGTTTTTCATATCATAGGATGGGGTGCACATAGAGCATTGTATTTCACTACACTACCTATTCTGCAAATCCCAAAAAAAAGTGGTATCATGTAATGTTATTTCCCTAGGCTAGCTATAATAAATAGAATTTATTCATGACCAAAGATATTCTCAACAAGAACAAGAACTGAATGAATGTCACCAACATCACTCCATAAATGAGAAGTTTATTGAGATATTATTGCATCCATTATATGAGAATATCTTGTAGGAATACCACTTTTAATATGTCAGTTATAATATTGCGAATATGTTAGAAATATAACAATGATCATTTCTAATAGGCGATTTTAGTGACTGTTGAATAATACATCCATCCCATTTTTGAATAAAAACCGATAAAATTAGAAGAGTATATGTAGTAGTATCAATCGTGTTCCTATAGAAGAAACCCCATTCCACAGGGCTGGGTATTCTTTTAACCCAAACCTTTACGTCATCCAATCATATAGAAAGGGTTGATAAAGTAGAAAAAGAACAATCCCAGTCATTAGGGATTGTGGATTTTTCACCCCAACAATCCCCTCCTCAACAAGAATTTGCTTTCACTCGATTATATTTGGTTCTACGAAATTAATCCTCCCAGTTCATCCCATCCTGTGATCCTATACATTCACTTGGAACATGTATTATTGAACTCTCAATTTATTCCCTTTTTGATACTATCCATCAAATAGATCCTAGTAATTGAACAAAGAAGAGGACATGATCTTGTGTTGGCTGCAGAAGAAGACAATCTCACAGACATGCCAAATGAATGTCATCCATGCATTTTGTGTCTATGAAGACCATAAAAGCTATAATCAAAGACTCTCTAGAATATAAGTCTATCTAAGAGGATTCATAAGATAAATTTCTAGTTCAGAATTGGGTTTAAACTGAAACAAACGAAAGAGGTTTGTGAAACCAAAAACATGGGCCTACCCTAAATCTAAGAACTCCCTAAAATAATCCCCCTATATATCCTCGAAAGGAACCTAATAGATAAAAAGGTATGTTTTAGATTATGTCTTGCCTCCCTCCTAGAGAGAGATAATCCCTTTTGTTAGATTAATGGTTTTATCAACAAGAGAAATAAATGAATGCACTTATAAGCCTCAATACAACGTTACTCTGAGATAGTCATCATTCTAGATATGCTCTTCACGAATATCACCAACTTGAACTTCTAGTTGGAACACCTCTTCAAATAGAGTTCATTAAAATATTGAAGAAAACATGAAACATCTTCTCAAAATGGGATACCAACAGCCAATGAATTTGGATCCCACAGTAGCAGATCAAAAATTACCACCGTATGGTATATATCCAAAACACGGTAAGGAACATCTTTATAGGCCTCCACCATTGGGCTACCCAAATTAGATACCATTAGTGCCTCCACTAGTTGTCCTATCAGTCACCACAACAATTCAGGCTCTAGTTTCTGTACTTTATTAGGTCCCTGATCTACCAGATGTCATTAAAATGCTCATGAAAATCACTGAGTCACTAAAGTCTTTATTGGACTCTGTGGGGGAGAGGTGTTCACTTGTACATCTAGAAAATAAGTGTTACCTAGAAATTGTAGATCCAACCCCTCCCCCACCAAGCATTGGGAATCCTACATTTCCATGTTTCAGTGGATCAGGAAACCCATAGTAGCACTTGATGCATTTAATTTATCACTACAATCCCATGATGGGTACTCCTGAACAATAGGAGGCGGTAAATCTCAAATGTATTGAGAAATCATTATATGAGTCATCCTTTGTATGGTACATGTGTTTTCAATCTCAATCATTCACTGGAGAAGAAGATATCTATCTGAAGTTCCTCTTCCAATTTAACTCAATGTTTAAAAAGACAATATTCATTGATCCCACAATCTTTAAAAAATGGTAGAATAAAATGGTCTATGATTTCATTGCTCGGTGGAAAGGAATTAAATATTACTTAAACCTATACCTTCCTCAATAAGTGTTGTTGACTACATATGTATCTAATATTTTCAATATTTTATTCACACCTTTAATTCCTGTTAAATACCCATGAGGGATCTATGATTTTTCTACAATTGTTCTGGAAGTAGAAGGGTCAATTATAGAAACCACGGAAAAGTTCCGAGTAATGCCATTGACTCGGTTAAGGAGGAAAGTAAAAGAATAGGCCGATATAGTTACACATAATTAATCCCCTATAAAATATCTCACCTCACAGCCTATGTCATACAATATGGCTCAACCATCCAAATTTCATCAAAAATTCCCACCACATCAGGATGATCAATGATATTAGAGGCAGAAACAGTTCGAGGGGACAAAAAACAAGGTCAATTATTTTTGAAATGACATATTCCCCAGTAACATAATATCTTCATTGGAAAAAAATAGTAAGTTATCAATATTAAATATTCCTAAAAAATATGGGGATGTAGATATCCCAAACTATTTCCCATTTCATTAGATGTTAGGGTACCCCATCTAATATTGTTTTGTTTTTTAGTACCTCATATAAAATATAGTAGACTCTAGGTATGTGAAACAAAAATATTTTCTAGCCTAGGGGGAATATGTTTATCTACCAATCAGGATGTGGAAGGTGAGTAGATATAAGATAAAACATAGAGTACATATATGTTTAGAGACCGAAGGGATTGAAAAATGTTCAACTAGACATATGATATCCTAGAAGTATAGTTGAAACAACCAATTATTCCCTCAACTCCTACTGCTATATAAAAGATGGAATCATAATAACATATCACAATTAATAAAAATCCTTGGAGAAAAGGAATGATTTGAAGTATAAGGTGAAAAATAAGAAGATGAGACCATGACAAGGAAAAAAGTTCCTTAACATTAAAGGACTTCATGCTGATCATCCCAAAATCATGGTTACTTCCCCCCAAACAGTACAAGAAGAGTAAACCCATAATGCAGAATCTTTATTAGATGAATAATTGAACTTTGGTTCCTTTAATGTTATTAACTTAATGGATCCCTTTTGACATGATTATTCTATTTGTGAACCTATGTTCCCTATACATGATTGGATAGATTGGTGACGATTTCATCAAGGATGGGGATAAATGAAAGACACGATCATTCTAGGAGTAACTATATCAAACAAATCCCCACTGGAAACATCTATGTAGATGAACCTCATGGAAAATCAGACCAACAAGCTCAGCATGAAAAAGATAGTTCTTCCTTCACACGTGATTTGGTATTCCCTATCATGATAATATTAGAAGACTTGTTATAGGATACATCATCAGCCCCTTAGCAGGTAGGAAGACATAGACAACCTAATCCACCAATAATAAGAACACATACATCTCCTTAACCTAGGTATGGACCATCCACATTAGGATCATCAACTCCTAAAATATCTACAAAAGGGAATCCCCAGTTTGGTAAGCACATACCTTTGGATCAGAAATTTGATATCTTGATAAAACTGGCCCACGATACAACCAAATTATCAATCTTGGATGCTCTATGTCGGTTAAAGGACATTAGAGAGGAACTTTTTAAGGATTTTCAAGCCCTCACGAATTTGATTTAATAGTTTCCTCTATCGAGGTATATCATGAAGATAATGATCTTGTAGAAGGCCATGCGGTCATCACATTCACAAATTAAGATGAGGATTCATTCCTACAAGGACACATCAGACCCCTATATATCTATAACAAATTAAATAGCATTGATATACAACAAGCCTTCACTGAAAATGGCTCAAGATTGAACCTCATTTTAGTATGTATACATTTAAACTATGTCTCAATGAATTGAATTTGTCTCTATATACTTTGATGTTAGAAGGTTATCAAAAGGATGAAAAAGACCTTCTTGGTGAGATCACACTCAGAACACATTTCGAGGATCTAGTATACAACTCAATTTTTATGGTTGTTTGGGTAGATAGTGATTTTAATATTAGTATAGGATGACTTTGGTTGTATTAGCATGTGTCTATTCATTTTTCATACCACCAATGTCTCAAAAATTGTGTCAATGGAAAAATTTGAAAATTACATGGTGATAAGGCCCAGTTTTTATTCTATGAGTCACAATACATTAATGCAGGGCTCTTCCACAATGGAAGAAAACATTCCATGATGTTTGATATTACTCAAATCAATTCCCCAAATATATTATAGATAACCCATATAACCCCTTAAAGAATATCGGTACAAATTATGTGCTACCTATAAATTAAATTTAATGGTTGGTCCCTAATTCAAACACTGGTTTAATGGATTATGTAAAGCCAGTTGTGGAAACTATACCCAAAAACATATGTTAAGTCATCAAACCTCTGAACAGTAATTAAATCCTATATAAAAATGTCTCTATTCCACCCCTCAAGCTTCTACAAGACGTGGCTCCATCAACTGGACTAAAAGAAACTATCATGATAACAGGAGAATGTGAAGGGACTCATAATTAGTCTCTTATTTTTCTTTTATAACTCTGATAAGGCTCCATGATAGCAAGTGAGAATGAAATTATTTCCTCATCCTATGGATGTATAAAATATGGATCCCCTCTTTCCTACAAGGAACTTGTTTTACCATCTCCTCCCCAAGAATATGGACAAGTAGTATAAAATGAGGAAGAGGAAGAAGAAGAATATCCTAGGGATACCCCTCCGTAATTTTAGGAAGGCATATCTAACACTATGGATAAAATCATAGGGATATATCTGGGAACAAAACAAGATCTATTCCCCACACTGATTATTGAAGACATGACTTTTAATGAACATGACCTATATACCTTTTTTTTAAAGTTGCATCCAGATGTATTTTCCTGTAACTACACATAGATGCCTAACCGTGACCATGAGATTTTCACCCATCACTTGGGGTTTTCAGATGATCATTAGGTATACAAGAAGAAAGCTAGAAGGACACACCTGACTCATTCCTCCAAAATTGAGGCTGAAGAAGACAAAATAATCATGTTTGATTTTATTTGAGATGTACAGTATCTGAAATGGTTATCCAGCATTATCCAAATGAAGAAGAAGATATGTAAAACATGAGTTTTCAATAATTATAGAGATCTTAACTGGAATATTCCCAAATATGATTTCCTAGATCCAATCACAGAACGATTGATTGATGCAACAACCAGCTATCATGACCTGTCCTTTATGGTTGGATATTCAGGGTACAACCAAATCTAGTTGTCCCCATAAGACAAATAATACATAGATTATGAATCCTATAAAAGAGTATTATGATTTTGGGTAATTTACATTGGTTGAAGAAGTCAATCGCCACATACTAACATTAAATGCATCAAATATCCAACCCCTTCTTAGAAAAGTTTATTTAAATATATCTTTATGATATCGTGGTAAATTCCTAGCAGTTTTATGACCACTAGGTTTATATAGAGACCATCTTCAGTAATCATTGATAGCATAATATGATGATAAACCCCTTGAAATGTTATTTAGAGGTAACTTGAGGAAAATATATTAGTTTCATCATTTTCAACTACGGCATCAAATTTCATCTTGAGAAAATGAATGTTATCCTGGGCATGTAACATCTTAAAAACATGAAAGAGATTAGAAGAATTATAGGACACTTTTCCTATTTTCAGCGCTTCATATCCAACCTCACCAAAATTTGTTTACCCTTCATGAAAATGATGGAGAAGAGGTTCACAAATTATTTGACCAATAATTATCCAGAATAGCTTGATTCCCTCTAGAAATACATCTTTTGGTCACCGGTATTGTTGTTTATTATTAAATTAAAGCCACTCCTTCTTTACATGTAAACCCTAGAATGATCACTAGGTTCCATCCATAGGAATAAGAATTATTTTGGATATGAAATTTTATTTTATTATCTCATTGTAAGAATTATTATTGTGGATACTCATTATTATGATATCGAGAAGGGATCTCTAGCATTATATTTTCCATCCAGAAGATTAGGCACTACCTAAAGCACCATAGTATTCACTTTATTTCTCATAATAACCCAATAAAATTTATCCTCATTCATCTTATGATGATTTGATGTATAGAATGGTGGGAATTGTTTTTTTGTAGCAATTCGACATAGTTTTTGGCCTAAAAAATTAGTGAAATTTCATTCTTTGGAAAATCTCCTTGTTAAACACCAATTTGTATAAGAGATTCTTTCAAATACACAACTACCCAATGAATAAATATCCTATATTCAAAATTTCCCACAAATGTGGGAAATATGTTTTGATGGTGCATCAAGAAGCCTAATATGAAAGATAATGGAAGATCCCATGCTCAACAAAGTAGGGTTAGGGATTGTGTTTATCTCCAAAGAGAAGGAAGTGTTTCAATACTGTTCCATGAAATCATATGGTTGTACCAACAGTGAGACAAAATATCACTCTATAATTAGAGGCCAGAAATGGAACTTCAAATACCATTAAACAACCTATAAGTGAAAGGAAACTCATAGTTATTAATCAAAAAAAATTAATGGGGATTACACCCTCAGAAAAGATAAGATAATTCCCCTATTTGACTATGTTCGAAGGTTAATGGATGAATTCCCCTTAGTTGCAACTTTGACTCCCATTCCATGATCAGAGAATTACTAGGAATATGCATTGTAAAATAAAGCTATAGCTTTTCCAAATCTAGATCAGGATAAAATAGACATTGGCATTTCCTATCATTAAATAGTATCAAGTTTTTTTCTAATCAGAACAAAAGTGTTCAATGAAAATAGTCCCAATCCAAAGCCATATGTTCCTACTATTCGATGGATGATTCCCATCATATACGACCTTCAAGATGGGGCACTCCCACTGGAAAAATATTGGAGAGATAATATATGGAGGTTAGTATCCAATTTAAATCATTATTTTGGCACAAATCATCAAACAATCCTTTAAAAATGAGGCTTTGATGGATTCCTGTTCTAACGTGTCATTGGGGGAGACAATATGGATATTATTGAAGAATTACATGTAATAGAATGTGAAAACTGAATGTTAGGGTACATGTATATTATCAAATTCGAAGGCTTGGATACTTCAGTCTTTAAATGAAAAATGATTTCAAAAAGATTACAAAAAACATTCATTTCTTCCAAGAACATTCCAACTTCATTCACCAACCCTCAAAGATTCTTCACACAACCAAATACTATGAGTCGTTTTCCACATAGGGGATGGAAGTTGATGGACCATACCCTGTCGTTATGGATAAGCTATTCAAATATATCTTTAATGCTACCAATTTCTTCCAATAATGGGCTGTTGTAATACCACTCAATGAATTCATAGAAAATTTCATTGTTATCATTGTCAACGATAACATAATTACTAGATTCTAGGTCCCTCGTACCATATTGATGGAAAATGGCACTAATTTTTATTCTGTTGAGGTAGAAAACTATATCAGTAGTATAATATCAAATCCAACCATTGATTATTCTATCTTGTAGTGACTAATAGTTATATAGAGTCTTTTAACATTACCCTAACAAATGTACACCATTAAATGATGAATAAAGATAATTAATCTTTTCCTGAAAATATCTTTCATGCCTTATGGGATTATCAGACTATGACCCATACCACAACATTGAAAACACCATACTCATTGGTGTATGAAATAGAATTAGTTTTTCTCCACTGATGTTTATTTTATATCTTTCTGTATTTCAATTTTTGAACAGCGATCTAAAAATGAAAAGTCAAATAAATGAATGGTTGATTTCGAGAGACTAGATTAAAAGATATTTCATATATTGAATCACATGTATGTATATTTGAACCGGATAACATGATCCTTTATGAAGAAGGTATTCCTTTTTAAATTCCACCAAGGAGAGTTGTATTTGGTTCATAGGACTACAATTATTCTAGGAAACAACCCAACAATGCTTTATCCAAAGTTAGAGGAACCTTATTCCATACACAATGTCCACTCTAATAGAGCTTATTCCTTGATCTCAATATATTGAGAACTCATTACAAACCCCACCAATGCAAGGTTCCTAAATAAATATTTTTTGTAATTACCTAACCATTGTTTTAGATATAGTACGATAAACTACATAGCACCATACATCTAAGATGCAAGATGTTAAACTACATAGAACCTTACATCTAAGGTGCAATATGTTAAACTACATAGTGGGTATTTGTAGAATGAACTTAAAATGAACGACACAATGTCCATGCTTCTTGAAAATAAACTGCAAACACCCATTGTCCTTATCATGTGATATTAATCTACATGGTTAACATCATATTAATTCAACGTTAAGAAGACCCCAACATACCAAGAATCGAGATACCCCTCATGGTCCCATAAAAAATGTACTCATTTTTATTGGTTTAATTCCCATTTTTTTCATTTTCATATCTTATAACAGTAAAATACATGATTCATTCATGAACAATGTCTGTCTTGATTCTCATTAGTATTGAGATATGTAGTGACACTCAGATATCAAATCTTGGGCCATGCCATGACCACAATGAAAATTTATTCTTTCTGAGTGTATGAATCTGCATAGGGATCCTTTTACAGTACTTATAGTTGGATTCTCATTCTAATGAGATTCATAGTGATACTTAATCATCAGAATTTATGCCTAACAATTAGTTTAAAAATTATCAAATCCCCACTTCCCCATGTCAAATTCCAATTTGTTTGGGAACAATTGTATGGACCTATGTGTTGTTTTATTTTTTCCCTATAAATTTTTGTACTGGTTCATAGACTCCCAGCCTTTGGGCCAACTGCAATGTTCCCATAAATTTATGTTTCTTATCCTTCATCCTTACTGAATGATGATAAACAGAATTGAATTTTAAGAACTACACACAATATGATTCACATCCCAATATGATACATAGGAATGCATAGATCTTATATCATGGCTCATCCACTACATAATTAACATGCCAATATCATTCACTTGTGTTACCCTTACACTGCAAAATAAACCATCACCATGCCTTGTATATCACACTGAGAACAACTCACACGATCTTAATAGTTTGGTAATGGGTTTTCCTATGAGAGTAAGTTGTATTTATTCACATTAGTGTTATTGTAGTCTTTACTACAATACCTTAATAGGGACACTGGAAGTTCTTATCACATGAATATAAATGGCATGTTTCTTAAATAACTACATATTGATTGATTCTCACCCATATAAGACACTTAGTGATGAACATGTCTTAAATCTGGTGTCGAGTCACATCACAACATATAATATCCTCTACTCTTCAGTGTATGAGTTTGATCTATATAAAAAGATCCAATATGAGTTCTCACATTACATGAGAACCAATATATGTTATAAATACTTTTTACTTGATTCTTACTCTAAAAAGATTTGTAGTGATGCTTGGTAGCTATGCCATAGTTCAGCTGAATTATCATATTATAGTTCTCATTGAGACACATTTCTCCATTCCATATGAAATTAAACAGTATCGTTAATGTCCTTATCATGTGAAAATAAAGTACAAGGAATGTAGTGAACTACATATGGCTAGATTCTCATCACATCGTATTATGTAGTCAAGAATAGGCCTTAGATCCTAGTCATATCAAGGAGATAAATAAAAATTCCCCCTCTCTTAGATATAATAAAAAATCTATGCCGATAATTTTAGTTTGGGTCCTCTCGTTAGACAGCCACCAAGGAAACAAGAGATGTCCCCCTTCAACATATCAGTCGAATTTATTCAAGGGATTCCAAACTCATGGAAAATATTGGTCCAAATTTCATCCTTGTGCATAGAAAATTACTCCTTTCACATGTCATACTCTATATATTAAATACATTCAGATCTCCATGACCTTTCCTTAGTTTCTGGTGATAGAATTTTTGATTCCACAGAGATAAGTTTTCTGAATATAAATTATTCTCCATATTTTTCCTTGCATAGGTTTCCCCCATAACAGGAATTTTATCCAAATGATTCCACTGATTTCCTATAAAGTACATTCCCAAATTGGCATTTCATAAAAAACCCCATAATATGATTGTCAAATGGTAGTAATTTTTCCCTTCGGATAAGACTCTGCTATCCCATTATGCTTTGAATATGGTATGCTAGAACACGTGATTCAAATTCAGTGGCAATCCATTTAATATGATTCATATATCCTTCCACCTAACATCTAATTCTCCAAGATTTTTTTTTACATTTTCACCTTCATATGTTCAAATCATACTGGAATAACCTTGGTCCATTTGACCACGTATCATTCATAATTTCCATAAAATTGTGGTCATAGTCATATAACCTAAAACTATAGGAATCATACTTCTTGTGTTTGGATCTGACCTTTATTGAGAGCATATTCATATAATTCTATGGAAATTGTTACTTGAAATACAACTTCTTTATTTAGGCACTTTTCCCACAACCAAAACTCTATGCATCGGGTAATCCAAATATCCATAAACATTCGTCATCTTTAAGAGATATAATTTTAGAATTTTTAAGAGCAACTTTTCATGATTATACTTTATGATCGCTAGTTTTCCATGAAATGTTTCCCCTAAAAATGTTGCTTCAGCCTACGGATTCCTCTTTTGACTATGTAATACTTTCCCCAACCCCCCTTGCATTAAACAACCCACATAACAAGTTTGTTAGGAAACAGTCACATAGTTCTCAAGAGACACCAGCTTTAAATATATTATAACTTTTTTTAAACCACTCTTCAGTTCCAAGAATACCCAAATCACTTGTTGCATCTTCCAACATACCTACCTAAATATAGTAGCCCATTTATAGACTAATTAGCAAGAACAGGGAAAATATCAAATTGTCAGTCGATGCTAAATGATCTTAAATCGAAGACCAATGATTTATTTGGGTATGAATTTAAATTAAACAACATAATTTTCTCACTGAACGACATTAAACTACCCAACATGAAGTTTATCCTACAAAATATTAAACTACAAAGCATAGATTAACCATTATCAGAAATGGGTTGTACCCCTAACTGTGGTCATCTAACAAAATTTACCCTTCTCCCCTTGGTATATTCATATAAAGGTGGATTGTCATTCATAGAATTTTCCAATATATATGATCCCTTTATCCTCATACATATTTCCAAGTAAAAACCACTCATTATGGTTTTGAGAAATATATATCTCTATAAACTTCTTTCATCCATCAGCAATAGAATGTTTGAATTCATGGGAACTCCATTACCTTGCTATGTAGTACGATTCCTCATTGTCCCTTAACAATTCACACAAATGATAGGCCAGAATGCCTATGTATGTCTCAATTTTAATTTTACATATGGGCCCTAGTTATCCTTTCATAGGATATCCCTCCTAATGGGGTCATCCACTAATGGTAAATTCACACCAAGGAGAGACCTCCTATATTCTTGAATACCATGTTTTAGATTCTGAGACAAAAAAATCATGACTCAAGATCCCCCTTGGATATATTTGAATAATATAGGAATATTCCTAGCCATCAATCCATTTTTTAGTGGTTACTTCAAACATTATGTTCAATTTTGTTTTACCTGAAACACTAAATCTTTTTTAGTATGACATTCATTACCAAACAAATCTCATGAAAATAGATGCATTACTCCCCATATTGTAAAACGAAGAAGGGAACTATGGATAAAATCTGAGTCTCATCTTACTAAACCTATGAATTTCATGGTTCATGATTACATTTGTGCAATAAAAATATAAATGGAATAATAATTTTTCTACTGAAAAATAAAAAATTATTTGTTATGAAAAAAGAATGTTATAACCTTCAACGTATTCTCCATATTTTTCTTATGAATTAAACTAAGCGAGGAGACAAAAAGAAATTAAATTTTTAGGGTTTCTCATACGACCCTAGAAATAGTCAATGTAAACTCACTAGTCCTTTTTACATAGGTATAAATTAGGGAATTTTTCCCCCTATCCTTGTCATTGTGGATAAAACATACTAGAAAAAAGATTCTTTGTAATGAATATTAATTTCAACATTATTCTATAATCATAGAAAGGAAATTCATATGAATACATAAGTGGTTTGAAAAAATAGATCCTTATCATTTGAGTTTTTAAATGTGTAGGATCTTCCACATGTTACCACCTCTATACGAAAATTTAAAATTTGTCTTCAATGGAATATTTGATAAGTTTAATTGACCCCTGAGCATCTTGCATATCTTTATGAAACTCATCCCATTGTTCAACAATAGCCATCTTATCTTTACAAAGATCTTTATGCTCAACATTGAAACATTCTATCCTCTATGTTGAATCTTTTTGTAGGGAAATTGATTATTAATTACATATTCCCATATATAATGTAATTATAATTCATGTCTCATTATTTGGACTGACCTCGCATAAAGGAAATCTCAAAATTACTCCACATTTTTAGAGTGGCTGAAATTAACATGGATGATTGAAGATATAAGTTCCTCAAAGATTTATACATGTTTCACCTTAGCCTCATGGTTGTGCCCTAGTTTACCCAATTTTCTATTGTAAGTGGCCACTTGTATTATGACTTGGGATATTGATCCTGAGGTACCTAAGAAGAAACTAAAGATACATACATTCTAAAAAGTGTATTTTATAGTGGTGATTTGGCTATGAAGTGGCCAACTTATGTTTGAGTTTATTGTATTATAAATGAGTTTGAGATACATAGATGACTTTAGTTTGAAAATAAGGAGTTGATCGTTGCTTATTTACTGGGATGGATTGCATGAATTTCTTTTAAAATTATTTCAATATCATAAATTTGACCATTTCCATCAGTGAAATAAGAACATCCCAAATAAATCAAAAATTATGATTTTTCACTATCCTAAGGATAACCACCTATAAAATTAGAGGATAATATTAATTAACACTCCAATGTAGAAGATCATTTTAGCACTTGGCATGTGTATCCTTAAAATTAGTGACTTCAAGGGAGATGCTAAATCATTGAATGGATATTTTAAAAATAGAATTGATTAAGAATTCTTAGAATTAGAAATAACATCAAATACATCCCAATTATAATTTATAGGATTAAACAATTAGAGTTTTATCACACCATTGATTCGATTATATCAATTGAAGTGGTTGGTAGACTCATGAAGGTAGAATTGGAGATGAAAAACAAATAAATAACAATCACTCCACCTTTGGGTGAAGTGTTTCACAAAACATTACAAGAATCGAATCACTCCCCAAAGAAATTGTACCAATGTGATATAGAAAATGAAATAATAAATGAATAAAAATAAAATGATATTTTATTAATTAAATTAATGTGAATGAAAAATACACATGGGTGTAATTAATAAAGCAATTTCAAAATGAAAGCATGAAGATACAAATGAATGAAAGAAAGAAAAATATACCTATTAACTTCCCCATAATTTCCTTATATAAGAATATTAGAAGACTTAGTTTCACCTTCAAATAATCCATTATATCACTATTCATTAAAAGAGTCAAAACAACGTTAGAAAATCAAGGGAATTTTGAATTTTCATTGTTGATAGAGAAATCATCCAGATTAATCCTCCTTTGGACAATTGAATTTGTAAATGAATATGGATAACTAATAAGGGTTCGTATAATACATTTATCTATTGCCCTATGTACTCTAACATATTTCAAAATTTCATTCCAATTGTAAAATATATTTGGATGTTGTTCTTGAAATTATGGGTTGACTTTATGGGCATTGAGATCTAGCCATTAATTTATTGTACATCGTTAACTGCCTAGATCATCATAAAGACTTTAGAATTATCTCCGAAAATAGTTTAATGAAATTATCCCCATAATTTTATCTTTGTAAAGTTAGAATTGTAGATTTATTTGTTTGGGATTGTAGGCCCCACTTTTGATTGATGGTTCTTAGGCCCATTAAACTTTTCTAGAAAATGTAGGCATTCATGCCCAAAAACCACCATCTCCACTTGAGATTTATCCATAAATCCAAAAAGTTAAAATGTTCCAAATAAAATTTTCAATAGTATCCCAGAATATAAAATACAAATAACTAAGTAAATGAATTCCAAAAATAGATGATTTATTGGGCCCAAATTTCACCTTGAAACAATAATTACACTTGTGATGAGAATTGAGGTTCAATTTATCAAATGCACTAAAATTGATGTCTATGGACATTGAAATACATGAATTATGATAATATAATCTTTGAATATTACCCCATTTCAATGGATTATGTCACCCAACAACCTGAGTTTTTCTAGTCCCGAGAAAAATATATCTCAAAAATGTGACATTGAATTCATTTTTTAAAAAATATTTTAATTTTCATTTCTCACAAGAAGACATCATGAAAAAAAATCCTGAAACCATTCAAAATAACTTCACATAAGATAGGTTTAAAATCATATCCAAATCCCATGATCATTCCTTTGTTGAAATTAATTACCACATTTCACCCAATTTCAATTAAGCATGATGATATATTGTGCATCACAAAATACTTGGGCACTATTTTCTTGGTCAAGGGGAAACCAATGGAAGTGCTAGGTGGGAATATAATTAAACATTAAGATGAGTATGAATTTTATTGGAACAAAAAAAACATTATAACACTAAATTTGGCATATAAAACTATTGATTCATGATTCCCAAGAGTCATATGTCACACATATTGTCAATTTCATGCTCTGAAATTGTTATATAAATCCTACCTCTAGGAACTAAAACTATAGAGTCACAATATCCAAGTTCCAAACGTCACAAATTTGAAAAAAACATTTCTCTATATTATTATATTTTCTATTTTTCATTTATTTGGGATACACAAATTAAACTAAATGTGACCCCAAACACTATTCTATGATCAAGGGGACCCAAAAACTCAAATTTACACCAAATATCCAGTATATGTTCATTGTGGAATTTTGATTAAGAGGATGAAAATGTAAAGTTTAAAAAATCGAATCAGATAAGTGCACAATTCATAAACTAAGCTCATGAACACAAACATTAATTCAAATCATAATCAAGGGATTAAAATCATTTAAATTTAGTTTTAATTGGTCACAAAGTACACTACTGCATTCTAGGATAATGAATTGAATTATTTTTCATTGAATTTAATTTTTAAATAAAATTACTTTTTTAAAAATAGATCCCAAATTTTCACTCCCCCAATATAGAAAGAAACTGACTTCAACATTGAAAGAGAAGAGAAAAAAAGATATTATAAATTGGGATGAAAGAGGGGAGATGTGTTTTGAAATTATGTCATAGAACAAAGCCACTTGGTTTTTAGTTGGTGACCCATCAAAAAAAATTGAATAATTTAGCTATATGTCACATGTAGACTCTATGGGGATGATTGATGGTTGGGTATGAAATTTTAATGTTAATGGTTTTATTTGGAATTATAAAATAAATAAAAACCTAAATATCAAGATACAATAGAAATTTTATCACATTGGAAAACCCAAGGGGTTCCCATAAAAAACTGAACAAATAAAAAAAATACTAAAGTCAGGTTGCCTCCCAGGAAGTGCTTATTTGAATGTCTTTAGCTTAACTTAGATCCCCCCAAATTATCCAATTACAAATTTTAACATTTTCAGGACCCCAATATTTTAAACATCTACTTTTTTGAGATTTTTTATCATTTGCAAACACATGTTCACCAATGAGTGTGAATGTACAAGGAATATCTGAAAATGTTGATCTGGTGGATTCTATGTGTTTTCCTAAGACATCATGGATTAGTCCAAATTTTTGGTTTTAAATAGAAAAATGAATGAAAAACGAATGGTCCTGTTTATCACATATATAGATATTCTTTTGTGGGGATGGAAGGACAATAACTTTGACTTTAGCATTATTGACAGCTCCCAAAGAAGATTGGAAATTTGAATAAAAATAGTTTCTTCTCCAAAAAATTTATAAATAATTTGTTCATTATGAATCTTTGATTCATCGTCAAAATTTTCCAATTGGATGTTAGTAATTCCTAAAGAATCAATTATTGTTATTTCTTCTAATGGTTCAATGATTGGTGGTCCTGAAAAATCAGTCTTGGATTATATTCAGATTATTCAGTCCATGATGACATATATTCTTCTTTCAAATCCAAAAAATCAATTTCCTCATTATTTAAAGACCCCTTAATATTTCCTTGGTATTCTTAAGCTATCTAGAATACAAAGGTTGGTACATTAGTAAATTCAATAGATAGTTTTGGGATACATTATTCATTACATAAGCTTGTGGAAGGGATATTCAGTGTGAGGATGGGTTCCTCACAAGTTTTAATAATTTTTAATTCTAAACTCAAAGATGAAACCTAAAAATTCATTATATCTAATTGATCACAATATTGTTCAAGTTGTTTTTGGGGTTCAGTTTGGATATGAGTTTCGATAATATGTACATTCCTAATATTAAATATCTTCTACCAACCTTGAGAGGGTTATAAATGTTTCCTTTAAATGTTCATAATCCCAAATATTGTACATGTTATTAGGTGTTTGGTAATAATTCATGTTTTTATCAAGGAAATTATCAATTTTAGGGGATTTCCAAGGAGTATTTACTATTTTTCCATCTAGAATATATGAAAGGATATTATTGATGATACTCCATTAGATGTATTTGATATTTGGATTTGATATTTTCGGGACCTCTAAAAACAAAAAGGGGAAAAGATAAGAGAAAATGGATCAGAAAAGAGAAACGGGGTAGAATAGAAACAGGTTATAAGGTGAATTACATGGTCCCTAGAAATGGTTCGAAATTTTGGTCGTGCCCAAATTTACCCAAGTCAATGGTGTAAGTAGCCCCATCTAGTACTACTTGGGATATCGATCCTCATAGACCTAAGATGAAACCAAAGAAACATACATTCTAAGAAGGTCATTTAATGGCGGTGATTTGGATATGATGTTTCCAAATTGAGATTGAATTAATTATATTATAAATTAGTTTAAAATACTTATCAGACATCAACTTAAAAATAATGAGGTGATTATTAGTTATCACATGGGGTTGATTTGATGAATTTCTTTTTAAATTCATTAATTGTCATAAATTTAACCATTTCATTCAACAAAATACGAACATCCCAAATCACTCAAATATTATAATTTTTCACTATAATATGAATATTAAACTATACACTTGGAGGATCATATTGATGAGCATTCCATGTTAGAACATCATTTTAGCACTTCATATGTATGACCTTAAAATTAGCGAGTTCAATGTTGAAGGTACATCGTTGAATTGATATATCAAAAATATAAATGATTGAGAATTATTAAAATGACATGTAACATCTAATAAATCCCCTTTATACTCTATTGGATCAACCATTTATTTAATTATCTATCCATTGAGTCTATTCTATCAATTTAAGTGTGTAGTAGGCTTAGGAGGGTAGAATTGGAGAAGAAAAACAAATAAATAACAATCACTCCACCGTTGTGTGAATAGTTTCAATAAATATTTGGTGAATAGACTCACTACCTAAGAAAATGGTATAAATTTGATATAGAAAATTAAATAAAATAATAATAATAATAATATCTTTTATTAATTAAATTAATTTAATTGAAAACATACATGGGAGAAATTCACAATGTGATTACAAAATGAAAGCATGACAATACAAATGAAAGAAAGAAAAAACGTTATTCATATTCCATTCAAAACATGATTCATATAGAGTTTTATTAGGAGTGTTAGGTTCACCCACCAATAATAAATTCCATTCCCAATAATTTGGAGAGTAAAAAAGTGTGATAAAATCACGAAAATCTAGAATTTTCAAATTTGACAAGAAAATCATGTAGATTCGTCCCCCATTTTGACATATGAATTAGTAAATGAAGATGGAAGAATATGAAGTGGATTTAGAATAAAAATATAATATTCTAAGTTTCCTATAATATCTTCCAATTTTGGGTCAATTGGATCGTGTGTTTCTATGTTATGCTTAAAATATAGGGCTCACTTTAGGGGTGTTAGGATCTGGCCATTGATTTAATCCTCATCTATGACTACCTAGATCATCGCGACAAAAAATAGAATTATCTCCTAAAATAGTTAAATGAAATGATATCCATAATTTTATCTTTCTAAAGTTAAAATTTAAGATTTTATGGGCTTGTATTTTGGGCCCCACTTTTATTTGATGGGCCATATTTACCATTATGTTGTGTTCAGAAAATTTCGGCATTCATGCTAAAAAATATACATCTTACATTGAGATTAATAAATCGATCCTAAAGTATAAAATATTGCAAATAAATTGAAATATAATATCTAAAAATATGAAATTATAAAATTTAACGAAATGAATTACACAAATAGATAACTGATTGGGCCCAAATTTTTACATTAAACATGATTTGCACTTGTTGTGAGATTTGAAGTTCAATTTATAAAATGAATTAAAATTGATGTTTATGGACTCTTAAACACATTAATATTGAAATATAATCTATTAATATTAGACCATTTCAATGTTTACTCAACTGATGTGATCTCTTCTCCTCCTCCCTTCACTGAACGATTGTCTTCACCATACCATGGATCTCATTATAGTCAAACCCACAATAAAAAATCATGGAAATATTGAATGGATGTTGATGAAGATAGGTTGGAATATCATAAAGAAAAATATCACCTAATTTATTCCAAATATATCTCTAAACAAGATGATATATGGTGTGAAATGTTTAATGTATATCTGGGTCAGACTTTGAACCATTTTCAAAAGGAGGGACATAATCTAGGATTAGTTCACTCAATCATAAATCTTATTCCATTTCCTCCAAAGTAGCTCTAGACCCACCTACATGTGTTTATGGAACTGGCATATAAGTCCCATCTCTAGCCTAGTTATTGAATTTGATGAAACTGAAGAGGAAATCACACTTTTCATTAACATCATAAGATCAAAATGTAGAAGGGGTATTAAAACAAAAAACTATTGATGAAACTTTCCCATCTTCTGATTAATTGATGGAATACATAATCTTTTATAAACCCTTTATTTACACCTCAGGGTCAATAACTCCTCATAAGGATCATCCTCTTGAGTCTTCTATACATCCAAAATCAAATACCCTCCTGAATCCCCCACCTCATGATTCTGAACTATTTCTTCTTAAACATTAAGAGTATGGTGGATTTGAATTCCTTGCCCTTGAAGAGACCTGGAAAAAATATTTTCTCACAAAGCTGCACATGTTGGACCATGATGTGAAACACCAGGTGAAATAAAATCAAACATTTTTGCAAAATGTAATAATTGATAAATTTCACTTCCTTCTAATTCTTTGAGAAAGACGTAAAACTCCTCAACAGAACCTATAATATCAATGAATTGATTAAGTTAGTAATTCATTTAATGATAAAACAATTTAAGACTTGTATCATCCTCACTAGTAAGGGTATGTGAGGAAGGCTGCTCAGAACCTAAATTGAATTTCCTAATTACCTCGAGTGGAATTTTATCAAAAATAGAAATGTCGTTAGCCCCCTCAAAGTCTAGGTTAGCATAAACACCCTCATTGGATGATATAAGAGCCTATTCATCCTCTTCCATGTTGACAAGGGGTTTATCACTGACCATTGAAGGGTCATATTGTATGGGTAGCTAATATAAAATATTATAAAAAAGCAAGGTCAAATAGTGTGTAACACTTACAGGAGTGCATCTGAAATTACTGTGACCTTCTCCTTTCGCATCAGATGTAGGGGTAGACATAATCGTATCATTTGATTCCTTGGTTGTCAGTTTAATGGATTGATCAGCACACATCTGTACATCCCCTGTAATATCCTCTTTAATCATTGAAGGATCAATACCAAACCACTTAATATAGGAAATCAATGAATAGCATACGAAAGATAAACACTGTTAGAAAGGCATGTTTAGAAAGCTGTAATATTGGATAAATGCCAAAAGACACGCTATAATGTATTCAGTTAACCAAATTTTATGATATTCCTTTCTTCATCTCACAATATTTAAAAAATATTTTTTAACTCTTCTATGAAATTTGGACCTAAGGTAGTAGTCGTGGATTTTCCACCTCCATTAAAACTATCACTATCCTCTGACCTAGGGATAGTTCTAAAGACTTAAGGGCTTCATCCATTATATCAATAGGGGTTCCAATGGGCCCATGATTTGGTGATCCAGACAACTATTTTTCTCCTCCTCAAAAATCTCCCATTTCTAGATACAAAACAAAACCCCTCAAAATTAATTATGTTGGGTGAAAGTGATAGAATGGTAATGAAGAAAAGTGAAATAATTTAGTAGGGTTAATGTAAATGTCTGATTCATCCCCTTGATGAATAGTTTCCTCTTTAATCACTCCATGGCTCAGAATGTCAACTTATCTCCTTGAGGTTGGGACTTGATCATTGGTTTCTTGTATTAAATCCTCCAACACCTTGATATACTCTCTTTCCATAGCCAAATTATTATAAGGATGAAAATCGAAGTGTGATATAATATCTCCAAATGCTAGAATTATCATGCTATCTTTCATAAACTCCCATACCTCCCTAACATCATTATCCATGCTTTCCCACAATTGGATTACCAAGAGTCATGCATAAATTTTTTAGTGTGACTAACTCTGAAGAAATATCGATGACCTATGTTGGGGAAACCACTTTAGGCCTCCATTATCATTTAAAAGAATGAGAGGATGGTACATGGGGTCTCCTCATGATGAGGGTGACTAGACCACCTTGGCATTGTATGTGTTATGTCCTTGACCCTCGACTGCTTTATGGTCTTTGTTCGAGAACATTTGAAAGGCTCTTGAGCCTATGTATAATAATTTTAATGGGAATTCATATTGAGAATACCCTGACCGTGAGTTGGAGTGGTCTTTAACAAATAAATTTCATTTTCCAACAACCCAGAGGATATAAATAAATCCACACCTTGGAATACTTATACTCCATCCTTATTGATCCCTTTGACGGAGGTAATGTGATAAAAAAAAATTATCCCTATATAGCCATCATGATTCATAACTGATGGGCTACCATTGGGTGATTCTCTTCCCCAACGTGAATATTAGGGAAGGTGATTGATTTTTGAACACATTTAAACTATAATGAAAATCAACAACGATCCTAAGCCTTATAGATATTTTCACTGTCAATATATGATGCCAACATATTGTCCCTGAATACCATGATATACACCCTAAGCACATAATTGTTCTCCTAACCATCCTCATTAAATTTTTTAGTCTTTGGATTACTATGAGGAAAAAAATAAAGTGTTCAAATAAATTTAGTATAATCATCACAACATCATTCTTCAATATTAGAGGACTGATCCAAAAAACATTATAAATAAATGGTAGAAATAAAATTTTGGGTATCTTAACTGAATTCATCAGTATATATGATATGAAATGTGTTTTAATCTTACCCACATCATTTTAAATGGCACTTTAATTCTGAATGGAGCCTTCCCATTTTATAAATAAAACAATCAGTGATAGATTCTTGATAGAACATGAGAATCCAACCATATGAACTTTCTCTTTAGTAATTTGTTCGTAATTAAAAATGTCCCTCGCCTCACACATCCACCAGACTAACAAAATGGGAGTAGATAAATTCTTAACCACATACCATATAAGCTAGAAAATCTGACCATTGCATTAACATTGTATTTTTCCTTGTAACCCCAATGTTTGAAATATCCCTTCTCCAATGTGGTCCACAACATTCCCAAAGCACCCAAATTCTCTATAGTGGGGAAAATATTAGGGAATATAAAATTAGTACCCTCCCCTTCTGATTCTATGAAATCCCCCATCCATGTTTATGGGCAGACATCAACCCTGAGATGGAGATTATTGTCTTTCTACAGCTTCTTCAGTATCTTTAATAGATCGTGGTCCAATGACCATCTTCTCTCAACATCATCCCACATTATCATTGGTAGGATAAATTCCTAATATATGTCTCTGAGAATAGGGAACCCATATATCTGATATACATCTGACAAGATGATGATGACTTCACTATGCATCAATTGAAAGAATGTTTTCTACAAAATCCATAAACTAAATAATTCATAAATGCTTTTTGGGTTCTTATAATCCTAAATCTTTCCTAACTAAAAAACCTTGTAAATATTATTATACTATATCTCATTTTTTAATTTTTCACAATATTAGCATGCCCAAAATTCCCACATCCACTAACTCTTGAGAGTCCCCCTCTAGAGTAGAAATCCTAGTCTTCCTTAAATCCATGAGATTGATTTTTCTTCGAATCATGGAAGGTGGTTTCATAATAGTGATGTCTTTAATATTTAATACATTAATTCATATATAGATTTTAGAAGTTGTTTTGTAAGAAACATCCAATAGGTATTGTAACCTAATTGATGAAAACATATTTCAATAAAATGTTTTCATAAAGAATGTTGATGTGTTTCACTATCCATGTCACCATGAAGTATTTTATAAGCACCAGAATATGAAAATCCCTTTGAAGATAATTAGTATATAGAGGTAGGTAGTCACATTTTAGGTAATCACATTGCTACGGTATCAATGATTTTTAACAATTAAGAAGATTAGTTTTAGAGACGTCATAATAATCAGGTCTGGTGGATATGATCATTTCAGTTGGATGCCCAACAACTTTCTCAATTGCAGATAATATAGAAGACATAGAAAACCTAAAGGAATTATCCAATTTAAATCATCAACTAGAAATATTGAATTATTAATCTATCAATGTTATCTCATAAAATACAATAATTTTATAGAGGAAAGAACTCACATAGGCCCTTCAATAAGGTATACTGTGTAGGTACCTTAACAAGATTCTTGGCATGGATCCCACGATGTGGTCGTTTCACACTACCCTTTCCATAAATTTCATAACTTAGTTACATTAATGAGCTTCCTTGACTAAGATATTTAAATAATTAGAGAAATCAGGCAACCCCATTACTTAGGTGGTTGTACATTGATGGAAACTTTGCGATACCTTCGTAGAAAAACATCGTAGTGTAGGTAAGAGAAAAAAATGTGCGGTGAGAGAAAAATCAAGAGCCTCAAATGTGAATAAATGAAAAAGGAAGGGCGTATTTATAGAGAACGATGGTTTTCATTGAATACCTACACTAATACCATATTCCCAACACATGCACCTCAGGCCTCGAATGGAAACCCTATGTGGACAACCTTAATTGAGAACCTGCGCAGAGAAACTATGTGATCTAGATTTATCCTCCTACATAATTTTTTCCCACATATTTACCTTATGACTCAAGCCTTCTAATTCATTTAGATCTGATCCTAGGAGTGGGGATTTTTTTAAACTCCTTTTTTATCATGGAAGATGAAAATATTATAATGAGAACAATGGACATTCTAATGTGCTGAAGAGACTTAAGGGGAATGAATCTTTTTTTGTGCAAATAGTTTTATATACCCAATACATGTGGGAATTACATAGGTTTTCCATCAATCCTACATGGGATAAAGGGGTAATAAAAACATTTTTAGGGAACCTACACTAGGAACTTGCACTGTAGACCTATGTGGACAATTCCATTTGATCGGGGTCCCCTATTTTCCTATAAATAGGACCCTTGGTCCCCCCACTTGAACATCTAAATTTTTTTAAGAATCACTAGGGATCTCATTTCGAAGAACCTTCACCAAGGTCCCCCAAAATTTCTCAGTTACATATTCAATACATTAGAGAATATATAATTAAAGGGGATTAGAATGATCAAAGTCCTTCAGGGTCTAAAGATATAAGAAACATGAACAGAGACCATTATCTCCTAAGGATAAAGCACATGTGTGAGGTCCCCTTCCCTAATTAGAGACCTTTATAGGACCATTTTTTGGACACCAAAAGAGACCTAGGGTGCCATGGTTTAAGCCTCACCCAATTATTCTCACCCCGATGGCCTATTCCTTGAGGCATATATAGCTCCTGTATCCCCTTCTCCCTTATGTGGGGCCCTTATAGTTCCACCTAGGCCCTGTGTGAACACCTCCACAACACACATGAGGGGAACAAGTGTTCTAGGCATACCTATGCTGAGTATCTGTTTTGAGGACCTACACGAGTCACCCTTCGATCCCTCTTCCAAACACACCAATGAAAGGGATCCTCATTTCTTGGTTCCATTATCTGAAAGAGACCAAATTGAAACCTCTAACAAGGACTCCTAACATACAAAACCATGAGAAAAGGCATGCTAAATTATCTCTTATTTGGATATGAATTTCCATGGTCAAAGGTTTTCGACACTAATCCTACCAAATAGTTTGGATCCTTGGGGTACATGTAGATTTCAATATCTATGGTCGCACGTATCCCTACCCTAGGGACAATGTTAGGTAATTCTTGGTCAAAATGATTAAAGTTTTGAACATGTATGTATATTCTTATCTCAAATAAATGGAGCCTCTGATTCCCAAATGGGATGGTGAGGATTATGATTTCATATCCATTTAACATGGTATCCCATCCTAATCCTACTTCATAACCAATTTTATGGGAAAAAATCCTATATTAATCCCCTAACAATTATTGTAAAAGGTTTTATTCATCATCATCTCTAACAACATGTCCATTACCTTCATTCCTTTATAGAGTGATGTGAAGAGAAGGAAGTATCATTCTATTGTAATCATACTCCACTCCCACCATCGAAGGATGAAATTTTTTAGTTCTGTCGAATGTTATTCTTCCACTTTTTTCTCACACAATTCATGACTAGTGTGGGCATAGTGGTTAGTGGTGATCGTTAAATACAATCCAATTAAAATATTTAACTATAATAACTATAATTATTTCTACAAATATGCTATATAGGAAGCCTATCTAGGCCCCAAGCATAATGGGAATACTCCTCATGAATAAATTCCAATAATAACCCCCTTAATCAAAGGATCCTCTTTAGTATTAACCCCTAAATTAAAGCCCCCTAATTCACTATGCATTAAGACATCTCTCCTGGTCTTTTCTAGGGAATACTTTTCAAGTTTAAACCCCATCATAATATTCTCAATGGGTTTTACTCCCCTATGAAATTAACATAACTAAAAGGGATTTGTTCCCCACTAAACGGGATATGTAGGTGGCCTCCATGAGGTCCAAACCCAAAACCCCAAATTGACCATATTCTCTGTATGACACATTCCCACCGAAGTTTAATTAAAGATATGAATCCAAATTTTTCTCATGATTTCTATGCTACTTTGGTGAAAGTCTCACAAAAACCATTGACTAGTAAAACATCCTTCTAAATATCATTTCCTCATGACCTTCTGCTATATGTTTGGGTCCTTGTCACATGGAATTAAGAGGTGTGATGTTCCCTATTAAGTGGAATCTAACTACATGAGTCATAATTACATTCCCAAGGATGTGTTTGAATACCTTATATATGTTTTAACCCTACATCAATACAAATCTCATCTTCCTAGATAACGATATGATCCAGAGTGACCATGGTCTCTCTGAATGAAAATAAACTCTAGAGTTCCCCCACTAAGTTGAAATAAAACCATTACTATTATAATAAAGGAAAAAGAATCTCAATGTAGTATATAATAGGATTGAATTGATGGAGGACCGTGGGTACATATAGAAATATCTATGGATGAAGAACCTCATTTAAATGAATTTTATTATAATATATATACATGATAATAATTGATATGATAATCTTGGTATGACCTACATAAAACATGAAAATTAATGAAGCATTCACAAACATTTCATAAATCTAGAAGCAAGTCTCGGTGTAGGATATAATTCCCCCTTAAAGAGTGTGATGAGCCTAACCTCCCATCCTCTCAACAAGTAAAAGTTATTAAGAATCATAGGTCAAAACGCCTAATGAGTGACTACCTTTGTAAATAAGGTCTCTATAGATATAGAACTGATTGGTGCTTCTAGTTCTATGAACAAACCCATTGGAAATTGATTTGAAATAGTGTTTCATAACCTAAACACACACATTCTTAGGGAAACAGGAGTTTCATGTCATCTCAATCAATATTTTAGATAGACAAAAGCAAGGATGAGTATGTGAAACCTCATATAATGATGGATGATGTTTATCTGATGGTGAAAGGATAATTTTTAGATCTATCAGATATATAATAAATTGTCAAATCATCATGAAAATTTATATCCAATATTAGTTATTCCTTCCCTAAGATAGAGTCATAAGGGGGCATTGGTAACAAATGAGAGGCTCTTATTAGTGGATGAACATATTGATTTTTGTATGTTAATAATAATATGAAATGTTCAAATCAATTATGTTACATTTTTCATCTCAATAAAAATAACAAAATAACCTTCAAGAAATTTCTAATCCCACTTGAGTCATGCACAATGTGAGAAATATGATTTAAATAGAAGATCATTAAATTATATGAGATTGTTGGATTGGGAGAGATGGGTTTGAATTTGAATATTTCATAAATAATAGCTGGAAACCCATAAGGATTTAGAAACTAGGTTGGTGATATTCCATGAGTTTTATTTCCTTAATAGTGTATACGGTTTACGAGGGAAAAACACCAAGTGTATTAAAATTACACCTGAGAAAATTGGAAGGGAAAGATGTAAATTGTGACTCCAAGATTCTATACTGATAGATTGGGGAGGAAAGTACTCTGTGGATAAACATTGACCATATTAGAAAAACAGATTCCATTACTATATTATTGAATATATAGTTTTGGGAATTGTAGCCAGGATTGGGGGCCTGGCTTTGTAGTGTTGTTCAGCCACCATAGTGGAGTCTATTTAGAGACAATAAGGATGTTTCCTTTAGAGTGAGTATGCTAGATGGAAAATAGGGCATGTGAGTTTTTTTCTTAACTATATAGAATCTAGTTTAGAAATTAAAATTTATTTGTTTCCAAATAAGGATATGTATAGTTTGTTGATTAATGAGAAGGAATCCAAAGAAGATCACGGGCACTATTAGGGGAATTTATTCATGTGTAAATAATACTGACTCGTTGTACCAAAGATATGGAAGATATCTAGGAATGTCTGGATAATGCATATATCATCAATATGAGTGATATCATAATAGGGTTTAATCGAGCTCCTCAGAAGAATATTAGATATATCTAAGGTTTCTTAGGTTTTGGTAATATAGAATTCACTGAAAAATGTATAATGTTTAAGTTCATATAGCATTCAATATTGGGTTTTTTCTGTTAATATCATATCTAAGACCAAAGAGTTCTTCGTTTTAATGTCATGTTGTTAAGATGATGAGGGGGGATGGGCTAAAACAGCACAAGGACCAAATGAATTTTATGTATGATTAAAAACTAAGGCTCATTAGGATAACCTTAGGAGATGATGTAAATAATTTAAGATTATGGTTCGTAGACCAAGGGTTTTTCAAGAGACCAATTCCTATAGCAGTTTTCCTCTTAGGTGAGGAATGAGGTATCATGTAGTTTAAATTCATGTGATAGTTATGCCACCATATAATTTAAAATCATAAGAAAAAACATTGAAATAGTTGTTTATATCATATGATTAAAATGATTAGGAAGGAAAATTAACCTTGATAACTGTTATTTCAATCAAAAACATTAAGACTAATTAAATCTTATTAATAGAAATAAATAATGAGAAACTAAAAGAATCATACATCATGAGAGAGTGATCAATAGATTAATGAGTTGGTGTCATAATTATGTGTCATCTAGTGAAAGAAAAATTTATGATGGAGATACTAGTTAGGTGAAATACTCAAAATTATGTTGACCATTATGTCAAACTAAAAGGTTGAAATGAGTCATAAGATGATTTTAATACTCCACATAACAAAAGGGGAGTTGATGAAGGTAAATCATTCCTTCTAGAATTAGAATTTAAATATAATTGGTAGAAAGGATGAGGATGAAAATTTAACTTATTTGAATCATGGGTTCCACTTCCATATCTTCATGAATGGAGGAAAAATAATGCGTTTTGTGAATTTACCCTACCATCAAAACATGGTTTTGATAATAGTCATATAATGAATTATCTTGACATGTGTCTTATATAGGATTTGGGCCTTTACATAAGTGTTTCAACATTATAGGGTATTTTTTTTGGGAAGAAAGGTCGATGGGGAAATTCAAACTCTATTGAGACAAAATATTTAAATGAAGGAAAATTATAAAAGATAGGTCATAACACCCGAGTATACACTATCACAAATTGATAATGTCAACCTGGTGTACCATGGTTGAAGGAGTGTATAACCATCCAAGGAAAAGGGGAAGAAGGATTTGTCTTGTTATAGGGAGGTATAGGTGAGTCCCTGACACTATAGAGTTTAAAGTTTTATAGATTATACAATGAGGTTAAACCAATTTAAGATCACATATATTAGACTGAAAATGGATCTACTAGTTTAAGTTCATTCCTATTATAATATAGGGACAAGTCATTTAAAAAACTAGGAAAATAAAAAACCTAATGTGAATATAAAACCTCATAATGATAAAAATGATTTCAAGGGTAAAATGAATATAGTTTAATGTTATGATACTAAGAACTATCAGGGGAAAAATATTTTACTAGCGTCTATGGATTACACTCGGTGTGGGAGGAGATCCCACCTATTGATATGGATTTTTCAGTGGGTCGGAGGAGCATATATTTTTAATATTATGATTCATTGATGCATATTTGGTGTTCTATATGGTAAAGGATGGGAAACAACTAGATGTGAATTAAAGACCACCTTCTATTATAGACAATGCCTATGTTGAGTGTAAATAGTTTAGGGTCATGATTCATAGACCAAATGGGTATTACATTTGAGATAATTCAACTGGAATTGATAGGTTTCTATTTTTTGTAAAACTGAAATGATTATTTTGATATATTGTTTGATTTAATATATCTTGGATTGGGTGGAAAAGGGCATAAATTTACCCTAATATTTTATTTCACTATTGGTTGATGAAGTCATATCTAATCATTTACTGGTGTTAAATAGAAAGTCCAAAAAGATTATATTTCTTCCACGTCTCGTATGTCTTCTTTTCCAGTCATAAAACAAAATGAATTATGGATATGGTGGTTGAATATTTCTCAAATAACCCTTTATAGGTTGGGGTCTAATGATCCATCATTCCCCTTACATGGGTAATTTTAGATTCATACTAATTAGACAGTTGAGGGATATGTTTTAAGGTCATATGGGTTTTTACCAATTTAATGTGGAGGAGTTTGGACTAGGAGAAGTTATTGATATAGAAATAAGGTCATGGAAACCATATTTTAATTCAATCCTTAAATTATAACATACATAATATTCTAAGCGATAAACAATGTAAAAGTTCATGATTCTTGGACCAGCGACGAGGTGTTCTATATAGCATTAATAAGATCCTAATACTATTACAAAAAACCTAATGTGAGTTGGGAAAATGTAAATAGTAAATTTTAATGATACATATACCTTTTTGGAGATACAATTCTAGGTCATGCATTCTAAATGAATTTCATATGGTTTAAACACAACCTTGAAGTGTAGACGGGTAATTCAACTTAGTGAATTAGTGTCAGGTGTAAACACATTTTTGGTCGATGAGATACTTAAAACTAGGCATAAGATATGAGAACTATGAATCAAATTTATTTCCATATAATATTAATCAAAACATAGATATTTACAGTAGAGAATTTGACTTATATATATATATGACTCACACATAGATGTAAAAAGAAAGAAATGGATTCATTGGTGAGAAGTATGGGATAAATCCTGATATATTTTAAAGAAAATATCATCACTGGGAGAAATGTAAAAAGTGTTTAGATCACATGGGAGGTTCCATATTATGTTATTAATTTTGAAAAAATGTATCCCATTAAATGATAATCAATCTGCCGGATGTTATGAAATATGGGGTGGTAGGAGACCAACACCTGAAAAGTGGTAATCCACTCTGTTGAGAATCAAAAGTAACATTTCATCTAAATTGATTTGATGAGGCCTAAATTTTCTATTTTAACATAATGAGATTAGGATATTGGACAAACAATGTAACATCATATATTAAAGATTGTTAGAAATGTAAACATTTCTACGGTCTAATATAATTGATGGATTATGATGGCTGATGTAGTCTATATAGATAAAAGATAACACAAACCTAACATGAATATTCGGATAAGTCACACATTTCCACAAATATATCTTCAAAAGGTGGTGTACATAGATTATATTCTTGATTCAAGACCAAAGGGATGACAACTATTTTATGATCATGTTGTATAGAATAGTGGGGGAGAGACATTATATTTTATAAGAGTAGAGAAAACCCATAATGAATGGAGAGTTAAACGGACTATTAGGTGAAATGTTAGAATTGGTCATATCATGAAGATGGGGTATACCCATTTTAATCAAAGGAATTTTTTAATAAATGGTTTAATGCAATATAGTTTATATCCTTGAATCACGAACTACGAGTGAGATAATAAATGTCGTGTTAAGAACCAAAATATAAAAAATTGTTATATGCGGTTGTTTATTCATGTTGGTTACATAGATCCATGAATAATTAATAAATACTTAATATATATTGACTTATTTTTGGAGGATTACATAAAATATCCACCTATAAAGTTTTAGAGGTGGCTTCATAATAAAATGACACTAAGTCCATATTTAGTGATAGTTACTCAGATCTTTAACTAATAAATGCCTAATTTCAATCATGCATCCCCTTTATATCATATCCCCTCAACCTACCCCCCCCCCCAATGACACCATCTCCTTCCTCTCGATCCTATTCCCTATTCATGACAGCACCCTCCACTTCCATTGATCCTAGAACTAGCGTCACTCTCAACACCCCTCAATATCGTCCCTATATCACACTGATTACATACCATCCCCTTGATCCCATCCATCTATCATTGAAATACCCTTTCCTACCCTTGAACCCAGACCAAGCATACAAAACCCTTACTCAGTTAGAAATATTTTTTTCTATTTTTTGTTATGTTTTAATTCATTAATTCTTAGTGTTCCAATATGATTTTCTACTTGTTTATATGAATTCATAGATTTAGAAACTATGTTATCAATATATTTATTATAATTATATGGATCATGATATCATGTTTTTTATTCTTTTTTTATTATAATTTTTTTCCAACATTCATTGATGTTTCATGCCACTGCCATCTTCTCATGTACTCTTGTCCTTGGATATGAATTCATTCACTAATTATAATGAACAATTTATTTAAAATTATAATTGTATATATATTTAAATACTTCCCTAATTGTATGATATTTTTGTGGGAATATATTATAAAAATATTTAATCCAATAGTGGTGATTTGGAAAAAAATTTATTAAGATAAAAAGCCATGAATTTAGTCATATATACATTTGGGTAAACATATAAAAATATTGTGTATTGATTTTTTACTGAATGTTTTACATAACGGTGAATCCGATATTGAAATAGAAATTAATAACTCCATATTCATATATTAGGAATATATTTTATGCATTGGAAATCAATAGAAAACGAAATTTTTTTGAAGAGAATAAATTTTTGATTTTTTATTCCACAAAGAACATTTTTTACGTGAATCATTATTATATTTAATTAATGATTTTTATGTTTTTAAATAGATATTTACCTATAGATTTAAAATTTAAAAAAATTGATTAATTTTCCATGAAACACACCTCAATATGTTACGGGTTTTGAGGAATTTGTATATTTTTTAATTACAAAAATCCAGAGAAGGATGAGTAAATAGTACAAGTCCAGCTTTTAATTTCAAATGATGACTGAAATGAAATTATGTTTATGAGAGGATAACATAAAAAAAATTTCCTACTATATATGTGATATGGATTTGTAATGAGTAATTAGGAATTTTATAAATATTGATATGTGACCATTTTCAAAATGAAAAAAACAACCCTGATAATGGAGAAAGATATTCAGTACCAAATTAATGATGTTTTTCATTATAAAGGATGATAAATATTGTACCTTATTTGTGATGTATATTTCAAAATTGCTATAGATTAATGTAATAGAGAAATTATTTGATCAATTAATTGAGTTTTACAAATCAGTGGAAGAAACATATTAGGGATTTTGTGTTCGATGTATAAAATGTACAAAAAATTTCTTTATCCAAAATTTATACTAAATATAATTATTACTTTTCATAAAGATAAATAAGTTTCTATTATATTTGAGTGGTTTCATAATGTATTTATTTGATCTAACATCACTCAAATAATTTTATTTGATGATGTTTTTTTGACAAACTCAGTCTCAGTTTTACAAATATACATGCATGTCTTAATAAAAACATGTTATTGCAGGTAGAATATATTGATAGGGATGTCTAAACAATATTTTATACTTGTAGATATAAATTATTAAATCATGGAAAAATTATTAATGAATGAAATATTATGTAGAATAGAAATAAAACTACGATGTTGTTTTTTCATTACATTTCGTAAAACAAAAATTCCAAATAATGTTAATGCCTCTAAAAAGAGCATGTAAAATGAATTGGAATATTATAGAAAATAATAATGATGGTTTATATGAAATTAAAGAGTCATTAAAGGAAGGAAATATGTTGATACTTCATATCCAAATTTCTATTTATATTTTTATAATTTTTGTTATTGATTTCCTGTTAATGTATTATATAAATATTGGACTTTGAGTACAACTTATAAAATATTTCCTATTATTTTGGTACCTTATAATATTTATCCATGTATGTGTATAGAATAAAAAAATTAATTATTTTAGTGATTATACATGGATAAAAATTCCTAGAAATGAAATTTATTTATAACTTTATCCTCTTCTAGATTAATTACCAGAGTTATGTGACAATGTTGTAGATACATATGACGCATGAACAACTTAAATGTTAAAGATTTGTGATGATGTAATGTGTGAAATTTGGGATTTAGCTAGATTTATATTAATTTTTAAATGGAAGACTCATACAAAAAAAGAATATCTTTATTATCAAATTGACTTCGTCCCTAGAATACTAGCATATAAAAAAAGTGTGGATTTGTGTTTCATCATTGATTCCTAGATGCATCTCAAACATATCATCATATCATGTTGTGATTAAATAAAGAAAATTAGTGGATGCCTCCACCAAAATTTATTTGAAGTTTAAAAATACTATTAATATTGTCATCTGTTTATAGTAAATTTTCAATAGAATAATAGTTGGAATTTTTCTGAATTGTTTAAGGATCATCAAATATAGTTGGCAACCAACAATAAAAGAATTTGGGTATTTTATTCAAGCATCCTTTTTAGGAATTGAAATTATTATATTATGATATAAATTTCTTTAACATTGAGAATAATGTATGTGATAATTTTTTTTATTATTGTTCTGAATGAGAAGATTAAATTAAAATATAATTTTTATTCCTATAATGCCTTTACAAAAATGAATATAATTCATGATCTTTGGGTAAATGATAATGTAATGTTTCATAAACCATTTATTACATTCAAAAATCATTAAAAGGTTATTTATTATCCTGAAATAGAAATATAAAATTTCATAATTCATTTTAAAGAAATATTTCAAGTTGTTTTGTTTTAAAATTTCATTTGTTCAATGGACATAAAATCTATGGATCATTTATTTTGATGGATTTTGAATTGTGTAAATTCTTTCAAGATAAAATAATATTTGTTATAATATAGTTTTCCACATGATTTGGATATCTTTTCTAGGTATATTAATAACCTGTTAAGGTATAAAAATTTAAATAAAAAATTATAATACCTCATGTCATTTGAAGTTTACATGTCCCCCATCATTTGTCCTTATTATAATTACTATAACTATGAATTTTTCAAATAAAGTTAACGTCAGAGGTATGTAATAATATCGATGGATGTATTCTATATAGTGGTATTTATATCTTAAATTATTATTATTAGTATATTGAAAATATTAAAATCAATGTCTATGTATTTTATTCTGAAATTTTACTATTTCATTATGTATCTAAGTCATCCAAAGTATCTTTTTTGAAAGAAATACAAATGAAAAATCTCTATTATTGATGGTTATATAGAAAAAGAGTGTCACACCTCTTTTTTGATGTATTATTTTAATATTGAGACAAGATTCATTATTGTTGTATGTGTTGATGATAACACAAGTCAATTACATTCCAACAGTAAATCAACAAACGTTCAATCATTAGGTTATGAATTTGGGAAAATATTTTTTTCTCATTGACATAGAAAAACCTCATATAAGAATATAGATATGTGCTACTAAATATGCATATTACATTTATCTTCATTGAAGAATTGAAGACAAGAAGTGATGAATTTTTATTAGAACATGGAATAAGAAATATATAACACAATACATTAACGAAGACATTACTATTTGGTTATTTCATTGTGTAATATCGTAATCAAATTTAAATTCCAAATATTTGAAAAATTTAACTTTTATAACTAGTAATATTCTATATATATACAAGTATACCACAAATATTGATAATAGATCTAGAGTGCCATATGAGTTAATATATTTTTTTAGGACAATTGAAACAATCTAGAAGATTTCATAGTTCTAATATTAATGTCATTACATTTTATAATGAATTTGGAAAATAATGTTTGAAAAAAATACATCACAAAATTAGAATATGTCGGGTAATATCGAATGATTTTCTGGATTATAAAATTATGATTTCATGAAAAAATTTTAGTTTTTTTATTCAAATAAATGTGGTTCAATATATATAAGGGTATAAGAAAAGAGTTGTTACAATTTACTAATGTTAAACTTTCTCAGTTTATTGATACCGATGAGAATGAAGAAGATGAGTAATATATTGTATCATCACAAGAGAGAATGGTATATTTTATAAATGATAGTGTTAGTTAATTTTAGAGTGGTTTAGTCAAAATTAAATATAATGAATTTTTTTTATTAGCTATGAAGAAGAAAGAATTATTTTGTGTCATAAAATCCCATCAACAACAACAGACTGATTTATATATCCATGTTGAAATTGAAATATATGGACCTAAAATAAATGTTGAATATGATTAAATCATGTTAAATGTGGTGAATTAAAATAATATGATCAATGATGAATAATTAATTGAACATTTAGTTCTCCTTAAAGATATCTTCTATTTATTTATTTGGAATATATGAATTCAATATATTTACATATAGTATTTAAAAATAATATTCTTGTTTTATGTTATATATCATTATCAAACTTGATTAATATTATTGTTGAATATAAAATTGATAATAATCAAAATATTTACAAACATGATCTGGTCACATATAGTGCATATGATATCGGATGCCCCATCTAAAACACTCTTACTAGAATTAGGTACTCTCCCAGAATTTGTTTTTCTCCCCTTTTAGTCATTTCATTAAATGTGATATTCTCTCATATTTATGATGTATGATCCCTAATTTCAGTGCATCACCTTATACTTTATGTATTTCATTGGGATCAGATAGATAAATCATGGAGTTGTCATTGACTACACATATGCTACTACAGTGACCATTATAAGGGTACTAAATAGTGACCCTTATATTTACATGATTATTGATTTTAAAAATTAAATCAATAAATCTATATACTAATTTTTTAATATATTTTTTCAAAACATTAATATAATTAAAATAAATAACAAAACATAAGTACACCATATGTTTGGATGATGATCAGTTTAAAAATAGTAGGCAATTTGATATGATTGTGGTGTGTAAAAATGATTTTGGGGGCATATATGGGCATATATTGGGAGACTGAATGTGTGGGACAATGTATATTCCCATCACAATTCATGACTAGAAGCATATTCAAGTACACTTGATGAATGAATGTTCTGATAAACAAATACATGTATGAGAATAAAATATAGGTACTTTATTTATCTAATATTGTTATTGGATATATGTTTAATTATTAGATACTATATTTTATAGAATGATTGGGATAATTCTTATAGTTATTTTATCCTTAATACAAAAAAACATATAGTGGTAGTTAAGATATTATATTTAATTTAATATATTAATATTATAATGATAACTATTGTAAATATATTTTTTATTCACTATCTAGTTAAAAATTATTTATAATTTTAAAATATATTAAAGGTGGATAATAGGTAAACTAGAAGATGGTATCCAATAAGAAAACCATAAGTATGGGAATAGATCTTATTAGGGGTAGATATCTTCACATTGGTTAGCAGGGTAGATTTTGGATCCCATTTTCATGTCTTTTATTAGTAATGAGAACTTATATGTAGTATTTTTATTACATATGACAAAAAAATATTTTTTATATTTAAAAATTGTGATATAATTTATATAAATATTTTCTTTTTTATGTTTTATTTATTAAGTGATGGAATTATTTACATATTTACCATATTTATATATTTTTATTTAATATTTTCTGTGATATAATATTTTGAAGGTTTTTGTTCACTATTGGTATTTCTGCAATTAGCAGTAGTTTAAACATCCATTATATAATTCAATGTGTTTTTATCCATCACTAATAACTAAAAAACATTTTATATGATTCTAAGCCACATCTAATAAGAAAATAGTAGTTTTAATCATTGCTAATTTTGGATAAAATTAAAATATAATAAAGCATTATAATTTTTTAGAGGTGGTTGTAACTAATAAAATATTATATAAAATAACTCAAAAACACCAAATTAATTTAATTATGGGTAATAAAATTGATGTTAGTCGCAATTCTGATGACCACCAGCAACTAAAAAAAATCTCTCTGATCATTTGGAGACTCAAAAAATGTAGTGTTTCATAAACCACCAATATTTAATTATTTTCAATTAGCATAATATTTTTTTTGGAAAATACAACCACTAATAATTATTATTCTTTATAGTGAGTGCAGAAACAGTAGATTTCAATTTAGATTCTTTGATATCATATTGAACCTCTAAAGGAGTGACTTATAATTTAATGTAATGGAAATTGCAGTGAGTGTGAGGTGTCATATACAACAACACGTGATGAAAAACTCAATTAGGAATTGAAGGATATTAATTCTAGTATATAAATCCATGGGAAGAGAAAACTGATGTTATGATGTTTAGTTTAATTATTCTTAGAATAATTTTGTTTTATTCTTGTAGATATAGCATGACTCAATCATTTTTAGAGAAAACCAACTAAAAATTTTAATCCCACATAATTCATGTTCAGGGTGGGAAGCATGGATTGTAAGAATATAATCCATGTCACATGAGAGTGTAGAATTTCGAAGGAAGGTTATGGACTGGAATGTAACAAACACCATTGGAAGTTTTCCAAAAAAAGTATACAATTATGATATGACCCTATAAAAAATACTTTTCTTAACAATGTTCATGACTATCATAGAAGGGTAATGTCTAGGTAATTAAATTCCACTAGAAGAAAGGGTAAGTATAGGAAGTGAATCAGGGATTATAGAATTTAAATCAAAAAAGAGTATTAATGAGAGATATGAAGATAAATGTTGACCATATCATTGAAACATAGGATCCACTACCAAGCCACTTCCATTAAGGTAATGTAACATTAGGTTCGAAAATAGACCATGTATTTGAAACATGGAACCACTTATATTGATTAAAAACTACTGTTGGTCATGTTACTTAGAAGGGAGATGAGCCTTGGGAGCATTGTTCCATATCTATAGAGGTCTTTGTTCGTGTGCGTTGGAATACATGGATTTGAATCATAGAAGAGATTATGTAGGAATGTAAATTGATGAATATTTTTCGGTAATGTTCAATGCTAAGGTTATTATACCACAATTTTTTGGGCACATCACAAGCAATGTTCAAATATGAGATGGTGAAGCCCATCACTCAAAAATGGGAGCATCATCTAAAGTCCTACATAGTTGGGGGGAATGGTACAAAAGTTATTATCAACAAAGGAAGTGGTTATCCTCTAAGGTGAGGAAAGTGGAAAAATTAATGTATGGAGCCGTAGTAGCCAAAATTTAGTGGTTAATTTATCATTTTATCACTATTTACAAGTACTCATATTCTAAAGGACCTAATTGTTTTTAGTCCTATAAGACCAAATATATACATGAATCTCACATTATAGTTGAAAAATTAAAATATAACATACTATTTTATTTATGTAAACCACTATTACATTTAGAATATCCCTAAATATCAATCATAATAAACTCGCTAGAAATCTATGGAATGGAAACATAAGAATGATTTAAGCTCATATGATCAGTAAGGGTATGCATACCATGGAATCCATTATAAATAAATAAGGTATAGTATATATGGAAAGGTAAATATCTAAAAATATATTTTCCTTTATCAATAACTTGATCGTGATGAGTAATATGGATGGAATAATTAATGATCAAGTAATTATATATAAATGATACATGATATTGAATCATTGTTATGGATATTATAACTAATATAATAATCGAATGGTCATCAATATCTAATCTCATAATGATGGAATTCATAATGTCATACATCATAACATATCATCAAGTCACTATGCTAAGATATCTTAAATTTATGGGTAATGTCACAGAAAAATACCCAATCTAGTTTGTCTCATGAAACATACCAATTTTTAGTGGAACAATACTGGGTCTCCTCATAATTTACTAATTCCAACTCATTCATCATATGAAGCAAGTGAAACACAATCAATTTAAAAATTGATATTGGAAAACAATTGAATGAATGTAATATATCCCTGAATGAAATATATTATGAACCACTCAAAGAAGTTATAATTGTGGTATCATTACAATGTATTTCTAGTGAAGTAAAATAAATGGTTATTTCTATTTATTAATTAGAATTCCATATAATACCATTAAAATAATTCTTGCATAAAATACCCATTTCATTTTGAAATCCACATTTAAAAACAATAAATTTATAGTATATTAGAAAAAAAAATTCCATTAAAATTAATCATTTAAACTTTTAATGGATTATTAGACTCAATTATCCATTATAATAGTAGTAAATTCTATCCATGCAAAGTATGTTAATATAAAGATTCATTTCCCATTTTTAGAGATAAGTTAAATAGTACCATGTTCAGAGAATGAGAAGAAGATTCCTTTTAAAACGTTTTTTAAGAATTAATGAGTGGATAAAAATTTCATTAATAAATCATTTGATAAATTAAAAGGACATTGGAAAAACTGGTTTTTAAAATAAGGATATAGAATAAAAATGTTCCCAGCCATGCTAAAAAACAATGTTATTTTTCCTTAAAAATGTCATTTTGGTTTCTTCAGTATATAAAACTGGGAAATGAAAGGAAAACATGTAAATTTCATAAATAACTATATTATAATAAAATATACTAAGTTTTTGATGTAAATATCAAATAATTCTACCATGAGATACTTAAACATAATCAATACTAAATAATAATGTGATTTTGAAATAAACCCTTAACACATTGGTATGTAATGAATCATAACCCCCATGGAATAAATAACTTTAAATGAAACATTTAATACCATTAATGTTATTATATCCATTATATGAAATTTAAAATGTGTACTAAATACAACTCTTAGTGTAAAATATCTAAATAACATATCATTTTTTCAAAGAATACTATTTCAGATAAAGAACCGTTGTAATCATCATAATGTGGATGTGAGAATTAATAAATGAAGTCATTATATGTAAACAATATAAATCCATGAAAAATTTGAAATAAAACTTAAATTTTTCAAAATTTAATACACAAATAATCATATAATATAATATATAATTAATAATTAATATAACCTAATGAAATGAAATTGAGTTATGAAACACCTACCACTTGGTAACATTTGAGTGAAATCCTAATAGGTGAAAATTTGTAGATTGAAAAATAAAATGACATGATATTTTAATTAATAATAATATAAAAAATATTATATATACAATATAAATTAAATTATGTGAAAAAATAAAATATCTCTCAAGGAATGAAAATTGTGACAAAATCTTTTACCTCTAGTTCAACTTCTGTCATATATGTCATGACCTCCTTTATAATTAATATATGTTTATTATAAATCCATTTTGGAACTATAATCATATTTACTATTCCATATATGATATAATTATAATCTTATATCACCGATTTAATAATAAATCATTGTTGAGGTCACTTTTATATGTAATAACTACTTTGTTGTTCAGGTGTTTTTTGGTTCGGTAGTTTCATCCCTTATAATTTTATCATTGTTCCATAATCTATAGATTATTAATCACTGTATCAATATCATATATATTAATTATATAAATATTTTGATCATCGATTAATGTTAACAATATGAAATTAATTACACCATTCATCAACACAATAGGTCACACATATGCATGGATGTTATTTTCATTTTTTCAATGGATGGAAAAAATGAAAGTAAAATAATATTTAAACATTAAGAATTTATTTTTATATAATATATTTATATTATATTCTTTAAATATATCCTCATTACCATCCATGATAAAATAAAAAATAATAATTACGACCATTCAAGGAGGTAGTGTTCTATACGTATGCATGAGTGACATTATCATTTTCAGAAGAATTATAAGATTAGAAGGTAGATGTGATATTGTAATTAAATAAATATAATTATTTAATAAATATAATTTAAAAAATTAAAGTATTCATTATATCCATCCATTATAGGTGGTGATTTAAAAATAATTATATCGGTTGATGAGGTGGTTGTCCATTGTACAAAAGATTAATGGTTTCCTTTCCCATTTTATGGAAGGGGAGAAAGATATAGGTTATTGAATTAACATTAAAAAATATCATAATATTTGGGATACTAAGGTTATTATATCATAATGGTTGAATAATATTTTAAAGAGGTGGAATAATAAATAAAACAAAAATTCATGGTTAATAACTATACCTTTTATTTAGAGAATGTCCTTAGGTTTATACATAAAGCCTTTCGACAATGGTTTCATGAAAAAACTAATGATACTAGGTAAATATTTGGGATTTAAGAATGGTATTTGGTCATATATTTCTAAATAAAATATCTTTATGTGTGGAGTGGAGAGGATATGTGGTGTCTTTTTATAAAATGGTGAGAGGACATATATGGAAATTTTGAAAATAAAAAATATATTCCCATGTTTTACAAAAACCAAATAACTAAAACATTATCCATTACATATTATTATATGAAATATGAAATATAATTTATATATTTTAATTTAAATAATTTCCAGAATTTAATTTAAAATTAATCTTGAATTTTTTTTTCACAAACGGTTTTTATGAAATTCATTTTTTAACAAATATAAGATTTTACATTAACTATATTACTAGTGATCATAATCATATGGATTTAAATTCATATGAATAAAAATATTTTCTAAAAAATTATTTTATTTTCATCATTATTGACATTTTTAATTAACTAAATGGGAAGTATACTATTCATTTAAAAACTACATTCAATTAAAAGTTTTATTTCTCAATATTCATGGAAAAAAATCATTTTAGAAAAATCCCAAAACATTACAAAAAGATATTATTGTATTATCAATTATAAAATTAATTTCATTTTTTAAAATATATTTTTCAAACCTGTAACACATTATTTATGTTATTTTCTCCCAAAAAGTAGTAAAAATCATTTGTAATGAAAATCTATTTTTTGAAGAATAAATGTACTTTTCTACAAATTGAGTCATTATTTACTAGTAATTTATCAATAAATTTATAATGAGAATGAATTTAATATATATTTCATAAATATATCAATCCTACTCATATCTACTAATTTAATATCCAGTTTATAATCATCATATTTAAATAATATATTTCATGGGTAATTTATAATTGGTTTTGAATTTAATATAAATTATCGAACATAATGTTCCTATTTTAAAATTTATGGCTGTTAAAATTTCCTCACCTTTAATAAGGTGGTTCTAAAAACATTAACTTTATCTCATAAATCCAGGGTTTTATATATTAAAATTTCTTGATTGAAAACCCACATTGTAAATAGGTTAATAAATTTTCCCCTTTAAAATATGGAAAGGGAAGTAAGAAGGTCATTTGAAATAAATATTAATTAGATTTCCAATTAAAAAACAATTCGTGGGAAGTGAAAATAAATACATGGAAGAAAATATAAATCTATACAAAATGATGGATTGTGATACAGATCGTTGATCGTAACTGTGTTAATGATCAAGAGAATGTCAATGACCATAAAACCATAGAACGATGAGGTGTGAAAAAGACCATTGATTCAAAAAAAATGATGGTAAATGTATAAACAATTAAATTTTATTTTACTAAAGTTGAGGGATTATGTTATTATAATGAGAGATAGGACAATAAAATATACTTTGTTTATATATTTATATTTCATAATAACAATTTCTTCCTTTGGTAGTGCTTTGATTAATTTCCACTTCATCTCTTACTCAAAAAAGAATGAATATCCAACAAGAGTTTTTTCCCGATGCACTAAAATTAAAATTTAATGGATAAAATATTGTAATAATATATAAAAATTCATTCTTCCTGTAATATTTTTTAACACAATTTTATATAATACCTTAATTGAATAAAACTTATTGTTAATAAATTATATATTAATATTTTAAATTAAATGATAAAACCATAGACCATTCCTTAAATATATAACAATATATCCAAAATAACAAAAATATCATGAAAATTAAATAATTTTTAACCTAATAATTTATCTCATACCCTTCATCTAATATGTCCAAAAGAATAATAACATTATTCCAAAACAATCAATTTTATTAATTTAATGGTTATATATACGTCAACTAAATAATAAATATCTTCAAATATCATTAATTTCCTTAAATTAAAAAAAATTTATTCTATAATATGCTTTTAAATAATAAACATAATGTTTAACCCTGAAACAAATTATGTAAAAACAATTGCATATTATCAGGGATATCATGAATGTCATTGGCAGGCATTGCACCCCAATCATCCTTTGGTTGTGGGTTCAAGCATCATGGACATGTCGGTTACAACAGGTTGTCTCCTAGTAGAGGCAGTGCCATTTTTCTAAATTTATATTTATATGATTCCTATAATGATTCCAAAAATATAACAAAAATCCAAAAAAATAAAAGCAACCCTAAAATGAATTTTTAACTAATAAGGTTTTCAATACATAATATATTTTTTTCAATAAATAAAATAATATTAATGGAAAACTATTACCTTAACATAAAAGACCATTTTATCTATAAATGTTATTAATATGATTAAACCTGGGTTCAAATAATTTAATTTCATTATTCCTCAAACAATATTTTTACCAAAACACATATTAATATCAAGACTTATATTATGAAAAATCTCTTCCGAAGTACTCTTAACTATCTTGGACTTCGATAACATAAAACATCAAAAGGGTTATGTATACATTTATAAATATAATAAACCAAATAATTATCAACATATAATGGTTAGATATAATATTTAATTATCTCTATTTAATTTATAAACGTAGTGTCTTTACGGAATGTACACAAATCCTATTATAAGATTATGTTCCCTAATATATGTTTTCCTAAATATAGTTCCCAGTTTCCTCTAATAAAAAGTATAATTAACCCAACCCTTGTAGCCTTTATTCGGAGGTCATTTTACTATATTGGTATCATATAAAAATAATTTTTCCCTGAAGGACCAAATATTTTATTATTCATGGAAAACTAAATACATAATTGTCATGTTACTATTGAAAACATAAAATATAACAAAGTATTTAATTTTATTACACCATTATTCCCTTTATAGTATCTGTATATATAAGTCATCACACAGTTCTTGGAAACCTATAGAAATGAAACATTAGAAATGGGTAAGATAACATTTTAAAATCTTGACCCGGATTCCACTAAAAGGTTCCCCGAGCAAGTAGGTCACTTGTCCTCATATGCATCTCCCTAAATTGAAATGGTTTCTGATGTGAAGAGAGTACCTATGGTGTGTCTATGGAAATACTATTACTTCATTAACAGTGTATAGCACAATGGGTATTTAAAAACAAGTAAATAACTGAATTAGTAAATCATGAAGAACATAGATAAACGACCAGACCAACATCCTACGATAGAGGAATCATGGGAACAACGGGAATATGATCACAGTAGTGACTGAAACATATTACTAAAAATTCATGTCTCTACAAATTGGGAAAATATTAATACTAGTATCAGTACATTACATATGATAATATTTAAAAAAAATTACAAATATAACTATCTCAATATAGCATTGTGAGCCTTGGATTTGTCACATGCTCCCCTAGTCCTAAAAAGAAAAAAGGACATGAATCATACAACAAGTGCTTTCCCAGATCCCTAGCCGCATTCATGAGGTATGTCTATGTACCTAACAACAGCCCATGATCAAGTTTGATGTAAAGTCTTTGTATGACACCACCAATGGTGTCTATAACTAGTCTACTATGTATAATACAGTATAAAATAGATTCAAAAATATAAAAGTTATCGTAGTACTAAAACTAAGGATCCCATAGAAAAAGTAACAAAAAATGTGACATTATACAACCATGTATGGCTCCCCACAGAAATTATTGAATCTCTTATAATAAGAAAGAAGTAAAAAATTAAGAATAAACACCACAACAACTCTATGTATCCAGTATATCATATAAACTAAATCTATGTTGTATATATAGAATTTTTATATCATCCTTTTCCGAGCCGTATAATTAATAATTTCACATTTACCATGACTAGGCCCTATAATCAAAATTGTCGGCCCTCGCAGGGCCATATCTATGGTGTTGAAAACCAAGTCATCCTCACCGAGTCTCGGGAGAGTGTCGGTGGAAACTCTATTAGTCTTGGAATGGGTTACAATGATTATTTAAATATACCATGTCCCCTATTATCCCAAACAAGTCATATCCAAGGGTTATCATGGGCCAAGGCATCCCACAAAATCAATACCCAAGGAGCAACCTCATCCATTGTATCCACTACAATTCTCGTGACCCAGGTGTAGCAACACCATGGAATCCTATGGAAATATTAATAATTCAATTTATTTATCACTTCATACCGTTATTTCATAAAAACACATAATTATTAAAATTTAAACTATTATAAAATTCACAGAATGTAAAACATGGAAAAGGAGGAAAACTATCTCCCAATTAGTCAACATAATTTAATTTGATTTGAACAAGGATTACTCTAACTAGGAAACCTCAAATACACAAAAACACACACAAAATTTGTGGTACAACATTAGAAAATTCAATTGAACACCCCATGGGTGGATGGGTTTGGGGAAAAACCTCCAACAATTTTTGAAGGTACTAAAGGGAAACCTAACATTTTCAAATTCATTCAAATCGTTTCTTTTATTAATTATAGGGAATATATAGAAATTCAAGTGTGTGTCACGTATTCATGTAGTAATTGAAAACAAAAACATAAGGATAAGTTATAGACCACCTACCATAGGTATGTAGTAGAGTTCTCTTCCAATATCATCTTCTAATTCCATATAAATAACAACAAAAAAAATAACATATAATGAAACCAAAAATATGTAATATTACATTATAAATGAATAACACTATCAATACCAAGAATAATTAATAATGTATAAAATGAAAAGTATTACTCACTATTATGAAAACAATTAGATGATTAGTGTTTGATTCTGAGTTTGGACAGAGAGTCCACACCCAAACATAGGAATTGGACTCAAGGAGAGCTCTGAAACTAATACAACTAGCCAACATAATAAAATAGAAATATGTTTTAGGTTATAATATTTTTTTAATGGAGAAAATTAAATTTCCCCTAAAACTATAATTGGTAAATGGTTTGGCCATGCAGTTCAAAAAACTGTGTGACAACTGTTTACCCTTTGTTGTAATGTGGTGGAACCCTCATAGTTATTGCACATGGTTTGACTAACCATGCAGAAAATGTGCAAAAAAACTGTTCAGAATATTGACGGTTCCCCTACATAGACTTGTTCACCTTTTATCATGGTTTGTTCAAATAGTGTGACATACTTCATCCCTCTATCTAGGACTCACACGGTTAGAGTTACTATTCAGCTTGTCCCACATGGTTTCTACAAAGTGTGTGTCATGCCATGTTTTTTTTAAAAAAAGTAGGGATTCATGCTCAAAACTAGCCTTAGAAACCCTTGGTACGCCCATTATTACATTAGGTACACATATTATGCTATAAAAAATCATTTAAAAAATTATACCTTGAAGGAAAACTTGGAAACATAAAATCTCCCCCCAAAAGTATTTAATCTATAAATTTTAGTCTCAAGGGTGGTGAAGAATAATCTGAGAATAACAGAATCCACTGAGCATGTACGTCAACCTCCCACTACAAATTCTCTTCCTACAAACGATCATGATTTTGAATCACTCGTACTACTGAAACTTATTGGACTCATATAACCTTCATGATCCTATCAACAATATGAATTGGATGCTCCTCAAATGATAATCAACTTGTATCTCATCCTCCTTGGGATAAAATCCTGATACTAGTTCAATTGATAATGGAAGAGTTGAGATAGGTGGAATACATCGGGCATGACTCAATACCTCTAATTTAACTAAAACCTATCAGATATCGTGCCAAATATAACCACGATATTAAATGTAATGACATATCATGGTGAAAGCATACCATATCTCCAAATCCTTATGTCTCAAAGACTCAGTGAGATAAGTAAAATGACTCGATCCTCAATATAAAACACTAGAGGTAATTAATGGGGATCAGTGTAATATTTTTATCAAGACTGTGTTGTATCCCTCCATATCTGAATCAACTTGACATTCTCTAAAGTATCCTACCTAAGATGTGTTCCCAATAAAGATACATCACTAGCTGCTAACCAGCACAAGGGTGATATGTATAGACTAATTTATAAGTCCCAACAAGGTTCTATCTATAAAATCACTTGAAAATTTTTACTATAGGATAACTCCACATGGAGAATATGGCATTCCTAGGAATCCTTTAAATAAATGATGCATTCTCTAGGAATTTCCTTAATAACGTGAATCATATGCTTTGATTTTTCATCAGTATGAGGGTGGTATGTTGTGCTCAAAAGAACATGTTTACCCAGGTAACTTTGAGAACACTTCCATAAATGAGATATAAACTAGGTATCTCTATCAAAAATTATTGTGATAGGGACTTCAAGATGTTTTACTATCACACATATATACATATTACCATGATCTTCAACACCGATGGTCTCCAAGATTGGTAGGAAATTAGAAACCTTCATGATCCTACCAACAAAAACACATACCATATCACTACCTTGAGGCAACCTCGACAAACCATTCCCATAATCCATCAAGATGTCATCCCAATTTCACTCAAGGATTGGAAACTACATTAAAATTCATGATGTTCATTTATGCTCTTCCATCACCTACTAAAAGTTGGAACATATCCTAACAAAACCAGTTACCTCATGTTTCATCCCCAGCCACCAATACTAGCGATGTAAATAATGATATATCTCGGTATTTCCAAGATTCACTACCCAAACAGATTCATGAAACTACAATATCATCAACTTGTATATAACCAATGAAATCCAAATGAGACCAGAGATAAATATAATCTCATCCTCACCTATGCTCCAACCAGGAGGTGGGACCTCACCTTCCACACTAACTCATAGGACTAGGCCCTCGAGTCTAAAAACGATATAATTATCACTATATGAAGAAGAGTAGAGGTAACAACCAAATAATAAATTTAGTTATTCCAATGACTATCCCACACTTCCTAGTGTGTCTATAATAAAAATCCATGAGCATTCCCTTACTATTGGAATCTTAAACTACCTATATTTGAGCTCTCATTCTCAGTGCATTAACTACGACATTACCTCTACCATGTGTATAGGAAAGCACAAAGTCCAATTATTTTAGGTATTCAACCAACCTAAGTTGTCTCAGATTCAAATCATGTTTCTTAAATATGTATTTGAGGATTTTTTGGTCTTTTTACTCCAACAAAACACACTCCTAGTAAGTAATATCTCCAACATCACAAGTCATGAACAACTAATGAAAACACAAGATCATGAATCAAGTAATTATTCTTATGTAGCCTCAACTGATGAGACTCATATGCCATAACTTTTCCCCCAATATCATAACTTCTACAGGCCTTATACCTTAAGTGTTGTAACACACAATGTATCTCCATCCTAGCTCGAGTAGAATTAGGATTGGTGCTATTGTCAATATCCCTTTAATCAGCTAAATGGTTTTCTCGCAAGTATCCAACCATAAATGGGTCAAAATATTCTTGGTCAAGCACATAAATAACATTTCTAAGTGTGAGAAGTCCTACATGAAACTCCTATAATACCTATATGTCCAAAAAACTACCCATGTCAAATACATTCTTAGTTTGTTTCATGAAAACTAGAGATGCCACTTTATCCATCAAAAAAATACAATATATGATACTACTATATAACTAATACTCTTTTAGTGTATCCAAAACGATCTAAACATGTTTGGAATAGTCATGTAGACTATGATAAAACACCAAGATGTATTCCAAAAAAACCACCACAAACAAATCCAGATAAAAACACAACACTTGGATCATTATCACCATAAGAATTACCTGTACATTTTTGAGATAAAATGGAATAAATAGATACTCTTATAGAAAATATCTACTACAAAATGGTTTATGAGCAATGTTTGTAGATTTAAGACACATATGATGGTATACATAACTCAAATCAATGAATGAGAACATCCAAGCTCCTCGAAGCTGAAAAAAAGGACATCTATCTATGGTAGAAGATATCGGTTCATTACCATAAACTGCTTCAAATACAAATAATCCACACCTAACAAGAGTGTATCATTTGACTTTTTCACAAAAAACAATTGGATTACCCTATAGAGAAGTACTAGGTCATACAAACCTATTTGTGTCAAAATACCTTTGCAATATATTGAGATCTTGAAACTCTATAGTATTCAACATGCAAGCAAGAATAGATATCAGTGCAGCTCATGAAATTAGTTTTATGGATAAAAAATAACACCCTGATATTTTTTGATGTTTTTTCAAAATAATTTAACCTTTTTTGATATTTTTATTTCACATAATAGTACATATGTCTTGCGTTATATGAAAGCACCATGTTATTCTTGATTTTTACACTACACCATGTTATTCTTTAATTATACACTACACTATTATAATCCTATGCTACATGCAACACAGAGTAAGCTTTTGTTACACATAAGACTTAGTTTTTCCAGCTTTTAGTTGTTTACCTATTTGAAAAAGGAATTTTTACACTTTAATAAATTTAATTTGGGAAAATAAACCTAATTTTTGAAATGTTAATATCAAAATAATTTTAATATTATTTTTCCAGAATTTTTCAGAGAAGTTTAGTTTTTATGAATATTTAAAATTTAATATTTTAGTTAAAAATTTCATTTCAATTTAAATCATTATTAATTATAATTTATATTTCAAATTTAATTTTAAAGTAAAAAATAGATCAAATATACTACTATTAATCTAATATAGGTCATTTTAATATTGTTTATAGTTAATTTAGATGTAAAAACCATACTGAACATTTGAAAATTTTCTCATTAAAAGCATGCTTTCTCCCCATATCTACAAGATTATCTTAAATTCAATTTTACCACTTCAATGAGTTGAATTTTAGAAAATGATATAAACAGTTATAATCAATATAATATTTATTGTTTCATAATATCAACATATTTTTTACTAAAACTATTATTGGATTTAATGGAAATTATTTACCTCAAATAAGATAAAATTATGATTAATATGGGATAAACCTTAAACTTAAGGGCCGAAATGACCTAGACAGGTTCCCAAAATCAATTTAAGGCCAATAGTTCAACCATATCACCTATTAGTTCATATTTTATTACTTAGTGGTATTATAATACATTAATGTAAACTATATAATATTTTATGGATAATGAAAAAAACCCCACATTCCTGGTCTTCATCATTTATAACACTTTAGGGTGTGTAAGAAGCTATATAGTTTTAGTTATAAAAATTATTTTAAATGGTAAATGATTTTTTCTAAAGGTAATTAATCTTTAATTTTTAGAGATGATATAATTTCATTAAACATTTAACAAACACCAATGCATGGATTATTAAGCTAATATTTAAATAATGTAAATAATGCTAAAAAATTAAAAGAAAAGTCAATTTTATGAACTATCATGTCCCATTATTTTTTATTTTTGTATATCATGTTATAAATATTTTAAATTAATATATTTGAATTCTATAAATGCTTTGATTTTTTAAAATTAACATTACACAAATAATTTTAAATTTTACATTAATGTTATAAATGATATTTTTTAAAAAGAATAAAAATTACTAAAAAAATACTTATCCCACCAATTTATTTCTAAATGTTAATAAATATAAAAGAAGGTCCAATAATGGAAAAATTATTATTTTATAATTAAAATATTGATTATTAAATAGAAAAAAAATTATTATCACAGTACTGGTTTAAGAGGTGTTTTATGTGTTACATGCACTTATTTTAATATAAATTTCAAACAAAAATGGATATGGTTTTTTTAAATAATATATAATTTTTCTAATTCAGAAGTTATATATACTCCAGTAATATATAACATTAATTTATTTTAAAATTTTAAATTATAAATGTTATAAAACCAGTTTCCTCGAATTGAACCAAGATGATAAAAGCGGGGAATTATAGAATTTATGGAAAAAAATTATTAAAATACCCATACATTTATGTGGTATAGGTTATTATAGACTATAATTCCCATATATAAAATTATGTTTTCATTCTGGAAGCATATTAGGTAAGGGATACCTCCCAACTGTGTTTACCTTTTTGTATTTGTAGGAATGCCACTCCTCATCCTTTATAAAAGGGAACTCACCCCACTCATTTCCTTACACCTCTCAAGCCACATTGGCTCGAAAAAAACATATCAAAATGTCCTCCCAACCCCTCACATAGACATATAATCATACCTTTCTCTATAAATCTAACCAACTAATCCCATTGGTGAAAACCAAGTGGAGTTACCCAAAGGAGAGGTAACATTCTTCCTCAAACTCCTTTGTTACCCCCCCTAATATCTTCATATTCCATTATTATTTAATAAACATAGAAAAACCAATATATCTATATATATTTTTATTATTATGGGTATTCATACAAATACACACTTACATTAAATGGTCAAATAACTTACCGTTACTATGTACGGTGAACTATTGCCTCACGAAACGATGTTGTTCGTTTTTTATTTACCACCTCTCATGATTGGGAATTTAAATGGAAACTATATTTATATAATATTTATATTTTGTTTATGATTTATTTATTCTTTATCAGTTTTTCAAAAAAATTACCTTCATGATTTCCATTTTTTATAAATACAATGACATCGTTTGTGGACGTGTGGTCTACCACCTCCTGAAAGTGATGTGATTCTTTCACAATTTACATGGAATGTATAAAGGATGGGTATAATGAAAATATATGATATATATTACATAATAATGATAATATAATTATAGTATATATATATACAAATATAATTCATTTACATTCTTACATTAAATACAACAATAAAACAGAAACAACGTTCATGCGTACATATAACCTACCGTCTCAATTAATGTTGTATTGCGTCCATATGTCAATATATTATAGATATAATGAATATTTATATAATGAATATATATTATAATTAAATAATTATTTAAATTCGTGAAAAAAATTAAATAATGATCTATGTAAGAGGATCAATTATAACAAGTTAGAACATGGATGAAAAACAAAGTGGATGTTACCCAAAGCATAACATTAAATGAATTTTTTTGATAAAAGAGTAATATAATGGAAGAAGAAAATAATATATGGTATTATATATATGAGTACCTTTCTTTAATTTATTTATAATAGAATTATATTTATTATAAATGTGGTTTGTATGATTATGACAATAGTCAAGACATAAGTAAGTGTATTCTCGTCTCACTTTTATTTCTGTGAGACTTATGATTTATTAACCACTTATCTTTTATGTGGGGTGTATATACTTCCCATTAATGTATTATATTATTCTTATACTTAAATATATTTCTATTTATATATCCATTTTACGATCATTATTTCAGGGGGGTTTGTGTTTTAAAAGATACCAAATCAGTAAAGTAATTCTGTCACAATTTTTCTTTCTTTGAAACACATGCAATGTTATGCACCTATATTTTTCTATTAGGTGTATATACTAGATTTTACATTTTATACCTTAAATATAATTCTATTCATTATATATTAATTTTCCTATAATTTTTATATCTTCCATTATATTATTATTCAATGTTACTGAAGGCGTAATGATTTATTGGAACAATGTGAACATTTATCGGGATTATTTATAATTATGATTCCATTGATTGAATATTATAATCCATCTCTCAATAATTGTCATGAAATTTCTTATCCTATTTTTATTCATTATTAAAACTTGTATTATTACCATTTTTCATTGTTTGGTACTTGAGATAATTAAAAAAATGTTTTTAACAAAATTCTTTCTCATTTGTCTTTTTGGTAGTAAATCAATTTATTTAAAAAACCGTGTTTCCAAAACATAAATTCATTTTATAAAAATTATCTTTAAATATCATTTTCAAGGGAAAAGTTTCCCTGATTTTATTATGTCTTTTAGAGAGTATGATTCAAACCTTTTGGGAGATTTTAGGTGCTTGTTTAGAGGTATTCATTTTCTTTGTTTGGAGTACGATTTTTTTAGACTTGATATGGGTGTGTTTGGGTAAAAATTAAAGAGTTTTAGAAGGATGAGAGGATTTTAATAGATTTTTCATGGTTTCTTCTAGGTTTTTGCATGGTTAATCAATGTTTTAAAGGATTTGAATAGATTTCTAAAGGGTTTTCCATGGTTTTCACAAGGTTAAACAAAATGTCCAAGGGGTTTTATGGTTTTTTCATGCTCTGGGCAATGTATTCAAATTGTTAAAAACAAATTGTACAAGTAGTTTAATGTTTTTGGATGGTTTAAAGTTGTTAAACAATGTGTGCATATTTTTATCATGGTTTGGGTATTTGTAAACTAGGTGTGTATCCTATGTGTGCAATTTTTCATGGTTAAGGAACAAGGTTAGTAATAACCATGAGACTTGGACCACAAACCACGCACGTGAATATTAATGTAATGGATTTTGTTTTAAAATTCATTTTCCCCCTATATTATCCCCAAGTCAACCCATGCTCGATCTAAATAAAATTATATCACATTTAGAGGCTCCCACCCGCCTCACCTTTTTTCTTCTCCCACTATTTTTTTGGGCAGAAATCATATGTTTTTTGGATGTAGATCTTGATTTTTAAAATCTTGATCTAGGAGTTTTGGTTCAAGATATAATTATATGTTTTTATATCTTGAATTATTAAATATTTTATCTTGGTTTCAGATCCAGATCATGTTCTACATATCATTATTGATCCTTCTCTTTGAAATTGGGTTTTATCCACTGTAAATCACTCATCGCCATTCATGAGGTAGGTTTTCTATAATTCAAATCCCAAAGTCTTAATTTCAATCATATGTATGCAACTGTTGAATTTCTGTTAGATTTTGAACAATTATGTTCTTGATATAATTAATTAATTGAATGTAATGTTCAATTTATGGATATTAGGATTAAAGATTTTTAATAATTAATTATTGACTTAATTAACAGAATATTGAATTGTTATTTGTAATAATTAATTGATGAATTAATTAGAGATATTTAATTTATTTTGATAGAACAATCAATTGATGAATTAATTAGGATTTGATTAAAGTCGAATGATTAATTGATGAAATAATTAATTGGATTACTATAGTTATTTAATTATTGACTAAAATGGCGAGATTGATGGGATTAATTAATTGATGAATTAATTAATTAATGTAATGTGATTATTTAATGTTTGAATTAAATTATAGGATTTATTGGATTAATTAATTGATAATTAATTATTGAATTTTATGTGATTATTTAATGGGGTTATTTAATGATTATGTAGGAAATATTTATTGATGAATTAATTAATAAAAGTATTATAGTTATTTACTTGTTGAATTAAATAATGGTATTTATACGATTAATTAATTGATGGATTACCTACGGAAAGTAATAGGGTTATGTAACAGTTGAATTAAAAAATGGGATTGATGGGATTAATTAATAGATGAATTGATTAATGACTCCATTATGATTACTTAATTGTTGAATTAAATAATCGGATTTATGGGATTAATTAATGGAAGTAATGTGATCATTTAATTGTTAAATTATATAATGGAATTTACTTGATCCATTAATTGGAGAATTAATTGGTGGGATTGAACAATTAATTGGGGGGGACCTCGGTATATGGTATGACCATAGGTGTATGGTGACCTCAGGGAGCTTTGTACATGGCTGCTATCGGCTAGGATGGTTATTTTTTGGTCATTTTGATGGACAATTTTAGACAGGGTTATTTATGGGCCTTCAGTCATTTAATATAGGTTTTCTTAACTTTTTGATAGGTCTGTAGACTTTCGTTTGTTTTTGGGTGGTGACTGGCCACTCCATTGATTTTGTGACATTTAATGTGTCACTTTCTCGGTCTTTGGTGTAATTTTATATTATATTTAATAAAATATTAGGGTCAGGAACACGTGGACATTAACATTACTAGTTATTGAGATTGTTGTGTTAATGAAATTGAATTAATTATATTATTTAATTGAGTAATTAATTAATTATGTCTTTTGTGTTCATCAAATTGAATGATTTATATAAATTAATTGGAAAATTAACTAATGAGTATTATTGTGTTAATTCCACTGAATGAGTTATATTAATTAATTTTATAATAATTTAATGATTATTTTTTTGGTGGATGCAATTAAATGAGTTATATTAATTAATTGACAAATTAATTAATGGGATTATTTTGTCAATAAAGTTTAGTGGGTTAGATTAATTATTTGGAGAATTAATTATTGTGGATTTTTTTGTTGATGTAATTAAATGAGTTAGATTAATTAATTAAAAAATTAATTATTGGGTGTTGTTGTATTATTGTAATTGAATGCATTTCATCAACTAATTAGTGAATTAATTAATGATTATTGTTATGCTGATACAATTGAATGAGTTAGGTTAATTAATTGGAAAATTAAATAGTGGTTATTATTGATATAATTAAATTAAATGAGTTTGATTAATTAATATGTTAATTAATTAATGAGTATTTTTTGTTAATTCAATTGAATAAATTATATTATATAGTTTGTGAATTGATTAATGGATTCTATTAAGATAATGTAATTAAATGAGTTAGATAAATTAACTCATGAATTAATTAATTTTCATTATTAAGCTGATGAAATTGAATGAATTTGATAATTAACTATTGGATTAATTTTGAGATATTGAGATTGTTAGTTGAGATAACTAATTTATGGATTAATTATGAGATATTGGGTTTTTGGATTTGACATTACTAATTGTAAAATTAATTATCAAATATTGAGGTCTTAGAATTATGATAATTAATTGTGGAATTAATTATGATGTATTGGGATTTGGAATGAGAATAATTATAAATGGAATTAATTATGGGATTTTGGGTATATGAATATAGATTAATTAATTGATGAATCAATTAATAGGGGTGACGTACATAATTAATTGGAAAAATAGTTTATGCTATTTATATTATTAGTTAATTTTTGAATTGAATAATAAAATTAAAGTCATTAATTAATTGTGGAATTAATTAATATTATTTGATTTGATTAGTTAATTGTTAAATAAACTAGATAATTGTATGTGATTAATTAGTTTTTGAATTAATTAATGAAATTTGATGTGATTATTTAATTATTAAATTAACTTATGGAATTTTTCTATTTAACAAATTATTGAATTAGTAATGGAATTTATGTGGATAATTAATTGTATGAATTAATTATGTGTTAATGAATGGTAATGTGGTCATTTGAATGTGAAGAATGAATTGTTATATGGTCATATAGTTATTAAATAAAGAATGGTAACATAGTAATTCTATTGTGCCTTAAGAATGGTAACATGGTCATTCTAATGTGTATTGTGTGAATTGTAAAATGGGAATTCAGCTATGAATGATATAATAGTTACAGTGGCATCTTCATATGCGATATTACCAGGGAATACATTGGGCACTATAATGATCCGAATCAAGAATTGAGATCTGATATCACTTGGGAATACTTTGAGCTATGGTATGATCCGAATAATGGATTTATGTATAAGTATCTACAAGAAAGAAGTGGTTTATGTGCATAAATAAAATTATTGGATAATGTGATAATTGTTTACTTATGCATTTCAATTATTATTTTTACAACTACATTCACTTTCTATTGATGGTATAATATTTTTGACCCCATTGGTGGTGTCTTAATGAGTTTTACTCACACTCTACATAGGATTCCTGATCGGTACCTGAATTTACATTGTGTTTTTTGGATAGATTAATTGAAATTGTCCTATGTAAAAGGGATGGTATGAGATGGAGTGTAGATGAGAGAAAAAGACACACATCGAGATCATATTGGGTGATTCATCAGTATGTTTATTTTGGGTTTCATTTTAATCAATTTACGCATAAATTTTCATGGAAGAATTTATACTTTAGATTCAAAATTTCATTTCCATTTTTTCTAGTATTGTGATACAGATTCTTTCTAGTTATGGATACATGTTATTCTTTAATTATTTCTGTTTTTCTATGTGTTTTGTACTCTAAAAAATAGGGTATAGTGTATCAATGAATGATATTAGACCCTCACTTTTATTTGATAGCCTCTGGCGCATGGGGATGGGTTCTTGAGGTCATCTAACAAACCAGTTTGGGGCATCAGTGTGTGGTACCTGGCCTAAGATATTACAAAGTAGTATTAGAGGTGTTTTTTATTTTTTTCTTACTATTTGTGAAAGTCAACCAAGAAAAAGGAAGTTTCAGGATTTTTTATGATATTTTTCATTGTAGTAGCTAGCCCATGTACGAGAATAACCCAATTAACAAGGTGAGGATTGTTGTTGTGGTTTTCCATTACAGTTTAAAATTATTTCACCTTGGTTAATTCAATTATTGAATGACATGATTATTGTTTCTAATTTTTGTTGATAATTTACTAGTGGCCCATTATGACATGATATATGAGTTTCGTACATCATTCTATTCACTCAGGATTATGTCGTAACATTCACCATTTTTGGCACACATTGGAAAATGATTTTTGGTTAAGTTGTTGAACTTGAACTATTTTTCCTTGCGTTTGAAATTGAATTTAAAATGTTCCTACAATGAAATGAATTTTAAATTGATGAAAAATTAGAATAAATGTGTGTGTAATGGGAAAATTTAATAATTAGAATGATTTTACACTTTTTTAACAATGACCAAGATGTTGAATGGTTCAGTGTAGTAATATTAACTCGGTATTAACTATGTAGCGTGATAAAGGGTGAAAGACTTGTTATGATTTTGTGTAAGTCCCTCTTGTTAATTGTTCTAATGTTTTTGTATCCAATAATTTCATTGGGGTGTGCACATCCGTCATCTTGAGGATGAAAGGCGTAGTTTTGTGGCTCCGCATCCAGATTTCCAAAGGCTGGCGACATCCGTCACTTTTTCCAGAACGTTTGGTCCTTGATCAAAATGGGATGATGGGATGTCGACTCTTACTTCAGTGGATTCCTCCTCAGAGATCGATACCTAGTCTGGGTCTCCCTTATAGATTTACGTCATTGTTTTTCAAACTCTTCCTAGTGTCATATCTTCATGGACACAAGTTAATTACACTTCATCTGTCGGGACATTCCAAATGGTCGGTCAGGGAAGCAACCTACGGCCATGGGAGTAGTCTCGTTGGACATAACCGGTGTGTCTGGATGCTGAAACAGTGGCATGTCTAAGATTCTTCACCTTTTTATAGGGCTCCTCAATGGAACAGAACCCCTAGGCATCCGATGTCTAATGCAAGGAATTAAATGCTATAGGAATCTGAGTTTTTCCTCAGTCCCCATGTTTAAAACAGGGTATGCTACATGTTTAATGTCCAGAAGAGATGGATCAGACTGATCAGAACACTGACTAGAGGGGAGCAGATGAGTGTAACCGCTAGAGGACACACTGATTAAGTTGGGTTATCATGACCTCACCAGGATGTGGCGACACGAGTAATAATCAAGATGGAAGATGGGGTGATGAGAAAAATGGGTGGTGAATGGGATGGAACTACTGTGAGGACGACGGTAACATTGGGCTTGAGTCTCATGGAGACTTCCTACGTATCCCTGTGGAAAGGAATCAATGTCTTCATTGTTCAGTAGGACAATGAGACGCCTGAGGAGGTGGCCCGTGAGAATGGATTCATGGATGGGGCCCAGAGGAAGTGTAATCTTTAGGTTGGGGCATGACCTTCTCGAGACACATAGGCTCGAGGGAATGGTCAGATGATGAGCTCGAATTGGGGTGTACACATAGTATAACAAATCGATGATGTTTATGAGTCTATTAATGGTTAGCAGCCTGGGTTGTCCTGAAGCCACTAGGAAGGACTAGAGATGTGGGTCCCAATGAAGGGTTTCACAAAAACTCAGTACAGAATAGGGGACGCAGTGGCTAAACACTAATCGTGATAGAACGGGTTACTGCTGATTGAGGGACACAACAGATTACCGCTGACTATGAGACACAACGGCCTACCGCTACATGGGGTTTACAATTTAATGTCATGCGGGATGAAGGTCAACTGATGTGAATAAAGACCTAGGTTCAAGATGGATGGTGTGCACGAACAGACATGAAGGGGGGTCAAAACAACTGGGTTATGGGATTAAACCTCAAGGTGGATTCCGGAATACCTATCCTTGTCAAGGATCAAAGACCAAATATTTCAGGTGGTGCAAGAAACGATGTGAAGGGGGTTAGAACTAATGGGTGGTAGGATTGAACCTCATGGAGGATTCTTACGTACCCTTCCATGGAAAGGATCAAAGACCACATAGTTCATGTACGGGTGTGGGGTTTACAATCTAGGCTACCCAAGGTGTTGGTGAACCAACATGAAGAAGTTTTCAATGACCAAGGTGGTGGGATTGAACCTCTTGGAGGATTCCTATATACCCAACCTTCTCAAGGATTTAATTCCTTATAGTTCAGGATATGCATGTAAGGATTACACTCTAGGCTTCCTGAGGTGTTTTTCATGGTTAGTGTTTGATATAAGCCTACGTGAGTCATGCTCGGTGAGAGAAACCTTATACAACAAAGTCCAGACGATCAAGTCACGAACGGTGGGTCCATGGGAAGTTGAATGGATCTTAAACGTAGTTAGCAGCCCAAAGAGGATATAGGGGATTACGCACGGTTCACAGCCTGGGGAGGTGGAAATTGGGACATACTCCAGGGTGGAGACCGGGGTGGTGACAAAGCCCAGCGGGATAGGGATTCTTCATGGAAGAGAGGAGGATCAACATTCAACATCATGCCCTTTGTTGGTGTTGGGAACCGGAAAATAAATTAGCATCAGCCGTGCTACCTCCAGCAAGAAAGGCTCGGGACATTCACCAAGGTTGTTTCCCTTCCCCGCGGATAGGTGTTGCCTCAACAAATGGTATCTCATTCCATGTGAGGAATATTTCACTCACATTGAGAAGAGCGGACTTACTAAATGTTTAATGTGGGGGACCCTTAATAGGATGCCTTGGGTGATGTCACAGTTTAACATTATGTGCTGAGGACGATGGTGCTTGTTAGTTTAACGTATTACAGCTCGGACAAGGTGGGGTTCACTCCACACCCCTAGGAGTAACATAACTAGTACCCTCTACACATTGGTGAAGAGAAGGGATAGGCAAAGCCGTGACTGAGGGGTGTCATGATGTGATCCCATTGGGGGTCCACGTTAGGGTGTCTATGTGAAGAAGAAATAGCTGTTAGAGTGCCCATGAAAAGAAGAATGAGGTGAAGTAATTCAATGGGCGTTATAGTTCATGGGACATTGAAATTTCTTCCTGAAAACCCAAAGGGATTCATGGGAAAAGGAGTTGTGGAGAAAAATGGGCCATATGTAAAAGCCTTGTGAAGCTCTTGTGCTCCATGTAGTGGAGGTGGTTCGTGAAGGGATGTTCTTCGAGAAGTGAAGTTGCCTAGGCTAGGCATGGGGCATAGGTGCATATGGTATGAGCATCGCGAAGTGGAAACATACTTTCAAAGCAATGCCTTGCGAAGTAGAGGGTGCCTCAGGACGCATGATGTCATGAAGCAATGTGTTTCACGAAGCACAGTGGCACTACCATAACATACAGGTCATATAGGTTTGGTGGGTGATTCATGAATCATAAATGATCTACGACAACCCGAGTCCGCTTGGGGACCTCCTTTCTTTGCAAAGGCCCATGGGCTTCAGGAATGACATCCCTCTCAGAAGAGAGGCTCAATTAATGCCAAGGGAGAGGCACTTCTCTAAGAAGAAGTACCTTGAAGAACTCGTGGTTCGTAGAGCAACAGGTGCTTCATAATTTGAGAGCTCAGAATGTGAAAGTTCAAGTGATCCATCCTTCGGGCTCAAGGGGATCCTAGTATTTATAGGCCAGAGGTGATATAAATCTGGGTTCGCTCAGGGAAAAGATGAAACGTGCCTCACTGTGGGTCGCGAACATTAAAGGGGTTTGCGGAGCCGTCCCGCCTCATTGGTTCGCTGTGGGTCGTGAATCTCAAAGTGATTCGCGGAACTATCCTTCATCCTTTCATCACAAAAGGTCTCGAACTTCAAATAATTTCACGGATTCATCCCTCATCCTTGCTTCACGGAAGTTTGCGAATTTCAAAGGGGTTCACGGAGCAGTCCCACCTTCTGGCTTTGCGGCAGGTCGCAAACATCATAGCTGTTCGCAGAGCCGACCCACCACCTTGCTTCGTGGTGGCTCATGAAGGGGGTCTCTTAGGACATCTTTTGGGCTCTGGGAGCTTCATGACCCTTCTTTGAAAGCCATTCCCCAATGCTTTCATGATGTTCTGTTTGCCATATATTTTGGCATCAACCAATTCCCCCCTCAGACTAGGATTCTAGTAGAAAACGATAATCCCAGTCTGAGGGTCCATCAGAAGAATTACATGGACCCCACATGGTGACCTCACGAAGGGGGATTGTGAAGGAGGCCCACGAAGTGGTGCGGTGATACACCGGCTGGATGTGATGTGAAGTCCATCTTTGATGAATGCGCTGTGAAGCACCTGGGGTCGCTACCTATAAATAGTGGGGATGAATTCTCTTTTATCATTTTATCTCCTACGTGATTTAAACATTTTGTGCTCTCGATTCGCAAAGATCCACATACTCTATGATCGCTCTCCATGAATCATGCCTTTTGGATCACGATGCAAAAAAAATCTTAAACATTGAGTTAGTGCACTCCACGACTTGTGTCTGAGGGTCAGTGAAAGGCTCTGTGATTCTGCTGTCCCGATCGTGCTCTATGAGCTGTCTCCGTGATCGATCTCTGTGATCAAGCTTCCCGATCCAATATGAAAATTATCTGAATTTTAAGGATAGGATGGCTCACCAAGAGGTCATCAGTGGGGTCCTTGCAGACTCTGCCCGGAGGGAAGAGATGTTGAACATATTTGGTCTGGGGGATTTGGTATGGAGCGACTCTAATTTTGATTCACTGGTGAATCTATTGTCCGAAAGCCAAAGGGACTACCTATTGTGCAAGAGTCATCATTTTCATGTATTTGGAATGAGGGATGACATCTTCATCCATGAACCAAGAAGAGATGATCCAACCTACTGGTTCAAGAGCACGTCGTTCCAGCACCAATGGTTCAGGGAGGCTAACGACCCTGCTCGGGAGGACATTATGCCCGTTACCGCTAATTATTTATACAAACTGCTGAACGACATTGATGGGAAAGAATTTTAGCCAACGACATCCCCTCCTCTGTCCCAAACAATCCTAATGGAGGCACTTAGGAACCCGAATATGGTATGGTCTGATGAGTGGGACCTGCGCCAAGGTGGAAAACATCATAGACGACAGTGCCTAGGCCTTCGGGGTAAGCACCTCATGTGAAGAATTCAAGGCAGAGCTGAGGAGAGTTGGTCCATATGAGGTGGCTCGGGCCTCCAAATTTCACATCTACTAGCTGAAGCAGTTGATGCCAAAGATGTTGAGATGATGGTCATCAGGGACCAATACCTTCCACCTACGTCACTGGGAGGATGGCATCAACGTATGGGACGTGCATCCGATCTTGGGGGTCCTGATACTGGGAGTGATGTATGAAAAATTACTCCATGCTATGGGTGTGTGGGAGGATACAGAGTAGATGTCACCATTTGTGATGGCGTTGATGAGACTGGTGCCGGGAGAGAATAAGGAAGATGTGAGAGACATCCACTTCAAACGGTGGTTCAAGCAATTTATGGACTTCCTGGAAAACAGATGGTTCTTTTTGAGGCATCAGACTTTCCAAAACAAAGCCCAATGAGGCAAAGGTAACTATTACTAGTTGTTCTTGGAGTACATCTAGTGGAAAACCTGGGTGTTCATCATTAGCACCAAGAGGGACCTAATAGTCAGGTTGGTGACATTCATTGTGGCTCTCATCCACGACTGAATATTACTGGTGAGAGACACAAACTCAAGTGTATAACCCAGCACAATCATCATGGCCTCCATGCTAGCGACCGAAGGGTGGCTGAATATTGGAATCATGATGCTCGCTAAGATGTTCAAAATGCTATGGCACATCAGTGAGGGGAATAGGCCACATAGGATAAGTGGGTCGTTCCACCTCTTGTACGAGTGGATAGCAGTCCACATTATAGGGGTTTATGAATACCCAAACCCTATTTCCCACCTGAAATAAAACTTTCTCCCATCCATCCAGATCTCTGGAAGATGATTTCTAGCCTAACTAACCATACCATCGGTATTAAATCGAGTGTGGAAGGTAGAAGAGTAAAAATTTCATATGTTCTGGATGCCAACATGGGCCTTCACGGGCGATGGCCAAGGGATATAAGATAACGGTTTCTATCTCCTGGCCATTAAAGGTGGAATCCTGGAGGTGAGGGTTGACCATGAGCCACTCTGGGAGGTGTATTCTCTGCATTGATTTTCCAAGAAATTTTGGTGTATGCAGCGACTGACACCCCATAATTTCCTAGGGGTGCGCCATGAAGAGCATCCATGCGTGATGAGGCAGATGTTGCTCATGTTCACTCGTGAGGATATAATGTTGTGGAATGAGATTCATCCTCCCACTACTACCTTCGGGTTGGTCAAGGAGAATTCCCAAAGTTGGGAGGCAGACTACTCAGGGGAAGTGCTAAAGTAGTCGACTGTGCGGGATGGTAACGATGGACTTCCCCATCCTCAAGGCCGAGGCCGAAAGGAGGAATGTACATCCTGTGGTATTAGGGTTTCTATGGAAATGAGGCACACACTGGTTGAGGTGGAGGTAGCGAAAGTGGATCCAGTGCCCCTAGAAGAAAAAATTTACCCAAAGAGGAGGCCACTGAGGGGATTCTATAGGATATCCACTCAGGCTCTGGGGAAGCAGCTGCGTCACATTGACTTGCCGGAGGATGCTGTCTTCTTAGAGGCCTATTATATCTACTAAGTCAAAAGATAGTTCTTTAGCCCTCCTTATATGTGGAAACACCTAAACCATATTAGGATGGATTTTTCGAGGATAGTCCCTATCAGGGCCGGCATTGTGGTTTCCCAGGAGGAGGCAAAGCAGTACCTGGAAGAGCTAGAGGACTTTGTGAAATCCCGGGGTCTCCCATGTCCAATGATCGATCACATCAAGGTTCTGATCGATCATACATTCCCACCACAATTGTTTGCTACTAAACTGAGAGAGAGCTTCCCTTTATCAGAATAATAAAACAAGTCCTCCTAGGGGGATGAGGCCAGTAGTGGGAACCCATTTGAGGAAGGAGAAGTTGGCGACCAAGGCTTAGAGCTTGAAGAATCCTCCGAGGCACATGAGGTAGATTCCAAAATCAACTCCCTAGGATCTGTCTCTAGACTCCTTTGGACCCTCCATTAACATTTAAACTATATAGGGAAGCCTAATTCAAAGAACCCATTTTCATACCACAGTGGATGCAGATGCGGGGCCTTCGGGATCCACACCTCTTGCTGAATGAATTTCTACAACTAGTGGGGCTAGGATGCCTGAGGTATCCCCTACGGAGCTTTTAGATATTCCAGAAATATACTGGGTGCAATGCCTCAGGGTCCCAATGGTGTCAACCCAAGAACAAGACCAAAAATTTCATCTCTGTATGTCTCTTCTACCAAATTCATGATTGTCACCCACTGAACATGTCAACTGATGTCCAAGCCCACTTTTTGTGTGAACAATTATTAAAATGGTGCGAGCCACCATAGAGAGGTTGGTCAGGGCTTCTGGAAACGTTCTTCCTAGATGAATGTCGGTGATCATGAAGGAGGATATCCAGACTGATCGAACTACATCACTCTCAATCACTGGTGGGACCGTCATCGGGGTTGTTACATAGATCATTGAGGTGGGATCCGATTATGAGGATCGATGGGATAGCCCAGTTCATTCTATGGTCGATCAAACACCATACGTGGACCCTACTGAAGAGTTCCTGAGGGCATTCCCCGCATATGTGCCTTCCTACCATGCTGAATGGGATGAAACAACCTTTGATGAAGAGGAAAACAAAATAATCCTTCACCGATCATGGATGTTGATTACGCGGTTCTTCAATAACACCCCCAAGAACTATGGTTGGATGAGATGGACAGACTTTTCTCACAACTACATGAACTGTGTGCTTGGGTAATGGATGTCTGGTGTCCCCACCTGCTCATTCGAGATATTAGGGTAGAGATGATTTAGGAATATGATAGTGGCCTTGGTGTGGACTGGGAGTGGTGGAAAGAAGTGAACAACAAGAGGATCCAGGAGGCTGAAGATGAGTTCCCACCACCGCTGAGTCTGAAGAATGAGCACTAAGCCACCATTAACGCGCAAATGGGGATGATATTGTGGTTGAAGTCCCAGATTCCAGAGGCCAAAGAGGGCCTGAGGTGAACCTCTGAGGAAATGACTTTCATCTGGTCCGACATAGAACATGCCCAGATTACAGCCGATGAATTACACCCTATCTCCACCAAGGAGGTGCAAGAACTGAATAGGATGTAGCAAATCATGGATTCCACAAGCCGGAGGGTTGCAGATCTGCAACTTTCTTTTGACTGTGTAAATCCTTCCATGGGAAGGGTAGACCCTCGGCGGCTATAAATATCACCAATCCTCTAACACACTTTCATATATTGATTTTTTGGATGCCAGGGCATGCATGAGCCCCATTATTAGTACTGGTTTTACCCACATCTTCTATATTTTCAAAACACCCCGTGATGAATCCCTAAGGTCACATGGGTCGAGCCCAATGTAAGAAACAAGGTATGATCGCTACTTTATTTCGTCTGAACATAAGAGTGCTAACCAAGATTCGAGAATCCAGGGTTTGAATAACCAACCCATATCTAAATAAAAAATGGGAAAGACCTGAACGGAGAATGAAGCTCTCAGAATAGTCAGATTACCGTTTTCCTAGTGTACTATTGCACAAGAATAGGGTGACACCAGGGGTGCTGGAATAAACTCGAACAGGGGGGAATGGAAGGTGTGAATCACAATACCCATGATCTGGAACACTGTAGATATGGCATGACAATTAATAATGACGGTTGACCGTGTTGGAGACACAATATCCAAATTTCGTTAGCCTTTAATGGGGACAAAAAATGGGGGCCGACCATTGACCGTGTTTGAAACACATGGCCTAAGTCAGAATGTTATCCATTAGTCTTCCAGAATGATAGCCCAGGATAGCAAGTTAGAAATAATATGTGATTCCATACTATTAGGGGGTTCCTCAGAACATGAAATAGGGAAAGGATCTGAATAAAGGGCACACAAAGCGTGGAGAGTGGAGTGATGGGTTTGTTTAAGTGGAGTCCAACACTCTTGAAATTATGCCACCATGGTGGGAATGCATTAGATGGGTACATCAGTCTGATCAGGGATAAAACATAATTCCAAACAGGACTTCTCTAATGAGGAACCTATCAGCTACCAATTTTATCATGGGGTATCTCGAACTTGTTTAGTGTAAAGTTGCAATTTCACAGTTCCCCAAAAGAGCACATGTTAAGGTACTAGAAAAAAAGGGTGGAACATGAATCATGATTATTAGGTCTAGACTAGGATACAAGAATTTTTGGGGGTTACTATGTATCCCACGAGAATGGGAATCAAGCCAAACATAGTTCATGGGGCACGATGTGGTCAGAGACCAACACTGATAGGGAGAATCCTCTCTGGAAACTAATGCCCCCCATGATTAACATAGGGAATCTTATACTTGTTTAGGGTATAACCTCAATTTAGTGTCATGCTTTGAGGACATATGGACTCACATAGTTTAACGTCCTATGATGGGACTTGGAATGAATGTGAAGATCCCAGGAAGAGAGTATGTGCTGTGGTGGCTATAAACCCAATGTGAAGGAATACTTGGAGTCCAGATCACACCATGTATCCCTGGAGGAAACACTTCAGGTCAGGGAACAAGAGTGAAAATTAGGCTAGACCCAAAGAGAAGTGGTCAAGCATTCCTACGTACCCTATGAAAATGAGAATAATGACATACGTAGTTCTAAGAGTGCAGTTTAACATCATGATGGATGAGGAAAGGTGTTTGTGGCATGGCTACACTAGTACACATCCTAATAGAACTACTCAGCCCACGTGAGTCGTGCTCGATTTGGGAAACAAGAAGTAGTGATGGTACATTCTAGCTCAGGGATCCACATGTTAGGGAAGATGGGAAAATAGTTTAATGACGTCCCAATAAGACTGACCTACCTATATAACACACCTAAATGTGCGTTGGAGTAAAGCCGAGTATGTTGGAATTCCACTTGAACATATGGAAGTAGAAATATGTGAATCTTGATGCGTGAGATCTAGACCAAAATGATGGTGGTTTAATGATACGTAATAACCATTGTCCTTGTTTAAAACATAGTATCCATATCATGATTTATGAATGGGGTAGACAAGTGAAGGCCTACCAATGACCATGTTCGAATCACAGGACCTGTCACAAATGTCACCCGAGATCTTACGTTGGCCCGAGATGGTACGTGAATCGAGGCCGCATGGGACCAGGCCCTGAAGTGGGTCCCTTCAACTGTGGAAGAGGATAACGATCAAAATAAAGGGACAATTAATCTCGGACATGGAATGAGGGGAATCACCCCATGAAATTTCCACTCTTCAGGCTCTTTGTCGAAACACATTTGAATATGACTATAAGGCGTAGTAAATAGAGGGAGTCAGGTCCCTTCCCAAGGACAAGGGTCCTAGGGTCTCACACATCTAGAATAAGTTCATGGGGTGGACCATTAAGGGGGATTGATTTAATATACTATGCGTAGGGCGGAGAAACATCCAATCATGGTGCACATTTCCCATAGGGGGATCTTAGTTTGGGGTCATAGAACTCAGACCATGCTGGGAAAAGATATGTGAATCACATGGTGCGGATGTTGAAAAACCTGACATGAATTAGAACCTAAGAGGTTCTCTCCACACCATATGTTCCCAAATGAGTTCTGGCCAAGGGGCCAAAAAAGAAAGGATATGATTTGTGGATTCCTGAGGCTGGACCCAGAGACAAAAAATGCCAGTGTGCTCCTAAAAATCCGATGATGAAGGTAATCAAGCCATATGTAGTTCTGGAAGATTTCATTTAGTTTAACATCTTACAGTGAGGACGTTTAGTGGTCTTAGTTTGTGGTCATAGATCCCGGACCTTGGATGGTATGAAACACAGGAAACACATTGTTGGTTATTATAAAACCCGACGTGAATGAGATCCTGGGGTTTCGACCAAGTGTTTCGTGGGAAGATTTGAGGACGAGGGGCCGAAAATAATAGTTATGTTGGGCTCGAGGAAAAGTGCACGGGTGTTCGTACATACCCCATGTGAATGAGGATCAATCCAATCATAGCTCATAAAATGGAATGGTGGGATACCTGTGTCAGGTATAATAAGTGTTGGGAAAAAATCCCTCAAGGTATCATTGAAGCATTTTTGAGGTGATTGTGTTTGTTGACAAAGTGGACATCTGAGTAGTGGTTGTTGACAAAGCAAAACAATGACATACAAATTTGTTGACAAAGAGGATTTCATGGTGGAATGTCAAGTTCAAGAGCTGAGTTCAACGATCCATGATTGATTCAAGAACGTTGATAAAAGGAATGGATGATCTGGAGGCGGTACAAAAGAACAGATACAAGGTGGTGGCGTTTTCCAGTGTTTGCCAAATTTTAGGGCCTGAAAATCAGTAAATGAAGAAAAGTGTTTTTGTTAAAATAACTTGCACACCGAGGACTTGGAGTATAGGAAACTTGCGCACCATATGTTTTTCAAGATCAGAAGATCAAAATATGGCTAAGGAAAAATGTTCGCGCAAGTTTGGGAGTTGGTCGCGCAAGTGTCTTAAATGACAGGGGACTTGCGTGCCGAAACTGGGTCGCGTAGGTGACTTGCGAGCCATCGCGCAGGGTGTTCAGATTGCCTATCAATACTGGACCACCCCTCCTCATTCTGAACGGAGTTCAACATTTTGAGAAATCAGAGCTCCCATCGCACAAGTGTGGTGGTCGCGCAGGTGAATTTGCATGCCAGTAGTTGAAGTTGTGCGCCGGTGTTAGAAGTTGCATGCTGGTTGAGAGTTGCGCGTCAATATTGGTTTGGGTGTAAAAATAATAGATTCGTGAAAGATTGCAGTTGAAGAAGCTTGAGTCGCGCAAGTGTATGAGGAGGACTTGTGCGCCCGTTGTGACGTGCGCGCCGATACTTCCGCGCCAAGATTGACTTGCGCGCCAAGAAAGTTTTGTTCTAGCATTTATTCTCGGAGTGCGTGGAAGCTGGTACGTTGCCCGATACCATCGGTGCAAAGAGATATTCATCTAAGGGTGAAAGTTGTAATTCAAAAGAGCATCTACACACAGAGGATGATGCATTCATTCATGCAAATAAAGTGACCTACAGGTCTATAAACTTTGAGTGGATTCCTTCCAAGAGTAGTGAGCTTAGGAAGAGGAAGAAGGAGATCCTCTCCACCAGCAGTGAGCTAGAGAGAGAGAGAAATAGGGAGTGACCCTTGGGAACGTAGTGAGCTGACCCTAAACTTGTAAAGGTAGTGATCCTGGGCTTAGAAGTGATCTAGCCCGAACCTGGTAATCCACAGCTAGTGAATATTAGTGGAATTTGGTACGACCAGCAACTTGTCGGCGTATGCTCCTTGGACGTAGCCCTTTGCGGTGAACCAAGTAAAATTGCAGTGTCATGTGCTTGCTTTTCTTTCTGTTTATATTATGCAGCAGGAAAGAGAGAGAAGAGTGTTTTTCTTAACAGCAACACAAGATCAGAACGGGCGTTAATTTTTAATTAGTCATACCCTGATTCACCCCCCCCCCCTCAGGGTATTCATCCTAGTGGACCTAACAATTGGTATCAGAGGGAACAGTTGACAGTTGTTCTTCTCTTAAATGGAGGTCACTATTCATAAAGGGATTCCGATCTTCGACGGATATAATTTTCAGATATGGAAGAATCAGATGCAACACTATTTCCGATCCTTGGGAATGGATTTGTTTTCAGAAGCTATGCATGGTATCACAGCTGATATTAATATTGGTGATTTATCAGAAGCCGAGCATAGAGAGTTGGATGCTGATTCCAAAGCAATTAATGCCTTAAGGGGAGCCCTTTTGAATCCCATCTATACGAAGGTGATTTCATGCAAAACTTCACATGTCATGTGGGAAAAGTTTTTGAATATATATGAAGGGGACACAGAAGTTAGAGAGGCAAAGCTGCAGGTGTTGTGGATCAAATATGAAGATCTGAAAATGAACCCGAATGAGTCTGTTGACGCATTCTTTGACAGGGTAAACATTGTTGTGGAAGATATGCAAGGTCTTGGAGAAGTCATTGAAGACATAAAGATTGCAAAGTGCATCTTGAGGAAACTTTCACCTCGGTTCAATCCAAAAGTTTCATTACTAGAAGATAAAGATCCAAAAGAGCTGACATTGGACAATTTGCACAGTACCTTGGTTGCATATGAAATGAGGAACAATGATAATGAGGCTGTGGAAAAGGGGAAGTCAAAAGAGGTGTAATTTAAGGCCATGAATAAGCTCACCATTGAAGATTATAATGAAGAAGAAGAGAGAGATGAGGTGATGTCATTACTTTCTTCAAATCTACAAAGAGGAAGAGGAAAGTTTAAAGGAAAACTTCCACTAGCAGGCTTTAGATGTGGAAAGGTTGGTCATCTTGTGGCAAGATTCCCCAAGAAGTTTCAAGATGATTATGATGATGATGACTTTGAAATTTCCAAGAAGAAGACTTCATCTTTTGTGAAAGGGAAGAAGGAATTGAAGAGAAATTTCTACAAGAAAAAGAATCTTCTTTTACAAGAATTCGAAAGCTCAGATGAGTCTGAGGATGAAGAAGTTGAGGAAATAGAAAATTCTAGAGATCGTGGGGTAAATGCCTTAGTGGAAATTGTTGGTAGGTCTCAAAAGGGAGAAGAGGCTGATGCTAAAGAAGAAGAAGAAATTGAAGGGAGAGTTGATATGGAAGCTGAATTGGAAGCGGCTCTTGAGGAGATAAATGTTTGGAGAGCCAAAACTAAGAAAGACAATAAAGTGGTTCGTGATGCCAAACTCTATATGCAACAACAGGATGAAGAAAAGTTTGAGCTGTTAGAAGAAATTGAAAGACTAAAATCCTCAACACCGAAGAGCTCAGAAAATATTGTTGAGTATAAGCTTAAAATTGAGGAACAAAAGAAGGAAATTGATTGTTTGACTAACACAGGAAAGGAGAAGGTTAGACGTATCAAAGAGATTGAAGAAGAAGTGGTTAGTCTGTGACAAAAAAATAAGGATCAAGAAAAACTCGTGACCCCCAATGTGATATCAGAAAAGCAGGCCATACAGAAGACAGAGAAGATGAAAGAGGATCCTAGAAGTTCAGCAGGAAAGAAGCCGCAATTGAGCTCAGAAGTTAAGTCTGATTCATGGCTTAATCAGAAACAAAAATATGTGGCAGTTGAAGTCAGACTGCAAGCAACCGTCCTGAGATTGAAGGTGGATTTGGGCACAAAGAAGAATCTGAATATTCAGAGATCCCAAGGGGGAAAACGTACTGTTGAAGTAACATGAACGAATGAACCTTATATCAGGTGTTATTGTTGTGTAATGATGGGACATTCATAGTATGTATGTTCCATAGCCAAAAGATATCGATGGGAAGAAGAACAGAGATTGCGGCCAAACAAAGAACAAATTTCCAGAACATATTTCAAAGGATAGTATTTTTGGTGCGTAGGATTTGGGCATATAGCTAGGTACTGTACTTCGACCATTCAGAGAAATGTGCCAAAGAAGAATCAAAACGTTCGCAAGCAGCAGGTCAATAAACTGATAGGTGGGTTAAAAATGCAGAATAGATTTTCATCTTTGCAAGATGAGGCTGGTCCATCATACTCTGAGAAAGAAGAGAAGTCTCAATCCATGACGAGTGTGAAAGAAAAAGTATGGACCAAGAAGAAGAAAAATGAGAATGTCGTTGTGGTTGAGATTGCCCTTAAAGCATCAGATCAATCTAGTGTTTGGATCCTTGATAGTGGTTGCACATCCCACATGACAGGTAATAAGGATCTTGTTACAGGAATAAAATATGACAAAGAAAGATTTGTCAAATTTAGAAATGATGAAGGCCTGGAGATTATTGGCTCAGGGAAAGCCATGTTTGGGGGCAAAGAGATGAGACGTGCTGATGTCTTGGTAGTAGAGGCTCTCAGTCATAACATACTCAGTCTGAGTCAACTATGTGACTCTAGTCACTCTATCCGATTTACCAAGAAGATGTGTGTTGTGAAAGGAAAAGATGGAGCAGCTGTTCTTTAGGGAAACAGGTCAAAGGAGAATCTCTACATTGTAAGTGGGGAAGAAGATACATGTCTCTTATCCAGAGAAGAAGAAAACTAGTTGTGGCATAAGCGACTTGGTCGTCTATGCCATCCATCGATGGAGGATCTTGTAAAGTGTGATGCGGTTAGAGACCTTCCCAAACTATCATGTGATCGCACTCATACGTGTGATGCTTTCCAACAAGGGAAGATCATCAGAAAGACATACAGGCCAAAGGAACAGAAATCAACTAGAGTGCTCGAACTGGTTCATGCTGATGTATGTGGACCTATCTCACCACGAGCTATAAATGGGCAAAGGTATTATGTTCTTTTCATTGATGATTATAGGATAATGGCATGGGTATTCATCATTACCCACAAGATAGAGGTGTTTTGTTGTATAAAGAAGTATAAGAGGGAATCAGAAAATATGCTTGGGCAGAAAATCCTGAAATTTCGTACTAATAACGGTATAGAATTTACAAATAGTCAGGTTGAAAACTATCTCGAGAAACATGGGATAAGGCATCAAGTATCATCAGTAAGAACTCCCCAATAGAATGGAGTGGTTGAAAGAAGAAATTGGATCATCAATAACATGGCTAGAACAATGCTTATTGATAAGGACCAACCAGAGAAATTTTGGAAGGAAGCAGTTTTAACATCGGTCAATGTTTCAAATAGGTCTCTGTTGTGTCCGAAGCAAGGGAAGACTCTGTATTAACTATGGTACGGAAAGAAGCCAACTTTGAAATACTTTCAAATCTTTGGAAGTAAGTGTTTCATTCTCAACAAATAAAATCATAGGATGTTTGAGGCATGAGGAGATGAAGGGATATTCCTTGGCTACTCAGGGAAAAGCAAAGCATATAAATGCTTCAAAACAAGCTGGGAAAAATCATTGAGAGCAATGATGTCACTATAGTAGAAAATGAACAGAATACTCAATGACCCAGTGAATAGTTCTTGGATGAAAGTGATGATGAGGAAAGAAACACATGGGTAGCAGAAGTTGCAGAGGCTGACTCAGAAGAAGATACTGTTGATTAACAAGAATGTGTCAAGTCTATATCTGCAAGGAAGCCAAAGAGTCGAGCTGAAATTGATAGGAAGAATATCATTGGTGATCAGATAGCACCAGTTCAGACTCAAAGAATGAAGTCATTATAGCAGACATCGTTTTTATCTCAGGTGGAGCCGAAATGTTTTTCTGATGCAGCTGAAGATGAAAACTGGGATCAAGCTATGAATGAAGAGCTTGATCAGATTGAGAAGAACCAGACATGGGAGATTGTTTCGAGACCAGCAGACAAGAAAGTCATTGGTACTAAATGGGTCTATCGAAACAAGATGAATGAATATGGAACAGTGATTCAAAACAAATAACGACTAGTATGCAAGGGTTACTCCCAAATCGAAGGAATATATGTTGATGAGACATTTTCACTAGTTGCAAGGCTGGAGACAATCATATTATTCTTGGCCATAGTAGTGAAAAGAAAGTTTAAAGTGTTACAGATGGATGTCAAATCCACGTTCTTGAATGGGGTTCTGGAAGAAGAGGTGTACATTGAGCAGCCAGATGGTTTTCTCATTCATGAAGATGAGAACAATGTTTGCAGGATGAAGAAGGCATTTTATGGGATGAAACAAGCACCCCGACCATGGTACTCAAGGCTTGATCAGTATTTGAAGAAGCATGGTTTTCAGCGTGGAGGAGTTGATTACAATATCTATTTTAGTAATGAATGTAATCAACGGATGATGGTGCTGGTTTATGTTGACGACATAATATTCGACGGATCAGATGAAGCTCAATGCAGACAGTTCTCTGAATTCATGAAAAATGATTTTGAAATGTCAATGATTAGAGAGCTAACATTTTCCTTGGTTTACATGTGACACAAGGAAGTCATGTCACTTTTATTTCTCAATCCAAATATGCCAAGGTGGTTCTAAGAAGGCTTGGAATGGATAATTCCAAGGAGATGAAGACTCTGATTTCTACCCGGATGAGATTATCCAAAGATGAGGATGGCAAGGCAGTTAATATCACAAAATATAGGCAAATTATCAGAAGTCTGTTGTAATTGACCGCGATAAGGCCTGATATTGTTTTCGCCATATGCCAAGCAGCGAGATATCAAAGGAATCCCAAGGAAAGTCACATGCTCGCAGTGAAAAGAATAATTTGTTATATCAAGGGTACAATGGACATCGGTCTGACTTATAACGACAAGTCTCAGACAGAATTATTGGGATATACTAATTCGTACTGGGCCGGTTCAGCAGATGACAGGAAATCAACATTTAGAGGTGCATTTTATCTTGGAGGACTATGTATTGCTTGGTTGAGCAAGAAGCAGGATTTCATTTCATTAAGCACCGCAGAAGCTGAGTATATTGCGGCCACTCAAGAATGCACACATTTATTGTGGATGAAGCAGCAGCTTGAAGACATGGGAGTTGAAGTGAAGTCTCCGATCGGAATCCAGTGTGACAACTCAAGTGCTATAAATCTTAGCAAAAATCATGTCCATCATTCTAGGACAAAGCACATTGAGATAAAGTATCATTTCATCAAGGAGAAGGTTGATAAGGGCATCGTGAAGTTGGAGTATGTGCCTACGGAGTTACATGTTGCAGGTATTCTGACAAAGGCCTTACCCAAGGAAGCTTTTGAGAGGCATCGACTGGCTCTGGGAGTTTAGTCGATTTCCTGCACTTGAAATAGTGTAGATGTGAAACCACTACCCCCTCTCCCCGAGGTATGATGTGTTTTCCCTAATGTCCTAATATGTGTTCTCTACTATGTTACAGAATACAAAGGAGTGACCTTTGGGTTTGTTGACAATGGGGGAGAAAATAGTGTTTGTTCAAGGCGGAGACAATGCGGCTTTACGAGAAATCATGGTAGATACAGGGAGAAGCTGTCCAGTGGAGCAGCCAGATAGGGGGAGACATGAGAAAGGGGGAGTATATTAAATCTGATGATGCTATAAGTGATCGATCAAATAATAGATATCACGACAGTTGAGGATCGTGATAAAAGCAGAAGAGTGGTTTTAGAGAGTGATAAGATTATTTCCAAACCAAACATTGGTCATCCAACAAGCCCATCTACAATTGGTATCAGTTTATTACAAATTGGTATCAGTTTGGTGTAAACAGTGGATGTCAGAAATAAAGTGATTCATTGATGAACTATTCATTTACTCTTGTCTCTCACGCCGAGCATTGCTCATTGGGCTTAGATTATGTGTTGAGTAAATCCTTGATCGCTATCAGAATCGCAATGAGGAGAATGGAGGCTGAAGAATCAATGGCGTATCATTGTTTTGGAAGAGTTCTCAACAAACCCAAAGGGGGAGATTGTTGGGAAAAAAACCTTCAAGGTATCATTGAAGCATTTTTGAGGTGATTGTGTTTGTTGACTAAGTGGACATCTGAGTAGTGGTTGTTGACAAAGAAAAACAATGACATACAAATTTGTTGACAAAGAGGATTTCATGGTGGAATGTTGAGTTCAAGAGCTGAGGTCAACTATCCATGATTGATTCATGAACGTCGATAAAAGGAATGGATGATCTGGAGGTGGTACAAAAGAACAAATACAAGGTGGTACCATTTTCCAGTGTTTTCCAAATTTTAGGGCCTGAAAATCAGCAAATGAAGAAAAGTGTTTTTGGAAAAAGGACTTGCGCGCCGAGGACTTGGAGTATAGGAAACTTGCATGACATATGTTTTTCAAGATCAGAAGATCAAAATATGGCTAAGGAAAAAGGTTCGCGCAAGTTTGGGAGTTGTTCAGCCAAGTGTCTAAAATGACAGGGAATTGCGCGCCGAAACTGGGTCGGGCAGGTGACTTGTGCGCAATCGTGCAGGGTGGTCAGATTGCCTATAAATACTGCACCACCCCTCCTCATTCTGAATGGAGTTCAACATTTTGAGAAATCAGCGCTCCCATCGCACAGGTGTGGTGGTCGCGCAAGTGGTGAGTGTGGGTCGCGCAGGTCAATTTGCGTGCCAGTAGTTGAAGTTGTGCGCCGGTGTTAGAAGTTGCGCGCCGGTTGGGAGTTGCGCGTCAATATTGGTTTGGGCGTAAAAGGAAGAGATTCACGCAAGTTTGGAGTTGAAGAATCTTGAGTCGCGCAAGTGTATGAGGAGGACTTGAGCGCCCGTTGTGACGTGCATGCCGAAACTTCCGCGCCAAGATTGACTTGTGCGCCAAGTAAGTTTTTGTTCCCGCAGTGATTCTCGGAGTGTGTGGAAGCTGGTACTTTGCCCGATACCTTCAGTACAAAGAGATATTCATCTAAGGGTGAATGTTGTACTTCAACCGAGCATCTACACATAGAGGATGATGCATTAATTCATGCAAATGAAGAGACCTACAGGTCTATAAACTGTGTGTGGATTCCTTCCAAGAGCAGTGAGCTTAGGAAGAGGAATAAGGAGATCCTCTCCACCAGCAGTGAGCCAGAGAGAGAGAGAAACAGGGAGTGACCCTTGGGAAAGCAGTGAGCTGACCCTAAACTTGTAAAGGCAGTGAGCCTAGGCTTAGAAGTGATCTAGCCCGAATATGTTAATCCACAGCTAGTGAATATTAGTAGAATTTGGTACGACCGGAAAATTGTCGGCGTATGCTCCTTGGACGTAGCCCTTTGCGGTGAACCAAGTAAAATTGCAGTGTCATGTGCTTGCTTTTCTTTCTGTTTATATTATGCAACAGGAAAGAGAGAGAAGAGTGTTTTGCTTAACAGCAACACAAGATCATAACGGGCGTTAATTTTTAATTAGTCATACCCTGATTCACCCACCCTCTCAGGGTATTTATCCTAGTGGACCTAAAAATAAGGTTGTGCGGGTCTGGCCCATACAGAAAAGGATGCGTTATTTGATGGATCATATTTCCCTTAGGATGAATGACTGTTTTTTTGTGTAGCGATGGACCAAGGATATAAAGTCTATGAATCACCACAAAAATCAAGATGTGTGATGGTGTTGAAAAATGGTATGGTGCATGACCAACACCAAACATGATGCCTCGTCGAGTGAGGATATCATGGTGCATCTTTGTTTTTCATCATGCGATAAGGACGATAATGTGATAGTTTTGGGTCATGTGATGGGACCAACCATGCATTTTTAATATTGTGTAGGATGTACGCAACAGTTTATAGTCATGTGGGACTAAGAACCATAGTTTAAAATCATATGAGTAGGAGGTTCACACCATGCCATGTGTGATTCTGGGAAATATACATCGGGTCAAGGGGCCAAAAAGGTTAGAGGATATGGGGCAAGAGAAACTAGCTCCCAATTGAGCTAGACCCGAAGATGAGATGTCTGGGTGTCCCTACGTATACCATGAGAATGGGAATCTAGAAACACATAGTTCTTGAAGGTGCCTTTTAGCATCATGTGGGACAACATACAGTTTAATGTCATGTGGGATAGGAAGTAGTGGGGACAACTCAATGAACGTTATCTATGAGGTTCAGATAATGCAAACCCAATGTGAATGAGGACGTAATCCCATACCATGCCACACAGTCCTGTAGGATTGAAATCCCTGATGAACAAATAGAAGGGATAAATTTGTCGAAATCGAGCTACAACCAAATAGAAGATGACTTGGTGTTCCTACATATCCCATGGGAATTGGTATCAAGCCGTACGTAGTTCTAAAAGAGATCTTAGTTTATGGTCTTTGATCTCGGACCATAGAGGAGAAAAAACATTCCAAGTAAGTGAGGACCTCAACCCGATCCCTAAGCCCATGTGAGTAAAACTCGGTGTGGGAAACATGTACGAAAGAGGTTTGTTGTAATACTTAGAATGCACACCAATGGGAAATCGGTACAGAGCCCTGAATGACACCCTTACCGTGGCTTTTATCTTCCTAATGTGCAGATGCAAACTGAGCAATAATACTTAGAGTTTCGAGGTTATAAATGGAAATGATGAGGTGGAGAAGGATTTGAATCATATAACCAACTTTCAAGGCATGAATGGGATAGCATGATGATGGAGGATAACAATTGACTGTGTTCAAAACACATCATCCATATCATGTTGGCCTGGAATGGGAACAATAAAAGATCATAGACTACTGAAAAAAATATCAATGCGAGACTTGTATCAATTGGTTTCTCGAAACCCTTCAGGATGTTAGCCCATAAGGGTAGGAGGGCCCTTGGTACGAGCATACATGACATTCAGGGGTCCCTTTGGATGTGAAAGGTGATGAAATCCCTAATGAAGGGGATCACTAATCTTGAGAAATGGGTGAATCCATATCTGGGTAGAATCCAAAATTCTAGTCGTTAAACCAGAGTACCATTGGGAACATTGGTTAATCATTGAAAATGATTTAGGGGCACATCATGAGAGTGTCCGATTTGGAAAGATGAGTATAGAACAAGGGGATGGAGAACTGTCATGAGAAGGAGGTAAATGGAATGGTTGTTACAAAAACTGGCATGAATGAGGACATAATCCCATACCACACCTTGTACTCCTCTCCCTGGGGGAATACATAAAAAGGGTCCAAGATGAGGCTGGAACCAAAGACTAAATGTCCAGTTAGTCTTATATATCTCATAAGGATGGGAATCAAGCCATACGTAGTTCTAGAGGAGGACAAGGATAGGGATAGGAAACTGTCACGACCCATTCTCAGGCCCCGTGCTGTGACTACCACAAGCCCACAATCAATAGGACAGGGGCTGGAGACTAGCACCAAAGGCGTAAATCCCGATAAAAGGGAATTCATTTCCTTTATAGATGTAAAAAACACAACGGAGTACAAAACAGAAGTAAACACTATGTAATATTGAATAAAAAAGTAAGTGCGGAAATGTAAATGGGCCAGTATACAAACTCAACTGTAAAGTATAGTTCAACTAAAAAGCTAGTACAACTGCAGTAATGTATAATAGAAACTACTAAGTCTTCCTCTTGGAATCCCAAATAAAGGGTGGGTACAAATGGTCTCCTTAGCACCTCAGGTCCATCTGTCTGCTCCATGTACGTCTCATCAAGTGGTCCACCTCTGGGTACCTTCCAGATCCACAAGTCTCTACCGAGATCAGTGTTGTCCGTCTTCTACATCCATCATAACGTAGTGATGGCAACGCCCATGCATGGGTGTGTATAACGATACTCGGTAGGGACCCTGAGACCTGCATGGTCTCACAATATCCACTCAGGATAAACAATATGTAAGATACAAAACACGGTGCATCAAGAAAACCTACATAGTTATATTCCCATACATATACCTAAATCTTCAATCCAGTTTCGCTCCAAATATTGAGGTCAAGCACAACCCAGTCCACATAGGAATGAAGTCAATCACATCGATGATAATGATTGGGTGTCTAGATTCAGCTCACACAGGTATACATCCTTCGTATAGTAATAGATATGATTAGATGTGGTCATTGATCCATCTAAGTTGTCGGACCCACGAAGGATACTAGGCCAGATAAGTTGTTGGGCCCATGTAGGATACTAGACCAGCTACTCTATTAGACCTACATAGGATACTAGAACAGAAGTCAAACAGTCAGACCCACTTAGGAAACAAGTACATTAGTAATCACTATTGAACCCACAGAGTTTTCCATTACAATAGTCACTGTCGTCGAACCCATGGAGGATTCCAGTACGATTGTCGTCATCATCAAACCCATGGTGGATTCTAGTACAGTAGTCGTTGCAGTCGCAGCCAGATCTAGGAATCCTGCATTCAGCACGCTCTATTACGGGAGGTTCCGCTCTTTGAGCCAAAGGGTCGATACATCATCTACCATGATGCCAGAGTTGATGTATCCCAAAGTTCCATCACATGAAAAGTAACCCAACACGATAGACAACGCGTCAATCAGACTCTCATTCTGAGATTTATTGTCTTTTCCGTTCTAGGGGTCCAGTTGATATTACACTCGTTCCAAACCCGACCATTTTCCAAAGACATCCAGAACTCACTTAGAGTATCCCAAAAGGACCGTTTCATGTAAGGGTCCCAGTGACACAGATGGCGCTTCAATACGACGCACAGTTGAGAAGTTATTCTCACATAAGCATAACAGGCCTGGCCCGTGAAGCCTCGCGGCTGATTGGTCGGGTGGACCCAGTTTTGGCAGATCAGACCCGACTAGTGTCGGACCGGCCCGGTGAAGTGCAGGCCAGACCCAAAGGGGTGCAGCCCAGCCTGACGGGGCATGTCCTGGCCTGGTGCGGCGCCGCCTGGCCCGGTGCGGCGCAGCCCGGCCTGGCTCGGCCCGGCCTGGCTCGCCGCATCTCGGCCCGGCGGGACGTGCGATGCAAGGGGGGGTCGACTTCGTGAATAGGCGGTGCCGAGCTGCGCCGTCCTCCTGCCCGGCCGGCTTCTCCAGCATGAGCAGCCCACTTGGGCAGGCTGTTGTCCATCGCACACGGTGCCAGGCGGTGCCACGGCCACCTCCAACCCAGCTGGATGATGAGCCAGACAGTTCACCCACCGAAGCGGCCCCCGGAATGCGATCAGCGGACATCCGCAGCACGGAACCCCTTGTGACGCCACAGTCTCTTCAGTCTGACCTGCTTTATCCAACTGGTTCTTCGTCGGCGGAGTAGGCCATGATAGTGGGTCACGGTCATTCCCTCTTCGCGCGACACCCGGTTCCATAGTCCTCTTCGGTCGCTACCACCTCTTCCATCCCCATCTCCATCGAAATAAAACGAGGATCAACGGAGGGTTGTCAGGCTGTGTTCGTTCATCCCACGCCTCCACATTAGGCAATATCAAAAATACGAAGATAAAACATGGTTTCAATAAGGGATGAAGAATGATTTTATTAAATTAAAATTGAAACAAACACCCTCCCTTGATTAACGTTCATTCATCGACGAGCCGCGGAAGACGAGCGTCGTGGTGGTCTGGTGTCGCGAATGACTGCAACGTTCCATCAACGTTGGAGGATGAGGGAGGTAGGTAGCGTTCTTGTGGCATCACCTCCTTCCTTGACCCTGTTGAATTAGTAGATGAAGGTGATCGTGCCCCTCGCATTCTTCATCAGAGTTGTTCACCATTGATGAACGATGTTCTTCGTCGAAAGAAAAACACTATTCTTCCCTTGAGCTCTCCCAAAATTCCCCCAACATAATGAGTGATAAAATAAAATAATAGCTAAGGATATTATTTTATTCACAAATGTAATTCAAAATTCGAACAATTTAATTAATTAATTGAAGAGTTCAATTAATTTATTAAAAAGTGTTGGAAAATATTAAAGAGAGAGAGAGAGTGAGGTGAAGAGATCACATCCATTAAGGGGGAGTTGTCAAATTAATTAAAGGGGGGTGTTAATGGAGTGTTGAGGGGAGGTAATAAGTTAGGGCCCTTGTGGGTCCCACCTCACAAATATCCTCTCATGAGAGGTTATGTGGGTGTGGGCCCCACCAATAGCTTCCCCTTGTAGGATATAACTACCCAAGATAAATAAAATTGTTCACAAAAGTTTTATTTAAATTTTCTATTAAACCCCCAAAATTAACTTCTCCTCCCGAGAAAACACAACGGGGGTAAATGTCCCCTTAAGCGAATACCGGTGCTACGAGTTCATCGGTGCCCTCAGATTTCAATTTTCAGCAGTAGTTCAAAAGATATTAAACCCTGCATGTTTGTTTACTGAACGTATAGGAACAAAATTTTATAAATTTATTCCGGGCACACCGGGGCTCAGAATCAAGGGCCGTCAGAAACCACAGAGTCGTAAAATTCAATAGTATTTAAGAAAAAAAATTCCTTGAAATTTCTGGGGCTTTACATTACTCCCACCCCAGGGCATTACATCCCTGTAATGCTACAACACACACTATGGAGACAAATGGGGGTACAGATCTCGCATCTGAGCCTCCCGCTCCCAAGTGCTCTCCTGGAGGTTTCTGTGCTTCCAGTGAATGCCCACCAGTGGAATCGACCATCCATGTAGGACTCTCTCCTATCTATCCTCGATCTCCACTAGGACCTCTGTGATTTTCGCCTCTTCATCAATGTAATATCCTCTTTATCGATGTTGTCGGTCGGGTCATGTATGTATCTCATCAACTGAGATACGTGGGAGATGGCATGCACTATGTGCAACTGAGGTGGAATGGCCTAGTGGTAATCCACCTCGCCTAATCTATTGAGGAACTATAATGGTCCGATGAAATGCAGAGATAACTTGCCCCCAGCCAAATCATCGTAGACCTCGTCGAGGTGAGAACCATAGAAAATAGTGGTCACCATCTTTGAACTCCAGTGGTCTCCATCCCCTATCATCATAGGACTTATGTCTACTCTATTCAATCTTCATCCGCTCCTGGATGATCTGCACCTTCTCTGTCATAGCCTGAGCCATATCTGGTCCTACAAGTGCTGACTCCCCTGGGTCAGTCCAGCACAGAGGTGATATGCAAGGTCGGTCGTACAGTTCCTCGTAAGGTGACATCCCGATGATGGAGTGGTAGATATTGTTGTACGAAAACTCTACCAAGGGTATATGATCCTCACAGCTGCGAACAAAGTCGAGGAAACATGCCCAGAGCATGTCCTCGAGAATCTAAATGGTCCTCTCAGTCTGGCCATCCATCTGATGATGAAAGGTGGTGCTCAAGCGAAGCTGCGTCCCAAAAGACTCTTGTAATTCCTTCCATAGATGAGAATTGAATCGATCATCTTGATCGGAAATGATATACGATGGCACACCATGAAGTCGTATGATCTCCTGAACGTAGAGGTGTTCCATGCTCTCTACTGAGTATTGCTCTCTGATCGGTAGGATGTGAGCCGACATGGCGATTCGGTCTATGATCACCCAAATAGAGTCCTGCCCTTTGGATGTACATTGAATCCTCATCATGAAATCCATGAATATACTATCCCAATTCCACTCTGGGACCTCTAAGTGATGTACCAAGCCTGTTGGTACCTGGTGCTATGCCTTCACTTGCTGACAAGTGAGACATCATGAAACGAACTCTGCTACATCCTTCTTCATACCCGGCCTCCAGTGCTATTGTCTTAGGTCCTGATATATCATTGCCACTCCTGGATATACCACTAGACGGGAAGTGTGAAACCCCCTCTGCACTTCCTCATGTAGTGCAACTGGTACCATGGTGTGTCCCCTGAAGAGGATGATATGCTCCCCTAGTTCATAAAATACATCAGGTGTCTTCCCTGAGGATATCTAAGCATATTTCATCTTACAATCAACATCCCCACATTATTCCTCCCTGACTCGTTGAGGAAGTGGTTGAGTGACTATGAGAGACTAAAGAAAGGCTGCTCCATCTATATCTACAATGGATATCTGTAACATGGATAGTTGTTCTGTCACCCCTCTTAGCAGCTGAATGCGCAATATCCTTCTAAGAGCATCATCTACAGTGCTTCCCTTTTCGAGAGTATATACTATCTAAAAGACATAGTCCTGGAGGAACTCGAGCCATCTCCATTGTCTCAGGATCAGTTCCTTCTATGAGAGGATTTACCTGAGACTCTGGTGGTCAGAATAGACAGTAAAGTGCTCTCCCATCAGATAGTGCCACCACAGCTTCTTGGTGAAGACTACTGCTGCAAACTCCAGGTCATGGGTAGCATAGTTCTACTCATGTTGTCTCAACTGCCATGAACCATATGTGATCATTGCTCGCTCTTGCATCAGGACACACCTGATTCCAGTCCCTGATTTGTCGTAGTAAACTACATACCCTACACCCTACTCTGGTATTATCGTGATGGGTGCACTGTTCAATCTCTGCCTCAGCTACTAAAAGCTCTACTGACATCTCTATGACCACACGAAGGGTTTCCCCTTCTTCTTCAAGGCTTAAAGTGGTACTGCACCTCTGGAGAAGTCTAGCACAAATCGTGGATAGTATCCATCCAGACCCAGGAAACTCCGCACCTTCGTCATGATCCTAGGTGGCTCCCAAGAAAGTAATTCCTCGATCTTCACTGGATCCACTGCAACTCCAACCTTCGAAATGACTTTTCCCAAGAAACATACCTCTCAAATCCAGAACTGGAACTTCAAGATCATACAATAAAGCTGGTGCTATCAGAGTGTATCCAGTACAACCTGCAAGTGGTAGGCATGCTCCCCCTTAGTAGAAGAGTAAATCAGTATGTCATTAATGAAAACTATGACAAATCCATAAAGGTAAGGCTGGATGATCTTGTTTGTGAGACTCATTAACATTGCTGGTGCATTGGTTATGCCGAAGAGAATAACCAAGAACTCATAATGGCAATACTGAAACTTGAAGGCCTTCTTCTGCACATCCTTGTCTCGAACTCTGAGCTAGTGATACCCTGACCAGAGGTCTATCTTTGATAACCATCATTATCCTTTGAACTGATCAATGAGGTCATTAATCCTCAAGAGTGGGTTCTTGTTCTTCACGGTCACCTGATTCAGGTGATGGTAGTCAACACACAGTCGCAAGCTTCCATCCGCCTTCTTGGAATACAAAATTGAAGAAGCCCTAGGTGAAACCCTGGGTTGGATAAATCCATTTAACTGTAAGTCCTCCAGCTGTACCCGCATCTCAAGAAGCTCAGTGAGATACATCTGATATTCTAGAGTAGATATCAGTGTTGTCCTGGGGTACATGTTTATGAAGAAGTCTACCTCTCTGCGAGGAGGGAGTGTTGGAACATTGTCAGGAAAAACGTCTGCATACTGATCCAAAAAAATAGGAAAAATCAGACTCCGCACATTAACCGCTCCGAGGATGAGAATAGCCAACTGATGTATGATCAACTTCACTCTTCTATGCGAAAGTCCATCCTGCGCTGCAAAGGCTCCCTTCACGCCGGTGAAGGTGAACCTAGTCCCATCCGTGCAGACACACCACACTTTACACCTAATGCAGTCGATATAATCATTGACTATAGACAAGTAGTCCATACCCAAGATGATGTCGTAAGTCCTCGATGCTGATACAAGAAGATCCCATCCAAATCTCTCACCTCCTAGAGTAATCTCACACTACCGGCACCAGTGCGTAATCGTCGAGTCTGCTCTTATAGGAGTCTCTAGCCATAAGGATCGAGCCAACGGCTCCATAGGAATCTCTGAGATCCAAACAAGGTAAGCAGTAGTAAAAGAATGACTTGAACCTGTGTCTATAAGTATTGTAACAAGGGTTCAGTAGACACAGATAGTACCTCGAATCATCTCAGGTGTGTCGTGGTCGTAGGCCTCTACTACCTGGAGCTAGGCCTGCCCTAGTCTGACAGCTCACTGTGGTCGGGGGTGGTCCTCCTAGTTTTGGTGCTGGTGGTAGAGCCTCAAATCATTGTCCACCACCCACTACTAGGCCAGTTCCTTTGCCTCGTCCCGCTTCCCCTGCTGACCACCATGGTCGAACCTCTGCCTCTACCTTGGAGGCCCCTCTACTATCTTCTACTCATCTGCATGGCGGTTCGGGTAGTCTTGAGCCATGTGACCATGCCCGCTGCATGCATATTATTTCCTGCTTTTCATATAGCTGGATCAGTTTCTTGTGCCCCGCACAACTGATCCTGTATCCGTATGTCGCCCACATGATGGCCTGGTCTACTTGGACCTCTGTGTCTACTATCTACTATCAGCTGCAGAAGACTCCGCTACGTGTCTCCCTATGGTGGGTCTTGCTGCTGGTGTCAGCTCAGCAAGAACGATATCCATAAGATGGTATTACTCCAGCACTACTGCATGCGTTGGAATTCTAAGGGATATCATCGAAGCCCTAATATCATGTTTGATTTCATGTTCAATGGTTCGTTCCCTGAAGAATGAGTCTTTTACCATGTCTGTGGAGTGGCACGATAGGTCAGATAACCTCGCTGAGTACTGAGCTATTGTCATGCTTCCCTGCCGCAGATGAAGTAACTCCTGAATCGACACCACACGAATGGTGGTTGGAACAAATTCTGAGTGGAAAAGGCTCTCGAAGTCTGTATAGTGTAATGATACCTCTTCATGCACCTAAGGAATCAGGCTCCACCATCTACTTTCTACTGCGTGCAAGAGACTCACGGCAAGGATCACCATAAGATCGTCTAGTTTCCCTACTAATCTGAAAACCCTAATGACAACCTGCAGCAATTTCCCAGCTGCCTGTGGGTCCGTATCTCCATGGAACCTGGGCAGCCTCTGTCGCTGAAACTCATGCAACATGCTCAGGTGGCGTACACTATCTAATGTTGGGGCTGGTGGTATCGGTGTCTCAGAAGGTAGTGGTACTGCTGGTACCTCCTCTATAATGGGGCCCTACAATGAGGCCTCATCGCTCGGTGCACTGAAATCCCATATGTAACTCAGAACCCTAGATGGTAGCCTTTATGGGTGCATCCTAAAAAGAAACAGGTGTGCCACAATCATAACAGTATACCTGGTGAGCTGGCCCAATGTAATCACAAAGAAAATTTGTGAAACACATATTCAATTAGTGTTTTCGTGTAATGAGTTGGAAATCATAGGACGGGGTCCTGGTGTATCGATACATCGGTCGTCGTACAAACATTGGACTTCCTAGGTGGAAAACCACACTCAATAGTCTTAACACTATTGCTTCACAGTAAGATAGATTATATTCATATGTTCTACTTTAGAACTGACTCCTCTGATACCAATTTGTCACGACCCATCCTTGGGGCCCGTTCAGTGACTACCCCATGCCCACATCCCATAGTACATGGGATGGAGACTAGCACCAAAGGCATAAATCCTAATATAAGGGAAGGAATTGCCTTTATAGAAGTAAACAAATACAATATAGTATGCAACAGATGTAAACACTAAGTAATAATGAATACAAAAGTAAGTGCTGAAAAGTAAATGGGCCAGTATACGAACCCAACTGTAAAGCACAGTACAACTGAAGAGCTAGTACAACTACAGTAATGTAAAACAGCAACTACTGAGTTGTCCTCCAGGAATACCACCTGAATGGTGGGTATAGATGGTCTCCTCATCATCTTTAGTCCGTCCGTCTGCTCCATGTACGTCTCATCAAGTGGTCCACCTCTGGGTATCGTCCACCTCCACAAGTCTCTACTTCGATCAGTGTTGTCCATCGTCTGCATCCAACCCAACGTTGTGTTGGGAAAGCCCGTACAGGGGTGAGTATAACGAAACTCAGCAGGGACCCCGAGACCCACAAGATCTCACAATATCCAATAAGTATAATCAATAAGTAAGATACAAAACATGGTGCATCAACCAACCTTAATTAGGTATATTCCCATACATATACCTAAGTCTTGAATCTAATTCGGCTACAACTCTCGAGCTCAATCACAACCCAGTCTACACAGGAAAGAAGTCAATCACATCGATGTTAATGATTGGAAGTCGAGACTCAACACACATAGGTATACATCTTTTTTATATCGATAGAGATGATCATATATAGTCACTGATTCATTTAAGTTGTCGGAACCACCTAGGATACTAGACTAGCTTTGTTGTCAGACCCACGTAGGAAACTATTCCAGCTACTTTTTCGGACCCATGTAGGATACTAGAAAAGAAGTCATACTATCACAACCACTTAGGATACATGAATAATATTCATCATTGTCAAATCCAGGGAGGATTCCAGTATAGTAGTCGTCGTCATCAAACCCACGGAGGATTCCAGTATGACTGTCGTCGTAGTTGAACCCAGAGAGGATTCTAGTACGATAGTCATTGCAGTCGTAGCCATCTCTATGGTTCCCCCACACATCATTCTTGATTCTAAGAGTGTCCTCTCCTTGAGCCAAGGGGTCGATACATCAACAGTCACAAAACCAGAGTTGATGTATCGCAATGTTCCATCTCGTCAAAAGGAACCTAACGTGACAGACGACACGTCAATCAGACGCCCCGTCTGAGAGTTATTGGTTTTTTGTTCCAGGGGCCCGGTTGGAATTGCACTCATTCCAAACCAGGACATTTTCCAAAGTCATCCAGAACTCACTTAGAGTTTTGCAAAATAACCATTTCGACGTACGGGTCCCAATGCCCTAGACGGCACATCGATCAAATGCAGAGTTGTGAAGTTATTTGCACTTCAGTGTAACAGGACTGACCTGTTAAGCCCAATGGATGATGGGTCTGGTCAACCCATTTTGGAGGATCTGACGCGGCTAGTGATGGATCGTCCTGGTGAAGCACACGGCCTGGTGTGGCACGGTGTGGCGTGGACTGGCTAGCCACGACTTGGCTTGGGTTGCCGACCGATGGGGGGGGCTCACGAACCGGCGGATCCACCCTCCTGTCCGGGTGGTCGATGACGGTAAGCTTCTCCAGTGCGAGAAGCCTGCTTGGGCGGGCTGCTGTCCAACACACGCAGCGCCAGGCGGTGTCCTGGCCTCCTTCAACCCGGTCGGCGGACGAGCCGGCCGGTTCACCCACCGAAGCAGCCCGCAGAATGCGGGCCACAGACCTCCACAGCTCAACGCCCCTTGTGGCGCCATGGTCTCTTCGGTCTAGCTGACTTTAGTCGGCCGGTTCTCTGTCAGCCGAGCAGCCCACAATTTCGGGTCGCGGTCTTTCCCTCTTCACGCGGAACCTGGTGCTGGAGTCTACTTCTGTCGTCGCCACCTCTTCCATCACCAACTCCATTGAAATAATACGAGGATCAACAGAGGTTCGTTGGGCCATGTTCATTTGGCCCACGCCCTCAGTGTTATGTGGTATCAAAAAGCCTAAGATAAAACATGGTTTCAATGAGTGACGAAGAACAATTTTATTCAATTAAAATTGAAACAAACCCCCTACCTTGATTAAGTTTTGTTCATCAACGAGTCGTGGAAGATGAGTGTCGCAGTGGTCGCGTTTCGTGGATGGTGGTGTCCTTCCATCAATGTTGGAGGAAGAGTGAGGTTGGTAGCGTTCTAGTGGCATTGCCTCCTTCCTTTCCCCAGTTGAAGTAGTGGAGGAATGGTGAGCATTCCCCTCACGTTCTTCGTTGGAGTTGTTTGTCGTTGAAGAATGTTGTTCTTCATCGAAACAAGAGCACTGGTCTTCTCTTGAGCTCTACCAAAATTCTCCCAACACAAAGAGTGCCAAACTAAAATAATAGCTAAGACTATTATTTTATTCACACATGTAATTCAAAAATCAAACACTTTAATTAATTAATTGAAGACATCAATTAATTAATTAAATGTGTTGGAAAATATTAAAGGTAGAGAGAGGGAGGTGAAGAGATCACATTCATTAAGGGGGATTTTTCAAATTAATTAAAGGGGGTGTTAATGGGGAGTTGAGGGGAGGTGATAAGTTAAGGCTCGTGTGGGACCCACCTCCCAAATATCCTCTCATGATAGGTTATGTGGGTGCGGGTCCCACAAATAACGTCCCCTTGAATGATAAAAGTAATAAAGATAAATAAAATTGTTCACAACAATTTTATTTAACTTTTTTATCAAACCCAAAAAACTAACTTCTCCTACTTAGAAAACACAACTGCGGTAAAGGTCTCCTGAAGTGAATATCGGCACTGTGAGTTCATCGATGCCCTCAGATTTCAATTCTGAGCACCGGTTAAAAAGATAGAAAATCCCGCACGTACATTTACAGAACATACTTGAACAAAACATCAGAAATTGATTCCAGCCACACCGAGCCTCTGAATCAAGTGTCGTCCAAAATTTCAGACTCGTAAAATTCCATATTATTTAAGAGAAAAATTTCCTTGAAATTTTCGAGTCCTTACAGAGACCCCAACAATGTGGTGTATGACACGACCAGTAACCCTTGTGAATGAGGACGTAATCCCATACCACATCATACAACCTCATGTGATAAATTGTTCTAAAGACCCGAAAAGGCTGGGGGACCTAATTTTGGGCCACATACAGCATGTAATGGACTGATTGTTGTTTAGCATCTTTTAGTTGGGATGCAAGTGGGTTAGATGACATGAATGAGGATATAATCCCATACCACACCGTATAACCCCAAATGAGAACATTGGCTAGAGGACTAAGAAGGTCGGGGGACCTAATATTGGGCATTCCAACCAATAGTTATCATATGAATTCTTTTGTGAGTGTTGCCTCCTCATGGAACCTAATCCCACGTGGGAAAGGCTTGGTGAGGGAAACAAAGAGTAGGACTTGGATCTCCTCATTATATAAGGCTCAGATAGCTGGCATCACCCAAGGGAGACTGCAGCCTGAAGGTGCGATGGGGCAGGATGAACCACCACACTAATTGTTTTGGAGTTATGGGGTTGGCGATAATGAAAAATGATAGTTGTTGACCATGCATAAAACATAGTGTCCATATCGTGTGACCTAGAATGGGAAAGACAAATGAGAATCGATCGCTAAACTTATTCGCAATGCGAGACTTGTATCAATTTGTGGTTTGAAACCCTTAAGGACGTTGGGTCAAGATGGTAGGAGGGCCCTTGGTCTGACCATCCATGCCATTCAGGTGTCCTTTTGGACATGAAAGATGATGGAGTCCCATGTAAAGAATTTGAGTGAAGGAAAAGTGTTCTTGTACATTTCAACATCATGAAGAAAGACGAAAGAGGGGGATGTCTTCGGGGAATGGGAAGCACGGTGGGACCATGATGAACTCAATGTGGATTAAGGCAAAAGCCTGCACCACACCTTATGATCTGACCTGAGGGGAAACTCTAGAGTTTGGGATGGGGCACTAGAAAAAATGTATGGGTGTTCCTACGTATCCCATAAGGATGGGAATCAAGCCATACATAGTTATTGATGTCCATGCAGATTAGCGTCGTTTGATGAGGTTGTGGGAGAATAGAAGACCGAGGAGGAAGCATATAGTGCGGTCATCGCAATTCTGACATGAGTGGGGCAAAATATGCCTTCACTACACCATGTATGGAACCATCAAGAGGACTACACCCAAGGGGATAGTCAAAGAAAAGAGTTCCGGGCTGGACTCAAGAGGAGGCATCTGAGAATTCCTACATATCGCATATGGATGAGAATCAAGCCTTGCGTAGTTATATGGGTGTATTTTATCATCTTAATATACAATTTAACATCATTATGGACATAGTAGTTTAAGGTCTACATGACCTAATATAATTTAAGGTTGTGTGGGACCTAAGCAGTTTAAGGTCATGCGGGACCTGACAGTTTGGGGTTGTGCATGACTGGGTAGTTTAGGATCGTGCATGATTGGTAGGATCTGAAAAAGTATTTATTGAGGAACTTCGCATTTTTGGGAAAAGATATATGCTCACTATCCTTGGTTACTAAGGAGTATGCACCATTGGGATAGACCTTGTGGACTACATAAGGTCCTTCCCATTTGGGCTGCAACTTGGGTTGCTTCCTACCTGGTATCATTGGTGTCTAGAGGGACAATAAGAAGTCAACTTGCAAGAAAGAATATAGGAAAAAATTATTATTTAAATCTCTAGCCATCTTATTCTGATGCCTTTCCAGATTGTACAGGTCATGAAGCTTGATCTTGTCAAGTGCTTCTAAATTGGGAAAATTAATTTCAGCTACTTTATCTAGCGTCCTTTGATCATAGACCGATGTGCATAATGAAGGAAACTGAATCTCAATTGGTAGGATGACCTATGCCCTGTAAACTAGGGAGTATGGGGTCAGCTAAGTGGAATTACGAGTCATTGTCCGATAAGCCTAGAGGGTTTTGGGGAGCTTTTCTGACCAATTATTTTTTCATAGACAAACAATTTTCTACAAAATGTTTGGGAGGGTTTTGTTGAATGCCTCAATCTTCCCATTTTCTTACACGTGGTAGCTGGAAGGTATGGTTTAAAATGATTTTGTACTTGGTGTACAACTTATTCAACTCGGTTGCCCGGAAGTTGGTGTCATTATCGGTGAGGATTGCGTGTGGGACTCCAAACCGGTAAATGATATTTGAGGTCATGAAGCCGAAGATAGAACGGACCTTTTCTTCCTTGAGTGGGACTACCTTTGCCCACTTGGTAAAAAAATCTGTAGTGGTCAGGATGAACTGATATTGGTGAGCTGTCGCTGGTGGATATGGTTCCACAACATCCAGTCCCTAGACTGAGATGGGCCAAGAGTACTTGGTAGTGTGGAGAGGCTCTGGTGGCTGATGCCTGAAGTCTACATGAACGTGGAACACAATACATATCTTGGAGAACTCAATGAAATCATGAAACATGGAGGGAAAAAAGTACCACAGTCTATGAATCTGGTCAGATAACATTGGCCCGGTCTGATGAGCCCCATAGGAACTGACGCGAACTTCATCCATGACCCGAGAAATATTGTTTCCTTGGATACAAAGGAGGATAAAACCATCAAACTTGTTCTTGTAGAAGATCTTCTCAAGACTGGAACCACTCTGGCATGTAAACTGCAGTGCACGACATCAGATTCACTCGCACTCGGCCCGATCAGTGAGGAGGTAACCATTTTGGAGATACTCGACAAAGGGGGATCTAAAATTAGGATTCGGTTCAAACACTACAACTGAGGTACCTGTTGGTCCTAATGTGGAGGCTCTAGTGGTAATATGGATCACCTGCAGGCCATCATTATCACCATGGGTGACAAAAGCAATGAATCTCTGATGTGCCACATGGATAATCAGATAATCCTAATCAGGTTCTACAAGTGATGAAACTAGGACAGCCGTGGCGTCAGCTCAACCGTTCTATGATTGAGGAACATGAATAACTTATGGCCGAGATGTGAACTAGTCCATTAGTTGGAGAGTGCAATTTAACAACTGTACGAGATACGGCTTTATGACAACATAGTTACCATTGATCTGCTTGATGACTAGTTCGGAATCACCATTCCCATGTAAATGGGGAACATCAATATGGAGGGCCATCTCAAGGACTGTAATAAGAGCGTGATACTCTTCCTCATTATTGGTGAAACCTTCTGAAAATAGGAATGAGGACAGAATAATAGCTTGTGTCGCAGTAATAAAGATGATATCAAGGCCTACCCTATTGAGCATGGGATAATCGAGCCTCCTGCTGGTAAGACTTCGGGAAGCACCATCTTTGTTTATCTGCCAAGATGAAATGAGATGATCTACTGAGAGGATTGCCTCATCAGGAAAATCGAGATCCAAGGACTAGTCAGCCGGAGCTGGATGGGAAGAAATGGAGTCTTCCAATGCTTTCCCCTTAATATATTTCTGACAGACAAACCTGAAATCAAACAGCTGGATAATCACTACCTACCAAGCTAGAAGGACTTTTAACATGGGGTGGTTTAGAGTGTACTTCAGTGGGTCTACCTAAGACAATATCTATACCTCGTGATGCTTCAACTAATTCTGCATGTTCTGTACTACAAATACCAGCACAAGGGAGATCTTTTCGATCAGGGATTATCTTCTCTTCGTATCAATGAGATTATGACTTCAGAAGTAAAGACTATTTTCTATCCCCTCGTTATTCTTCTGGGCAAGAAGGGTGCTGAGATATCATTCTAGGGTGGTCACATAATGTACCATTGGATTTCTGGAGACAGGTGCCATTCAGACTATATTCTAGAGCAGGTACTTCTTGATTTCCATAAACATGATTTGACACTCTTCATCCCACTGATAAACAGTGACGTTCTTTATGAGCCGAGAAAAGGGCTTACACTTTCCATCCATATTCCCAATGAATCGGCATATGTTTGATGTGGCCCTGGATGCCCTGATTTCCCTGAATATTACTATGGGGTGGACATATGTATGATGGACTTGATCTTATTATGGTCGATCTCAATACCCCAATACCTAACAACAATGTTGAGAAACATCCCAGAGGTGACCCGGAAGGTACATTTCAATGGGTTCATCTTCAGGTGTCTAGAACGGAGGAAGCGGAACACTTTCTCAAGGTCCTTGAGATGGTCCTGACAATGGCGTGATTTGATGACCATATCGTCCACATATCATTCCACCAATTTCTTGAAGATTGTCTAGAATATGAAATGCATGGCCTGCTGATAGGCGACACAAACATTCTTTAAGCTAAAGGGCAGGACATGGTCATAAAATGAACCTTGTGGTGCCCTGAAGGCTATAGATTTCTCATCCTCATGGGCCATCTAGATCTTATTATATCCGGAGTACCCGTCCATGAAGGAAAGGGCTTGGAACCCCACTGTAGCATCGATCAGAAACATCTTCATTTGGAGGGGAAAATCAACATTCGGGCACTGACAATTGAGATCTTAGAAGTCGATGCAGACTCTGATCTGCCTATTCTTTTTCCTGAATGGCACTATGTTGGCTAGCCACATGGGTTACTGGAACTCCTTGATGAATTTGGGTATGATGAGCTTGTCATCTTTGGCCTCAACCATGGCATCATGAGAATGGTGAATCTTTATCGGAGGCTTCTTGAACCTATGATGACTTGCGGGGAAACCAAGGAGATGGACAGATACCTGAGGATCTAGTCTTGTAATCCCATCTTATCTCTAGGTTAAAACGTCATGATGTAGTTTCAGGATGTCTAAATACCACTTCTTCTCCTCTAGAGGCATGGAGGCACTGATCTATGTGGGTCTTAGATCTACCTCGCTACCAAGGTTAACCTATACCAATCCATCAACCGTGACAGAGACACCTTCTTCAATGGAGGGGGGAGCGTCCTTCAGATTCTCTTCTTCAACTGTGGAGGAGGGATCCCCAGTGGGAGGAGCTTCATCTAGGTCGTCTGGTCCTAAAGAGAGTCTAGTACCTACCCGATCGGCAGTTTTCATTGTATCAGGAGATCCTTGTACTGCTAAAACCATAGCAATTAAGGTTGTCAACCAGATTCTTTCTAGTCTTCAGCCCAAGGGGCCAGACTTGATGATATCAATGAAATAATGGAACGTTGTATTGAACTGGTTCGTTCCATCCCGGTGACATATGCATATATGACGTATCTCCATTGTCAATGGATAGACATCTCAATACCTTATGGGAGTAGGGGGCTCAGGGATCATTGATGCTTGATTCTTATAAGAATATGAAGTGATCTCCCGACATCGCTTGGACCTAAGAATAGGCTTCCCCCTGTGCTAAATGAAACAAAACATTACCCCATATCAGGGGTCGTGGCCTCCAATTGATTGATTGGGAAGACATAGGCATCATACAGACATTCCCAACGGTTGGTTGGAACCGCGACATGCTAGACCTCACTAGCATGATTCTTCTTGTCCTTACTCTTTTAATAGTCAACATCCAGGTAGATGGATTCACAAGAGGAAAAAGGAGACACGTCACCTTATAGAACGCCCACTCGACCATTGAGGGGGAACTCGAGGCCCTTGTGATATGATGAGGGAACTCCTACATGTAGGTGGAGCCATGGTTTGCCCATCAAGGAATTGTACGCAGTGTCCGGGGAGAGAACCATAATCTCGATAGTGGAAACTAGGCCACCGAACTGGGACATCAAATGGATCTTCCCGACTGGGGTCTTCTCTATTCTGTCGTATCCCTGGATCTTATATTCGGGGGGTGTTGAGTCATCTTTGGATAACCCTAGCCTCCACGGGGTCTGTGTCAGGAAAAGATTAATCCCAGAACCAGTGTCAACAAGACAGTGGCGAGCCTCCACACCATTCAATTGGATGTTGATGTATAGTGGGTGAATGTAACCCTGTATGAGAAAACCTTCATCTTCTCTAAAGAATGAGTGAATATCCTAACATTCACCATTCTCTATCACATCCGCATGAAAGGCCTTTGCAGTTGCTACCTCCGCCTCAAACTGGAGGGGAATTCTTAAAGCATCAATGAGGGCCTCATGCATTTCTACTGAAAGAAGAAGGGCCTCATGGATAGAAAGCCTTGATAGGATGCTTGAAAGGTACATTAGAACATCATACTTCTACGCCAGGCGTGAACTTATGCTTGCATAACGTCGCTCTATGACAGGCAGAACGGTGGACCTAGCTGGCTAGGCCAGCGGCTGACTGGTGCTGGGAATATCCCACTGGTCACTAGTCAAAGCCTAAAGAGTGGCTACTAGATGATGACTAGACGACTGAGTCCGGCTAGTAGCAGGGCGTGGCGGGTCGTGGAATGGTCGAGGTGGATCTGCCTGATCCATTAGCACAAACAATAGTTAAGGCAGGCCTGATGACACCAGATGAGGAGGCGTTACAAGTAGATCTTGGCGCTGGGACTGTTGTCTAGTCTTAGTGGCATGCATGGACTGGCTGGAAGTATTGGATGATGTGCCTCAAAGACCCATATGGCTATAGCTCCGTTGACGTTGGCGTTAGCTAGGGACATTGGGGAGATCTTCCTGGTGGTCCCTGTCATCGGGAGTCATGTAGGGGTTTACCAACTATACGGTGTTATCCAAAGTTTACCCATGCATGTAACTCAATGATTCTTCCACTATTGGGGGGATCCTGGGAGGAATCTGATTCTTCGGGGGCCTGGATTTGCTGAGAGTACAGGACAACGATGGAATTGGCAGGGTGTGTTTCTTTCCCATGCACCAACGATGCTTGCCCTTCTAGGAAGAGGATGGATGAGACGACGATGCAGAAGTAGTTGCTCAAGATTCTGAAGGCTCTAGTTGATTCAGGCATGCATAGATGATACCATGGGTATAATCGACAATTTTTCAATCCTTCCAGCCATTATACTTCTAGGACCTACGGCGGGAAACCTGCTACCACCCACCTTCGCTGCCACTGCTTCTATTTAGCCTCACAAAGACATACGCCACTTGTGATGGGGATGGGCCCAACCTGGCTATGTTTTTATTAACCTAGTTGTAAAGCCAGTCTTTGAAAACATAGCACTGCTTGAGAATGTTCCATAGGATCTGGTGATAAGGTCAGTTTTTGGGGTGATCAGTGAGGTCCTCCACTTGGGGCCTTCTGCACTATGAAATACGCACAAGCCCATATTCCAAGGAACTTCCGAAAAAGTTGGAAAACTGATCCTCATTAAATAATTAGGTTTGTTTACTTCTGTTCGGAAAGGGGGGGGGGCTTTAAGATTGGCCTTGACAAGGAGCTGGAGGAGCTTGTTGAGGCGGTTGAGCCTGTTTATCCCACCTAGGTGGTGGATGTTCATTGTGCAGGGGGACCTGTCAATTCTGAGGAGGAAAATGCTTGGATAGAGGTTGTGCCTGTGGTGGAGAGCCTTTATGAGGTTCCAGAGGTGGCTCCACCTATAATAATTCAAGCTGTCTGGGAGCCTCTATTTGGGCCAACATGGCGGGATCAGCTCTAGAACCCCTCCTTGAATTAATTACAGTGGGAAAAGGACATGCCTGGCTGGCCTATTGCAGTGATTCTTCCATGTAATGGGCTTTGTAAGAGAAGTCTCGGAATCCTCCAGGGTAGTTCTGGGTGATCAGAGAGGTAACCAGTTCCATATAAATATTTCCCACACACATCGTCAGTAATTTCTCCTAACTCAATTGCACGTCAATGGAGTATGTAAGACCTTTCCACCGGGCAATAAATTCTGTGACATGATCATCAGGCCACTGTTTTCACTTAAAGAGGTCTGTGATGCTTGTTTTCCTTGTGGAATAGCTGAACTAGTAGAGGAATTGACTACGGAGGACCTCCCAGTTGGTCACTGATCCAATGGGGAGTTAGATTTACCAGGAACACATAGGCCCCTCCAATTTCTACACAAAACATTGGAGTGTGGGAGCCTCCTGCTGCGCTGGAGTCCCTAACATGGGCCAACACCTTGAGGTGTAGTGAGCGAGATGTTGTGGTGGATTCCCCATCCCATTGAGGGGGAAAAGGTGGGATTCCCAAAACCCATAGGTTCATGCATAGCATCCACCCATGATGGAAATGGCTTTCCATCAGGTGGGAGTGCCACTTGTCACATTTCTAGTGACTTGTGATGGGTAATGTGTGCCGCCATTGGATCATATGGGCAGGGTTCCTTGTCTTGATGGGGATCCCTAACCATGAGCGTGTTGGCGGGTTCTTCAACATGGTAAGGTGGGTTAGCTTCTCAGGGAGTGGCTGGTGGAGCGACCTGCGGGGCACCATGGGGAACCTGAGCTGGGTTCTTTTGATTTCAGCACCATTCTCGAGGGTTTGGTGAGACATACTGTGCCCTCTTTCCTTATGTTCTCGGATCAACCCTGTTTGCGGGGGCCGGATGGTTAGGGTCATCTTAAGGCAGTTTGTCGAGGTGAAGTTGTTCCTACCCCTACTTCCTTGGCCTAGGATTTCCATAGTCTAACCGTCACTCTATAGTGCATTTATCGAGGAGGTAATCAATCAACTTCTTCTGTTAGGAAGGATGATGGCCCAATGCGGCCTTCTCAGGCTCTTACTCCATCTTCTGCACTAATACGGATGGGTGGGAGTGTTTTTCAGCTCTGAGGTACTCTTTACCCTTTCCATAAGTTAGGCTAAGTACCAATGCCTCGGTGGGCGCAGGGCGACCTAGCAGATTCCTCTACTACTGATTAACTCTTCCTGATGGGTCCAGTAGTGGTGGAATGACCTATGGGGTATGTCCCTGTCATGATGCTCCAACTCATTCTTCGTGTCCAATATGTCAGCCATGTTGACTGTGACCCTTCTTGTGGGCATGTCCTCAATATCGCCTAATAAGTATTACTATCGTTAGACGAGACTAAAGAAGAGGGAAGCATATTTCCCCCAGCTTCAGAACTTCTTGTGTTGGGAAGCCTCCTTGATAACCTTGCGGAGCCCCATGAAACTTAGATCGCATTACTGTCGGAGGGCCTTACGGCGACCTGGCAGCTTGGGGCGCTGGGCCATTGGGAGTGTGACCAAATAAACTAGACGACATTACTCACCAATGGCTTCAAAATTTTCTTGGATATTCGGATAAGTCACTCGCTGAAGGAGAAGGCCGAAGTTTGTTGCCCAGAGGATTTGGTGGAAAAACTCAACATTCTCAAGGGTGAGTGATTCCAGTGCGCAGATATTCAACGCTACCACGTGCGAAAACATCTAGGGGAAGTGGTCCACTGTGAAGATATTATATAAGATCCATGGCTCAGATTCAAGGTATGGCCCTTCATTACCCCACTCATCAACCAAAGGTGGATAAAGAACTAGGAGTGGTACTGAGATTAACCATTGGGACAACAGACTGGCCGGTAGGGAATACAATGAATGAGATGACTGGACAACGAGTCTTGGGGTATCCTCCGAAGAGTGTAGTGACCAGGCTTCTACATCGTGATAATATGGGATGACAACCGAAGTTCCTGGAACAGGTGATAGGGTTACTAGCAACAGGCCGCGCTGCTTCTCACCCGCCGTTGGTCTCCAGAACAGCTCTCTTTGATCACTATTCAAGGCAGAGAGTTCTTCTGGTGACAATGGTGATGATTTCACGAATGTAACCAGTGGGGTTTCCAGATTTTCATCCTCTTGGATATACCTATAGAGGGATGTATTAATCTGATAGGCATTGCATTCTAGGAGTACTATAATGATGCATCTCGTTCCTGCCCCAACCCTTGATTAAGATAAGCGATGGGAGGGTTCCCGAACTGAGTCCTATTCCACTTTGGAATCTGAGATGCAGACTAGTTTGACCTCTGCCTGGACCTTCCCGAAATACTTCTTATGGTGGCGATGACCCACCTTCCAACCCCTATATGGTCTTCTGGATCGGGCAGATTTCTGGCACGATGAGGTCCTTCGGCCATATTGGTGTTGGGGTGGGGAGTACTTCCACCAGAGAAAGCCTGGGTGTGAGGAGCACCAGGGCATATATCAAAATTGATATGGGGAGGACCTCTATGGTAAGTGATAAAGCGTTTAGGACCTCCACATGAGCTGGTGGGAGCATGGAGAGGACCTTAATGTTTACTTTACCTAGCGATATCAGTGCTAGGAAGGTCCCCGTACCGGTCAAACTGAACACGGTTAGGACCTCCATGATGTGGGTTGATAAATCGTGGTTTTCCTTCGCTTCATTGGTCTCTGAGGTTGGGTGGACCTTCACAAGAATCTGTGAAGACATGGGGAGGGCCCCCACATTGAATAGTGACTCGATGAGCAACGTCACCATACCGATGGTCTATGGCGAGAGGAATGAAACCATATTCATTGTAATAGTCACGAGAGATACTTCCATACTGAGCATCATTTCCACAGGAAGGACCCTCATTAGGACTGAAGGTGGCATGGGGCAGACCTCCATGTTGAGCCTTGAAGAGTGGAAGGCCCACATTCTCCATAGTAACATTACAGGAAGGACCTCCGTACTGGGTGGCATCAATGCATGTTAGTCCGCAACGTCCATTTCTAGTGTCGAAGACCAAGAGAGTAAAATAATCTATCCCATGGGGAAGTTGGGGTCTCGATCCAGGTTGGGAATACGTAGGTCCCTGATCAGAATACACATGGAGTTGGTGGTATGCGTCAGCGGTGGCTTGAGCCACTGTAGTCGTTGACGTTGTCGCCCCCTGGCAGGTGTCCTCTTCGGTTTGCACCCGGCACTAGCGTCGAGTCAGACGGACTGGTGTTGGTGGTGTAGGTACATGGATTAAACACTCCTCTACCGGTAATACTAGGCGACGATGTTGAAACGTCCGGGTGGGAACCCTCGCCGGGAGCCCTATGAATTGTACTCTAATCGGGCCAACTCAGACATCCCCTACCTCATTGGTATAGGGTAGGGAGTCGTCAAAGCGTTCCAGGGACAGGCTCTCGAAACATTTATAAGTTGTGGTGGAGAGTAGTGGCTCTCTACGCAGCCCTTAGGGGTAGCATTGACAACGAGGCACAAATGCCTCTAAATCATGGTGGTCCATATCCCATGTCGGGATAATACCCTCCTCCTTGTACCGACATATGAGGTCATTGATCACCAATCATTGGATGACCTCGAATGGGGAGATGGGGTGTAGCTGCCCCATGACTATGGGTGTAGAGGCTATTGTAGAATAGGCAGAGCCACGCAGGATTGTCGTGCTAGTACTGCCCCTGCCCCTATGTCGGTGGGTAGGTGGTGATCGAGTTCTGGATGCAACAACCTGATTACATAATGCAGGGAAATTAACTTATCAGTGCTGAAGGGAAAAGGAATCGACGACCAGTGCCCCAGTGTCATCCCGTCTTCCATGGATAGTAAGATGGATCCATGCTAACAACGTCGCAGACTAGGATGTCCAATGTTCTACTGCCCCAACTTCTGGTGAGTTTCACCCCATTCCTTCTATTTTCATGGTGGGACCCAACACCGTATATCTTGATTTGGTGACACACTAATCCACTAATGTCTCGAACACTACAAATCTCTATATTGAAAAGAAAATATTCACATTGAGTTCACCATTTATATTTCCAATTCTTTTTCCGAGGTGTACGTGTTCTTCTTCTTGAAGAAGATAGGCACGATTTGGTTGCCCCGCATTCCCGATTTCCAATGGCAGGTGGCATCCATCACTTATTCAGGGATGTTTTATCCTTGATCGAAATGGGATGAAAGGATGTTGACTCTTCCTTCCATGGATTCCTCTTCGAAGCTCGTTACCTAGTCTTGTTATCCCTTATAGTTTTAAGTTGTTGTTCGTGAAAATCTTCCTAGTGCCATATCATCATTGACACCAGTTAATTACACAGCCTCGTTCAAGACATTCCAAAAGGTTCGGTCAGGGAAAAAACCTTTAGTTAGGGGAGTAGTCACCTTGGACATCACTAGCGTGTCTAGACACTGGAACACAGACACGTCTGGGTTTCTTCCCCTTATTATAGGTTTTCTCAATGGTGTAGAAGCATGAGGCGTCCTACGTCTATTGCGAGGAATTATATGCTATAAGAATGTCTCTGAGTTTTTTCCCAGCTTCCCATGTTTAACATAGGGTATTCCGCAAGTTTATCATCCTGTGGAGATAGATCAGACTGATCAGAACAGTGACTAGAGTGGATCAGATGAGTGTAACCCCTGAAGGACACACTAATGCAGGTGGGTTGACATGTCCTCACCAGGATATGGTGGCCTGGGTAATAATCAAGATGGATGATGGGGGATGAGTATAATGGGTGGTGAATGGGATGGAACCGTCCTAAGGATGACGATAACTTTGGGATTAAGTATGAGAGAGACTTCTTATTTATCCCTGTGGCAGGGAATCAAAGTCCACAAATTTCATGAGGGTGATGGGATTCCTAAAGAGGTAGCCCTTGAGAGTGGACACGTGGATAGGGCCCAGATGAAGTGGAATCTCTAGGTTGGGGAATGACCTTTCTGAGACACATAGTATCGAGGGAAAGTTTATGAAATGAGCTTGAATTGGGGTTTAAACATAAGACATCAACCCTATGATTTTTATGGGTATTATGCATGGTTAGCATCCCAGGTTTGTCTGGCGCAACTAGGAAGGACAAAATATGTGGGTCCCAGCGAAGGGGATTACAATGTCTTGCTACTGAATAGGGGACACAGTGGCTTACCGATGACCAGGATACAACATATTACCACTGATTGAGGGATACAATGGCTTACCGCTAACTGGGGGACACAAAGGCATAACGCAGCATGTGGTTTATAGTTCAACGTTATGCGGGACCAAAGTGAATCGACATGAATAAAGACCTCGGGTCTAGATGGTTGGTCTGGGCGAACCGATGTGAAGGGGGGTCGGAATGACTGGGTGTTGGGATTCGACATCAGGGAGGATTCCTATGTACCCTGCCTTGGCAAGGATCAAATACCATGTAGTTTAGGCGGTTCAGGAACTGACGTGAAGGGGGTCAGAACCAATGCGTGGAAGGCTTGATCCTTATGGTGGCCTCCTACGTACCCTGCCTTAACAAGGATGAAAGACCACGTAGATCAGTTATGGCTATGAGGCTTACACTCTAGGATGTTCAAGGTGTTGGTGAACTGACATGGAAGAGGTCAGAGCGATAGGGGTGGTGGGCTTGAACCTCTTTGAGGCTTCCTATGTACCCTGCCATGGAAAGGATCAAATTCCTTATAGTTCAGGATATTATTGTGGGGATTACACTCTAGGCTTCCTGAGCTGTTATTCATGATCATTTCTTGCTATAAGCCCACGTGAGTCATGATAGGTGTGAGAAGAAAGAGACAAAAAAGTCAAGATGATCACTTCCCAAAAGGCGCATCCATGGGAAGTGGAGTGTTTCTTACCTGTAGTTAGAGGCCCAAAGGGGAAACATTGTATTACGGATGGTTTGCAGCCCAGGGAGGTGGAGATTGGAACATAATCCATGGTGGAGGCCAGGGTCGTGAAAAAGCCTTGCGGGAGAGGGATTCGGCACAGAATAGAGGAGGAGAACCATTCCCCATCATGCCCTTTGTTGGGCTTGGGAATCAGAAAAGAAAAGAGAATTAGTGGTGCTACCTCCTACAATGAATGGCTAGGGGCTTACACCAATGTGTTTTCCCTTCCCAATGGACAGGTGCCACCTTAGTAAAGAGGATCTCATTCCATGTGAGGTATATTTCACTCCCATTGAGAAGTGCAGACGAGCAGAATGTCCAAGGTGGGTGACCCGCATCGGATGCATGGGGTGAGGTCAAAGTTTAATGTCATGCTATGAGGATGATGGTACATGGAAGTTTAATGTCCATAATCTCGGACGAGGTCAGGATCACTCCGCACCCCTAGGACATACATAACTGGTTCTCTCTACACCTGGGTGAAGAGAATGGACATGCAACAATGTGACTGATCGGTGTCGTGAGGTGATCTCATTCAGGGTCCACGTTAGTATGTCAATTCAAAGAACCAATAGATGTTACCGTGCCTATGCGAAGAAACATGAGGTGAAGTCATGCAATGTGTGGTATCGTCTGAGGGACATTGATATTGGTTCGTGTAAACATCAAGGCCTGCATGAGAAAATGGAGTTGAAGAGAAAAAGGGTCCATAAGTAGAAGCCATGAGAAGATCTTATGCTCCATGATGTGGAGGGGGTTTATAAAGTGATGTGCTTCTCGATGTGAAGTTTCCTTGGCTAGGTGTGGGGCATAGGTGCATTTGGGAGGAGCTTCGTGAAGTGGAAATATACCCGTGAAGCAATACCTCGTGATGTAGGGGTGCCTCACGATGTAGGGTGTTGTGAAGCAATGTCCTTCGCAAAGTAAAATGACCATGCCTTAGCGTACAGATCATGTGTGTGTGGTGGGTGTTTATCAAAGCATAAACGCTTCACGACAACCTGAGTCCCCAAGGGGATAACTTTTCTTTACGAAGGCCTATGTGCTTCATGAAAGGAATCCATATCAGAAGAGGGGATCAGTTAATGCTAAGGGAGAGGAACATCACTAATCAGAAGTACCTTAAAGAACCAATGGTTCGCAGAGAAAGATGTAGTTTTCAATTTGAGATCTCATTAGGCGAAAATTTGGATGCTCAGTCCTTCGGGGTCATGGAGAGACTTGTATTTATAGGCAAGAGGTTCCGTGAAGTAGGTTTTGCTGGACGCGAGGATGAAACTTGACTCGAAGCAGGTCACGAACATGAAAGGGGTTTGCATATCCATCCCGCCTCCTTACTTAGTGGTGGTTCGCGAACATCAAAGTGGTTCACAGAGCTATCCCGCCTCTTTGCTTCACGTCAGGTCATGAATGTCAAAGCAGTTCGCAGGGTTGTCCTGCCTCCTTACTTCGCAGTGGGTCACGAAAATAAAAGGGGTTTGTAGATCCATCCAGCCTCCTTGCTTAGTAGCAGGTCACGAACATCAAAGCATTTCGCGGAGTTGTCCCACCTCCTTGCCTTGCGGCGGGTCATGAAGGTGATCTCTTGTGCTGGCCATGGGGCTCTGAGAGATTCGGGATCTGTCTTCATGAGTCATTCCCCAACGCTTTCAGGATGTTCTATTCACCTACAATTTTGGTGTCAATAGTTGTGGAATTGGAATCCATTGTGTGGTGTGTTAGGCCCTTTATATGGGTGGTTTGGGTAGTGATAATTCCTTAGTTTGAGAACTCCGTTGTAGGATTTGAGAGGGACTGTTTGGTTTTGCATCATATGGTGAGATTTTAGCAGGAAGGGAAGCCTGATATATTTGAAATATTAAAGTGTTTACGTAGTGGTAGGTAACATCGATGATGGAGGATTTATTCTAGGGATTCATGACAAATTATAGGCATGATTTTAATTAATGATGATCATTTACCCTACCTTGACATTATCCCGAGTAAGATAATAAATCTATAGATTTATGACTTGGTATCTATATCTATTTTGGCTAGATATGGGGCCCATTATGGGTTGTTCTTGGCAACCTGTATTTGAGGAGATGTATGGTGGAAAGTAATCCATCGATAATTTATGGATGTGGTTCTCAGGATAGACTGGAGTTCCATAAATTACATGGTGGTTGGCTTTCTTAAAAAGTGAGGTTTACAATTCTCCAAAGGTGGGGAGTGATAATTTGGTGCATGGTTCATAGAGGAATACCATGGGTTTAATGTGGTTGAGTCATAATTTTCAGTGAGTATCCTATAAGGTTCATATTTATGTTCCTCATGTAAAGCCCGTGTGGTCCTTGTAGTTGTTGTATGTATGTCCTTTCCATGTAGTATTTGATGACAAGGATCAGTGATAATGTCAAATGGTGTTCTTTTGGTTGTTGGGAAAATTGAGTTGGGAATCACATTAGGTATGTTGTAAAGGATGATCTTGAGACCAATGGTCCCTTTGAGGAGAATATGATACATGTGTTGGATCATAGAAAAAATGATTTTTGGGGAAATATAGTGATGATAATTCATGTAATGTGGAAACATGGATTTGTGTATGTAGAAATGCGGGAGAGAGATACAGATATATGGGCTTAATTTCCTAGTATTTTTAACTAGGAATCTTAGGGATTCGTAGGAGTATATCTCATGGATGAGATTTTATAATTTTAGGAGATTTTATGATTCCAACCTTTTCCTATAGATATCACAGGCTCGTTTAGAGGTATTATTTTTTATTGTTTTGAGTATAATTTGTTCGAGTGTTGGTTTGGGTGAGTTTGGATGAAAATTAGAAAATATTGGTAGGAGGATAGTCTTTTCATGGTTTTCACATGGTTTGTGCATGATTTTCACATAGTTAAAAAAATGTTAATGGGGTTTCATGGTTTTCACATGGAATTTTCATGGTTTTCACAGGGTTAAACAAAGTGTGAAAGGGGTTTCATAGTTTTGAGCATGGTTTGAACATGGATTGAACATTGTTAAAACAATGTGTGAAACCTATTTCTTGGTTTATAAATGGTTTTCACATGGTTAAACTATTTTGAAGCCAGTTCACATGATTTACACATGGTTAAACTATGTCTGCATCCTATGTGCGCAACATTTCCGGGTTAAGGTGAATGGTTAGTAACTATTGTGTGACTTGGCCCAAAACAGCATGCTTCTGAAAATAAAGGTTAACAATTATATTTCTAAATTTATTTAATTCCCTGGATCAACTCAAAATCAACCCTAGATCAACCCAAATAAAATTATCTCATTTTTTGAGGCTCCTAGAGTATTTCCAAATTCTCCCAACCTCCATTATAGGCGATTCAAAGCCCAGTTCTCATATCTGTATTACTCTAGGTATGTGGTTTCGTGATTGATTTATTCTATATCATCCTTTATTCTCCCATTCTTATGGTGGGTATTTATCCTTAATTTTGTCTGATCTATATCTATATTTTCAGATTCTAGATCTAGGATAGCTGGTTCATGATATAGATCTAGGTTTGTAAGATCTTGATTCATTTAATACTGGATCTAGGTTTCAGATCAAGATATAATTTTCCATTGCCTTCATGATCGTTTTGTATAAAAATAGGGATTATCCATTAGCGAGTGTTCATAATTGTTCTTGTGTTAGGTGGACTATAATTCAAATCCCAATGTCTTATTTTCAATAATGTGTATTTAATTGTAGAATTTCTATTATATATTTTGAAATTACATTTTTGATCAAATTAATAAATTTGGTTTATTAATTAATTTAAGGAAATTTTAACTTTAACGATATTAGGAATGTTGATTTTGAATAATAAATTGCTGACTTAATAATCGTAATATTGAATTTTGAGTTGGAACAAATAATTGATGAAATAATTGTGGATAATGAATTAATTAAGATGGAACAACTAATTCTAGAATTACATAAGGTTACTAAATTTTCTAGATTGAATAATTAATTGATGAATTTATTAATGGGATTATAATGATTAATTAATTTTTGAATTTAATAATTAAATTGATGGTATTAATTAATTTATGAATTCATTAATGAAAGTAATTTGATTACATAATGGTTGAATTAATTAATTGGAATGATGTGATTAATTAATTGATGAAATATTTAATTAAATAAATTTGAATACTTAATGGTTGAATTAAATAATTTTATTGATGGGATTAATTAATCAATGAATTAATTAATTTAAGTAAAATTATTATTTAATTATTTAATTAAATAAAATAATTAACATGAAAAATTCATTGGTGATTTAATTTAAGGGATTGAATTTGATTAATTAATTTTTGAATTAATTAATGGTGGTGTATTATATTAATTAGTTTTTGAGTCAATTAATGGGGTTAATTGTGTTAATGCAATTTAATGATTTAGATTAATTAATTAGTGAATTAATTAATGAGTATTGTTGTGTTGATGAAATTGAATGATTTGAATTAATTATTGGAAAATTATTTAATAGGGACTTCTTTGTTAATTAAATTTAATTGGGTAGATTAATTAATTTATGAAATAATTAAAATGAATTTATGTATTGATGCAATTCAATGAGATAAATTAATTAATTGGAAAATTTGCTAATGGTGATTATTATGCTGCTATAATTGAATGAGATAGATAAATCAATTGGTGAATTAATTAATGAGGATTGTTGTGTTGATGAAATTGAATGAGTTATATTAATTATTTATACAATTAATTAATAGGGATTGTCATTTTGATACAATTTAATAATGTAAATTAATTAATTAGTGAATTAATTAGTTTTTATTTTTTTGGTCGATGAAATTTAATTAGTTAGATTAATTAATTGTAAATTTAATTAATGGGCATTGTTCTGTTAATGCAATTGAATGATTTAAATTAATTAATTATTTAGTTAATTATTGGGGATTTTTTTACTTAAATTGAATGAGTTGCATTAATTAATTGGTGAATTAATTAATCTGGATTTTTGTGTTAATTTTGTTGAGTAAGTTGGGTTAATTTATTTGTAAATCCATTAATGGGGATAGTTTGGTTAATGTGGTGGATGAATTAGATAATTTATTTTTGAATTAATTATGATATATTGATATTTTTTATTGATATACTTAATAATTGAATTAATTATGAGATATTGAGTTTTTTTATTTGACATAATTAATTGTGTAATTAATAAAGATATTTTTAGAATGGAGAATTGAAATAATTGAATGTGGAATTAATTATGATCTATTTATACTTTGAATTAGATAATTAATTGGGGAAACAATTATGGGATTATGTGTTTATAGATATTGATTAATAAATTATAAAATTATTAATGGGGTTGAAAAATATAATTAACTGGGAAATAAAATTAACAGGATTTAGGTGATTAGTTAAATGTTGAATTTACTAATATAATTGACGTGCTTAATTAATTAATGAATTAGTTAATTTTATTTGATGTGATTAGTTAATAGTGGAATTTACTAGATAAATGGATGTGATTAATTAATTATTGAATTAATTAATGTTAGTTGATGTGATTAGTTAATTGTTTGGAATTGTTGTGTTTAGAAAATTGTTCAATTATAAATGGAATTTATGTGGAATATTAATTGTAAGAATTAATTATGTGTTTATTAATGGTAAAATCGTCATTCAATTGTGATTAATGAATGGTAACATGGTCATTTAATTATCAAATAATGAATGGTAACATGGTCATTCTATTATGTGTTAATAATGGTAACATGGTAATTATAATGTCTTTTATGAAAAGTAACATGGCCATTCTTTTGTGAGTTACAAATTGTAACATGGTCATCCTATTGTGTGTAAATAATGGTTACATGGTCATTCTTTTATTAAATGTGTGAATGGTACCATGCGAAATCAAGTGGAATTAAATAATAGAAACAATTTAATTTTGATTATGTTATCATCTAGGAACACATCAGGCTCCTACATGAGCTAAAACATGTATTGAGATAATACATCATGTGGGAATACATTGGGATCCATCGTGAGACTATGTAGGGATTCAGGTATGGGTTTCTATGGGAACATCATGGTTTGTGTGGTTAAATATATATTAATTAATAATTTTTTAACTATTTACAAATGAATTTTAATTATTTCTTTATACAACTACATACAATTTTTGTTCACTGGATATTAATTTATATGACATTGGTGGTGGACTACTTAGTTTTACTCACAACCTAATAAGGATTCGAAATTAGTACCAGAAAAAACATTGAATTTTCTTGTTAGGTTAGGGGAAAAGGCCCTGTGTTAGACGGATGATATGTGATGGAGTGTGGATGAGTGAAATGGGAACAATTGATACCCACATGGGGGATTATTCAATATATTTTTGGGGGTTTCATTTACCAACTTGAGACAAACATTGGCATGTAATATTTTCTTCTTTAGTTTGGATATTGTACTTCCAGTTTTTTCCATCTTGTGATAATGATTCATTCATGTTATGCATAAATGTTATAGAATTATTATATCTTGTTTCCATTTTTTATATTTTACTCTATAAAAGAGGGTATAGTATCTCGATGATTGATATTAGACCCTTACTACTAGATGTAATCCTATGGTGTATTGGGAGGTGTAAGAACCCATATATTCTTTTCTAGTATGGATCTGGCTTTCAGGTGTTTTTTAGGAAAAGTGTAGTTTTTTTGAAAATTATTGGGGTACATGCCGTGAACTTAGGAATACAGACTGGGTACCCTGTTACTACGTATGACCGTGTCGTGGGCGATTAACGACCGAGACAAGGCCGTGTGGTGTGGTGTGGTAGACCACTAATGTCGGGGGATGGTTTAGGTAAATACACAATGTGTTCATTATTAGTACAACCCGTGTACATTTTATTTTTTTTCATTAGATGGATCAGGGTCATGTCTCATTCCCAGAATTGTATTCTTCTGACATAGTCTCGTCCAGGATCAACTGGGAGTGATGATTATTCTCTAAGCCACTGACCCGTCGTCTGTGCTCTGAATCAAACTCCATTTGTTGCATTGTAATCGCATAATTGTGTTCTTCCTTTATCTAGAGTATATTTTCTTGATTTCTCTTCTTTCGTGAGATCTCCATGGATGAGAGGTTTTTATGTATTTTTTATATATATGAAATTCTATATAGATTCAATGTTTATGGTTCAACTATATCAATCTTACAATGTCAAGGTAAGGGGTATGTGCCTTTCCGTAGTGGTCTTTGAATTATCTATGCGAAAAGTGCCAAATACCCATGTTTAGGGTATTGTGTGTTTATATAATTTAACCCTTTATTTCATTTTATTCCTTTATTTCTTGAGTTATGGCTCTTGTTTGAGAATAGGGTTTATTTACTGTTATATGGATGTCTTTTCCCATGTTTTTTTTGATATTGGTCGTTTGTTCTAGAATTTCTTATTATGCTGCTTTGTTTTCCATGCCCAGTAATGATAGGATGGTGTGTATATTATCTGAAATTCATGTGATAGAATTTTTATTTTCTTATCCAAGTAGTATTTTATGTTCACTTTGGCTGATAGATATTGTTTGGGCACAATTACATTACATAGGGATTTGGAAATTGGGAGTAGTTTGACCATTGGTGGAATAAATGCTGAGGGATTCCCCAGTGTGTTTGCTATACTTTTCACGTTTTGACACCTTAGTGGGGTGGAAATAAGTTCTCCCTCATATTTTCTTTAGGTAAAAGTTGGGAGACCACATGAGGAATTGAACATTGAGTGCTTCCCCAGAGTGTCTGTTGTTTACCATTACGAGACCGGAGGGGGAATTGACGGTGAGTGATTCCCGAGAGAGTCTTTGTTAAGATTAACCAGAGGGGTTAGACTATGAGAACTTACTAGAGGTTTGATTGATATTATTTGGTTGTTTATTTAATAAATGTATTTGAATTTAGTTGATACTTTGGGATTGTTTACTTTTGATTACTTCCTGATTAATTACCTCATTTTGCCTATTTCCTTCCACATATATTCATTGATAGTTAGGCACAAATCATTGGGTGATTTCCTACTGCAATTAGTCTCACACACAATTTGGTCTTGATTTTGGGCTCAAATAGATTATATTATTGTAGGTATAGATAAGGGAATGATCCCTTCTACTTTAGGTACTCGATTTGTATGGAGTTGGAGATAATGAGACAAAGATAAGTCTTATGAGTCTGTTGGAGTAATTTAAAATTTTTTCCTTTTTTACTTTGGATCTGTACAATATTTCATCATTGTGACTTGTTTGGATGCTTTAATAGGTTCTTATGGAATGCATCATAATTGACATATATATATATATATATATATATATTCTTCAGTTGTATATTTACTTTCAGTCATATGTTGTTTAATTATTTTATTACATTACTACTTCTGCTACTATTATATATTTGTTTCTACTATGTAAATAAAACAATGAGGGCATAGATTCCTCACTATAACACCCAAGGTTCTTGATGCTAGTCAAGAGCCTCTGGAAATCACGAAAATGCGCTCAAGTCCATGTGACCAACTGGGAATGGGGAACCTCAGGGAGGCACCCAGAACTCGGTCATTACGAAGTTGTATCAGGGGGATTCTATTTTTCTTGAATTACTGTTTGGAGCCTATAGCCAGGGATAGGAAGGAATAGGTAGTTGGTAATAATTTTTACCCAGGAGTAGCTAATTCACGTATTGGGAAAATCCAATATTCCTTGAATATTTATATTTTTATTGTTTTTTAATTATTACGGTTGATTTGATTTCACCATTGCGTGATTCAAAAAATTTGTGTTATTATTGATGGAATTATTGAGGTTCTATTTATATTGAAACTCAATGAGATTAGGATATTCCATCTCATGCATCATAAATGTACATTTTAGATATCACATGAAATTCATTCTTGTCATTCTATTTGGGGAACATTATCGATTGTATGTTGTTGTGATAGATGTTCTGTTAGATTTGAATGATGTTGTGATAGATGCCTTGATAGAATACCATCAATTTGATAGGGTATTGAATTGTGTAAGGTTTCATTTGAATGAGCACCAAACTTTTGTCCTTGGGGTGTTGTGGGCCCTTAGGGATAGGAATTTGGGGGATCATATTGAACATTAACTATAATAATTTGTGATATTACTTGAATAGGATGACAATCATTGATTCATGGGGAGTAAAGGCCCCCAGATATCAAAATTTGGAACACAAATGTTTTTTTCCAGTGTTTTTATGGGATTCCGTAGTAGTTTTTGTGGCTTAATATCTGGAATAACAGAGAATAGATGGTGTGTAATGCTGAATACACACCATGTATCGTTCTGTTTTGGAAGGAAGAGTTGTGTACATGTCGTGTACTATATGTACACGCTCTGTAGTACTTAACCATGTGACTGGAAATGTGGGTAGAGAAACAGGGTTAATAAATGTTTGGTGACACACACTGTGTACTTGGAGTACACACCGTGTTATAAGAGTTATGTATCCACCCATGTCACCAATGGCACAGATGGATTAATCATATGCAGAACACACTGTTTCAATCATGAACACACTATGTGGAGTCGACCGTGTAACTAGCCATTTTACTAACGACATGGATAAGTGTAATCCTTCTAGTACATGTCGTTTTTCGAATAAAACACACCATGTTGATTCAACTGTGTCTCCCACCGTGTGACTAACAAAACAGGCTATTGAATCCTAGGTGGTACATGTTGTGTCTGGTACAAACACACCATGTAATTTTGTCTTATGGGAACCGTGTGGTTTATCCATGTATGGGATATCAGGTAGGGGATAAATTCAAGTACACGCTAAGTCCTTTGGAGGGACACACCATGTGTGGGGGTGATACACGGCTAATTTTGGTCGATGTACATGCCCATGTAAATACGTAAGGGAACACACCATATAATGGTCATACATGTCATGTATCCATTTTTTTATAAAACCTAATGATTTCTTTCTCCTGTCCCTTTCTTGCACATCTAAGTTTCAATCCATGAAAATATTTATCTATGGTTCCCTCTTGACCTTGCAGTGTCATTCCACTGAAATGTCATCTGTTTAGACACTAGATACAGATCAATGATCAGACACTAGACATGGATTATCATGGACTACCAGCAGATCCTACAGTCAACACTTTCCTGCCACCAGCCATAATCCTGGATACAGGTGCTGATGCACAGTTCTGAGAAGGCTTCATGAGGTTTAGGCAGAACATTAGGGGAGCACCACATCATGCCCCATCTATGGTAGAGTTGACATGGGTCTTTCAGTAGAAGCATCCTACCATCTTATCAGGGAAAGGAGGACCAGGATGTAGTGTCATGGTTTGAAGACATGATTTCTATTTATGAGGATTTGGAGACACCTCTAGCGAGGAGGGTGATGCTCACTAGAAACATGCTTCGGGATTCCTCCAGGATATGGTGGGATGTGATTTCATAGGAAGGGATCCATTAGGGTATGGATTGGTATGAGTTACAGTGTGCCTTCTATGATTTATTCTACTTGGAAGCATTGAGGGATGACCAAGACAGAGAGTTCATGAGTCTGGAGCAGGGTTCTCTCTCTGACATGGAGTATGATTCTCACTTAAAAGAATTACAGTGCTTCAATCCCATTCTAGGTGGGGATGAGTTATTCCTAGAAAGGATTTTTGATAATGGTCTCATTAATTACATCCAATATTAGGGGAATATATTCTACTTAACTTCCATCACCTCTATAGTCAAATAGGCACTAATAATAGAGTGCAATCTGAGGGATTATGGGGCTATGAGTTAGGCAGTCTCGACATCTGGAGTTGGTACCCCTACGAATGATAGTAGGAACTTCCACAAGGAGTCTACACACCGAGATATGAGTAGGAAATAAGCTTATTATGGTATCCAGGTGGTGTGCTGATAGTGTAGGAATAGTGGACCTATGAGCTCACTTTTCCCGAGAGACCAGTGGAGTGCAGATCTTGTGGATAGATGTGTCATATTCAGTGTTTCTGTTAGTTTTTCTCACCAGCATCTAATGACAGAGATAATTCTAGGACTATCTTTCAGGAGTAGGACCAACAGATTCTCATCGGTCTAGAAACTGCAGTTTTTTGGGCCATTTAGGATGAGGTGGAGTTTGAGTCAGTGGTGGCCATGTGTCATCCTTTGAGCAATAACATGGGGAATCATCTTAGGGTGGTCAGGTAGGGTCGCAAGTTCATGGTACATGTTAGACTTTTTCAGTAGAGCAGACCCAATATTATTAGTATTTTGGACTCTCTACAATTTGAGTTACAATTCAAGTTGCCTCATATTTATATTCCACACATTTCGATACAGGGGATTCCCATAGTTTCATATTTTATGTTGTTGTGGAAAGCCTTGAAATCTCTATCTTTTCATCTACTAATATAATGGCACTAGACACTCTATTGGGGATTAGAATAGATAGCGTACATTAGTGAAAGGAATGAACTCTTGAGGTCGGTGGGTGTCAGTTTTTATGGGACCTTTATGTCTAGGAGATGATGATAAATGATGTCATTATAAGAATATAATGGTTGGTTCCATACTAGGATATTGTTGATTTCTATTGTCGTAGTGTGAGTTTCATGTCACTAGAGGATGGATTGTTTTTACATAAGGGAAAATGAGATATCCAGGTGAGTAGAGCAGGACTCAAGCAACATGGGTTTTGAGGAGTTACTATCTATATTTCTTGTCAGTATTCAGATGAATAGAGGACTTCACATATGGACTTTCCTCTAGTGGTCAATTGCTTTAGGGATGTATTTCCAAAAGAGTTTTTAGGATTTCTTTTATAGAAAGAGATAGAATTTTCTATTGGGAGTGTTCTTAGAGTGGCACTATTGTTCACTCCTCTTTATAGGATGGATACACTAGAGTTATAGGATCTCAAGAATATGTTCAAGAACCGATATCCTTTGCTGAGGACTGATGTTCTCTTTGATCAGCTTCGTGGAGCACGAGTGTTCTCGATGATTGGCTTGAGATCCGGTTTTCATCAGTTCCACGTTAGATCATCTGATATACCTCTTATAGCCTTTTAGTGTAGTTATGGTCTATATGAGTATGTGGTTATGTCATTCGGTCCCATAAACACACCTGAAATTTTTATGGCACTGATGAAATGAGGAATCCATCCATACTTAGATTCATTGATGGTAGTCTTCGTGGATGGTATCTTGGTGTACTCTCACACTCGACACGACTATGCCACATATCTTGATATTGTTTTGAGTACCCTGAGAGAGCATCAGTAATATGACACAGACTCAAAATTCCACTTTTAAATGGACCATATTAAATTCATTGGTCTTTTTATCTCAGAGGGTGGAGTATCAACAGACCCAGAGAACGTAAATGCAGCAGTTTCATGGGAGAATCGAAATATTGTCTTTGAAGTAGTTTTCCTGGACTTTCTAGTTACTACATATGTCTCATACAGTACATTGCATGCTTTTTAGCACCACTAAAATCATGTCTATGAAGGGTGAGATGTATCCTTGGACAGATTCTTGAGATTCAGCCTTTCACGAGTTAAAGGGGAGGTTTAATTCATCACTGATACTAGTTTTTCCATAGTCGGTCAAGAGTTATACTATTTATTGTGATGCATCCTGTATCAGGCCAAGAGTAGTGCTTATGCAAGGGGAAGGAGTCATTGCATACAGGCCTCGACATTTTAGGCCACATGAGAGAAATTACCAGACGCATGATCTCTAGTTGGCTGCAGCTGTTAATGCTTTACGTTGTTGGAGACATTATCTATTGGGAGACCATTTTGTGTTTTTCACTAACCACAAAATATCAAGTACATATTACTTCAGTGCGATCTGAATTTTAGATAGCGAAGGTTGGTTATGTACCTTCAGTACTTTGACGTTTAGCGTCCCTACATTCCTAGGAAAGACAACACAGTGGACGATGTGTTGACCAGGAGGACTTAGATAAAGGCTATTCCAGAAACCAGTAGTGAGTGGAAGCATATGGATCTGTTCTCTGAGATGAATTTGGAGGTCCATGATAGTCATGGGGAGATTTTTCTTTCTTCAATAGATATAACCTATACTCTACATGGTAAAGTGATAATGGGGGATATATAAGACTATGAATGCCTTGTTCTATGAGAGAGTGTGTCTGGAGAGTACCCTTTCCCTGGATGGATCATGGGTGAGGATGATATCGAGCATTTTCATCGGTGTATGTGGATGTTATGAGACATATGTGAGGAGATGATGCTGAATTTTCAATATTCAATTTGGAGAGTTTATATGGGTGTCACCAAGATGTATCGAGATCTTCAATGTTAGTATTGGTGGACCGATATGAAGAAAGATGTTGCTGGTTTTGACATGAGGTGTTCCAGCTATTAGTAGGTGTAGGTAGAGTATCAGCGAGAAATATTACTTTTGCAGCAGTTACCCATTCTTTAGTTGAAGTGGAATGATGTCGCGATAGACTTCATGATAGGTTTCCAGAGGTCACCTCATGGGAATGATGTATTTTGGGTTTTCATTGACAGACTCACATAGGTTTCACACTTCTTAACGATCAAGGATACCTTCAGTGTATTTGACAAGGGGAGGTTGAATGTATCGGAAATCGTACATTTACATGGGGTTCTTCACACTATCGTTTCAGAAAGGGATGCCCATTTTACTTCTTAGGTCACACAGGGACTACAAAAGTCTTTGGTTTCACAAGTACTTTTGAATACAACTTACCATACCCAAAAAGATGGTCAGTCCAATCATATGATTCGGGTGCTAGAGGACATGTTTCGAGGATGCGTCTTAGATTTTGGAGGTTTTTGGGAGAAGAACATATCTCTGGTGGAGTTTTCCAACAATAATAGCTTTCAAGAAACTATTTAGATGGAACCATATGTGTCTTTTAACAGTAAGCCATTCTGGTCACCCATATGTTGGATGGAGGCAGGAGATGCTACAATGTTGGGAACTCGTCTTGTCCAGGAGACCCCAGAGCAGATAGAGTTGATTTAGAAGAGGTTGGATAATGCATATTCATAACAGAAGTCTTATGTTGATTGAAGGATATTACCTATACAGTTCAAGGTCGGAGATCAAGTTATTCTTTGTGTCACACCGAGTTTGGGACACAGGTGGATTAGGAGACAAGGTATGGTTTTCCAGTGATACTTCGGGTTGTTTGAGGTTTCAGAGAGAGTCGGGCAAGATTCTAGTCAGTTGCAGTTACCTCATAGGTACCAATGTATTCTCAATGTATTAAATGTATCTCATCTCCTAAATTTATTATCAGACCTGTATCATGTTTCTCAACCCAAGGAGGTTGAGTTGGATGCAGGCACATCATTCGAGGACCATCCTATTTGGATTGTTGATTGTAGTGCAAATATTCTACATGGTACGTATGTTCCTATGGTATAGGTGATGTGGTAGCATGGGAGAGTATAAGATGAGACTTGGGAGTGAAAGACCGATGTACGATTGTAGTGGAAGGATATGTTCGATGATTATTTTTCCTTCCCACTGTGTTATTGAAATTCTAAGACAAATTTCATTAAGGAGGGACGTTTGTAAGAACATGGATCTTCTTTTCATGCAATGATCTTGTTTTTCAGCGTTTTTGAGGAAAAGTGGAGATTTTGGTAATTTTAGGAGTAGAATTTGGGTAAATAGGAGTACACGTTGTGTACCCTATTACAGTGTATGAACACATCATAGGCCTATAACAGCAGAGACATGGTCGTGTGGGAAGACGTGTTAGACCACTAATGTTTGGGGATGTTTGAGATGAATACATAATGTGTTCATTAATAGTACATACCATGATATTTTTCTATTATTTCATTAAATGGAATGGGGTCACATCTCATTCCCATAATTATCTTCTTCTAACCTCGTCTCATGCAGGAGTGACTGAGAGTGACAATTATTCTTCGATCCAATGACCCATCGTCCGTGCTCCGAATAAAACTCTACTGATGGCATTGGAATCACATTGGTGATTTATTCCTTCTTCTAGAGTCTATTATATTGTTTTCTTATCTTTTGTGAGATATCCCTGGTTGAGCATTTTTTATGTTTTTTTAGATCTATGATGTTATAGTTTGATTCAAAGGACGAAGATCAACTATATCGATCGTACAGTGTTGAGGTAGGTGGTTTGTGCCTTTCGGTAGTTTTCCTTGAATTATCATTGTGAAAAGTGCCTAATACCCTAATTTAGGGTATTGCATGTTTAGGAAATTTAACCATTTAATGCCTGTTATGCCATGATTTCTGGAGTCAGGTCTCTTTTTTGATAATAGAGTTTATTTACCTTGTTAGGTATGGGTTTTCCAATGTCTGGTTGATATTGGCCATTGGGTCTAGAATTACCTATTAGGCAACATTGTTTTACATGCCTAGCACTGTTATAATGGAGTGGATATTATAATACATGCTTGTGATTGGCATTGTAGTTTCTTATCCAAGTAGTATTTTTTTTAAATTTGGTTGATGGATATCGTCTTTCCATGATTGCTTTATACAGGGATGTGATAACTTGGTTTAGTTAGACCATAGGGGGAATAAATGATGAGGGATTCCATAGATTGTCTGTTATACTTTTCACATCGTGAGGCCATAGGGGGGGTGGACATATGTGATTCCTCAGTGTGTCTTCAGTTCCATATTGCAAGAACACAGGAGGAATTGGACATTGAGTGGTTCTCCCGAGTGTCTGTATTTTTCTGTTACGAGACCACATGGGTGATTGACAGTGAGTGCTTCCTAGGAGAGTCATTGTTAAGCTGAACTAGAGGGGTCAAACTTTGAGAACATCCTAGAGGGTTTCATGAGATTGTTTGGTTGTAATTTTAATAAATGTAATTGAATGTAGTTGAAACTGTAGTATTATATTCTATTGAGTAAGTATGAGTTTATTACTTAATTTTTGCTATTGTGTTTTATATATATTCACTGACAGTTAGGCATAGATAGTTGGGTGGTTGCCTATTTGGATTCATCTCACACCCAGCTTGGGTCATGGTTTTGGGACTAAACAGATTATACTATTGCAGGTATAGATAATGGAATACGCCCTTCTAATTCAGGTACATGATTTATGTAGAGTTGGAGATCAGGGGACCAATAAAAGTCTTGTGATGTTGTTGGATTTGATTAGTGTTTTTTCCATTGTACATTAGATTATTATTGTATATCAGTATTGTGACTTTTTTGGAATTTATCCTAGGTACAAGTGACTTGCATCATTATTGACATATATATATATATGATCCAGTATTTTATATAAATTTAGTCTTCTATTGTTTACATATCGTTTGACATTACTTCTTCTGCTACTGTTATATTTTTGTTTCGGTTTTGTTACTCTACCAATGAGAGATTTGATTCCCCACTATCCCAGCCAAGGCCTTTACTACAAGTCGGCAGCCTCTGGAATTTGGGGAAATGCGCTTGGTAGTGAACCTTGACTACTAAGATGGACATGTGAATAATCCATTACAACCAATATGGTATGAAGAGTGATTTCATACTTCGAATATATCCTTGGTATCATTTCCATAACAACTATAGAACTGATTTTATTTTCATATGTGTCTACCATAAATTCCATGACATAAACCTATGTTATGATTTCATGCTTATGATCTTTATCCCATTATTATTTGTGTCTTATGTCAATATTTATTCCATGATTCATGTATATTATCAATCTTATGTATGGTATGATATTATAATATAATTATCAAATTCTCATATCCTCATTCTCATGTTTAAACATACATGCCTCATTTGTTTTACCTTACTGGGCAACTGAGGTCACCCCTTTTTATTTTACCTTCCTATGGTTATGATTATTTTTATTATGAGTTATTTATCGATGAAGGGTGATAGTCATGATAAACCAAGTGGGAGATAATGTAGATCACTTATTTACCAATGTTTATGTTTCTATGTTTCTAAAGGAACTATAATAATATGGTCTTTTGGTGTATGTTATATAATGTGTTAAGTATTTCAAAAAAATGATGAAATCTTAATTTATGAAAAGCCTGGGCATTATATTTGGTATCATGTAAGAGGTTTAGTTAACCATTGGAAACTAGGATGATAAAAATTTAGTGAGATCTATAGAGATATTTCTAAGGATATTTATGGGATGTATCTATGGATAACTGTAATTGTGAGTAAACTATACAAACATGCCATGATATTTTAATAATGTATTGAGAGAGTTTTTTACAAGATATGTCATCCCTATCTAGATTCTAGAAAAGGATATGGATCTATAACAGATGTATATAGGGGTAACATCCCTAAAAAACCATATTGATCTACACTTCATTGGGAACTGGTGAATGACAATGGGCCTTACAAAACAGTTGGATTGACACTCCTAGGGGATATTCATTGTAAATTCAAGAACACATTAGGAACCATCATGAAGTAATTAAATAAAATAATTATATAAATAACCTAGGTAATACCTCATGGGATATAGATTAATAAATGTGTCATGATTTACACATCCTATAAGTAATTTTCAAGATTATACAGTTTCTCACCATGATAAGTGTTTCTCACACATTGGATTCTAGTTTTATTCAATAGAAGGGTCTAGAAGGAATTGGGATAACATTAGATATTTAATATGTATAATGTATGAGATTTATAAAAATCATCTTCTTAAGTAGAAAAATCATGAACCGAATTTGAAACATGGTAGTAGAGTAGCTTATTTAGCAGAAGATACAGAGAATGCGAATGACATGTGAAATGTATGGGATATTCTAACTATATTTTTTACATTAAACATAAGAATCAATATTTGATTAATGTTGAGGAAACTTGATACTTTATTGATATTTCATATTCTATGAATGGGGTATTAAGGCATATGTTGATAAATCTTGGGTACAAGTTTAATAATAATGTTGAATGACTCAAGTGTAAATGTTTTGGAATTAAATGAGTATGTTATTAGATTCATGAATTATGTAAGGATCACTTGTAGATGTTTTGGTTTTAGTATTTTAAATAATTTTTCAAATGATTTTGATTACCCATTGAATTTATTTAATGTTAATGTTACATTAATGGTAGGTAACCGTTAACATGTTCATGATGAAGATAAAATGATATATTATATCGATAAAGATTTGATGATATGGATAAAGTAAATTTCATAGTATTTATGACCTTAAAATGAGAAGTATTTTTTGACAATATGGTCTATGTTATCATGTATGAAATTTAAAACTTCTTGGATATAAGGAATATATCCAGAAATCTTTTGAATAAGGAATCACAAATGTTTTCCAAAAGGATTAAGGGTAATTCAGGTTATTAGAATGATTCAATAGAATATATGATGAGGGTATTCACATGTTTGTAATGTGATAACAAAGAGAAAATTTATGATATATAGGGGATTAATGTTTAGCAGACTTAGTGAACATACTTTAATGTTTTTTATTTTCATCATTTGAAATGGTTTCAAGGTTTCCCATTAATGGAATGGTTTATGTTAAACTTTAGTTGATGTTTTAGAGATTAAAATATTATCTCACCACATGGGCTTTTATTCATATTGGATAATATGTGATAACCATTTTTTATGATGTTAACTAATGAAATATGGAATGACATCTCACTATATTTATGTATATTAAGTGTAGAGACCCTAAGATTGACGTACATGGACATTTCATTACTTTTGCGGAATAATTAATACATAAAAAAAACAGACACACAAGGACCGTAATAGTTTAGTGTCCTTGGAAACATGGAACGTAATATTTTAATCGTGGTGAAAGATCTTCAACATTTCTCATAAAGATCTTCCACTTTTTGTTTCCTGACCTAAAACCTTTCTTTTGATCCTGGGGGAAAATAAAACATAAAAAGGGTGAGCTCAAATGCTCAGTAAGGGTAAGTATGGATAAAATAAAACATAAAATATACATTGGAACTTAAAAACATGAACATAATGTTTAAACATTAAAATCGTGAGCAACGACATAAAACATGGAAGTACATAAGCCACAGATCATAATTGAACATAAACCATGATAAAATAGCATGGGAATAAAACATGTTATTGTGGCATCCATTAAGCACATGTAATTATTTCCATAGTAGCCATGGCATTGCTGCCAAGACCGTCTTTGTGGACAAAGTCCCATTCTGAATCGAGTTCACTCCTTGTTTCAGTCCTGTAACATTGAACCGGATTAACATACCATTCCATCCATGTCTATCTCATGAGATATAAAATCTTTACCCAGTGTATTGGAGGGAGATATAGGTCCCACCCATCTCATAATGAAATCATTCTTACTTGTGCCACAAAAAAACATACATCATTGATAATAACCCAATAAACAAAATGGGTTTCATAAACATCATTCCGTCATCACATAATCCATATAAAAGAAATGGATATCATTTCATAATAAGAAAAGTGAAACCATTTAAATCATAGAGACATGATACTTGAAACATACACATATGAAATAATGTCATCATAGATGAAAAATGGTTTTGATAAAATAATTGAAATGAATTCTTGAGGAAAATATCCGTTCTTCTTCAAAATCAATTTCTTTTCACAAAACATCATGCAATTTTAAATGAAAGAGATTTTGCTGAAACAGTAATGAAATATTTTGGAGGAAGTTTAATGAAAATAAGGATTTATGAAACTGTAAAAATCCTTTAATGTCGTATAATTTAAAAAACATTCTTCTCGTACTTTTGTCTAAAAAATCAAAAAAGTACACCGTAACGTAAACAAAAGAATGATTCCTTACATAACATGTAGTAAAAGTTAAAAAGTCAAAAATGGGTAAAAATTACTTTAAACATACATGAAAACACTTTTATAAAACATGGACATGGATGATAGAAATAAACCCAGTAAATACTTAAGGATAAAAAATCTCGGATAAAAATGAGATTTGCAAAATTTATCCCTTACCTTATGTCTGATATGCTTTGTATGTATCCGAACCTCCTCTTCATCGATACGCCTCTTTGAAACCTCCTATTAGGGCACTAAGATTGGTCTTTAAAGTAGACCAGAACCTCTAGGATATTTCTAGGGAATTGGAGAATATAATTTGGCATGGGTTGGCCAAGCTTGAAGGCTCAAATTGGTGTGAGTAGGAGAGGGAGGAGGTGCCCTTTTACAAGGGAGGAGAGCGGCACCTTTGGAATCCTTAAAAATATTAATTTATAATAAATCTAACCCCACTTAAAAACATCCACAAATGACTCATATTATATGATTAGATGAGATATGGTACTAATCTCATCAACCAATCAAATTTAGACATGTTTGGATCTTATTTTAAACCTTATCATTTTGATTTATCCTTATTTAATCTATTTAAGTTTATTTGTGGTAATAAAATTCTAAATTTTAAATTATAACAAATAATTACTTATTTGTTGTGAATTTTCCATATTTGTTTACTTTATAACATTATAGACCATATAAATTAATAGTTATAATTTTTAAATATTTTTGTTGATTTTTAAACAATTTTATAATATGTTATTTTTATAAAATAACAATAGTGTCAATTTTCACACTATTCATTTATTTGAATTTAAATAAAATATATACAGAAGATATGTTCGAACTAAAATTTTTAATAGATTTATAAAAGGACATATGTATCTATAAAATTAGTGGATCACATTAAATAGTTCATATAATAATTATTTTATTATTTTTAAAACAATTTATTTGGATTATCTCTTAATAAAATAATTACTACAACATTTTTGTATAATTATTTAATATACTTATTTGTTGCATAAAAATTTAAAATAAAATCCTATGATGAAGACGAATCTATTAAATTTCACAATAATACTTTTACTCAAATTTATCATCTTAAAATCACAATATTTAAATTTTTATATTTATTTAATTATGAAGGTGACAACTTTGGTATCATTTAAAATAAAATAATATAAGTTTCATAATCACTTTTATAAAGATATAAACGGTTATATATTAGGTATTTGGATGATTAAGGTGTATATATACATAAACAGTAAGTTTTGGTTAGGTTTGTGGGCCTTTTAATGGGTATTAGTATTTCAATAAAAACTATATTACTTATTTTCCACTTAATAAATAATTTTTGTATCATTAATGTATCACCATTAATGACAAGTATTTAATCCCTAAAAATTATAAATAAATTATCATGATGTATATAATTTTATTATATTTCTGGATACTATTCATGTTCGATGTTTTATGATGTTTATCACTAAATTAAAATTATTATACTTATAAGATTTAAGAGATTGACATGATATCACATTCTTTTGTTTTAATAATAATTAAATTATTTTCATGGTCAAATGTCCATAAAATGAAACTAATCCGACACTTAGTTGATATGGGTTTACTTTTATCCATCCAATAGAATTTTGGCATGTGTTAGGGTAATTTTATATTATTATATTTACCCTTAATTACCCGATTTACCTTTAACTATGGTAAATAAAATTTACCGTAGTTGCCATTCATAATTCCCAAAAATTAAAAGTATCCTATTAACATAATTTGGACCCACTGATTCCAAATATTGATTCCATTTTTTCATATTCAATATACAGAAGTTGCAGAAATTAAATTAAAATTTATCCCGTTGTCGAATGAAAACGGGTTTTTGTTTAAAACATTGCAAAAGATTGAAATGATTTAACCTACGAATTCAATGTAAAATCAATGCTAATGACATAAATTATATTAAATGGTAAAAATATATTCTATTTGTACTTTAAATCCATTCAATATTATAATTTAACCATATAAATTATTAAATGAAAAAAGTTGTTTTTCATTAAAATATAGCGTGTTTGTACTATTCATCAAAATATTAAAGTTACCAGAATAATACAAAACAATTATCCAAATTAAATTTTCATTTCCTGATTGCAAAGAAGAATTTTATTTTGTCAAATTTAACTTATAAACATGTCAAAAAATCTAGATTTAAAGTTGGTGCGCCATCAAAAGGCGGCAAATCTGCATTTTTTGAAAAATACTTATTTTTCCCGAAATATTTATTTTGTTCTTATATCATGTTCTAGAAAATGTGTAAGATGAATAATAATGTTATAAAATTCAAAATTTAGTTAATACTATTTATATCGGCTAGTATATAATAATATTATAATAATATATTGTTGTTTAGTAAAACCCGGTATTGCGTACAACACACACTATTGAGGAAGGTCGCGATTGCGTGTAATGCAAGCCAAGTCAGGGTTGCGTGTTGTGAAAAAATCCTTCGTCGTTTCGTATAACAGAATCCAATCATATTTCATTTATACATTGAATATATATATATATACTCAATGTTGTATAGAATAACTATTATCAAAATTGTGGTAACACGATCCAAGAATAGTGTTGCGTATACTGCAAGCTAATACGTTGTTGCGTATAGCGCAAGGTAATCTTGGTGTAGCATACAACACAAGACATTAATGAAATTAAAAGATTATTTTTCATAAAATCTCATGGTGTTACATTCTACCCCCCTTAAAATGAATTTCTCCCTCGAAATTCATCGGGGTTATAAATGGTTTACTACTCGAATGTTTGTTTAATAGAAACCCACATTGTAAAAAGGAATACCAAAACATGGCTTTTAAAACTAAAGTATGAAATGTAACGGTTACCCAAATTAACTCATCACTGGGTTTCCACATAGGAGAACATAGGTGAAAATATGGATATGGAAGAAAAATCTAACCATCAAGTTCTGATGGAGAGTGGTAGAGAACATGGCTATGAAAAAGCCAACAATCCCAAAGCTATTGATTTGTGATGATCTAAGGTACCATCTGATTCATCGGATATAAGGGAACTAGGACGACATTTTTGGTTTTTAAGATCATTTCCCTAAAGTTGATGAATTAAAAGAAATACATGCATGATTTTGGTACAATCTCACTGTTGTTCGTGAATTGAACAATTTCCACTTCATCCCTTAAATAAATGAAGTTGAATTTGTTATTCGTGATGTGTTAGCAGATCATGTGATAGAATGATGGGTCATTACATCTCTTTCAAAAAAAAGGTTAGCAAAAGTTATAAGTCCATCTTATAGTTAGATTAATTTTATATGGTTCCCAAAATGAACTTATACTTCATATATCATACCTCTTAATAAAATAAAACTAGTTTATACTAACCAGGGACTTCCTGTAGGCGAGTGGTAGGAGATGAAGGCCAGTCGCACTTCGGTTGTGGGTTCGATTCCCACAGCCTTGTCCGACGCGATGGGCTGTCGCCCATCCTGCAGGTTGTCCTTTTTCTAAAATTACATTACTATATCATCCCATCATTAATATCTAAAAAAGGTTATATACTTAAACAATACTAACTTATGTCCAACATAATCCATTCCTATCTTTAGGCTTATCCATAATATTGCAGTCCATTGTCATATTATAGTGAAAACGATTGCCAGAGATTTCATATAAAAAGCATGTTAATACCATCGTTGATCCCCATATATCATAAGATATGTCTTATTGGTCATATTACAAACGTTCGAAGGCCTTAATCATGTATTCTCTTGAAAAATGAATACCCATTGAACCTTAGTGAAAACATGAATGCAGTTAAAAGTTAACACTTTCCACATACAAAAATCCTCAAAATTTTATATACTCAAACCATGATATCACTTAGTCCTTATATCAATCATGAGCTCATGAATACAATCAAACATCTCATTATCTTCTTATTCCTTCATTATGTGCATATCATCTACTTTAAAAAAATATCTGAATAACATTCCATGGTTAATGGTACCATTCATCATATACATTCAAATAATTTTAGGAAAAATAATATTGTAACAATCCTTAGATGATTCTTTATTCCATAGTAAAATTAACTATACAAAATAACTCTCGATAAACATACAATCATTCCACTACCTTCTAAAACAACCGACTGAGCTTCAATACTTCTTTCAGCTCATATATCATTTGTAGTCTCCTCATCATCATCCACATAAATACTACCCATATGACCATGTTGATTCTCTTCATGAGATTTTCTATTAGGGCATTGGTTTGCATAATGCCAGTACATTCCACATTTAAAACATCTAATAATTGTTGATGTCGCAGTAATACCATTATCCTTGTCCATGGTGTTAACTGAACCTTTTCCTTTGCACATACTGGGTTTGTGTCCTTCTTTTCCACACCCAAATCATCTTCCAGTTCCTTTGAAACAATCTCCTTGATGACTCTTCCCACATGATTTACATGAGGGAAATTGAACTTTCTTTCCTCTATGATCATCATGAAACTCCATCTTTCTCTTATTATCTGAGTCGGGAAACATACCAAAGTTGAGATTATTGATCATATTATGAGATTGCTGATTAGGCATAATAACAATGTCTGGACTTCCAAATCCCGTTTCATTTGGTTTCTCATGAAGAAAATCATTCCATTGTCCATCATATCCTCCATTATCATGAATCTTCCTGTTTCCAGTCATTTTCTATAACCCAATAAGAATAGTATGAGAGGAAAAAAATCATGCTAGGGAAAACAACATAGTAAAGGGGGAGCACCCTCAATATCTAACATCTTAGGTTAGATTCAATGATCATTACCGTAGTTCTAGGACTATATCCTATACGTATTCTTATCCTTAGGTACATCCCTAGACATACCTTAGAAATATCTCTAGGGATCTCACTAACGTTTTCGCATCCTAGTTTCCAAATGTTGACTAATCCTTTCCTCTGATACCAACTGTAGAGACCCTAAGATTGACGTACATGGACATTACATTACTTTTGCGTAATACTTAATACATAACAAAAATAGACACAGAAGGACCGTAATAGTTTAGTGTCTTTGGAAACATGGAACATAATCTTGTAATCGTGGTGAAATATCTTCAACATTTCCCATAAAGATCTTTCACTTTTTGTTTCCTGGCCTAAAACCTTTCTTTTGATCCTGGGGAAAAATAAAACATAAAAAGGGTGAGCTCAAATTCTCAGTAAGGGTATGTATGGATAAAATAAAACATACCATATACATTGGAACTTCAAAACATGAACATAATGTTTAATCATTAAAATATTGAGCAACGACATAAAACATTGATGTACATAAGGCATAGATCATAATGGAACATAAACCATGATAAAATAGCATGGGAATATAACATGTAATTGTGGAATCCATTAAGCACATGTAATTATTTCCATAGTAGCCAAGGCATTGCTGCCAAGACCATCTTAGTGGACAAAGTCCCATTTTGAATCGAGTTCACTCCTCGTTTTAGTCCTGTAACACTGAACCAGATTAACATACCATTCCAGCCATTTCTATCTCATGTGATATAAAATCGTTACCCAATGCATTAGAGGGAGATATAGGTCCCACCCATCTCATAATCAAATCATTCTTACTTGTGCCACAAAAAAACATACATCATTCATAATAACCCAATAAACAAAATGGGTTTCATAAACATCATTCCATCATCACATAATCCATATAAAAGAAATGGATATCATTTCATAATAAGAAAAGTGAAACCATTTAAATCATAGAGACATGATACTTGAAACATACACATATGAAATAATGTCATCTTAGATGAAAAATGGTTTTGATAAAATACTTGAAATGAATTCTTGAGGAAAATATCCTTTCTTCTTCAAAATCAATTTCTTTTCACAAAACGTCATGCAATTTTAAAAGAAAGAGATTTTGCTGAAACAGTAATGAAATCATTTGGATAAAGTTTCATGAAAATAAGGCTTTATGAAACCGTAAAAATCATTTATTGTCGTATAAGTTAAAAAAACATTCTTCTCGTACTTTTGTAGAAAAAGTCCAAAAAGTACATCGTAACGTAAACAAAAGAAAGATTCCTTACATAACATGTAGTAAAAGTCAAAAAGTCAAAAATGGGTAAAAATTACTTTAAACATACATGAAAACACTTTTATAAAACATGGACATGGATGATAGAAATAACCTCAGTATATACTTATGAATAAGCAATCTCAGATAAAAATGAGTTTTGCAAAATTTATCCCTTACCTTATGTCCGATATGCTTCGTATGTATCCGAACCTCCTCTTATTCGATACGCCTCTTTGAAACCTCCTATTAGGGCACTAATATTGGTCTTTAAAGTAAACCAGAACCTCTAGGATGTTTCTAGGGAAGTGGAGAATATAATTTGGCATGGGTTGGCCATGCTTGAAGGCTCAAATTGGTGTGAGGAGGAGAGGGAGGAGGTGCCCTTTTATAAGGGAGGAGAGAGGAACCTTTGGAATTCTTAAAAATATTAACTTATAATAAATCTAACCCCACATAAAAACCTCCAAAAATGACACATATTAGAAGATTAGATGAGTTAGGGTTGTAATCTCATCAACCAATAAAATTTAGACATGTTTGGATCTTTTTTTAAACATTATTATTTTGATTTATCCTTATTTAATCTATTTAAGTTTGTTTGTGGTTATAAAATTCTAAATTTTAAATTATAACAAATAATTACTTATTTGTTTTAAATTTTCCATAATTGTTTACTTAATAACATTATAGACCATATAAATTTAAATTTATAATTTTTAAATATTTTTGTGATTTTTAAAATTTTTTATAATATGTTATTTTTATAAAATAACAATAGTGTCAATTTTGACACTATTAATTTATTTGAATTTAAATAAAATATATACAGAAGATATGTTCGAACTAAAAGCTTTAATAGATTCATTAAAGGTCATATGTATCTATAAAATTAGTGGATCACATTAAATAGTTCATATAATATTTATTTTGTTATTTTTAAAACCATTTATTTGGTTTATCTCTTAATAAAATAATTACTACATCATTTTTGTATAATTATTTAATATAATTATTTATTGCATAAAAATTTAAAACAAAATCCTATGATGAAGATTAATCTATTAACTTTCACAATAATACTTTTACTCGAATTTATCATCTTAAAATCGCAATATTTAAGTTGTTATATTTATTAAATTATGAATGTGACAACTTTGGCATCATTTAAATTAAAATAATATAAGTGTCATAATCACTTTTATAAGGATCCAAAAGGTTATATATTTGGTAATTGGATGATTAAGGTGTATATATACACTACCAATATGTTTTGGTCAGGTTTGTGGCCCTTTTAATGGGTATTAGTATTTCAATAAAAACTATATTAATTATTTTCCACTTAATAAATAATTTCTGTATTATTAATGTATCACCATTAATAACAATTATTTAATCCCTAAAAACTCTAAATAAATTATCAGGATGTATATAATTTTATTAGATTTCTGGATACTATTCATGTTCGAAGTTTTATGATGTTTATCACTAAATTAAAATTATTATACTTATAATATTTAAGAGAGTGACATGTTGTCACTTTCTTTGGTTTTAATAATGATTAAATTATTTTCATGGTAAAAAGTCCATAAAATGAATCTAATCCGACCATTAGTTGATATGGGTTTACGTTTATCCATCCAATAAAATTTTGGCATGTGTTAGGGTAATTTTATAATATTATATTTACCCTTAATTACCCGATTTACCTTTAACTATGGTAAATAAAATTTACCGTAGTTGCTATTCATAATTCCCAAAAATAAAAAGTAGCCTATTAAAATAATTTGGACCTACTGATTACAAATATGGAATCCATTTTTTCAAATTCAATCACATAAGTTGCATAAATTAAATTAAAATTAATCCAGTTGTCGAATGAAAACAGAATTTTGTATAAAACATTGCAAAAGATTGAATTGATTTAACCTACGAATTCAGTATAAAATCAATTATAATGACATAAATTATATTAAATGGTAAAAATATATTCTATTTATAATTTAAAACCATTCAATATTATAATTTAACCATATAAATTATTACGATGAAAAAAGATGTTTTTCATTAAAATATTGCGTGTTTTTACTATTCATCAAAATATGAAAGTTTCAGAATAATACAAAAAATTTATCCAAAGTAAATTTTTATTTCTTAATTCCAAAGAAGAATTTTATTATGTCAAATTGAACTTATAAACATGTCAAAAAACTATATTTAAAGTGGGTGCGCCATCAAAAGGCGGCAAATCTGTATTTTTTTAAAAATACATATTTTACCCGAAAAATTTATTTTGTTCTTATACCATGTTCTATATAATGTGTAAGATGAATAATAATGTTATAAAATTCAAAATTTAGTTAATACTATTCATATCGGCCAGTTTATAATAATATTATAATAATATATCGTTGTTTAGTAAAACCCTGTATTGCATACAACACACACTATCGAGGAAGATCGCGATTGCGTGTAATGCAAACCAAGTCAGGGTTACGTGTTGTGAAAGAATCCTTCGTTGTTTCGTATAACAGAATCCAACCATATTTCATTTATAAATTGAATATATATATATTTATATATATATACTCAATGTTGTGTAGAATAACTATTATCAAAATTGGGTGTAACACGATCCAAGAATAGTGTTGCGTATAATGCAAGCTAATACGGTGTTGTGTATAGAGCAAGGTAATCTTGGTGTAGCATACAACACAAGACATTAATGAATTTAAAAGAATATTTTTCAAAAAATCTCAGGGAGTTACATTAAGAACTTTTAGTTCCTTAGGAATGAAAAATATGCCTTCATTCCTAGAGTAAGTAATGATGTTGGAATTTATCAAGGCACAACTAAAGGATTATATTGTGAATAATGAATGGAATTAAATATGGTAAGTATATATTCTTTGGGAAACCTATTTGGAAATAAAAAAAATTCTTGTTATCATTATTTTTGATGATATAAATAAAAACATTCATGCCTCTTCAGTTTATGGTTTTGTGATTGGTAACTATCTCTGGACTACCCAATTTCTTCTAATTAGTGATCTTTATCGGTCCTTATAATTATTTATATTTTTCTTTCATGACTATGTTTTCACTTTCAACCTATGTTCTCCTACATAGGAGATAATTTTGGTAACCTTTATGGTTCCAAATTTCCATTTTTAATGGATGTATGTCTCATGGCACACAAAAGGGTTGTGGGGGAGAAAAGTGTGCTACCCGATGGTTGAATAGAGAAGCTTCGGTTCTACTTAATCACTCAAATCAGGTGCACAATTTTCACCTTGAAACACCAACAGTTCCATATCCTGTAATATGTAGACCTACTTTCCAATTGTAGGCGTTTGAGGGGTGGTTTGACCAGTGATGCTAAAGAACTCACATTGGTCGAGAGGATGGGAAGTCGGGCTCATCGCACCATTTTGGGGGGAATTATTGACTGTTCTGGGACTCTCTTATAAATTTAATATGTATTCATATGTTCCTAAATCTTTGGTTTATACCCATGCATAGCATCCACATATTACTCCTAGTTGAAAATGGTCTTCTAGACGCAGGGGTTCAGAATCATTTATGCCTGAGGTTTACCATCCTACGATGGATTAATGACCCCGATGAGGCTATAATCACTAAGACAACACTAGTTTAAAGCCTCGTAACCAGGCAGTCTAGAGTTTATTATCATCTCGGGGGGATAGATAACGACTTGGGCATTTTGATCAAACCAATGATATGGGCTTCCTACGCATCCTCATGAGAGGAATCAGAATCCACATAATTTGGTTTGGTATAGGGATTACACTCCAGGCTGCCCAGGGTTGGTGCGGTGAACTGACGTGAGGATAGTCGGATAGATAGGTTGTTGGGATTGAACCTAGGGGAGTCTTCCTACATACACTACCAAGGAGACATGGATAAAAGTCCATGTAGTTCAAGTTAGAGGGTGTCAGAGAACCGATATATGGATGGACCAGGGGTCCGATGGGTGTTGGTCTTGAACCTAAGGGTGGATTCCTACGTAACCTACCTATGAGATAGGGATCAAAGTCCACGTAGTTCAAGAGGGGTATTAGGGATTACGCTCTAGGAGGCCCAGGGTAATGGATTGGGGATTATACTCTTAGGAGGCACAGGAGAGGACGTCATGGTCTATGCTTACTCTAAGCCCACATGAGTCATGCTTGGTGTGAGAAACAAGAGGTAGTAGGGACCAGACGATCATATAAAGAAAGGTGCGTCTATGGGAAGTGGAGTGGGGATTATGCATGGAGCATCCAAAAACAAGTCGGGGCTTACTCTGTGATGTATTCCCATAGCGACAAAGCGTAGTGGGAGAGGGACTTGGCCCCAAAGAAGAACGAAGCAGCACCCTTACCTACTATGCCCTTCCTTGGCCATGGTCGTGGGGAAGAACAGAGGTGCATGGGGGCTTCCTTCTAATGGGTAGTCCACCACACCCTGGGGAGGGGAAAAGTGCCCCAGTCCTAATAAGTGGAGGGGCAAAAGGGCACTCCTGGGCTCGGACTCCAAATTATCGTGGGAATGTGAACCCATGAATGCTTCAAGAATCCACTAAAGGGCCGGAGAAACCCCTTCGCCCTCACTTATCGTGGGTATGTGAACTCAAAACTATGTGCTGATGTGCCTGATGGTTACATCACACGGGTCTAGTGGCTCTGCTGGAGGCCTCAGCTCAGGGATGATGAATGAGCCAATGATGGGGTTGTGGAGGATCAGGCCAGATTGTAAGTATTTTATCTTGCTCGGGAAATTTTAACCCCGAAGGATATGGCGGGCCACACAGGTGTATGAGTTGTGGCACTCTTCAAATAGGGTGGTACTATGTGGTTGGAGAATCCATCTGCATACAAGGATGGTCCGCAGACTGGTGGGAATCCCACGAACCTAGGTGGTTCACGGCTTCGGGTTCGGCCCGCGTACTAGGTTGGTACATGGAGGGGTCCATGCAAGTAGCGACGACTGAGGGCGACGCCGGTAAGGGGTTCATCGGTCGGGGCTTTGCCCGCGTAGGAGGGTGCTATGCGGTGTGGCGAATCTAAAATGGGGATAAACTCCCATGTCTATGGGGGGTGCATCCACAGAGGGGCCATGGTTTGCGGCCTTATTTTCTCTGTTGTTTTATGTTCATGGTTCACCAAGTTGTTATGCATTTTTTGTTCCTTATTAATTCTCTTCCAAATTCATACCTATTTTGGTTCGCGAATTGGAACTTCATTGTTTGCGAAATCCTATTCTCCTTCCTTAAAAATCCTTCCACCCGAATCTGATCGATCTCCCCAAATTACTCCACTTTTCTCTTCCCCCTCGTTATCCTTTTATACAGTGGGTAAAGAGATGTATTTGTGGTCATGTGGCAGCTTTTATGGAGGCCCATGATCGAAAACCCGGTTTACTGATGACTTGGTCAATCCACAACTCGCGGGGGGCATTGAATGAACCTCCCCTGCGAACCAAACTAGCTTGGGGAGTGCTTCACAGCCGTACAGGGTTCCACCTCCATTCAGCGAATGACAGTGGATGCGGCCCTTGCCGGTCGACGAGGTCCGCGGCTGGGTGAGTTCGTGAAGGTTGACCGGCTTGGCTCCCATCCTGCATTATGCTCATGGATGATCCACTCATCCGTTCCGCGAACGACCGCATTCCACGGAGGGGGGGTGCATTGCGGAACCGGTCGCGAATAGTTATCATTTGATCGGTTCGCAAACCGGTTCAGCTTGTGCCATCCTTTGACTATTCTCCACACTTTTCCCCAATTATTTGGGGGGAAATTGGGTAGAATATCCCTTATAATAAAAGGGATTATCATTCTCTTTTGCGGATTTTTCAATACCCTACAAATTCCCCCCATCGGAATGGGGTCTGATCAGAACGAAGAGTAGGCCATTCCGATATAGAGTGGTCCTGAAACATGGATGGTTTGCGGTAGGGGAGTGGACCCGGCAGGGGACCGTGCCTATAAATACAAGGGCCCTTACTTTGTCTTTTATTGGATTCTTTGTGAAACCATAGCTCTCTGGGTTTTTTTGTCTCCGCGTTCTCATTCCTTTGAGAAACGCCTCGTCCGCGAACCAGCTCCCACTTCTGCGAACCATTCCTCATTCGCATTCTCCATCACCAGCAAACCAATCTCCTAGCCGTGAACTAAAACTTTTAATTAATTAAAATGTAAGTCATGATGGGCCATGTAGGAACATTCTCCACAGTTTTTATGGTATGCGGTCTGAAACCTTCTAGACATTGATAATTGCTTAAGTCTTATGAACCTGATTATTTAAATTCGGGATTATGATCCAGTAGGAGAAACCTGGTTCGTGGTTTTCGGGCCAACGCTCCATAGGCCAGAGTACCGTGGATCTCTTCCACATAGGGTTGTTTCGCGGGGTGCAGTCATTGCAAACCACATTTTGAGGGCTTCTTCCAGACGTCTTATGCTTGTTAATTTTGAAGGATCATGGACTCCTTTGCCATATGCTTAATATTTCTGTCCAGATTTTATTATTCTGGACTAACCATTTTCTTGATTTTTATAATGCAGGTAGAAAACATGGTTCCCCCTCACCCTGCACCCAAGACTATGGCCGAGCCTCTCCAAATTGGTTCAAGGAGAAGTCTAGCTATTATTCACAGAGCAGAGAACATTAAAAATGACCCTAGTCGGTCCATCATTCCTGACGATGGTGTCTTGATGGAAATTTATTCACTTGATATCCTGGGTTATCCACTATCATATCAACTTCCACATTGTGGCTCCGGTCATCAAGATTACATCCCTATCCCCCTACCTTCTCAGGTCTTCTGTCACCTTTCTTGGAAGCGTCGCTGAAGTGCATTCAAGTGAACCCCGCCCAATAGGGGGAGATAATCTATGATCCTTATCAGAATGACACTTCATTTTGAGAGGCTCAGTCAGGACTAAAAGAGATCAGTACACACCAAACTTCTCTCAAGAATTTGTCTTCAAGAGTTACCCCTCCATAATCAACCTTGCTCGAGTGGACCCTGATGCGGGGTGGATTCCTATGTTAGATCTTCGGTCTGGTGGGAATTTCTCTAATGACTGGGCATGGGCCTTTTGGGTCCACCATCATTGCTAGGAATCTCCCATGTCACTGGAAGCAGTCAATCTGTCCTCCGTAGTGTGGGCCTCCCAGTTTTTTGTTTACCAACCATCTTTGATCTCGCCTAACCTGCTAATTCACTGGTGTTCAAGAACTAATACTATCCACCTTTCCCATGGTGATGTTGACATTAGTTTATGGGAGATATACAAATTAGGAGGGCTTTCAATCATTGGTGAGATGCATGAATGGTTTTTTCCCACTTTTAATGCATGGGACAATGTCGAACAAGTGCCTTCCTTGGTGAGGGGTCTGCTGGTTATGGCAGAGCGGTCACTAGGTCAGGACTTGCATGCTCGCTCTCTTATTCCCTATAGCACCTGGATATGGTTATTTCTGAACACTAATGGTCCTGTGCTGAAGATCAAGTGCCCCAAGGCTCATCCTTCTTAACAGTCATGACCATCCCAGGTTCCTACTCGGCGGTTCTAGAGGCAGGTGAATATATTTCACGGGGTTACCAAGTGCACCTTGGTGTACCGCCTATGCTCAGGTTGGCAGGTCTGTTTGTAATGTTTTTGAGTGGGTGGCTATTCCCTTCTTGGGATATCAACCCAGGCTTAAGGGCTTACACCATGATGATTGCATTTGAGTTGGCAGAGGGCCGCCCGGTGAATTTGGTCGTGCCCACTTTGGCTCGTATTTACGAACTACTGGGCCACATGCAGGAGGGAGGACCACCCTACCATCTGAGTGGGACATTTAAATTATTATACTACTGGATAGTGAATCATTGCTGTTGTAATGTGTACTGTCATATCACATTCATCCCGCTTTCTACCATTCGGTCTACATTGCTCGATATAGATGGGGTTCTCTTGAAGTCCCCCAGTTCTGATGAAGTCACCAACCTTCTGATTGACTTCTCTCAGATTGATTTCACTCCCAACCCCACCCCTTTCGGTGTCGTGGTTGACAACCACAGGGGGTTCATGGAGGAGTGTTCTTACATGATTTTACTCCTGGATGGGTTTCTGTCCTGGAATATTGATGAGGTTTTGTTGTACGAGTTGTATGCCCCCCATCTTATTTTCCGCCAGTTTGGGTGTATGTAACTCCAGATTTCCCTTCCCCCTCTAGAAGCTCAAGGACTGCACCCAGCCACTCTCCGTCAATGGTGTTTGATGCTGAAGCCTGAGGTATCTGACACATGAATTCTCTTGCCTGGAATAGGTGTGGCTACAAGGTTATCTTTGGAGTACATATGAATGTGGTTAGAACATTATCCAGATGAGATCCTAGGGAAGGCTATCTAGCAGGTTCCCCAATCAGTAGTCATTGGATCTGTTGCTTATACCGCACCTTCCTCATCGGCTCTGAGGGAGGACTAACTGATGGCTTGTCGGTCAAAGTGACTTAGGGGATTTTTCCTCTCCCAGTCCCTCTGTGGACGAAGATCAGACGGACCCCACCCTCTTGGATGTGGATGAGTATGAGCCTATAGCTTCGGGTGCCAGTGAGATAATGCCTAAATTCTTTCTGGCTAATACCAGACTTAGCAACTTGATTCCCAAGCCTGAACCAGGGTCAGAAGCTTCAGACCTTCCATCTTCGGAATCATCTTCTAGCGTGCATATGTCTGCGCCGATCAAAATTCCACACATCATTCCAATGCTATATAGAGAAGATACCAATGATACTCGTGTCATGGAGGACCACCGAGCAGTGTGCAGGTGGGATTGGCCCCGAAATTGCTAGATTTTCACCAAGACTCCTCTGGCTGAGATGAAAACTAAAATTTAATCTCTCTGACAACTCTTCTTGGGTTTGGGGTCATGTGGATATTACTATCGGCAGTTTCATTTCTTCGCTTTCCTTCTTGTCACGACTCGTGAGGAAGTTGACACAAATGAATGCAAACTTTCTCACATCGCTGCCTCTCATTGCGGGACCCGCGACTTGGAGGAATCCAGGATAAAGCTCCATCAGCTGATAGTAGTGGAGGCGAGCTCTCTTGATCAGGAGACTGCACTATCTACCGATTTGCATGAATATGATGTACGGGAAGCAATGTTGAGGGATCAGTTGTCATCTCGGACTAGTAACATTGAATCCACCAGGAAAGGAATGAACGATCTCCAAACAACAGTGGGTCACACTCGTTCGGTGGATGAGGTTGAGGCCAGGGAGAGGGACGTGCTGGAGCAGAATTTCAACAACCACCATCGTACAATTGATGATCTGATGGAGAGAATGAGCCAGGCTCCTTTGTCATGATCATAGCCATTCTTGTACACTATGTTTACCTTACCCCCCCCCCCCCCAATTTTTACTGTGAGGGAAAGGCCCCAGCTTGTTGATGTCCTCCATTTTTGTTCAAATGGAATACAATATTTTTCATTCTCTCCTTTCTGAAAAATTTGGTTTTTACTGGAAAAATTGTTCCATAAATAACAACTAACTGAATCAGAATTAATCATAATTCATGAAAACAGAAAACAAAATCAAATTTTTTCCTGGTTCATTGGATCCAGAAAAAATTGTTTGACTATTGGTAGAGTTTTGTAGAAAAACCCCAAAAACATTTTGTCTTTTTTTTAATTCCTTAATTTTTCCTGGGCCCATTTGGTGTGGACCCAACGGGTATAGCTCGACTTTTTCATAGGCCTCCCTTTTTGAGTTTTCGGCCTAACAGGCTTTACGCCTCTTTTTGTGAGCAGTTCAATGTCATACTGACAAGACTATCATTAATGATGTTTTAGGTCGAACAACATTGACTAGGTATTGTAAGGCGAGGGCCCCAATGAGGTTTGGATGATTAAAATATGTCTCAATATCCTTCAGATGCATGTGGGGGAGCATTTTTAGATTTGAACGACATGCATGGCATGTATCAAGGCATGGGAGTCGTATTAGCGTGCAGAGGTAGGAAGAGCATCCTCTAAGGAAATATTTCCTTTGGTAGAAGGGCCAGGGGAGATCAATATGCAGATCTACTTAGGGCATGGTATGCATAGTCGTGCAAAGGTGTCCTTAAGTCAATGAATCTCCATTTTTGATGGCCTAAGGACTTCATGGAAGTCCAGCTTATGGAAACCACCATCAGTGGCATAGAGAATTATGAAAACCACCATGGGTGGCTCGTAAATGGTGCATGTCATTTGATAGGGTTTCAAAACATCTATATTAATTAGGAGTGTGGAAGAAAGGTCCCTATCCTATGAATTTATCTAGAGTGAAGGATGGTCGGAGCTTTGCACAATTTCAGGTCATTCTGCTGTGACATTATTTAGAATGGAATGACTTTTCATGGTTCTCGGTAATCTCATCAGAGACGTTCCACCATATTCAGGAAGGGTCGTGAAAGAGGTTGGTAAACTGTACCTTAGAGGTTTTTTGAATCCCAAAATGGAAATGGGGGCTCAGGGGCCAAGAGGCATACGGAGAGAATCATTTCCTATGGAAATATTGAATTTGGTAGATAAGCTAGGGGTGATCAATATGAAGTGCCACTGAGGGAATCATATGAATAGTCATGAAAAGGTGTCCTTAGGTCAATGATTGCATTCTCTAGATGGCTGGGAATCTTCAAGGAAGTTTGAGATTCGGGACCACCAGGGGTGGTTTATGAGAGTTACGCTTTTTCTGAGTACAGAGTATGGTTTATGAGGAGTGGGTGCCTATATACAGGAGAAACAACTAGGATAAATTTCCCAAGAATGTGTGAATTCATCAATTCCCATGCTGGTGTGAGATGGTGGTTTGTGCAAGTCTGACCCATGCACTGAGGGACAAAGAAAAGACATCATTCCATACTGAACCCATGACAGGTTTGACCATGCAGTGTAATGTCATGCGGTAAATACGGATTCCGTGCAGTTTAATTTCATGCAGTGAGGAAAAGGGCATTTTTAAAGGATGTTGTGCAGTTTAATGTCATGCAGTGAGGATGGGGTGCATTTTTGCCGATGTTGTGCAGTTTCAAAGTCATATAGTGAGGACGAGGGTCATTTTTTCCAATGTTGTGCAGTTTTAACATCATGTTGTAAGGAAATGGGGAATTTTTAAACCAGTTAAAAGGCATGTAGTTGTAGGAATTTTCCTAGATGTTTAATTTTTGGTCTTTGTAGCTTTATTCCAATGGGACCATGATGTTCTGTGATGTTTAACATCATGCGGTAAGGACGTATTTGCAAAGGCTTATATTGATTAGAATGTAACTGGGCTTGAACATCTCGGCATTCCCAAGACGTGGAGAGGGGTGGATTGGTGTAAATTGTGGTTCCAGGGCTTCTTGGATCATGAGGAATGATATGGGGGCTCTGAGGCCGGTAAGCATACAGAGATAGGAAGTGTATCGCCTGAGGAAAGATTGCCTTTGGTAGATGGGCCAAGGGCTATCAATATGCCAAGACACTGAGGGCATGGTATGCATAGTCATGAAAAGTGTCCATGGGTTGATAACTTTCCACTTCCAATGGCTGTGAATGGTTATGACGATATGTGATTGTTCGGGCCACGAAGTCTCTCATTTGGTAAGAAAATATCTGGATATGTCGGGAATATTCAGCCCTGGTTGCTGTTAAAGCTTACAGAGCTCCCTGCACTGATTCATCTTGCGTGCGAGGGTGTACCTTCAATCCATGCAGTTTAATGTCGTGCGGTAAAGAAGGAGTACTCCTAGTTTAGCAGTCATAGAGCTTAGACCATTGTGTGACTATTTCTGTAGTCACTCAAAGGATAAATGAGTTAACATGCTCTGATACAATCTGAACATGGTGGGGGATGAGGGTTGTAAACTGTAACTCTGATGTTTCTTGGATCCGGAGATGTGGTGTGGGGGCTCTGAGGCCGGTAAGCCTACGAAGCTAGGAAGAGTAATGCCCGAGGAAATCTTGTCTTTGGTAGATGGGACAGGGGCTGTCAATATGAAGAGCCACTAAGGGCTTGGTATGCATAATCATGCAAAGGTGTCCCCAGGTTGGTGACATTCCACATCCAATGGCCATGAATAATTATGAAAACCCAAGAATGATTACAGTACAGACTTCGACATGTGGGGATAATGGGGTCTAAACATACATGAAACATCTACACTGCAATTATCCGTTGAGTCAAAATAGCCTAGCACTAGCATGATGTTTGTAGATGCAGGTCGTAATGTGAACCACGAGCGGATACATAGGCTAACCAGGTAGGGATACCCTAGCAATGTTTGGATGTGAAAAGGGGGACAAACTTTTAAACCATTGTGCCATAAATTTCTGGATGAGGAGATATGATATGGGGGCTCTGAGGCCGATAAGCATATGATGCTAGGAACAGTATCGCCTGAGGAAATCTTGCCTTTTGTAGACGGGCTAGGGGCAATCAATATGCAGATCTGCTGAGGGAATGGTATGAATAGTCATGAAAAGTTGTCCACGGGTCCATAACTTTCCACTTCCAATTACCATGAATGGTTATGAAGATCCATAATTATCAGGGCCGTCGAGTCTGATGTATGGAGTGGATGCATCCAAATGCGCAAGGATTATTTCCATCTCATTTCTCCATATATCTTGGGTGGGTCATGATGAAGTCCGTGCAGTTTTATCATCGTGCAGTGAGGATGATGTTTGTGCAGTTTTAACGTCGTGTAGTGAGGATGAAGTCCATGCACTTTTAACGTCGTGCTGCGAGGATGAGGAATACACCCCAAGCAGATCTAGTCCTTACATGGGGGAAGAGGTAATTTGTTTAAATCTCCATCCGAGATTGGTTGGGCCCATTTGGGAAGCCCTGACGTCACTACACATCCCGCGAGGGTAGGAATCAAGCCACACGAAGTTCCCCGAAGGAGGTACACCCCACGCAGGGTTAGTCAATACATGGGGGAAAAGTGCATTTTTGACTTTCATTTGGGTATGGATGAGCCATGGTGGGGGACACTGGCATCACTACATATCCTATGAGGGCATAAATAAAGCCTCATGTAGTTCTCTGAAGTCCGTGTAGTTTAAATTCATGCAGTGAGGATGAATAATACACCCTATGAAGGTCTAGTCTATACACGGGGGGAGAGATCATTTTTTTCAATTGCTGGGCTAGGATGGGGAACCCTATTGTCACTACGTATCCCGCAAGGGCATGAATCATGCCTCATGTAGTTCTCTAAAAGACAATACACCCTGTGCAGGTTTAGTATGTACATAGGGGAGAAGGGGAATTTTTTTCTTGCATCCTTATCTGTGCATTTTAATGTCATCCGGTAAGGAAGAGGAATACACCCCGTGCATGGCTGGTCCGTACTGGGGAAGGGGGTATTTTTTTATTCATTTGAGGTGGTTGGGCTAGGGTGTGGGATTTTGGTGTCACTACATATCCTCTGAGTGAAGGAATCAAGCCTTATGTAGTTCTTTGATTGAAAATACACCCCGTCCAGGTCTTGTTTGTACACGGGGGATAAGGGGATTTATTTTTCATCAGTGCAGTTTAACGTCATGCGGTATGGACGGGGAATACATCTCGTGTAGGGCTAGTCTGTACATGGGGGGAGAGTGAATTTTTAACATTTATTTTGGGATGGCTAGGCTAGGATTGGGAACCCTGGTGTCGCTACATATCCTACGAAGGCAGGAATCAAGCCATATATAGTTTTCTAAAAGAAGTACACCCCATGCAGGTCTAGTCCGTACACGTGGGAAAGGGACATTTTATTTATTTTATTCCATTTGGGAGTGGATGGGCCATGATTGGGGATCCCGATGTCGCTACGTATCCTATGAGGGTAAGAATCAAGCCTCGCATAGTTCTCATTGGTGTACACCCCGTGCAGGTCTAGTCCATACACGGGGGGAAATGGGCATTTATAACTTTTACTAGGGATGACTGGGCTAGGATGGGGAACCCTGGTGTCTCTACATTTCTTGCGAGGGAAGGAATCAAGCCATACATAGTTCTATGATATCTGTGCAGTTTAACATAGTGCAGTGAGGAAAAAATAATCTTATTTTATGTTCGTAGAGTTTGGACAATTGGGTGCTTGGCAGTTTAATGTTTGATAGCTCGGATGATAACTGCATTTAGTTTTCAATGTGAAATACTTCTTCAAGAATCTCGTATTTATAGGAGCGGTGGTGAACTGTCCATCCATGGAGATCAAGGCATATGCTCCATTGGAGTAGACCTTGTGTATAACATATGGTCCCTCCCACTTGGGCTCCAACATTGGTGATTTTTTTTGAGTATCATTGGGGTCTGGAGGACCAACACCAATTCTCTTTCCAAGAAAGACCAAAGACATACCCTCTTATTGAAGGCTCATGCAATCAGGTTCTGGTATACTTTTAGATGGTGCAAAGTGTGCAACCACTTCTTGTCAAGCTGATCCAATTCACCTCACCTCGTTTCTGATTGCTCATCATTGGATAACTGATCACAAATGGCAACACGGAGCGAGGGAAATTGAAGCTCAATGGGCATAATTGCTTCTGTTATGTATACTAATGAGTATGGAGTGGCCTGAGTAGCGGTTCATATTGTGGTTTGGTTAACCCACAATGCATGGAAAAGTTTATCCAGCAAATAATACTTGTATTTTTCCACCATTTTTTGAAGAATGTTGGACAGGGTCTTGTTCAAAGCCTCTATCTGTCCGTTAGCCACTACATGAGAGCGGGATGAGTGGTTAGCATTGATACCATATTCTTGTTATAGTTTCTCCAATTCAGAAAAGCATATGTTGGTGCCGTTATCCGTCAGTATGGTATGAGGGACACCAAATCTGGTGATGATAATGGTTTTCACAAAGGTAACAATGTTTCTTTCCCCGACTTCCTTAAGGTGTACAACTTCTACCCATTTGGAAAAGAAGTCGGTTGTCGTGTGGATATACTTTAGTTGTTTGGCTATTGCGGGAGGATATGGTCCCATGACATCCATTCCATAGATGTAAAATAGACAGGAGTACATGGCCTGATGAAGTAAGTATGGGGGTTGGTGTATGAAGTTGGCCAGAAATTGGCATGAGTGGAATTTTAAGGTAAAACGCTCACAATCTCGTGCCACTGTGGGAAAATAGTACCCAAGTCTTCGAACCTGATGGGAAATCTTGGACCCCGGCTAATGTGCCCCACATACTCTGGCATATACCTCAGTCATGACAGTAGTAGTTTATTTTCCATCAATACATCTGAGGAGGATTCTATTGAGGCCTCGTTTTTAGAGGACCTCTTACTAACATGCACCACCATATAGAACAAAGTTTATTTCCCTTCTCTGTATTTGCTCTCATTCAGCCCTATCTTGTAGAAGTTCGCCCTGTTGAAGGTAGTTTTCAATGTCGGTCATCCATCTGGTGGTATGTGCATAAGGTTCAGGGATAGGACTGACTTCATGTATTTATTCCTTCTTAGCCTGATCAAATGGAGAGACCATTTGTCGATGAGAAATACCGATAACTATTTCATCCTAGACAGGTTCGACTAGGGTCGTGGCTGCAATAGCTAATGCGTCGTCTTGGGCATTCTGAGACCGGGGAATATAGGTCAATGTTGGTTCTGTGGATAATTCCACCATTAACCCTCGGGCATGGTCAAACAAGGGAATCAGGTCCTCCTTTTTAATATCATAGTCACCATTCACTTACTTAACGACAAGTTCTGAGTCACCCTTTACCTTAAGGTGTTGTACTTGTGCTTGGAGTGAGAGCTCTAGGCCTGCAATGAGGGCTTGATACCCCACTTCATTGTTCGTACAACCTTCTGACAGGAGGAAGGAATATGGAAAGACTGCCTTTTCCAGGGACATGTGTATTATCTCCAAACCCACCTTGTTAAATTTGGGATCTTCCATCCTCTTCTAGGTTGGGCTTCAGGAGGCACCGTCAAAATACATTTCCCATGCTGGGAACACCTCTTGAACCGAGAGGATGTCTTCATCAGGGAGCTTGGCGTTCGGTGTAGAGGTCCCTATTGAAGGGGGCTCCTCTAGAAAATATGCTAATTCCTGGCCTTTGATGGCCTTATGAGGCACAAACTGGATGTCAAACTATTGTAGTATGACTATCCATTGGGATAGGCTCCCGATCAGCATAGGGCGGCTGAGAATTCACATGAGCGGGTTACTACGCAAGACCAAATGGACTTCATGATGCTACAGATAATGTCGCAACATTTGAACTGTGAATAAAATGGACAAACTCTTCTCGATGATTGAGTATCGAGCCTCAGCATCAATCATGGTTCGGTTGAGGTAATAGAGACTATTTTCACTGCTGGCATCATTTTTCTGCGTGACGAAGGCTCCCAGCGACCGCTCTAGGGCCATCACATATATGATGAGAGGTATTCCTTCAACCAGGGGCTTGAGCACCAGTTGGCTTAAAAGATACTTCTTTAGGCTGTCGAACGCCTCTTTGCGGTCATCTGTCCATTGGTAAGTGACTCCCTTCTTCATTATACTAGTAAAGGGAAAACATTTTGCAGCCAGGTTGGCTATGAATTGCCTGATGTTGGCCATGTGGCCTTGGAATTATCTCAACTCAGTGAGATTGTGGGGTGGGGGGGCATGCCGAGGATAGCCTTTGTCTTTTCAGGGTTGACTTCGATGCCACGATGGGGTACGATGAAGCCAAGGAATTTACCTGAGGTAACCCCAAAGGTGCATTTCAAGGGATTATTCTTCAGTCTATTCTGCTGAAGTTTGTTGAAGTCGGTCTCAAGGACTGACAGGTGATCTAAGCACTACACATACTTAACTACCAAGTTATCCACATATCATTTAACCAATCTCCCTATGAAATGTTTAATTATACGATGCATGGAACGCTGATATGTGGCGCCAAAATTCTTGAGACCCAAGGGAATAACCCAATAACAAAATATTCCTAGAGGGGCCCTTAAGTTAGTGGCTTCTTCATCTTCTTGGGCCATCCTGATATGTTTATAACCAGAATTTCCATCCATGAAGGATAGATCCTCGTACCTGGCCATTGCATCAATTAATAACTCAGTGATCGAGATCAGGAAATCATCATTCGGGCAATGCGGATTGAGATATCTGAAATCAATGCAGACGTGGATTTGTCCATTCTATTTCTTAATAGGGACAATGTTGTCCAACCATATGCATTAATGGACGTCCCAAATGAAGTCTTATTTAAAGATCTTATCGACTTCAGCCTCTATTTTGGCAGCATGTGAGGTGTGTGTCCTTCTGGTGGCATGATTATAGCCCTGGTGGTCTTCTGGTAGACCTAGGTGATGCGTCGCCACTTTGAGATCGAGTCCAGGTATTTCTGTGTAATTCCAACAAAACATATCCCGGTGTTGCTTCATGAAATAGGTATATACATTGTTCTCCTTGGGGGAAATGGCTACACTAACAAGAGTGGGCCTCAGGTCTTCCTTGGTACCCATGATTATTTCCCTGAGCTCGTCCACTGTAGTGGAGATACCTTCCTTAAATATGGGAGGTGCATCTTTGAGATCTTCCTCCTCTTATTCTCCCTAATCTTAATCTTCTTGATATGGATAGGGGAGAGCTCCCAACATGGATTCTTGAGACTCCGGAGGTGAGTCATTGTGGGCGTCCTTGCTCAAGTATTCTCCCTCAAATTGATGGTCGGCGGACATTCCCGCATAGTCATGCTCGGCTGTTATGGGTGAAGTCATGAGGATATCTGTGTGCATGTCCGAACATGAACCCATTCTCTCAATATGGTTGATGGGAAGTACGTAGTATCTGCCAAGATATCTGAGGGGGTTATCAGGAACCATTTCCAGACCATTTGGAGCGGGGATCTAGTCGACACCATTGACCGAAGGCTTCTTCTTCTTTTGCTCATAAAACCCGGCGTCAATTAAGTGTGACTCGAAGCGCTCGAAAGGGGCGTTGTCGGCCTGAAATTTCACACTTTTCCCATTAATGCAGTACATAATACACTAGTGGTAGGATGAAGGAATGACCATGTGATTATGGATCCACAACCTTCCCAAAAGGCCATTTAATGTTGTGTTCTTTCGAACCACCAGGAATTCCAAATAGGCCATAAGGTCGCAAAAATGGGTCTTTAGCTTAATTCTTCCCATTCTCTTATGGTCACTCCTGTCGTAACTCAACAGATTTTTGGATGAGGGTACTAGGTAATTTTCATTGTATCCCAACTTACGGAGTGTTAGTAGGGGAAGGAGGTTAACTCCAAAGCCATTGTCAATAAATACTTTGTGGTTCTCAACATCATTTAGTGTGACAGACACATATATTGGTTTGATGTGTCCCTACATGATGGCATCTTTATCCAGATCGATGAAGGAAATCACCGCATTGAATTTAGCCAGAACAGTCTCCTTCTGGTAAATCTCAGCAGCATCTACCTCGGCATGGAACTCCTGGGGGCTGAGCAAGGGTTTAATATGTGCCTCCCTGATATTTTCTGACAAACTCTAGGCATCCAGGATTGACATCTTGGCTAGTACTGACACCAACTGCTTAAGGATATCATATTTTTTCTCCAATGGAAGACACTTCTCCATTGGTTGGGGAGTCTTTGTGGGCAGCTTGGGAGTTTGAATATGTGGTGAGAATGGACCGGCTATGGGGTCAGATGTCAACGGTGATCCCATATTTTGGGGAATCGGCATGACCTGTCAGTTTATCCGCACTAGGTGGCTGGACGCTTGTTCCTCCTCTAATAGGTACCACAAAATAATGGGGCCAGAGTGGGTGGTTGTGGAGTTAGAGAGAAATTAATTCTCCTTCTGAGTCCTTTGAAGGGATCTCCAATGGGTTTCTACGATAATGACCGTTTGGCTCGAGGTCCAACCGTAGGGTTGATTTCAGCCTCGACTGCACCTCCCCTGATATCCCTTGCCTCTGCGATTCCCCCTCCATGCCCTTTGCATCAGGAACTCGGGTTCACAACCATACACTTTGCCAGTGAAAAATTTCATAATATGGATGATGTTGATAGATCCAAAAAAAAGGCACCTCATCCTCTAACAAGTCATCCCGGTCGGTTGTCCTTGATGGTGTCGTTTGGTGGGTCGGTGCCCATGGTGCCATGTTTGGGGCCTATAATCTGACAGTGTCGGGGCTAAAATTGGCCACGTTGTGGACTTCTTCTCTAGAACATGTCTCCTCCCTTCTCGATTACGCCTGGATGACCGGCTCATGGAAGGTTGTGAGGCCAATATTGTCGGTTGTGTGACATTAGGGGTTGTTGGTGGAAACAGTGGCTGCTGTATTTGAGCTCGGAGTATGCCATGTGCTCGATTGATAGTCTTCCGAGTCCTCTAGTTCTCAAATTTCTGCCCCTTCTTGCTGGTGACTTCCTACCACCCCTCACCTTTTTCAGAGTCGGTGGTGGAAATATATGTCACATGTGCTAGGGGTGGTCCCATCTCAACCTTCCTAGAGTCTATAATCCATTGAAGGATGTCTTTGAAGATGAAGCATTCCAGAATATTGTGCCCTAACATTCGATGGTAGGGACAGTAATCTGGACTGTCATCATGGCTGACTTCTTTGGGTTTTCTTGGCTCTGGGAGGCGGAGCAAGTTGCAATTCATGGCGGTGATGAAGTAGCCATGGACTTGGTCCTCTCAGAACGAGTATAATTTGTATCTTCATTCCTCAAACCGGTTCCAGTTTTATCTTCTCTGATCGTCCCACTTATGCAGAGGTGGATGCTAATATACAAGGTTACCTTGATGATTTTGTGGAGGCCTTAGTGGTGGATCAGGGACAGGGGCCAGCTTGAGTGTGACAGCGGATGCTTCAGCTCTAACAACTATCACTGTGGGAGCCTGCAAGGCTATTCGTGACTTCAATTTGGACCTCTGCATGGAGTCCTCAATTCTCTGGGCAATGGCAGAGAGATGGCAGAAGCCAGTGGTGCACTCAACTTTTATGACCGGTGTTCGCAGCTCATATTGAATATTATCGATGCATATGGAAGGAAACAAATCTTGAGGCATTGTCCTATTCAAGGAGTTGGTCAGAAATTTCTATCTAGAGATGAAATCTGAGACCCTCTCGTTCTCCCTCTTCTTGTAGTTCATGAGGTCACTGACCATTGTCTTAGGCAACGTTGAGATGATGTAGAACAGGAACTGCTGCTGAAGGTCTTCCCACCTTTTTATTGATTGGGATGGCAGAATCGTATACCAGACAAATACAGATCCTTGTAAAGTCAGTACGAAGCATCTGAGTTTCATTGCTTCTTGTTGTTCCAGAGTTCCTATCATAGGGTCGCAATAAGATGAGCAGTGCATCAAATACTATTCTAGATCACCTGATCCATTGAAAATCAGGAATACAGGGCTCCCAAAATTGGGTGGAGGTGGTGTGTTTCTCAACCAATCCGAGATGGGCTTCTGCTCTAGCTGTGTCAGAGTGCGTAGAACTTCCATTATTTCTAATCGAGCTGTCAGTGCCTCGATGGTATTGTTGAGACCCTGGTTTACATCATGTTGGGACCCGCCATGGGAAATTGTATCCCAAGGCATTGGTTGAGGATCCAGCTCGGTTGGAACTAGGGGTGCATGTGTCATTTCTAACACCTTCGGAGGGTTCAGACGTAATCACTCTGGTTTCTTCCTGAGTGTAGGGAAGTATTAGTATTCGATCGGATTAGGTAGTTGGACGGGCCAGGCACCTCGTTGGGCGGGATCATGACCGTGCTTCGTTTGTCGGGGAAAACCTTGGACATTGAGGTGCACATACTAGGAGTGCATGATGTGGCTCCTCTTGGGATGCACTTTGAATAAGATGGTTCCTCTGGAGTAGCTCGATGTTAAGCCACCTCAATTCTTTAATTTCATCTTCCTATCTAGTGAACCACTCTTCGAGTGTAAGTGGATGATTTTTATCGAGAGAGGGGGGCAGGTTAAGCGCAACAAGTTTTTTGTTCTTATCCTTATTGGAATCTCGGAGGGTTAGTAGAGGAAGGTTTGCTGAATGGGAGATCATATTTAGTATGGCCCTCTGGTTCAGGGTGTGCACACCTGGTGGTTCATTGTAAGTCACAGCCTGACCGGAACCATCATCTCATGGTCCATCATGATTTGCATCATCTTCGGTGTTACCCATGGTGTTAACCTCTATGTTGTTGATGGATTCATACCGTGGGGCAGAGAATATGTCATCTTAATAATAATAAAAGGATCTCCCATGCCTTTACTGGTCTTCCCTCTTCCGTCCTTGGATTGCTTTCAGGCTCTTTGACGAAGGGTGGCGTGGAGAGTTCATTGATGCGACCTTACGGTACACGTCCCTCTTTAAGGGGATGATGATACAAACAACGAGATAGGGCAGGAACCTCCTCTTCTGACTATCCTCCCTAGATGATAGAATACTGATTCTCATAGGGGAGGTTGTTGTTGAGGAGGTAAAAATGATCCCAGCCCTGAGGGTTTGGGTTGGCTCTATTCTTTGGAAATTGAGTCTCTTCCCATTTATATTGGTATTATGGGAGAATTTGTTGTTAAAAATTCCCTCATCCCTGTAGGCAGGGGTTGACCCTGGATTCCGGGAGTGGCTGCTGCTATCGCTACCTGCCTGATCTTGTGTGCCCCCATTTGGGGGTGAAATGTGTTTGGTTTCGAGTTCTTAAGTGAATCGACCTCTTTTAGGCAAGAATGAAATGACCGCCGATTGGATTCTCTTAGGTGATAGACATTTTGTATGCTCTTGGTGGCCTGATTCAAATGTTCTTGTATGGCTTAATCCCGTCGGGCCTGAGGCTGCTGGGTCTTACTCAGGGAATGTCTCTACTAGTTGTGTTTTATATCTTGAGTAGGGACCCCACACGATTTTTGTCTTGATGTGATGACGTTGCAAGACACCATGCCGAACGAGTTCTTCTAGGAGGGAGTGGAGTGAAATTCAGAGCTCCATGTTCTCCACATCCTCTGATATGGAATCCCGTCGGGGTATGACAAATGAGGTGGCGTAGCGCACAGATGCAGGCTAACTCCATGTTTCCTTTACGCCTCTCGGCTCGCTATTGTCGCGCCTAAGGAAGAGCTTCCAGGTCAATGTAACGCATGAGGCCTCATATTGTCTTGGAATGGTTAATATACCCGTCATAGGGTAGGAAGCTTGATTTCATCCGTCGGATGATTGTAAATATATTGTAGCGGATGTTGTGCACACATTCATCCGATAACTCTCTGGGTATGTCGAATTGAGAGGTGGTCGTGGGCCAAAATAGAACTGGTATATCATCCATGGACAGTTGTTTCCTTAGGTGCAACATGTCAGCATACTCCTCCTCTAGTGACTCCTCTACTAGGTCATCCCAACAAAGGCTCTCACTGATAGCATGTTTGGAGACAGTGGGACCGGTAGGTATTGAATTGTCATGTGGGCAATTCCGAGGTGGTTCGGAAGATGAACATGGCCCCAGAACGTCTCCCGATTAAAGAAGGAGGTTATTGGTGACTAGCTGGAATCTAACATGCTTGATCTCGTCCTTCTAAGTGCCTAGGTGTACAAGGGCTTTTCTGTGCTTGATTCGACAGGGGTAGGACCTTCCTATCGATATGATATATCATTGTAGGGAGGAACATCACAATGGCTGCCGCAATGGTGAGGAATACAATTACTACTTGGCACCTCACTTAATATAGGTGTTTTGCAGTGCATAAATTAGGGAGGACCTCCAAGGCATGTTGCAGCAAGGGGAGGACCTTTTGGCTGCGTAGAGTTGTTACGAGTAGGGCCTTCCCAACAACTGCCATCATGGTGAGGATGACAATCATGGTTTGACATTCGATGTGCATCCTGGGGAGGACATTCAAGAAACACTGCGACAAGGGGAGGACCTTCTTGTTTCTTGGGGTTACTGTAGGGAGGAGCTTTGCAATGGCAGCCATGGTGGCGAGGACTTCCATCACAGCTGCTGCAATGGCGAGGAAAACCATTACAGCTGCCGTAGAGAGAAAATATGCAGGGTACACCTCAGGGAGGGACTTTAGAATGTACAACAACGAGGGGATGGCCTTCTCGTTGCTTTACATAACTACTGGTAGGACCTCTATTATCAGGGTGGCGAGGACTACCACCGTGATCTGATGCCCGGCTGTGTGGAGTGTCGTTGTAATGTAACCCTTGGGGAGGACCTTCAGTGAAAGACTCGACTAGGGGATGACATTCTTGTCGAGATGAGACGTCACTGCAGGGAGGGCCTCCAAAGTTGTGACATTGATAGAGAGGACTAATATCATAATCTATGGTCCCACTGCATTGAGAGTACTTGCAGTGTATACCTTGAGGATGACCTTCAGTGTGTACTGCAGCAAGTGGAAGGACTTCCTGCTGCTCGATCGTTTGGTAACATGGAGGTTTTTTGTGACTCACATCAAAAGAGGATCTCTCATGATCGATCATTATATTCCCATGGGGGAGGCCCCCGTGGGTGCTTTGGGGAGGACCTATAGAGCTGCTGGTAGAAACATTGCGGGGAGGACCTCCGCAACTGCTAATTCCACTCCCATAATATGGTAATGGGTGGGTAGGGTTCTGAGCCTTCAATATGTGCTTAGAGGAATCAGGAACCCCAGCTTCCAGCAGAGCACAGTCCTGCACCCACTCTTTATTTTCCGGCTGCCTTCGGCACATTCGGGGCGATTTCATACAGGCAGCGGGGATTGTCTACTGTTGACAATGACCTTAACATTTATTTCCCAATATAATTGGGTCCGGTGATGTTTCCGGGATACGCTGATGAACATATTGACTTTTAGTAGGAATATATGACTTCTCTGGAGCATCCACCATGATGGACGGGTGTCCCCCAGTTGGAACAAGTGATGCTGCTAGATACAGTTTCCCTTGCATCGCGGAATATATTCGCCAACCCTCCTGGGCGGAAGTAGGAATGCAGATCTACACCAAGGAGGTTATCTCGTCTCTTAGCTGAGTCGCCTCAATTGGGGAGACAGGCTCACGGGCCCGAGTCCTTGGTGTTGCTGCTGATGCAATCACATTCTGTCAAGTCTACAAGATATGATCTGAAATCGATACCTGCTCCTCCATAATTTCCATGATAAGTAGAGAGACATCTTTGGATTGAATGGGTATGAAGGCCCATTTCTGTATCAGAGTAGGAATATCCTAATCCGGTCATATGGTGGTCAGTGGGTACTGAAAATTCTCTTGTGTCGAGGCAGGTTAAGGAATCTTCCCCAGCGCTAGGATATGCCGGTTTATCTCTCTATTTGCTCCCACATCGTGATGGGGGACTTTACTTGCATCTGTAGGGAGTGGTCCCTTCATATGTTTGATTCCCACCATATCGAGTCGGTGGCCTTTGTTGGCAGGGAGATGTTCCCACATATTAATTGTCTCTACATCTGAATAGTTGGATTTGTTGATAGCCACCATTCCGAGATGGTAGGCGTTAAGAGAATCTACTAGGAGCTGGTCCTGTAGGCTCTGGGTCACTACCATGTTAGGTTGGTGGGCTTCGCAACCCTGGACAAGGAGAGGTTCCTACTGGGTAGGTGTCGTCATGCGTGAGTGACGGGCTTGATAGAGCCCAGTGGAGATGCGCACCTGCTCGTATGATTCTGCCATGTCTGGATGGTAGGCTTTGGAGGAGTGAACATGTGTTTGTGCCTATTCATGATACGTTTCCATGACTAGGTAGTAGAGCTCCTCCTTAGGGGCAAGGGTGATGATCAACCTCCGGTTGTACGTTTTACGCCCTCGTCGTGCGGTCCGTGGGGCTGGAGCTTGGGGAGCATTGGTCTGGATCCTCAGGGCGACATCCTCCTTATCATGAGGATGATGAGTCGCAGAGTGACCGCGGTGACGTCTTCTAGCAGGGGCCCTGGGGCAGAACCCCCGTTCACCAAGGATGAAGTCCTCAGTGTCGACCTGATCTGCCTCCATATGATAAGGGAGGAATACGTTGTCTTGTTCCGGAGATAGACTCTCAAAACAGTTTGAGATAGAAATAGAGGCCATCTGGATCTGCTTTTATGTCCAGTACTGGGCAGGCGAACAACGAGTCCTAGAGAATTGGAGGGCGTGCATGGATGCATCCATCATCTAGAGAGTACCGTTTACGTGGTACTCTCAGATCAACGCATCCGAGACCCAGTGTGGAAGATGATGAGTAGGTGATGGGGTCCTCCATAGGTGAGGAATTCTAGTCATTGCATTGTTGGAAGCATGTGCCTATGAGTTCCTTTACGACGCCATTGGATCGAAGGGAGTTATGTGTGGTACCTGTAAAAAATATTTTAACAAATACAAACAACAAACCCTTCAAAGCAGCATCTCATGATCCCATGCATAATTAATTACCCTGCTTGGCCCTCCTTTTGAGTATAAGGGGGCACAGAGTAAGAATAGGTTAAATCTATCATGCTTGGTTAAAGAATCACGTCAGGTTCACCATTTTTTGTCTCACGGCGCATGACGGGGTTGTGGGGAGAAATGTGCGCTACCTGATGGTTGATTAGAGAAGATTGGGTTCTTCTTAATCACTCATATCGGGTGCACCGTTTCACCTCGAAACACCCAATAGTTCCATATCCAGCAATATGTGAACCTAATTTCCAAAGGTAGACGTTCGTGGGGTGGTTTGACTAGCGATGCTTAAGAACTCACATTGGTCGAGAGGATGGAAAGTCAGGCTCATCGCACCCTTTGTGGGGAATTATTTCCAGTTCTGGGAATCTCTTATAGATTTAAGATGTATTCATATGTTCGTGAATCTTTGGTTTATACCCAAGAATTGCCTCCACAGATTACTCCTAGTAGGTAATGGTCAGGTGGACGTAGGGGTTCAGAATCATTTATGTCCGAGGATTACCATCCCTCGTTGGATTAATGACCTCGAGGAGTATGGACTCACTGAGAAGACACTTGTTTAATGCCTCGTAACCATGCACTCTATAGTTTATTATCATCCAGGGGGGATAGATAACTACTTCAGAGTTTGGATTGAACCAATGATACATGATTCCTAAGTATGCTCATGAGAGGAATCATAATCCACGTAGTTCAGTTTGGTAGGGGGATTACACTCCAGGCTGCCCAGGGTTGGTTCGGTGAACTAACGTGAAGATTTTTGGATCGACCGTTTGTTGGGCTTGAACCTTGGGGAGGTTTCCTATGTACCCTACCTAGGAGTAAGGGATCAAATTCCACGTAGTTCGAGTTAGAGGGTGTCAGTGAAATGACGTAGGGATGGACCAGGGGTATGATGGGTATTGGTCTTGAACCTTAGGAAAGCTTCTTACGTACCCTGCCTTGGAGACAGGGATCAAAGTCCACGTAGTTCGAGAGGGGAATTGGGGCTTATGCTCTAGGAAGCACATGGTAGTGGATTTGGGCTTATACTCTTAGGAGGCCCAGGAGAGGACATCATGGTCGATGCTTACTCTAATCCCATTTGAGTTATGCTTTGTGTGTGAAACAAGAGGAAGTAGGGACCAGACGATCACGTTTCGAAAGGTGCGTCAATGGGAAGTGGAATCGGGCTTACGCATGGAGCAGCCCAAGAAAAAGATAGGGCTTACTCCGAGATGGATTCTTGTGGAGACAAAGCGCAGTGGGAGAGGGACTTGGTCCCAATGAATAACAGAGATGCACCTTTCCCCACTACGCTCTTCCTTGGCCATGGTTGTGGGGAAGTATGAAGGTGCATGGGGGCCTCCTTCTGATGGTAGTCTGCCACACCCAGGGGAGGGGATATGTGCCTGAGTCCTAACAAGTGGAGGGGCAAAAAGGGGACTCCTGGGCTCGGACTCCGCATTACCATTGGAATGTGAACCCCGAAATGCATCAGGAATCAGCTCAAGGGCCAGAGAAACCCCTTTGACCTCGCATACCGTGGGTATGTGGACTCAAAATGGAATGTTGATGTGCACAGAGGTTACATCACATGGGTCTGGTGGCTCTGGTGGAGGCCTCGGCTTAGGGCCGATGAATGAGCCAATGAGGGGGTTGCTTAGGATCTAGCTGGATTGGAAGGATTTTATCTGGATTAGGGAATTGGAACTCTGAATGATCTAGTGGGCCACACAAGTGTATGAGTGGTGCCTCCCTTTTCATAGGGAGGTGCTACACGGTTGGAGAAGCCGTCCACGAAAGGCGGTGGTCCGCGGAATGGTGGGCATCCTACGAACAAGAGTGGTTCACAGTTTCGGTTTCAGCCCATTTACCAGGTTGGTAGGCGGAGGGTTCCATGCTAGTAGTGGCGTCTGAGGGCGACACCAGTTGGGGGTTCTTCGGTTGGGGCTTTTCTCACGTAAGAGGGTGCTACGTGGTACGGCGGATCAGAAAAGGGGCATAAACTCCCTGGTCCGCGGGGGGTACATCTGTGGAGGGGATATGGTTCACGGTCTTCTTCTCTTTGTTATTTTAATTTCGCGGTTAACCAAGCTATTACGTGTTTTCAGTTCCATATTAATTTTCTTCCAACATAATACTTGTTCTGGTTCACTAACTGGAACATCGTTGTTTGCGAAATCCTAAGCTCTTTCCTTCAAAATCCTTCAACACGAATCTAATCGATCTCCCCAAATTCGTCCTCTTTTCTCTTCGCCCTCATTCTCCTTTTATAGAGTGGGGAAGGAGATGTATCTATGGTCATGCGACAGCTTTTGTGGAGGCCCATGATAAAAAACCCAGTTTACGGATGACCTAGTCAATCCGCAACTCACGAGGGGCATTTAACACGCCTCCCCCTCGAACCAAACTAGCTCGGGGAGTGCTTCGTAGCTGTCTAGGGTTCCGACTCCATTCTGCAAATGACTACGGATGTGGCCTGGGTTGGTCGACATGGTCCGTGGTTGGGTCAGTTCATGATGGTGGAGCAGCTTGGCACCCGTCCTGCTTCGCTCCTGTGGAGGATCCCTGCCTTCGTTCTACGAATGATAGCAGTCCTCAGAGGGGGGGGGGGGGGGGTGCTTCGTGGAACCGGCCGTGAACCGTTATCATTGGACCAATTCGCGGACCGGTTTGGCTTGTGCCATCCTTTGAGTATTATGCACACTTTTCCCCAATTCTTTGGGGAACAATTGGGTAGAAACGCCTTTGCATTAAAGGGGATTCACATTCTCCTTTGCAGATTTTTCAAGACCCTACATTGTTTTATAGTTAATTTTTAAAATGTGGGTTTATATGAAAGGAACTGAAATGTATAGAATATTTCATAACCTAGATGAATTGTGAAGAATAAATTCATTATTAGGGTGGTAGAATGTATGACCCTGTGATTTTTTGATTTTTTTAATTTAATTAATATATTTAGATATTCTTCATTTCACGTAACAATAAATATTAATTATATTATATGAAATCAGATATTTGTTATTGATTTTTACACAACAACATGTAATGATTTCTTCATACACTTCACCATGATAATCTTGTGCTACATGCAACACTTAGTTAGCTTTCATTACATGCAAGACTGTGTTTTACTGCATTTTAGTGGTGCACCTATTTGAAAACTAAATTTTGAAACTTTTATAAATTTATGTTTCCAAAATAAACATAATTTTTGAATGTAAAATTAATAATTATCTTTGGATATTTTTTAATTTTCTGAGAAGTTTCATTTTTGTATGAATAGTGAAAAATATTGTATTTAATTTAACAACTGCCTTTTTTAAATAATTATTAATGATAAATTATATTTAAAAATTAATTTTTACAGTCATAATAGATTAATTACACATATTTTAATCCAATTTATTTTATTGGAATAATTTTTAAATTTAATTTAGAAATAAAAATATAATCAACTTTTTAATATTTTCTCTTTAAAACTCGATTTCTCTCCATGTCGATATGATTAGTTTTATATTTAATTTCACAACATCGGTGTTTTAAATTTAGATAAATAGACATTCATGGTTTTAATAAGTAATATATTTATATTCTGATAATAGTATCTTAGCTTTGGACCAAAAATATTAGTCAAAGTAATTAAATTTATTTATAGAGATTAATCTAAAATTAAGATTATCAAGGGGCTAAACTGTAAACTTTAGTGCCTAAAAGATATAGAAACGTCTCCAAAAGAAATTGGATGCCAATATTTTTCCCATATAAACTATTGGTTATAATTTTATGAGTTTTTTTATACTAATTCATGAAATTGATCTATATAATAAGTTGTGTAAGGATAAAGAAGAAAAGGAACCTTCCTTATATTTAACATTTATAAAGTGTTAAAGTGTGGAAGAAGCTACATAGTTACGGTTATGAAAATTATTTTGAAAGGTTGATGATTTTTTCTTTAATAATTTCAATTAAATTAAATTCTTATAGATAATATATTTACATTAAATTCTTAACCAAATCAAACACATTTATTATTGAAATAAAAATAAAATAAAATAAATTATGAAAAAAACATTAAAAGTTAAGTAAATTTAAGGATCTATTATGTCCATTATTTTTTGTAGGTGGATGTATTAATTTACATGGATTATAAATTAATACATTTGAATTCCAATAATTTTTTGATTTGTTTAAATAAATAATAAATAAATATTTTCAAAATTGACAAGAATTTTATAAATGATATTTTATTAAAAGAATTCAAATTACTAAAATTTCAATAATCGGCCAATTTATTTTTAACTGTCAATAAATATAAAATATAGGTACCAATTTGAATTTTATAAATAACATATTTACCTTTAAATAGATAAAATACCATTATCCCTTTTTGGGTTAAAATAATGTTTTTGCGCATTAAATGCACTAGATTTAAAATTGATTTCCATAAAACCTAAGATTTAATATTTAAAAAATTGGTATAATATTTGTAAATATGTTAGTATATATTTTCAAATAAATAACACCATAACATAGTCTTGATGGTTAAATTACTTAGGTGAGAAAACTAGTTTCCTTTATAAAAATACAAAATGATAAAAGTGGGGACTCTTAGAAGCTAGGGAACAAAATTATAAAAATACACATGTTTTGTGCGGTAGAGTTTTTGATTGACCAATAATCCCATTTTTATCTCTTATATTTTCCATTTCGGAATCAAATTAGGGATGGTATACCTTCGAATTGTGTTTTTCTTTTGGTATTGATTGAATCTCAGTTTTCCTCTATTATAAAAGGGAACTCACCCCCTCACTTCCTCACAAGGACAAATACACTTTTTAATAGAAAAAACTAACCCAAGTATACTCCCAAAATCCATCACCTGGATATATAATCCACCATTTGGCCACAATTCTGACCAAGGAATCCATTTCATACTAACCAAGATGAGTTACCCAAAAAAGAGGTAACATCCATTCTCAAGCTCTTTTATTTTATTTTCAATCCCCACCACCTTAAATCTTATAATTCCAAGATAATATAATAACCTCAACATCATAAATATACTATGATTTTTTTATTCTAATGGTCCAACTGACACCTACACACAATTACATCAAATGGGTAATGAACTTTTCGTTATTGTGTTTGATGAACTAACACATCGGGAAATGGTGTTGTTCGTTTCTTCTTTACCACCTATCATGGTTGCGTATTATGATGGAAAATATATTTTTATATGATATATATGATATTTAATGTTTTTTTATTCTTATAAACTTCATATATAATGTATAACTCAATTATTTTCCTTTTTCTGTTACGATAACTTCGTTTGTGGATGTGTGGAATACCACCTACTCAAGGCGATGTGATTCGTCCACACATTACTTGGAATGTATTAATGAATACTTCAGTGAAAATATATGATATATATGAAATAATAATTATAATTTTTTCCCTCTAAATTTGGGGATGAACTCCTTGATTGAATGGTTCAAACATTCTGATGGGTTTCTAACGGGTTTGTTTGTAGAACCGGAAACATCCAATGATTCCACATCCATTGGGACCTACATTCCAAAGGTAGGTTCTCATTAGTTTGTGGACTTATGAGGCTTAGTAATTTTATTTGGTCGAGAGTATGGGAGGTCGGACTCATCACACCTTTTTTAGGGTAATTATTGTCTACTCCGGGACTCACTTTATAGATTTAAGTTATGTTCGTGAATCCTTATAACATTACGAAGTAAAAATGATCTTTCCTTTAGGTATGACAATAAATGATTGATATGTAATAAATTTAGAGAATATTTTATATTTATTCCAGGTTCTTCATCGATAGAGAATCATCTGTATTTATTAGAGATTCTTTGTCAATGGTATCCTTCGATACATTTATATAGAGGTCTCTTGGTCATTATGATGACCATGCTTGTTTAAATCAACTCAGTGGGGCACATGAGCTTTATTGTCATTTAGAAGGACATGGATTATTTAGAGTTGTGATCGAACCCGCAGATAGGCTACCTATGTATCCATTGTTTAGAAAAGGAATCAGAACTCATGTAGTTCGAGTAAGGGAGTATGATGTTTATGATTGATGGCTCAAAGAAGGATGAAATAATTACTTTTACACTCTATGCTCACCTGAGTCATGCTCAGTGTGAGAAACAAGAGGTATTGGTAAAAATCAGACATTTCTTCCATGAAATATTCAATCATAAGAAATCATTTGGGACTTATGTATGTATGACTTCCCAGATAAATGAATATTAGGATTTACTTCAGGGATGAAATCCAGGAACCGGGTCCATAAAGGTATATGTGCTTCATGGAGATTTGAATACTCTATCTTGGGGATTACTCCTAAAAAGGAGGCCCAAATTAGGAGAGGACTTATGATTGGGTTTTTTTACTCACGAGAAGGAATCCCAGATCAAAGGTAAATTAGGACTGGTTAAGAGAAACTAAGAATGGGGTTACTCCTGAAAAGGAGGCCCAAGTTAAGAGACTCGAAAAATTACGGGACTTAGGGATTACCCCTGAAGAGGATGCCCATATTTTGAGACTAGGGCTTACTCTTGAAAAGGAGGCCCCTGTTAAGAGAATTATGGTTGGGGGTTACTCTAGAGGAGGATGCCCAAATTAGGGGAATTGGGGCTTACTCATGAAAAGGAGGCCCAGTCTTGAGAATTATTACTGGGGCTTATTCATGAAATAAAGGCCCATATTTTAGAATTATGATTGGGGCTTACTCCTGAGGATGATGCCAAACTTAGGGGACTTGGGGCGTACTCATGAAAAGGAGGCCCATATTAATGAGTTCTCTCATCTTAAAGGATGAGGTTGAATGAATGAAATCTCAATCTGTAGTGACATAAAGATGTGTAAATCACTAGGTTTAGAGAGATATTCCACATAATTAATTTCAAATAAAGAAGTAAAATCAAGAAATCATGCCATAAATGGATTTGAAGAGTGTCTTGAAGATTGAATCTTGAATAGGAGAGGTGGAATAGAATAAGAGGGGTGAAATGGGCATGAAGGGCACCAAAAAAGGCAGGGGCGTGCAAGTCCTGGAAGGCGTGTAGGTACTACGTGGGCGCACAAGTCCTAGTCGTGCAGGTATACCTACGTCACACATGGGTACTTGCGCGACGGTTAACCAGTAGGGTAATACTTGAGCAACTCTTGGTTAAAGACCTTAGAATCATCTTGAGGTTCTTCCAGAAGAGTGTCGTGCAAGTTCTATTGAAGGTGTTCGGCGGCGCGCAAGTGGGGCCATTTCCCTTAAGGGATGGGCACTTAGGCGCGCAAGTGTTGATGAGTTTCAACACTTAGGCCTTCCTCCCCTATTTAGATCATACATTCTAGGTAAGAAATTACCTTATAAGTGTTTCAGATGCTTTGAGAAGAGACTAGGGAGCTGGGAGCTGAAATCTGAGTTTCTGGAAAATATTCCACTCTTCAATGGGGGACCACATGGTCTATTTATAGGCTGGAGAAGATTCTGGGTGGTTATACTTTAGGGCTCGCAAGTCACTTGCACGACCATTGCAGCACACAAGTGTACTTGCACGACCATTGTAAAACCTACGCGACCCTTGTAGAATGTTCTTCTTATTCCTTCCTTTATCAATTTTTTATATTATTCCAAAGGATGAATCACATTGAGATAAGATAACCCCCTTTTCCAATCATTAGATTTTGTGATGAATGGAGCATCAACAAAAGTCCCCCGTTAGAGTTGGATGCAAAAGAAATGCCGATTTGACTATGAAGAAATCGAGAATCAAAAGGAAATTGGGGCGCGCAGGGTAGGGCGCGCAAATGAGCTTCGGGCACGAATGGTCTGGCGTGCAGGGATACGACCTTTGATCGTGTAGGGTACGACGTGTAGGGTTCTGGCCGCGTCTATAAATAGAGGACCTCACTTCCGTACAAAGCATCCGGATTTCAAACCTTCGAGCTCTCGCTGCACAGGTAACCTTCACCACGCAAGGTTCTCCGTTTTCTGATATTTCTTTGTTGTCGCACTGTTGTAGAAGTATTTTGACTTGCGCGGTGATACCTGCATGACCAATACTTGTGCGACACACTGATACTTGCATGCCAAATTTGGGACTTGCGCGCCTTAATTCCATAGCCATTTTTTCTTCAAATTTATTGACAAAGTTTATGAAAAATAAATCCATTTAAGAGTAAATTTATTCAATTCTTGTGCATATTTAATGGATCCCAAGAGAATCAGAATGATTGATGGATTGTCTATCAAGCGGATTGAGGACATGATGAATATTATTGGCCATGATTACTATGATATCTGTGACATCACTCTCCCAGATTTGGATAAGTACTTCATGAAATATCAACATAACTTCCCACAGAGTATCTACCGGCCTCTATATGGTCATGGTCATCTGCAAGGAGTCAATGTTCCAGATGAAAAGAACTATATGCCTGAGATTCAGCTGCACCGCTACTCCACTATTTCAGTTATGCTGTGCATTAAGAGAAACAATATAGGCATCAACTTTCAAATTTTTCCTGCATGCAATTTCCTTGCAGATATGAAAATGGAAAACCCATGGGCTGAAATGTTTTCCGCTACCAGTTGGTTGAGAGAAGAAAAACATGGCATTAGATAAATATCGGAAAATAGTAATCTCTCCAAATTGCTCTTTACTTCCAATGCATCATTCTCAAATCCATGTATCCATCTTCCAAGTCTCTTGGATAGAAACAAAGCCACTGTTTGATCAGCAGAAAATTTTCTTAAATGGCACTCAAGAACATTCTTTTACAGTTGTTACAAGAAGAGCTGGTATCACTACATCTCTTATGGTATCCTGTTGAAGGAATGAATTCCAGGTGGCTGCGGATGGAGCTCGGGATTCCATAAATCAAATGAAGAGATATGTTGAAAGTCTTTTGTACTTATTGGAAAAGAGAAAACACTCCAGTCTGTGGATTTCCTTCTAACTCTTGTGCATCAATGAAAAACACTTTCATCTGCAATCATTTGTACATGCATTCTTTTGCTACATGATTTATATTTTACATAAGACAATGGGCCTAGTAAGAATAGATTTATTTTTACTAGGATTAATGTAAATAACCCTACAAAAATTGAACCTTTTAATTGTTCAATATTACCTAAATCATACAAAATGTATGTTTAGTGAGCTGGAACTTGACTATTATTCAGAGTTCCCTTGTCTATTGTGGGCAGTTTAAAGTCATGCACGTCGGACATAAAGAGGCTAATATTTAAGGTCAAAATAGCTTTGACCAAATGAATTAGAATTGACTCAATTCCTTGACAACTCATCTGAAAACATAGTACCATACTCAAGAATGAGGGAAAAAAATGTAAACTATGACTTAAGAATATTTGGATATGAGGAATGGTATGAAAAAGAGCTAAAAGGTATTAGAATAAGTAGTTCCCAAGAATGAAGTTACCATTACTTATCAAATCTGTTAGGGGGTTGAATTATGCAGGGCCACCTAAGGGAATTGGATGCATAGTCAATTAAATAGTATCTTTTGGTTAACAAGTCGGTTTTGTAGACTATTTATGCAAGGCCGCCTACGGGAACGTGCTGTATAGTCAGGCAAAAGAACACTCAGAAATTTACATTCCTAGTGCTAAAAGTGAGTGAATGTTTGTGAAGATTCAAATATTCCAAAATATAGAGTCTGATGTATGGAAATAGGTACTTGAATATGGAGAAGATATTTCCAAACAAGATTATCAAAGAACTGGATGGATATTACTCCTATGAAGGTCTGACCCAAACATAGGGAATGAGAATATAAACCATAGACTTGAATACTTTTAGATCATGAAAAAGGATATGGGACAAATATGTTATGGATGGATACTTTTGCAGATCCCTAAATATAGTCATTTAAGACCAACAAGGAAAAAAGAGGCTTTCTTACCAAGAATGAAGTTACCCGTATTTAACAAACTCGTTAAGGGGTTGAATTATGCAGGGCCACCTAAGGGCATTGGATGCATAGTTAAATAATAGTATCTTTAGGCTGAAAATTTTGTTATGTAGACTATTTATAAAAGGCCGCCTAAGGTCACGTACTACATAATCAAGCAAAAGAACTCTTAGAAGTTTGACATTTTTGTGACTAGATGTCACGAAAAGGGTTATGAAGTTCTGAAAATATTAAAGGTTAGGATTATGACTCATAAAGATGGGTATTGTCCAATGTATACAAAGATGCACAGATCAATGCTAAGCATAATCATGTTGTGGCTGGGTCCTAAATTAAAATGTTGGAATTCACTACATATCCCATAAGGATGGGAATGAAGCCAGTCATAGTTCTTCAACTACAGTTTAACATCGTGTGGGACAAAATGATTAGAGATCTTAGTGTAGAGTCATAGATCTTGGACCATTATAAGAAATACATAGTATGTTATTTCATGGGGGTTTTCAGCCAAGGGATAGAAAGTGGAATTTGGGGTTAGGCCCAAAGATTTAGGGCTGGATTCGAGGGACACTCGAACGTTCCTACATATCCCATAAAAATGGGAATCAAACCCACATAGTTCAAGAAATACACTTTGTACAAATTTGGTTCGTACATGTGAAGGGTGAAAGGGGACTTTAGTGCAATTATGATTAATACCAAGATAAAAGGTTCCGGCATTGCCATGTATGCACGTAGTATTTGGAATGAAACATGATTGAAAATAAATATAAATAATGATTCCCTCTCAGGTGAGGGTATCAAAGAATATTTTAGTTTATTTTCATACTTGGCCAAAAGTGTTGTATAGTTTAACGTCGTATAGAAAAGAAAAAGTGAACCAATGTAAAGATATTGATTCTAAGGGCGGTCTGACGAATCAACATCGTAGAAGATGAAGGTGAATCGATGTAAAGAGATTGGTTTTGGGCTTGAACCATTGGAGGTTGCCTATGTACCCATCCTGGAAGGAAAGGATCAAAGTCCGCAGAGTTCAATTAAAAAATGAATTAGTGATCAAGTTGTTATTAGGGACAACGACCTGAAAAAAATGGTGTTGGGACTTACGCATGGTTAGCAGCCCAAAGAGAGTGTTATGGTTGTGGTTTTCTCTAAGATCACGTGAGTCATACTCGGTGTGGGAAACAAGATGTATCAACAACCCTAAAAATGCATAGTTTAATGACATGTAGGACATATGATGGGACTATGCAGTTTAATGTCTCGCAGTTACGACTATAAGTGCTGCAGAGTTTAGTTTCATATAGCAGGGAAAAAGTATAGTTTATCATCATGTAGGACAAAAGGGGAACTATGCAGTTTAATGTCATGCAGTGAGGGAAAAAGAGTACACCATTTAACTTCATGTTGGACATATTAGGGACTTTTTTCATTGTTTAATGTCATGTTGGACGAAAAGGGGGACAATACTGTTTAACATCATGTTGGACGTAAGTGCGAATAGTTTAAAGTCATATGCATGGACCATTGTTTTTGTAGTTTAATGTCTTGTTGGGTGTAAGGGACTTTTATATAGTTTAACGTCATATAGCAAGGATGATGAAGGGGGACATAGTTTAACGTCATGCTGGACGTATGTGCAAATTGTTTAGGGTTATATGCATGGACCGTTCATGATTCAGTTTAACGTCTTGCTGGATGGTGGTGTAGTTTAAGGTGGTAGTTTAATGTCTTACTGGACGTATGAGACTTCTGTACAGTTTAGCGTCATGTATTTATGACATCATAGTTTAACTTCATGTGGGATGAATTAGGGAATTTTTTCCACATTTTAGCGTCATGTTGGACGTATGTGCAAATAGTTTAGGGTCATATGCATGGACCATTGGTTATGCAGTTTAAGGTCATACGTGACCGAGGTGCATTTTATGGTCATACTGGACTGAGGATGAATATGTAGTTTAACTTCTTTAGGGACATAAGGGACTTTTATACAGTTTAGCATCATGTAGTTAGGACGTCGCAGTTTAACGTCTTGCTAGATGATGATGCACTTTAAGGTCACACTGGACCAAGGTGCAGCTTAAGGTCATACTGGACAGGGGATGAATATGTAGTTTAACGTCTTTCTGGACGTAAGGGACTTTTATACAGTTTAGCGTCATGTAGTTAGGACGTCGCAGTTTAACGTCAAGCTGGACGATGGTGCAGTTTAAGGTCATACTGGACCAAGGTGCAGTTTAAGGTCATATTGGACCGAGGATGAATATGTAGTTTAACGTCTTTTTGTACATAAGGGACATTTATACAGTTTAGCATCATGTAGTTAGGACGTCGCAGCATAACGTATTGCTGGAAGATGGTGCAGTTTAAGGTCATACTGGACCAAGGTGCAGTTTAATGTCATACTAGACCAAGGATGAATATGTAGTTTTACATCTTTCTGGACGCAAGGGACTTTTATACAGTTTAGCATCAGGTATTTTGGACGTCGCAGTTTAACGTCTTGTTGGACGATGGTGCAGTTTAAGGTCATACTGGACCAAGGTGTAGTTTAAGGTCATACTGGATTGAGGAAGAATATGTAGTTTAATGTCTTTCCAGACGTAAGGGACTTTTATACAGTTTAGCTTCATATAGTTTGGACGTCGCAGTTTAAAGTCTTGCTGGACAATGGTGGAGTTTAAGTTCATACTGGACCATGGTGCAGTTTGAGGTCATACTAGACCGTGGTGCAGTTTCAGGTCATACTGGACCGTGGTACAGTTTAAGGGCATACTGGACCATGGTGGAGTTTAAGGGCATACTGGACCGTGGTGCAGTTTAAGGCCATACTGGACCGTGGTGCAGTTTAAGGTCATACTGGACGGTGGTGCAATTTAAGGTCATACTGGACCCTGGTGCAGTTTAAGGTCATATTTGACTGTGGTGCTGTTTAAGGTCATAATGGGCCGTGGTGCATTTTAAGGTCATACTGGACCGTGGTGCAGTTTAAGGTCAAACTAGACCGTGGTGGAGTTTAAGGTCAGACTGGACCGTGGTGGAGTTTAAAGTCACACTGGACCATGGTGTAGTTTAAGGTCACACTGGACCGTGGTTCAATTTAAGTTCATACTAGACCGTGGTGCAGTTTAAGGTCATACTAGACCGTGGTGCAGTTTAAGGTCATACTGGACCGTTGATGATGCATTTTGTGCTTATAAAAAATACTTCTTAAAAAATCTGGCATTTGGTGGAGTAGTGATGAGTTCTCCATCCATCGAGATTAATGAATAAGCTCCATTTGAGTAGACCCTATATATTGAGTAAGGTCCTTACCCTTTGGATCAAGCTTGGGAGGTTTCTTTCCTGGTATCATTGGAGTTCTGATAACTAATACAAATTCTCCCTGAGTGAATGAATGAAGAAGAACTTTTTTGTTAAAATCTCATGCTATTCGATTTTGATAGACTTCCAAGTGGTGTAAAGTGCACAATATTTTCTAATATAATCGTTCCAATTCATTCAATCTCTTTTGAGATTGTTCATCTGTAGAAAATTGATCACAAATGGAATCTCGGAGCAAGGGTAGTTGAACTTCAATTGGCAAGACTGCATCCATTCCATATACCAATGAATATGGAGTTGACCGCGTTGCACTGTGGGTGGTAGTCCGATAATCCCAAAAAGCATCAAAGAGTTTATCAGGCCAAGAATTCTTATCTTTATCCACCATCTTTTGCAGTATATTTGAATGAGTCTTATTGAATGCTTCTATCTAGCCATTGTCCGCTGCATGATACCGAGATGAATGGTTGGATTTGATGTTGTATTCTTGATACAACTACGTCACCTCGGATGAACAGAAGGTGGTGCCATTGTCCGTCAATATGGTATGAGGGACACCAAATCTGGTAATAATGTTATACTTGATGACGCTAGAAACACATTTAGAACTAACTTCCTTGAGAGATATTGCCTCATCCCATTTGGAAAAGAAGTAAGTAGTAGTAAGAATGAACTTAAACTACTCGGCCATAGCCGAAGGGTAAGGTCCAACCACATCCATTCCCCATGAGGAATATGGCCATGAGTATTTAGCTATATGAAGAAACTATGGAGGTTGATGAATGATGTTGGCATGTACATGGCATGAATGACACTTCTTTTTGAAGTCAACACAATCTTGTATCATTGAAGGACAAAATTATCCAAGCCTTTGAATCTGATCAGACAGTCTATGTCCATACTAGTGGGCACCACAGACTCCTGCATGCACTTCTTTCATGAAAGACAATGTCTCCTCACCATCAATTAATCTAAAGATAACTCCTTCAAAACCACATTTGTAGAGAATTTTCTCTAGGTGATCTGGGCTATCATAAAGAGTAAAATTGACCACACATCTCCGGATTTGTTCTTTCTCCATTCTATCAAGTGGAAGTGTTCCATTTTGAAGGTATTCCCTGATAGGTGACATCCATCCTGTAGTATGACCATACGGTTTAGGAATGGGAATAATTTCATTAATTTTAACTATTCTGATTCGAACATAAGTTTAAATTGCACGATGGTGGGAAATACTGATGGTTGTCTCGTCCCGATTTGGATATGCCAGAGCTGTGGCTATATTAGCCAGTGCAACAGCTTGAGCATTTTGTGATCTTGGGACATAAAAAAATGTCAGTTCGGAAGGGAATTCTGCCATTAAATCTCTGAAATAATCATAAAAATGGATTAGTTTTTATTTTTTAATGGCATAATCCCCATTAACTACATTGATTACTAGCTCTGAATCACCTTTCAACTTTAAGTGATTCACTTGTGCTTGAAGCGCTAAATCCAAGCCTACAATGATAGCTTGATATTCTGATTCATTATTGGTACCACCTTCCCACAATAATAAGGAATAAGGTAACACTTACTTTTCTGGAGAAATGAGCACAATTTCTAAGCCAACTTTGTTGAATTTAGGATCTTCTATTTTCCTCCCTTTTGGACTTCTGGAAGCACCATCAAAATACATTTCCCATGCCTGAGGACTTTATTGAATAGAGAAAACTTCTTCATCTGGGAGTTCAATATCTGAGGATGTGTCTTCCACTGAAGGGTGTTCAGCTGGGAAATCACCCAGAGCTTGGCCCTTTATTGCCATTTGAGACACATACTGAATGTCGAATTGCTGCAAAATAACTGCCCACCTAGCCATACGTCCTGTAAGCATTGGCCGACTAAGGATGAATTTGAGCGGGTTATTGCGAGATACCAATTGGACCTCGTGATGTTGCAGGTAGTGTCTCAACTTCTGAACATTAATCATTAATGCCAAGCATCACTTATCAATACATGAATAATGAGTTTCTGCTTCAGGCATAGTTCGATTGAGATAGTAGAGGTTGTTTTCATTCCCAGCGTCATTCATTTGAGAAAGAAAGGCACCAAAATGATTTCTCAAGAGCTGTCATGTAGAGGATAAGTGGTCTTCCTTCAATAGGTGGCATGAGTACCGGTGGACTCAAGAGGTATTTCTTAACAATATTGAATGCTTCTTGACATTCTTCAGTCCACTGGTAAGTGACTCCCTTCATTAATTTCATGAGGGGTAAAATTTTTCCTACCAAATTGGTGATGAAACACCGAATATAGGCTAGGTGTCCTTGAATTCTTCTTAATTCATTCAAATTTTGAGTAGGTGACATACCAAGGATTGACTTGGTCTTCTCAGGATTGACTTCAATACCATGATGGCGTAAAACAAAGCCGAGAAATTTTCCTGAGGTTACCCCAAAATCACATTTTAAGGGGTTCATCTTCAAAATATTTTGTCGAATATTGTGGAATATGACTTCCAAATCAGCCAAGTGATTAGAAAGTTGTTTGGATTTAACCACCAAATCATCTACATAGCATTTAACAAACTTTCCTAAGAAGGGTTTGAAGATACGATGCATGGCACACTGATAAGTTGCACAAAACACACCCTGAGGGGCCCTAAAGGCTGTGGATTCCTCATCTTCTTGGGCGTTTCAGATCTGATTATATCTGGAATATCCATCCATGAAGGAAAGTGCTTCATTGCCAGATGTTGCATCAATTAAATGTTCTATAATCAGAACTGGGAAATCAACCTTAGGAAAATGCCAATTAAGATCACTGAAATCGATGCAAACTCTAATTTTTCCGTTCTTTTTCATTATAGGGGAAATATTAGCCAACCACTTTGGACACTTAACTTCTCGGACAAAGTTAGCTTTGATAATCTTATCCACATCAGCTTCAATTTTGGATGCATAAGTTGGGTGTGTTCTTCTTGCAGCTTGCTTAATTCCTCGATGTTCTTATGGTAAAAGCAAATGATGAGTAGCAACATCAAGATCAAGCCCGGGAATTTCTATATAGTTCCAAGAAAATATATCTCTATTTTTCTTTATAATGGAAATATACAACTCTTTTTATTCAAAAGTCATGGCCACCCTGATTAAAGTGGGGCGTGGATCTTCTTTTGTACCCAGATTTATTTCTCTGTGTTCATCCATGGTTGTAGAGATACCCTCTTCAAATGCTGGAGGAGCATCTCTAAGATCCTCCTCTTCTTCTTCTTCAAATAATGTTTCCTTTATTTATAAATGATCCAAAGGTTTAATTCATATTCTTTCTCTGAATGGTTTTTTTATGATGGCATGATGTATTTTGAACTCATTTCCCTTTCAAAGGTTATATTTTTATGAAACATGTATCACTATCATGGGTTATACTTGTATGAAACCAGCTTCTTTTCATTGGATATGATTTAATAAAATTATTATGGAACTTGTATCATTTATATAGCTTATGATATGGTGGCATATTTATAATACCAGTTTCATTTTATAGGTTATGATATGATATTTTATGGCCTTGTTGAAAATGTGTGTTTGATTTCATTATGAGATAGGTGGAATATATATCTCCCTAAAATTATTTTGGTAAAGATTTATATCTCATGACATAGACATGGATGGCATGGGGAATGATCTATTTTTTATAAAAGACTTTTTTCTTGTAACATGGTCTTGTATGAGAACCTTTAAAAATAAGATGGTCATGGGAGTGAACCTTGACAACCATGATTCTATGAGGAGTTAACCCATACTACTAATATGGGATTTATAGTTATTACTTGACTACAATGGAAATCTGTTTACATGCATATTTGTCTACCAGAAATTACATGTCTTATTCTTTTGTTATGCTTTCAGGGATTATTATCTTGATTTTATTATGAATCATGTATTAAGAAATACCAGTCTTTATGCCATGATCCATTTTAATGATCTTTTTTAGGTAGGTTATGATAACCTAATACCATGATCATGTGTTCATATAGTAATGATCATGTTTTCACTTTCATATCTCTTTTGTTTACCCTTGTTAAGAATCTGATATCACCCCTTTTTAGGATTCCTTTCTCCAATTTATGAATATATGTTTTATGTATGATGAGTCTAATATGGGTGATAGTCATGGAGAACCTAGTGAGAGATAATTTAACGAACATATGTACTAGTGTTTTTGTTTACATGTTTTTAAAGGAACTATACTAATATGGTCTTTGGGTTTCAATTTTTTAATGTATTATGTATTCCGAAAAAATGATGAAATATTAATGTATGAAAAGTGTGTGTCTCTATAAGAACTCTACATATCTCTAAGGAGGTAATTTAGAAAATTATTCCATACAAACATTCCTGAAGTAATCAACCATTGGAGAGAAATATTCCTAATGAAATCCTTAATCATCTAGATATAATCTTGAAACCTAGGATATCATCCCACCTATACCGTGTTGTTGTATTCTATCTCAGCTCTCCTGGACATCCCATTCAACCTTATGAATAAAAACTACACTCCAAGGTGATGTGAAGTTCACACTCTATTAATAGAAAACAAGATAGGATTGATAAAAAACTATCCAGTCCATTCTGATTTTGACGTCATACTCAGACATCAATATGCCAAAATTATCTCATGCAATGTGACACCCACCAAACTCAAGGGGGAACTAAATGAAATGGCATGCACTCTCTATTATTATCCCCAATGAAGTTTTTAATTTCACAACACCCTCATAAAACTAAACAAAAAGTAAAATAATATCCACTATAGATAAATATATAAAACTATGTGATCCAACTATATTATAAATTTTAGATGATATATTAGAGACTTCCACGAGAAGACCTCTCACCACTGATGGACAAACACTCTTCTCCTCCTGTGTAGGCAGTATATAATATATCGAGGATGAACTGTACCCTATGAAACTACCTCACAAATAAGAGAAATCCCACATTTTTTGTAACACCTCGAGTTTTAATGGACCGTTTTTTTCAAATAAATTTAATTATTCATTTATATTCCAAAATGCACTATTTCAAACATTCCTTTCACACTAAAATGATTTATCGTATGTTACATGAAACACCAAGATGGTGTATGATACACGCAAAACTAAGGATAGATTTTGTTTAATGTAAAAAATAACATTGCTTGGATTATGTTATACATAACAAAAAAATGTATATTTCACTAAACACAACACTAACTTGGCTTGTGTTACCCGTAAGAGAGACCTTCTTCGATATCTTGTGTTGTACGCAATACCGAGCTTCAAAAGAATTCAATTTTTTTGGATAAAATAACTATTTTAAAAGAAATACAGTTTTGTTGCCTTTCAATGGTGATCACATTTTAAATATAATATTTAACACTTTTAAATATTTATTTTTATTAAATAATATTATTATTTAGAATATAGAAATAATAATTTATTTTGATAAAGTTTTGCTGTTTTTCTGATAAAATTCATATTTTAATGAATAATAAAAAATATAGCATTTTAATTAATAACTATTTTTACATATAAAGTATTTGTATAGTTAGATAATATTTTTAATTGGTTTAAAAATATATTGTACAAGTTTTTTATAATTTAATCCAATTTTTTAAATTGGATGTAATTTCACATTTAAATCAGTCATAAACAGATGCCATTCTTTTGATAGTTTGTACTTCTTAAAAACTCGCATTTTGGTTTTGAAAATGAGAATTAATTTTAAATTAATATCATGCAATTATGCGTTTTTTAATTGTAAAAATTAATTCCATATTTGTAATAGAAAGTTCCACAATTTTTAAAATGTTACCTTTCATTTTTTGACATTAGGAATTGTATGTTCAGTAATTATTTTGTTTACCATTGAAAAATAGTAAATCAGGTAAAGAATGGTAACAAATTATATTATAATAATATAAAACTACCCAAAAAATGTGTCCTAATAATATTTTATGATATAATTCCGAATATGAGATTCCATATGTCTATTTTAGTACCAAATGGAGCCACATGGTTGTGGAAATGACAAGTTATAATAATTAATTTAAATTAATGGAGAATATAACATAAACATGTATGCTATTACTAAAAAAATTCATTAGAGTTATATAAGTGACATATTATAGTATAAATAGTCCTTATAATGATATAAATATTTCCTAAATCATGGTATTTTATTTTTAATTTTTATACATTAAATAAAGAAATTTATTTATGACACAATGATGTTGCAGTTATTACCTTATTAATGAAAGATTCAAAAAAATGATATTATAAATATTAAAATAAAACTTATTTGAACATTTTGAGGTCATAAACAAAATTTATATATGAATAATACATATTATATTTTTGTAAATTATTATTTTTAGGAGTAATCAATTTTTTATGACTTTAAAAAATCAATTACTAAATAGTGTCAAAATTGACATAAATTAATTGTTTAAAAGAATGCAATTTTATTAAAAGATATAATTGTCATAAAATTATAATATTATTCCAAATGACTTATATAATGTTAAAATATTCATTAAGGATCCACTTTTTTTTATTGTCTTAATTTTTTAGTAAATATAGTAACCACATATTCTGCAAATACAAAAAGACATGGTAAGAGTTAATGTTTTTAACTATGATGTTAAAGATAAGAGATAAGGTTAATGTTATGACCTAAACTTGTCTAAAACAGAATTGTTTAGAGTATTACGACCCATAATAATATTAAATTTTATGTACATGAGTTTGAGACCATTATTAAATGAAAATAAATTTATAATAAATAAATACTTCATGATTTTCCTAAAGTGCCCATGACCTCTATTATAAAAGAACACTTCTCCTTCTCTTTTATTCACATATCCAAATCCCTTTATCTCAGCCAAAAATTACAAAATCACTTCAAAAAATCCTTAATTTCATCTTAAAGGTCACTCATTGTGAATAAAACCATATTTAGGAGTCCCTTTGTGGGAATCAAAAGGAGACACCTCAAGAAGAGGTAATCATTTTATCCCTTCTTTCAAAAATCTTTTCTTTATTCACTTCTTATTCATTTGTTTTTTCGATCATAAAGAAATAAATCCATTATATTCTATATTATAAAATTTTATTTTACGTATGGTACAACCTTATACCTTCTTTTATACATTTTAATAATAAAAATATCACCATATGTGCGTACGTACGACTCACTGTCTCCACGTCATGGTGTAATTTGTTAGTCAACAATATATTATTTGGATGGATATAATTATGAGTATAATGTTTTTAAATAATATATATAAACATATAATTTTTCATTATAATGAATAAACCATTAAATTATATATCATTTAACTATTAAGTGAATGATATCATTGTTTGTGCATACGTACGACCTAACTTCTCCACGACGCGATGAGATTCATTCTCTATGTTAACCATTCAAGAATGATAAAAAGTGTATATAATAAATAATAATTAAATAAATGACATAATAATTATATTTTATTTATGTATATATATATATATATTTCATTTACATACTCCCATTCAATTCAATATGGAAATGGAAACAACGTTCATGCATACAGACGACCTATCGTCTCCATTAACAATGTATTCCATTAAATTTATCTATATATTATATATATTTGTATACATAATATTTATTATATATAAATAATTTTCTACATTATTTAATTTAGTTAATCACTATATATTTAATCAGATATAGAATAACAAGTTAAAACATGTAGGATAAATAAAATGATTATTACCAAAAATGTTGCTTTTACATGGAATTGATAAATAAATAGGTAATATAAAGTCATAATTGTATCATATATGATATAAAAAATATTCTTATGGTTATTTTAAAAGTTAATAATATGGTTAAACAAACTATATAGTAATTTTGGATATATACGAAGCATATCAGACCTAAGAGAGGGGGTAATTTTGCAATCTTATTTTTATTCGATATTGTTTATATGTATGGATTAATTGGGGTATATTAATCATCCACATCCATGTTTCCAAATAATATAATAATATTTCAATTATTCATTAATTTTTGAAAGTTAATTATACCCTTTGGTAACAATTTTAAAGGAATCTTCTGTCATTATTCAATTTGAGGCACTTTTTGACTTTTTCCAGCAAAAGTAGGAGGAGAAGGTTATTATAATTTGTATGGTAGGAATGGATTTTTACAATTTCATGAAACCTTATTTCTAGGAAGATTATTTAAATGGATTTAATATTATTTTCCACTAAATATTATTTCCTTCCAAATTTCATGGGTTTTGAGAAAATAAAATGTTTTCGAAAAAAATTATATTTTCCATAAGAATTATGTTCAAGTGATTTATTGAATTTATTTTCAATATAAGATTACATAGGGTTATATTTATATCCATATTATTAATTTAATTTGATCATGTTTATGATCGAATTATTTTTATGAAATATATTTATTTCATATTGAATATGATGTAATGGGGATTATGAAACACATTTTATCGTTGTGGTTATGCTATGATTAATGATTTATGTTTTTATAAAACATGTAATAATGGTTTCATTATGAGAGGTGTGGGACCTATATCTACTTTCAATTAATTGGGTGAAGATTTATATCTCATTATATAGAAACTACTATAATGGAAATTAAATCACGTTTAATAATACAAGGCTGTAACGAAAAGAAAATATGATTTTGTAATACTTGGTTGGAACATAATGTAATCCTAGTTCAGTAATGGACTTTTTACATTATGATTGTCATGGAATAAATGCCTTGGCTACTATGAAAATAATATTATGAGCTTATTTGTTTTCCTAAATTCCATGTATTATACCTATTCTATTATATCATGGTTACTATTCCTTTGTGATATATGACTTACAAACTTCCCTGATTTATTTTATGGTTCAATACTTTCATATTTAAACATTATGTTATTGTTATTGAATTATTATGTTAATTGTTTGTTTTAGGTTCTCCATGATTACCATTTCTATGCATTTCATCTCACCCTTTTTATGTTTTCTTTTCCTTAGGACATAAGGAAAATATTTTTGGTTGTAAAACAAAAGGGGGTGTTCTTTTTGGGTGGTATTGAAAATCATTCACCAAGTTAGAAGATTATTTTCTTAGTTTTCAAAGACACAACACTATTTTGGTCCTCATGCGAGAATTTGTAAAATATAATGAATATTCATTTAAAAATATGTAATATCATTGTATGAAATTCTTGGGATATTATAGTTGGTATACGAGGAAAGGATTAGTCATCCTTTGGAAACATGGATGTGAAAACATTAATGAGATCCCTAAAGATATTTATTAGGATATGTTTATAGATGTCCCTATAGATAAGTCTAATTATAGGTTACCATCCTAGAATAATGGTAAAAATAATTAATAACCTATGATTAAACGTAATATTTTATAGATAGAAAGTACACCCCTATGGTTATGTTGTTTTCCTAGTATGAGTTTTTCCTCTCATACTATTATTTTAGGGTTTTAGATAATGGCTGGAATATGGAAGAACTCTATTAATATTAAATTCATTGGGAAATGCAAGGATTTTTCTCATGAACAACCAAATTTTATGGGATATGGAATGAAAAATAAAACTTATATACTTGAAGAAGATGTGAATCATTGTGGACTTCCAAATGAGGAGAGAGAGGAATAACATTTTGTTGCGTCCTTCATAAGGAAAAGTTAACCTTCTTTATGTGGGTCTTCGGATCCCCTTTTTTCTGAACAATGTATTAGAGCCATTAAAAATATATTTTTCATCATTCACTATTCAGAACATGAAAAGGACATTTTTTTGATTATCGTTTAGAAGAAGAAGTAGTCCAGTGGTGGTCTCTAATCAGGAATACAAGGCATCAAGATGAAATTAATCCATGGAATGGTATGAGTTCTAGATATATTTTTCAAAAACGACTCTTCTATCATTATTCCATCAAATATGGAAAATGAGTTCCATGAGCTTCAGAAAAAGGATTATGAATCTACTGGTACATATGTGTCAAATTTTACAAGACTTTCTAGGTATGATTCTAGATTTATCATTAAACCTGAAAGTAAAGTTTATTGATTCTTCAGTGTCTTAAAGCCAATTTTTCAAAGGGAATTATCATTAAAATACGTTAATATCTATGAAGAGATTATGAATTGTGTTATCCTAGTAGAAATGGAATTTGTTGTTACATATCAATCCCATGGATTTGAAAATAAATAAATGATTGATTTCAAGGGAAAATCTAAAAACAATGGTAAAAAGAAGTTGAATGTTTCTTTAAGCTCAATGTGTGGAAAGAAGCATGGTGACTTTTTTCTTAATGAGACTTGAAAATGTCTTATGTGTGGAAAATATGTTCATCAAGTAGTTGAGTGTCAATCAAATGAGAAACATATTTCTAATGACGTGAATAGAGAAAATAATATAGAGAATGCAGAACCCACTCTTCAATGCTACAATGCATGGAAATGGGATATTATGCTAACTAGTACCCTAATCTAAGGGTTATGGATGATTATCAACATGAATATCCTCTTAAGGGAAAATAAAATGGAAAATAATGTGTGATCACTATTGGTGATGTTGAGTGTGACAATGAAGTGGTGGAATGACTAATTGTTTATATAATGGGATTCCAAAAATACTGTTATAGAATCTTTTTTATAGTATTATGGAATATAGTAATAGTAAAGTATTGGTTCTGTTGTGGTTTTACATAAGTATATGGTACCAGTTACCATTAAAAGTGATTAAAATATGTTAAGGAAGAACATAATATATAGATAATTAGAGTTTTTATGGTATTAATGAACTCAAGATTGATATAAGGTCAAAGTGATATCATGGTTTGACTATATTGAATGTTTGGTATTTTTGGTGTGTGGAAAGAGTTGTTTTTGATAGAATTCATGTTTTCACTATTTTCCAAGGATAATTCATGTTAATATAATTTTTCATGAGGATACATGATTAAGGTATTCAAATGTGTGGAATATGAAGACCAAGAACTATAATATGAGATATGGTTGATAAATGTTATGTCAATTTAGTTCACCACTTTATAATGTTTTGTACTTTCTATTTTTGGAAGGATTTTATTGTTCTCTATTTATGGATTTTATAATTTATATTCTAGTATAAGTTTGTTAGATTAATATATTATATCACCATAGATAGACTTATGCATATTGTATAACCCATGCTGTCCTTTTTGTTGAGACATATGGAATGAAAAACACTTCTATTACATGATCTACTAAAACTTCAAGAATGAAAAATTCAACTCAATTGTTTAAATAAGATATAAACTGTAAATTTTTCAAGGCATGAACAACACTGAGAAGGTACCAAAATCAAGTAAGTATTTATTCTCAAGAAAAAATTTTCATATGTATAGAAAGGATCTTGAATACCAAAAATTTTATCTTAGTATTTTTTTTATCCTGTGAGTTAGACGATCCCTTAAATCATCACATATTTATGGATTTCTAGTTGTTAACTTTCTCTAAACCTTGTTCTCTATCACTATCCATCATAACATGATGGTTTGATTTATCTTCCATATCCATGTATTCACTTCCCAAAATTGTTATCCTATATTGAAACCTAGTGATTGCTTAATTTGGGTAAATGTTCAATATGTAACGTTCCTTTTTAAAATGAAGTTTTATTATTCTATTTATGATACATGTTTCTATGAAGGAAACATTCTAGTAGTAATCCATTACAACCCTGAAAAATTTCGAGGGAGAAATTCAGTTTAAGGGTGGTATAATTTAACACCCCAAGTTGTTATGGACAATTTTTTAATAAATTAAAAATTTTATTTATATCAAGTAATTCACTAAGGCAGACATTCCTTTGACACTAAACCGACTTGACATATGTTACACACAACACTGAGTTGGTGTACGATACATGCAACACTATGTACTAATTTTTTTAATGTATAAAATATCTATGTTTGTAATATGTTATTTGTAACAACAAAAGAATATTTCAAAAAATTCAACACTGACATGGATTTTGTTACAAGCAAGTGTGACCTTCCTCGATAGTTTCCATTGTACGCAATACCGAGTTTTACTAAAACCCGATATATTATAAAAATATTATTATTTAATGGGGAAAAAACTGTCGACTATGAATAAAAATTAACCACATTTTGAATTTTATATAACATTAACATTCATCTTATATATTTTCATGACATTATACAAGAACAAATTCATTTTTATGGACAAAAGAAGTAATTTTTAAAAAATGTAGTTTTTCCACCTTTTGATGGAACACCAATTTTAAATCTTTTTTTAGAAATTTTGTATATTAAATTTGATGAAATGAAATTACTATTTAGTATATTGGAATAAACATTTTGTTTGGATAAATATTTTGTGATTTTATGATAACTTTCATATTTTAATGAATAGTTAAAAATACTACATTTTAATTCAAAAGTAATTTTTCATCTAAATTATTTATAAAGGTAGATTGTATTTTTAATTTTTTATAAATTATAATTGAATTATGTTTTTATAATTTAATCAAATTTTTGTCATTAAACAATAGTTTACAATAAAATTGGACCTGAACATATGTTAATGTTTTGATAGTTTTTACTTCTTAAAAACCTATTTTTTGGATATCAAAATGGGAATTGATTTTAAATTATTTTCTAAAAATTATGATTTTTCAATTCGAAAAATGGATTTCATATTTGGAATTATAAGGTTCAATTTTTGTAAATAGTTATCATTCATTTTTTGACAATATGAATAGTAACTTCAATAATTATATGTATTTAAAATAGTTAAAAGGTAAATGAACTAAAGAAGGGTAAAAAATAATATTATAATGATATAAAACTTCCCCAAAACGTGTCCTAATACATCTGATGATATATTTCCGACCAATATATTCTTTTGGTCAATTTTTGGATCCCATAGATTCACTTGGGTGTGAAAACGGCATGTTATAATAATTAATTAAAAGTAAAGGGAAATCTAACTTAAAAATGTATCTTATTACTAAAAAAATTAATTATAGGTATATAGGAGATATATTTAACCATAAAAAGTTTTTATAAACATAAAAATATTTCCTACATCATGGATTTTTATTTGTAATTTTTATTCGTAAAATAATTAATTTAATTTACGACACAATAATGCAGTAGTGATTACCTTATTAATGAAATATAAAAAAAAAATGATATTATAAATGTTAAAGTAAATCTTATATGAACATTTTTATGTATTCCATCAATTTTATGCATTAATATGATATATTTTATTAGATTTAATTATTTTTTATAAGGAATAATGTAGGCATGACTTTAAACAAATCAATTATAAATAGTGTCAAATTTGACAAAAATGAGTTTGTAAAACAATTTTTTTATTAAATGCCATAATAGTCCAAAAAAATATAATATTTTTCTTAAATTAATTATATATTTTTATAAATTTCATTAATGATCCAATCTTGGTTCTTTTTATATTTTATAGTAACAATAATATCCATATATTATGAAAATTCAAGAATACTTGGTAAGAGTTGATGTTTTTATCTAAGGGTTCAAGCTAAATGATAAGGTTATATTTCTGACCTAAAAATGTTAGAAACAAATTGGTTGATATTATTGTGAAACATACTCATATTATATCATATATAAATGTGTTTGGGGCCATTAGAAGCTAAAAATAAATTTATTATAAGTTAATATTTGATGATTTTTCTAAAGGGCCCCTCACCTCTCTTATAAAAGGATACTTATAATTCTATATTATTCACACCTCCAAAGAACATTTTATCAGATGAAACCCCTCCCGAATCTCCTACTTTCATAACTCAATTATTCCTAGAGGCCACCCTTTGGTCATAAAACCAACATTAGGAGTTCTTTTGTGCAAATCAAAATTCATCCCCCGAAGAAGAGGTAATCATTTTATCCCTTCTTTCAAAATTATTTTATTCTTCTACATATTATTCTTATGTTGACTACATACTAATGTAATATGTATAGTATATTATACATGATGATATATTATTATAATTATGGAACTACCTTATACCTTCTTTAATCCATCCTATGAATAACAATATCACCATGCGTGCCTACGTAAGTCGGGGTGTAATTTGTTATTCAACAATACATTATTTGGATGGGTATAATGACAGGTATAATGGATTTAAATAAAAAATAAAACTTGATAACTATTCTTTATAATTAATATACCATTCAATTCTTTAGCATTTAACCCTTAATTGAATGATATAATTGATCATGTGTATGTACGACCTACCATCTCCACAACGTGATGCGATTTATCTCCACGTTAACCATCCAAGAATGATTATAACACAAATATAATAAATAACAATTAAATATATGACATAATAATGCTAATATATATATATATATTTATTTAATTTACTTCCATCCATTCAATTCAATGAAGAAACAGAAATAGCATTCACACATACATTTGGCCTACCGTCTCCATGAATTGTATATTCCATTTCATTTATATATCTATTATATATATTTATATACTAACTATTTATGATATATAAATCATATTTTAAGTAATTAATGTAATTAAATCTTGATATATGTAATGATATCATTAATATAATTCAAAATACATACGTTAAATAAAACATTTATTACCCAATATTTTTATTTTTTATGGAATTGATAAATAAACATGTAATATAAAGTCATAAGTTAATCATATATGATATCATAAATATTATCATGGTTTTTTACAGGTTAATAATATTTCTAAACTCAATATATATGAGTTTCATATACATACAAATCTTATTGGACCTATGGTAATGGATAATATTGCAATCCCATTTTTATTCGAGATTGTTTATACCCAAGTATTTACTAGGGAATATTTATCATCAAAATCCATGTTTCCAAAATATGTAATGTTATTTCTACTCATATAAAATATTTTAAACTTAATTTTACCCATTGATGAATTTTTATAAAACAGTATGAAAGGAATAATCTTGTTTCTATTCTATTTGAAGTAATTTTTGACTTCTCTGGTAAAAGAATGAGGATAATGTTTTTTAACATATACGGTATGAATGGATTTTTATAGTTTCATGACACCATATTTCCATGGAACATCCTCTTAAATATTTCATGATTATTTTAAACTAAATTATTTTCTTTTAAATTATGTTTCATTTGAGAAAAGAAATCATTTTTTAAAAAGAAAGGATATTTTCCTCTGGAATTATGTTCAACTATTTTATCAAAATTATGTTCCATATAAGATTACATAGGGTTAAGTTTCTATTCCTATTATTACTTTTATCTAATTGTGTTTATTATATAATAAATATTAAGAAATCAATTTATTAAATATAGATTATTATGGAATTATTTTAAAGAAATCCATTTCAATTAAAGGGTTATTCTATGATGAATGATTTATGTTTTCGTGGAACATGTAAGAATGATTTCATTGTGAGATTGGTGGGACCAATATCTCTCCCCAATGCATCATGTAAACATTTATATCTCATGAGGCAGACATAATTGGAATAAAAAGTAAATCTTTTTTACAAATACAGGGCTGGAATGGAAAGTAAATCCGGTTCAGTAATACATTGTTTGAATGATAAGTAAACCCAGTTCAGAAATGGAATTTGTCTAATATGATGTTATTTTCTAAAATACCTTGGATACTATGATAATAATATTATGTTCTTATTTGTTTTAAAAAATTCCATGTTTTATCCCTATGCTATTTTATCATTGTTAATGTTTTTTATTATCTTTTCCTTATGTACTACCATGATTTATTTCATTGTTCCAGATTTTGATATTTAAACATTATGTTAATGTTTTTAAATTATTATTTTCATGTCCTGTTTTATTTTATCCATGTTTACCCATACTGGGAATTTGAGCTCACCCATTTTATGTTTTATTTTCCCCATGATATGAAGAAAGGTTTTTGATAGGAAAAAGGGGAAGATCTTTTGGGATATATTTATGATCTTTCACAATGTTAGAAGATTATGTTCCATGTTTTAAAAGGAACTAAACTATTACAGTCCTCATTCATTCAATTTTAAAATGTAATTAATATTCATCTAAAAAGATGTAATATTCATGTACATCATGCTTGGGTCATTATACTATTTTTCTCAATTCCACTGATGCTTCTCTACCTCATCCATGACAACCACCTTAGCCTAAAAAAATCATACTTCTCCAAATACTAACTTGACATGGATCTGTGAAACCATCTCCTAAAACTTTTAGTAGAGATGATCCCCTTCCACTACCCATTATTGGGAACATCCTACAAAAATTCTTCATATGTATCACCTACCACAATCTCCGCTCTCGACTGGGACTCGAACAAATTGATTATTCATATTTCCTCATATTTCACATTGGAAATAGAATACCGCACAACTATAACTAACAACTTAGCTGGTAATTATCCCACAAGAGGCCTAAAAACGTCACATTCTTCTATTGTAAGATGAACCAGTAGGCTGAGAGACCATACTAATCTTCTCTAAAGCCTTATATTAGCTTAGGTTATGCCCATTAATTAGTGAATGGTTTAATTGATCAGTAATAGTCATCGACTTGATCACATTTACGTAATATTAAATAGAATTCATGAGACCTTCCTTATAGTGTTTACTCCGCATTGCCTCATCTGAAATATATATCGGTGGAAAAGTTTACATCTCTTTAAAGAGTGTTGAGTATTCCAAATTCATCAACATTACTTTATTCATATGAATGAACTCACAATACCACACTAATCATAGTGTCTTAGAAAAACAATTCCTAGAATATGGTGTGGAAAACACCTCAAACCATGTCCCTTAGCCTGTTATCCTAGTTCAAAACAACCCCCAAGTGCTTTGCTACACCCTGAAGTATGTAAGTTCCATGCTTCACTCTCATATTTGGGGGTTTATCCAGATTCTAAAATTTCAACAGTGTAGTCTCAAGCAACTTCTCTGCATTTTATAGACCTTCAACCCCATAAAATGTGGGTGTATGGTACATCAATTACAAACATGTCATCTCTTATATAGACTACGAATGTCGCGATACTCCCTAGAAGTCATTATATAGGATAGAGAACCCTTTAAGAACTATGCCTCCTATTTCTAGTAAAACCATAATATCCATAGCTTGAACTATAGGAGGATCCATATGTATCCCATTTACCACCACCTCTAGATCATGGTTTCTACCACCCTCCTAGCGTATGACTAGAAGTCATCTTGGTGACATGTCTCTACAATGATAAACAAACTCCTCGGAAAAGAGCAATAAAAAAGTACATAGGTAAAATAATATGAATGGTCAAAACCTTTCAATTAATAGCACATACCCCTCTACGTACTCTTAAATATCATACTGGATAATAATAAAGAGTTGTAACATCACTAGAGACACTTCTTACTACCCACTCAAAAGTCTGTTCAAGGTCAAGTTCATTGTTTCACAAATTTAAATTTCATTTAAATTTCACTTCTATTCAAAACCCACATTAGATGGATTAACCAAATAGAACATCAATTCAAATTAATAAGGTACCATACAACTCATTAAACCGAATAGTTTATCCACTTATTCCACAACATAACACATTCCAATCCATGTGACTAATGGACCACAACTCAATATGTTGTTGTTAAATACATAGGGGGTCTATTTTATCATAATTAAGAAATAATAATTTATGATATGGAATTCAGTAAAAGTATTAACGATGTATTTCTAATTCAATAGATATACGTCTATAAAATATAGATATATCATTCAAGGCACATATCATAGCCACACGGTCAATCAATGCACCCTATATGACATGACATCATTCATTGTATGTGAATCCTATAAAGTGACTAAATTGATGAATTAAATGTAATACCATTCTATAATATATTTTGAACATAATATATCCTACAATAATAAGAATGGTAACATCACAATTCATGTACTACACCCAATGGGGCAATCAAATCATTTACAATATAAAAAATCCAGAGAACACCAATTCCCATTTGAGGCAATTTGGATTTTATTTTTACATGGCATAGATAATCCAAATAATATCTCATTACTAAATCACAAGAAAATAAAATCCCCAATTTATTTCCTATATATAGTAAGGGAGAAAATAAAACCTCCTTGGATGTCACATTATAGCATCCCAACACAGATTCCACTTAAAGGTGCCCTAATCTGATGGGTGACATGTTCTCAAGTGCAACTTCCCAAATGCCCAAGTCTTCCAACTAGCAGATAGGGACTAGGGTGTGTCTATTGGGATACTATTCCCACATTTAAAAAACTATATAACTACTTGTATAAAATAATAGGTAGACATCATATCTACTGAATGAAGCAGATAATAGATAAACGACCAGACCAGTTACCCACTATAGTAGATGCATGAGAATAATAAGAATATAATCACATGAATTAACTAAATAATACAATTTTTTTAATTTATAATTAAATTGGGAAACCATTAAAAAAACAATTAGTACATTACATACATTAATATGTAAAAAAATTCCAAATCTAACTATCTCTATCTAGCATTCTGAGCCTTAACTCGACCCCATGCTCCCTTACTCCAAAGAAGAAAACATGTAATGCATCATACAACAAGCACTTTACCCAGTCCCTAAATCAATCCATGAAGTCTATCAAAGTACCTAATGATGGATTGAGATAGGTGTGAGATAAAATCCCAGCAGACCACAAAAAATGCGATCTATAACCTATCGAGTCAGTGTAATATGAACAAAATCAATGTGAGAAATATTATGGGTATATCTATACAGAATGTAAAGTGACCAAGGAAAAAAGTAACCAAACATATGATACTGTACATACATACAAGGATCCCTTCAAATATGTGTCAAGATCCTATAACAATATAATAGTAAAACAATCGTAATAATCTCCATGGTCGACCATATATCCAGTATATCATATCATCAATGGTCATGTCGTACATCGAAATGATTCATATCAACCAAGGCCAATCCTTATAATCAAGAATGTCACATTTATCATATCTGATAAATATATTTAGATGTGTCAGACCCCTTGGTTTGGGATCCAATGTGTTGATAACCAAGGCCTTATCATCGAGTCCTAGGATAATCTCGATGGAAAATAGGTTAGACTTGGAATTGGGTCCAAGGATCACGTCAATAGACCATGTACACAGTGATCCCAAAAAAGATATATCCAAGGGGTAGCATAGCCCAAGGAATCTAAAAAATCAATACCAAAGGAGAAATATCATCCAAGGTGTCTAGTAACCTTATCATAACCCATGGTGATGTATACCCATGTGATCCTATGGAACCAGTCATCTATCAATTCAACAATTATTTCATAGGATGAGTTAATCCAACTCATATAACCATTCACATGTAAATAGATAAATACTTGACATGATGTATAATATTTAGAATGATCCAAAACATCTCTTTATCATATAATTCAATTCAATTAAATTATAACTGGGATTCCACTAACTAAGTAATCCAAAATACACACCCCATGAGTAGTACATCATTTGGATAATGAAAGGGCACACCCCTTAGGTGGCATGGGTTGGGGAAACAACCTCCAACAATTTTCAAAGGCACTCAAGTAAACCTAATATGTTCTAATTCATTAAAATCAGTTATTAAATTAATTATCGATAATTGAAAAAATACATACCAAAGGTACAACTAGAACTAGGAATTTAATGCACCAACCCATGAGGGAATGTTATAATCCACATATTGTAGGACTATAGAATGGTTATCATCTAGTGACAATATCATTTTTTATTTAGACATGAAGAAAAACCAATGGCAGATGTAGAATTTTAAAATTGAGTATAATATCATTCATCTAAATAACTATATCAATACCAAGATGAATTAAGAAAGGATAAATAAGAATAGAGTACTCACTAACATGATTCCAACAATATAATTTGTGCTCAATCATATGTTCAGATGGAGAAACCACACCCAATACTATGAATTGGATTCAAGTAGGTCCGAAAAATTAAATCATGTTCCCTTTGTTGTTCTAAGGGGGCACCCACACAGTTAGTGTTTACGATTTGACTAACCATGTGAAAACCATTAAAACACATTTATTAACAATTAAATGTGATACAACATGAGAGTCACCCCTTTATGTGTTGTTTCAACAAATTATAAAGGAGTATTAATCCCTCTACCTAGTCATCACATGGTAATAATTACAATGCGGTCTGTTACATATTATTTCTATTAACCATGTGGCTTTCCATGCTTTTTTTTTCAAAAAAGTGGAACACTAGGCCCTAAATAAGACTGAAACACCCATGATACACCCATGATCAAATTGGGTACCAACATTAGTCCATAAACAATCATTGAAACAAAAAACAAAAATATTTATACCTTATAGTAAAACCCGACTTCTTAGACATATTCACAATAACAGTATGTGTACAATTGAATGACTCCTGAATAAATACAGCATATAAATATGGAATGGTAAATATGTGAAAAAACACCCCATTTAATCAATCACATGATTGAGAAGAATAATATGGTCATAAAAAATGATGACTACATAGTTACATATAAATAATCAGATTATCTTGTGACATATAAATGGATATCATAACTAATAGAATAATAAAATTGGTTATCAATAACTAATATCATAATGAGGGAATAAATTATGTCAAATATCATAAACATATTATTAAAACATAATACCAATATATATTAATTAAATGTGTAAGGCCTCATCCAAATTCCAACAACATTTTTTCTCCTGAGACCTACCTGTGAATCGATGGTCTATATCAGGTCCAACCCCTCACCAACTATGTCCAATGCATTCCTCATATGAATGGGGTGAAATATAATTAATATAAAAATAAATATTATAAAACTAGTATAATTTTTTTAATAATCCCCCAAATTAAGATTATTATAAATCATTCAAAGAAATAATAATGAAGGTATCATTACAACATATCCCCAATGGATGAAAATAACGGTTTAATATCATCAATGAATGTGAAAACCATAAAATACCATTAAAAAAATTCTGGTGGAAATTACCCTTTTAATTATCATAATCTCTTTTAAAAACACATATTTTATAGAATACTAGGAAAATAAATTCATCGAAAATAATCCTGGAAATTTTTAAAGGATGCATCAAAAAATCAGTGGTCACAACGGTGGTAAATTCATTTGATGTTGAGTTTGTTAAAACAATGATTCCTTTCACATTTTTAATATAAGTCTAAAAGTACCATTTTCAGAAAATCATAATAGTTTTACTTTTAAAATATTTTTAAAAATTATAACATGGGTAAAAATTGTATTAATAAATATTCTCTAAAATAAAAAATACTTTTGTAGAATTTTTTTTTTAAATATGTATATTGAAGAAAATGATTCCCAACCATGTAGAAAATGAAATGTTGGGTTTCCTTAAAAATTCTAATAGTATCTTGATTATTTAAAATATGAATATAAAATTAAAACATATAAGTTTCTTAAATAACACAAGGATATGAAAATATATTGGGTCTAAGAATAAATAGAAAATAATCCCCCCAATGTAGACTTAAACAAAAACAATCCCGAATAATGATGAGATTTTGAAATAAACTGTAAGAACCTGGTTTTTTCTATGAAAGACTTTAGAATATTCTTGATAATATTCCAGGGTAGCGCCTTCATACGGCGTGCGATTCCGAGCCCCGGAGTGGCCGAAATTAAATTTTCAGTGCATTCACACTAGAAACGCTAAATAAATGAGATAACTCCTAAACGGAGTTCCGGATCTGAGATCCGAGTGTACGGATGGGTCTGGATTGGGGTGTTTAAACTGGGAATGACATAAAACTTGTTGCCACAGGATGTTTTGACCCCTCGCCCGCTTCTGGAACATTAAACGAATTAAATTAATTAATTAATTCGTTTAATGGAGAAACACGAGTATCTCTTAAACGGTTGCTCGGATTGAAAAAAAAGGCACTGTTGAGTTAGGAATGTTTCGTTTACCCTAGAGGGGTATAAGTTTTGCAGGAGCGGGCCGTTTGTGAAAAAAGGCCCTAGGGGCGTTTTCGTAATTTAGCGGCTTCAGACGTTAAATTTAATAACTTTTGAACGGGGTCTCGGATTAAAATTACAAGACCTCCGTTGTGCTCGGGAGGTGGTTTTTACCATATGGGAGGCTTAACCTTGACCCTCTCGAGAGTTTCAGATGCGGGTCTTTTCGGGGGTTCTAAATTAAGTAAATCATTAATTTATTTATTTAAACCCTCCCCCTCCCCCTTCTCCTTTGAACAGCCTGGCGAAACCCCTCCCCTCTCCTCCTTTATCTCCGGCGAGACGGTCCGGCGAGGCGACTCTAGCGAGGTGCGGTGATGCCGGCGGATCATCGCAAAGCTTCGGGCGAAGCCCCACGAGGAAGGATGTTGTGTTTTACATTTTCATTTCTGCACTTAACTTCCAACGCGATTGTGCACATTGAATTGCTGCCCGATCTTCGATCCAAGCCAATGGATCCGAAGTAGTTTTTATCCTCTATCTGATGCTTATTTCGGATTTGAAATCGGAATTCGGAGGCATTCACAATCGTTCTCCGAATGTTGCGGGAAATTCGGGAGGTTCTGGGTGTTTCCGGCAGGTTCCGGCGGTCCGCCAGGCTTAGGCGGCGGCGCGGACGAAGGGCGGCGGCGATTCCCCAAGGCGGAGGCAGCTTCTCGACTAGGCGGTGGAGGCGGCTCCGGCTCCAAGCGGCGGTGTGACATGCGGGTGGCGGCGCGGTGCTTCGAGCAGGGGGCGAGCGACGGCGGGGAGCGGGCGCGAGGCCACGGAAGACCGGGGACGCTGACCCCGGCCGACAGACAGCGGACCCGTTTTTTGCAGGTCTGCGCGTGGAAGGGAGACCGGCCTTCGGGTCGGTCTGGCTGTGTGGAACGCAGTCCCCACGGGTGATCCACAGACCGCAGCGGCTCAGCCGGCTGGGCCGTGGGCCGGCCGGTTTGCGCCGGTCCAGGGGGTGTGGACCGGCCGGACCGGTCCGGACCACACCCTCTTACGTCCTGTGACGTTTAAAAATTCCGCAACATCCAAACAGCACTTCCGTTTGACGTGCTGTCTGCGGTAGTAGATCCGTATCGACGAGACAGACCTTTTGAGATAGTTTCGGGAATTTTTAATTCCCAAAACTAGGGGCCTCGGAGGTACGACACATCTTTAAGTAAATTTGACCTTTTCCAAGGGATATTGTTTTGGACGGCGCGGACGCGTTTGACATCCGTTTTGAGCATCGTCAGCGGCGTTGGGACTCTGGAGCCGGGGCAGAGCATTCCAGGGTTATTCCGGGCATTGGAGCTAGAGTTGAGGCGTGGGTCCCACGACCCGTCTTTTGAGCTGCTTGTAGCGTTTTAGCGACTTCTTCCTCGGACATCCATTCGGGGCGTGCGAGCAGCCGATGTGTGGTGTTTTTCTAAGGGCATTGCATTGGCGTAGTCTGCCCGCTGTAATTCCGCATGATGGTGCAAGGCCCACGAGGGTCGTTTGGGCGTCGACGGTGATTTTCCATCTTTATCACTGGGCGACCATTTTGGACTAGTGAGTAGTCCATCTTGCGTGCTTTTTTGAGAGGATAGCAACGGTGCAATCCATTCGTTGAGTTTCAGGACTGAGTTGGCAGTCCCACATGGCACTGCTCGTGTGCGGTGCACCAGAATGTATCTTTTTCTCCGGATATCTGTTGCACTCAAGTGAGTATTCCTTTTGACGTGTTTTCCAGAGGGGATCGCAATGGTGCTATGCGCCCGACTGTTTTCGGCGCCGAGGCTCGGGATCATGGGACACCGTTCGGGCGTGAGGCGGTGTTGGCGACGTTTCCGTTGGATATCCGTTAGAGGTTAGTAAATAGTCGATCTCGTGTGTTTTTCCGCGAGGTTTACAATGGTGGGATCCGTTTGGTTGTGTAGAGCCTCTTGCGTGATCTTGTTAAATGTGGAAGCATGAAAGGTGCTCTAGTGCTGGTTTTCCCATCCTTGTTTGTAGCCGACCCCTTGGAGCGTGATCACACACTCTTGGGAGAGTGATATAAATGGTTCACGAGATGTGCTTCGCCGTGCCTGGGCATTTGAGGTGGAGTTGTTACGTCACGCCTTCACATTGACGTTGGGTGCCGTGTGCACGATAGCCCTTGGGATGAAAGTGAGGTATACTCTGGGAGTATACGGGAGTGCTTGGAGGTACGTGTGGTTTGTACATGAGAACGTTTGTGCGCTTAGTTGGGGTTGACGTGGGGCCACACGTCGTCGTGGGCCTCATGTGCATGTTGTGTTCCTCCTTGCATACTTTGACCTCTCGCGACGTAGAGGGTCCCTCTGTGCTCATTTGTTTGACCAGCAGGGTGGAGCTTTTCCACTGGCTATGTGCTCATTTGTTTGACCAACAGGGTTGAGTGGTATCCCCCTGGTTTCGTTCTTGATGGATCGGTCAGTAGTGGTGCTAGTGGCACCCCGTGATGGAAGAGGCACTGAACCCCTTTGGGTGAGTTGTGTTGGAGTTGGGTGGTTGTGCGATACCCACTCCGTGTTCGGTTGGCTAGTGTTTTTCCCTCCAGTGGAGATGGCTAGAGCAGTTTTGAGTTCTACCCTCTAGCGGGGCTGGTCAGTGGGTTACTCATCGACTTCTTCGAGTTTACCCTCCATCGGGGTTGGGCAGTGGGTTTCTCACTGAATTTTATGGTTTACCCTCCAGCAGAGACTGGGAAGTGGGTCACCGGACACTATTAGGGTCTACCCTCCAGCAGATACTGGGCAGTGGGTCACCCGACACTCTTAGGGTATATCCTCTAGCAGAGACTGGGCAGTGGGTCACCCGACAATCTCTTAGGGTCTACCCTCCGGCAGGGCTGGGCAGTTGGTCATCTGTCATCTAGTTCCAGGTCTACCCTCCAGTAAGGCTGGGCAGTGGGTCACCTGTCGACTTATTCCAGGTCTACCCTCTAGCAGGGCTGGGCAGTGGGTCGCCAGATGATGTGTTATGGTCTACCCTCCAGCGGGGCTGGGCAGTGGGTCGCCTGATGACGTCTTATAGTTTACCCTCCATCAGGGCTCGATAGTGGGTCACCCAGTATCTTATTATGGTCTACCCTGCAGCGGGGCTGGGCAATGGGCCACCAGATGATGTATTATGGTATACCCTCCAGTAGGGATGGGTAGTGGGTCACCCAATATCCTATTATGAATTACCCTCTAGCAGGGCTGGGCAGTGGGACACCTGTTGGCATTCTAGGCTCAGTCCTTTCTACTAGGCTTGCCTATGGCTTTCCTCCGTGGTTATCGGAGTGGGACCCTTGGTTATGCGGGTCAGTGTTGTGATGTCTTGACTTTGAGGAGATATCTCGACTGTAGGGCAGTGATGAGGTGTGTTTTGACTTTCATATAACTCTCAAGTACGAGGGGCGCTTTCCCCACTGAGACGCATACTTGTGACACGATCTAAAACTGTGTGGGCGAGTCAGTTCTGCCCAAAGCGGATAGTGTCGAAGTGCGGTGATTTAGCCTCTTGGCTTGTAGTTTGGGGCAGACGTGCGGGATGCTGGGCGACAATGATGGTTATGTCTGGGACTGTTTTCTACTCTTTTGTTGGGATGAGCTATGGGATGGAGATCCCCTTACGACGTGGTTCGGGTTTCTTGACAAAGCATATGGATTTGTATATACCATGTTCCTGCACCCACTTCTTGGGTTTGGTTGCTCTCCTTTCAGGAGAGGCGAATACGCGCGGGGTATGCCACGTGCTTTCCGTGTCTAGCTTATCGTGGTTGGACGAGTCTACTCTCCAGCTATAGGTAGAGAAGACTCGACGAGAAGTTCATCTTCTCACCATTTCCATCTTCTTGTGTCTGGACGAGTCTACTTCCTTTCTTTTATTGGGATGAGCTGGACTCCTTACTGGTATTCTACTTCACTTTCAGTTGTACTCCTCTACTTTTCCTGTTCGCTCTACTACTCACCCTTTGATACCTCCTTTGTTGCTCCCTCGAGCCTTCGGGGTATCCTACTGAGTATTTTTGTACTCACCCCTACTTGGGCTTTGCACGCACTTGGTGTTCCCTTGCAGATGACAGACGGGTGGAGCGTGGCTTCAGTGGAGCGTAAGAGCTTGGGTGCTTGGACCACATGCGGTGGTCGTGGCCGGGTTCCAGGTGGGAGACCTGTCAGCTGTTTCCGTTTTGTTTACCTGTTGCCGGGTTGTGGCACGTTTTCTGGTTGGGCAGGTGTTTTTCCCCTTTTTCCTTTTCATCACAGTATTTTTGTTCTGTTAGAGGTCGATGCACACTGTGGTTTATATAGAGCAGTTTCCCTTTACTTTGCGTGTCCTTACTTTTACTATGCACTGTTGCATTGAGTTTGCTGCGTGTGTGTGTACAGATACTTAGGCAAAGTCCTCCCCGAGTTATTGTGCCTTCGGTTCCGGTCGCCAGCCCCTGGCCTATAGAGGCGGGCTTGGGGTAGTTGCGGCTCGAGCACAGGTAGGGTCAGGTCGTGATAAAGTGTTATCAGAGGTGGTTCGTTCCTTGGGACGCTGTTTGGACGTCCCTAAAATAAAAAGTAACTGGTTGGGATTTATAGAAACAGAGTTAACGTGTCTTGAGAGTGGCTCTCAGGCCAGGGAGTCCAGTGATGGTGCGGCGGCTGACGTATCCATTCACCAGGACCATGATAACCCGCTTGTCGACTCGGCATGTTGATACAGTTGTTGCAGGGAAAATTTGTTTGTGCATCACATCGGATTGATTATTGACTATCCTTCTTGAGTTAGCTCCCCATAATTGTTGTTGTTGGTATATAAATATTTGCTCATCTGACCGCGACACTCCTTGATAATATTCAGGATGTCTCCGCGAAGACAGCCAGCCAGGATACCAGCTTTGGGTGCGTGACGACGACCCTGTGAGCTACGAGGCCACAGTCCAGGACCCATCAAGCGAGCCCCTTTCTCTGGGTGGACCAGTAGGAGCACCCCCACCTGTTGAGCAGTAGTAATCTTCAGCAGAGCAGGCTGAGCTTGAGCGCAGGTTGAGCACACTCCTTGAGGTCCAGCGGCAGAGACCACTGAGGTTCAGTGGTGAGCCAGACCCTCAGGCAGTAGATAGTTGGCTAGAGGCAGTGGTTCGCCTTTTCAGGCTTGTGAAAACCCCAACATATCAGAGAGTGGCTTTGGCAGCCACCCTTTTTCGTGGATCAGCTCGGCGTTGGTGGAGTCTGGTGACTCAGTTTCTTTACGAGTCATCACTTTCGTGGGACAAAATTCAGTGGTTGTTTTGAGAAGTGTTTTTCCCCTCCTGCATGCGCTCCATTCGGATTCAGGAGATCATGTAGTTTCAACAGGGAGGGAGGGAGGTGGCCGAGTACGCGACTAGTTTTGCAGACTGTGCATGCTTTTACCCGGACATGGTCCAGGACGACAACCTCCGAGCGCGGAAGATTGAGCAGGATCTCCGCTGAGTGATTCGTGTTGTCATAGTACCCTTTGGCATTTCCATATATGCCAGGGTGCTAGAGCAGGTGCTGGCGCCGGAGGGCACTAGTGCAGCCCAGAGAGGGTCGGTGCTATGCTTGTGACGGGCGAGGTCACTTGGCACGAGACTGCCCGACCCGAGTCGCTGAGAGCTTCGGGCAGGCTCCAAGTGCACCACCATGACAGAGGCAGCGCCGTGATCGGAGTAGTACCCAGAGAGGTGCTTCTAGTGGAGGAGCGGGAGGAGTTGGTAGTGGGGGACGACGTTACAAGATCTCCCCATCACCACTAGGCGATCCACGTCAGGATCCGGGAGTTGACGGTTGGGACCGCAGGTAGCCGCGAGCTTTGGATGTCTATGATCCTGCAGAGCATGGTATGGTGAGAGGTACCCCTTGCAACTCTTCTACTTTTTTCAGTAGAATTTTTAGGCTCTGTGTGTGAAAGGATTTTCTCCCTGCTCCTTGTTTGAGGTGTTACCAGGGTGACGCAGGGCGTCGGGTGTAACTCTGTGTTGGTAAGGAAAAAGGCGTGAGACCTTTTCCTTTCATCAACGATGTTGACTCCTTCGCTTCCGAGCGTGTAAGAGAGTTTTGGTTGAGAGACATCGGTTGTAAAATCTTGTGTGGCCAGATATCCATGGGTGCTTCACCATATGGATATTCTGAAGGAGGGAATCACCGGGCCTTGCCCATGACCAAGCGGTGATTCCTGTCACGGCGTGTGACGTAGAGGTTTGACCAGGGAGGTGAGCTACCCCCGAGGGCCTTCGGGCCGTTTGAGACCATGCAAAGGGATGGCGAGGTACCCTACCGCCTTTCCCTAACCACAAATTCTGGAGTGGTTGCATGACGTCGGTAAGGGCCAACCTCACGTGACCAGATCAATCCTTTGGTCTGTGTGCGGTGACGCTGAACTATGCATGGGTTCTTTTGGGCACGGGGAAGCTAGGTGTGTGGCTTAGTACCCTGTGTTGCTCCCTATTTTTGATTTTCAGGGACTAAAAGCTTGAAGGAGGGAATGATGTAAGAACCTAGTTTTTTTCTATGAAAGACTTTGGAATATTCTTGATAATATTCCAGGGCATCACCTTCAGACGGCGTGCGATTCCGAGTCCCGGAGTGGGCGGAATTAAATTTTTAGTGCGTTCACACTGGAAATGCTAAATAAATTAGGTAACTCATAAACGGAATTCCATATCAGAGATACGAGTTTACAGAAGGGTCCGGAATGGGGTGTTTACCCTGAGAATGACATAAAACATGTCAGTGTGGGATGTTTGGACCCCTCGGCCGCTTCTGGAATGTTAAACGGATTAAATAAATTAATTAATTTGTTTAATGGAGAAACGTGGGAATCTCTTAAACAGTGGATCATTTTGGAAAATTGAGGGAACTGTTGAGTTCGGAATGTGACGTTTACCCTAGGAGGGGTATAAGTTTTGCGGGCGCGGGCCGTTTGTGAAAAATGGCCCTAGGGGTGTTTTCGTAATTTAGCGGCTTCAGACGTTAAATTTTATAACATTTGAATGGGGTCTCAGATTAAAATTACGAGACCGCCGTTGTGTTTGGGAGGTGGTGTTTACCCTAGGGGAGGCTTAACCTTGACCCCGTCAGGAGTTTCAGATGCGGGTCTTTTTGGGGGTTTTAAATTAATTAAATCATTAATTAATTTATTTAAAACCTCCCCTCCCCCTTCTCCCTTGAAACCCCTGGCGAAACCCATCCCCTCTTCTCCTCCATATCTGGAGAGACGGTCCGGCGAGGTGACTCTGGCGAGGTGTGGTGATGTCGGCGGATCATCACGAAGCTTCGGGCGAATACCCATGAGATAGGATGTTGCGTTTTGCATTTTCTTTTCCGCACTTAACTTCCAATGCGATTGTGCACGTTGAATTGATGCCCGATCTTCGATCCAATCCAATTGATGCGAAGTAGTTTTTATTCTCTATCCAATGCTTGTTTCGGATTTGAAATTGGAATTCGGAGGCATTCACAATCATTCGCCGATGGTTGCAGGAAATTCGGGAGGTTCTGGGTGTTTCCGGAGGATTCCGGAGGTCCGGCGGGCTTAGGCGGCAGCGCGGGCGAAGGGCGGCAGCGGTTCCCCTTGGCGGCGGCGGCTTCTCGACCAGGCGGTGGAGGTGGCTCCGGCTCCAGGCGGCGACACGGCATGCGGGCGACAGCGCGACGCTTCGAGCCGGGGGCGAATGACGGCGGGGAGCAGGAGCGAGGCCACGGTGAGCGGGCGCGAGGCCGCTGTGTGCGGGGGCGAGGCTGCGGAAGACCGGGGTCACTGACCCCGACAGGCAGACAGCGAACCCGCTTTTTGTAGGTCTGCACGTGGAAGGGAGACCGGCATTTGGGCTGGTCCGGCTGCGTGGAACGCGGTCCACGCGGGTGATCCGCGGACCACAGCGGCTCAGCCGGCAGGTCCGCGGGCCGGCCGGTTTGAGCCGGTCCAGGGGGTGTGGACCGGCCAGACCGGTCCGGACCCCAACCTCTTACGTCCGGTGACGTTTAAAAATGCTGCAACATCCAAAAGGCGCATCCGTTCGATGCGCCGTCTATTGTAGTAGATCCGTATCAACGAGACAGACCTTTTGAGATAGTTTTGGGAATTTTTAATTCCCGAATCGAGGGGCCTCAGAGGCGCGACACATCTTTAAGTAAATTTGACGTTTTCCGGGGGATTTTGTTTTGGATGGCGCAGACGCGTTCGACATCCGTTTTGAGCGTTGTAAGCGGCGTTTGGACTCTGGCACTGGGGCGGAGCTTGCCAGGGTGGTTCCGGGCTTTGAAGCCAGAGTTGAGGCGCGGGCCCCACGACCCGTCTTTTGAGCTGTGTGCAACGTTCTAGCGACTTCTTCCTCGAACATCTGTTCGGGGCGTGCGAGCAGTCGATGTTGGGTGTTTTTTCGAGGGTATTGTGTTGGCATAGTCTGCCCGCTGTAATTCTGCATGATGGTGTGAGGCCAACGAGGGCCGTTTGAGCATCGATGGTGATTTCCCATCTTTATCACCGGGAGACCGTTTTGGACAAGTGAGTAGTCCATCTTGCATGGTTTTTCGAGAGGATCGCAATGGTACGATCCGTTCATTGAGTTTCGGGACCAGTTTGTGGGTCCCATGTGGAACCGCTCGTGTGCAGTGCGCCGGAATGCATCGTTTTCTCCGGATATCTGTTGCACTGATGTGAGTAGTGCTTTTGACGTGTTTTCCCAAGGGGATCGCAATGGTGCGATGCGCTCGACTGTTTTCGGGGCCGAGTCTCAGGATCACGGGACGTCGTTCGGGCATGAGGCGGTGTTGGCGACGTTTCCGTCTGATATCTATTGGAGGCGAGTAAATAATCAATCTCGTGTGTTTTTCCACGAGGTTTAAAATGGTGCGATCTGATTGGTTGTGTGAGCCTCTTGCACAATCTTGTTAAATGTGGAAGCATGAAAGGTGCTCCGGTGGTGGTTCGCCCTACCTTGATTGTAGCGGACCCCTTGGCGTGTGATCGTGCACTCATAGGAGAGTGATATAAATGGTTCACGAGATGTGGTTGGTTGTGCCTTGGCATTTGAGGTAGAGTTGTTACGTCACGCCTTCGTGTTGACGTTGGGTGCCATGTGCACGATATCCCTTAGGCTGAAAGTGAGGTATACTCTGGGAGTATACGAGAGTTCTTGGAGGAACGTGTGGTTTGTACCTGAGAACGTTTTTGTGCTCAGTTGGGGTTGACGTGGGGCCACACGCCGTATGGGCCCCATGTGTGTGTCGTGTTCTGCCTTACGTACTTTGACCTCTCGCGACGTAGAGGGTCCCTTTGTGCTCATTTGTTTGACCAGCAGGGTGGAGATTTTCCCCAGGCTATGTGCTCTTTTGTTTGACCAGTAGGGTTGAGTGGTATCCCCCTTGTTTCTTTCTCGATAGATCATTCAGTAGTGGTGCTAGTGGCACCCAGTGATGAAACATGTGCTGAACCCCTTTGGGTGAGTTGTGCTGGAGTTGGGTGGTTTCGCGATACCCACTCTGTGTTCGGTTGGCCAGTGTTGTGCCCTCCAGTGGAGATGGATAGAGCAGTTCTGAGTTCTACCCTCCAGCTAGGATGGGCAGTGGGTTACTCATCGACTTCTTCAGGTTTACCCTCTAGCGGGGCTGGGTAGTGGGTAACTCACTGAATTTTAGGGTTTACCCTCCAGCAGAGACTGGGTCGTGGGTCACTCGACACTGTTAGGGTCTACCCTCCAGTAGAGACTGGGCAGTGGGTCACCCGACACTCTTAGGGTCTACCCTCCAGCAGAGACTGAGTAGTGGGTCACCCGACGACCTCTTAGGGTCTACCCTCCCGCAGGGCTGGGCAGTGGGTCACCTGTCGTCTAGTTCTAGGTCTACCCTCCAGCAAGGCTGGGCAGTGGGTCGCCTGTTGGCTTATTCCAGGTCTACCCTCCAGCAGGGCGGGGCTGTGGGTCGCCTGATGAGGTGTTATGGTCTACCCTCCAGCGGGGCTGGGCAGTGGGTCGCCTGATGACGTCTTATGGTTTACCCTCCTGCAGGGCTGGGCAGTGGGTCACCTACTATCTTATTAATGTATAACCTCCAGCGGGGTTGGGCAGTTGGTCGCCGAATGATGTATTATGGTCTACCTGCCAGCAGGGCTGGGCAGTGGGTCACCCAATATCATATTATGAATTACCCTCTTGCAAGGCTGGGCAGTGGGACACATGCTGGCATTCCAGGCTCAGTCCTTTCTACTAGTCCAGCCTGTGGCTTTCCTCGATGGATACTAGAGTGGGACCCTTGGTTATGTGGGTCAGTGTTGCGAGGGATTGACTTTGAGGAGACCTCTCGACTGCAGGGCAGTGATGATGTGTGGTTTGACTTTCCTAGAACTCTCAAGTACGAGGGGCGCTTTCCCCACCGAGAGGAGTTCTTGTGACGTGATCTAAAACCGTGTGGGTGAGTCAGTGCCGCCCAAAGCGGAGAGTGTCGAAGTGTGGTGATTGAGCCCCATGGCTTGTAGTTCGGGGTAGACGTGTGGGATGCTGGGCGATGCTGATGGTTATGTCCGGGACTGTTGGATACTCTTTTTTTGGGCTGAGCTATGTGACGGAGATCCCCTTACGAAGTGGTTCGGGCTTCTCGACAGAGCATATGGATTTGTATATACCATGTTCATGCACCCACTTCTTGGGTTTGGTTGCTCTCCTTCCAGGAGAGGAGAAGACGTGTGGGGTATGCCACTTGCTTTCCGTGTCTAGATTCTCGTGGTTGGACTAGTCTACTCTCCGGCTATATGTAGCGAAGACTCGACGAGAAGTTCATCTTCTCACCATTTCCAGCTTCTTGTGTCTGGATGAGTCTACTTCCTTTCTTTGGTTGGGTTGAGCTGGACTCTCTTATAGTATTCTACTTCACTTTTAGTTGTACTCCTCTACTTTTCATGTTCGCTCTACTGCTCACCCTTCGGTACCTCCTTTGGTGTATCCTCATGCCTTCGGAGTATCCTACTGATTAATTTTCTACTCACCCCTCCTTGGGATTTTCCCGCACTTGGTGTGCCCTTGCAGACGATGGACAGGTGGAGCGTGGCTTCAGTGGAGCGTAAGAGTTTGGGAGCATGGACCGCGTGCGGTGGTCGTGGCCGGGTTCCAGGTGGGAGACCCGTCATCTGTATCCGTTTTGTTTACCTGTTGCTGGGTTGTGGCACCTTTTCTGGTTGGGCGCGTGTTTTGCCACTTTTTCCTTTTCAGCACTGTATTTTTGTACTGTTAGAGGTCGATGCACACTGTGATTTATATATAGTAGTTTCCCTTTACTTTTATTGTCTTTAATTTTACTCTGCACTGTTGAATTGAGTTTGCTGTGTGTGTGTACAGGTACTTAGGCAAAGGCCTCCCTGAGTTATTGTGCCTTTGGCGCTGGTCGCCAACCCCTAGCCTATGGAGGCGGGCTTGGGGTAGTTGCGGCTCGAGCCTGGGTAGGGTCGGGTTGTGACATGAACATATAAAATTTTGGTAACCAATGAATCATAAAACTCATGAATGTAATAAATTAAAATGAAATATTAAATACCCTGAATTGAAATATTTATATGATATAAGATATCAGAGGTGTAGTAAATACAGCTCAAAAAATTGTTTATACAATAACATATATCCAGAAGAAGAAAACACGAGACATAGAAGCCTTAAAATGTTCATACCATTGTAGTTAAAATTAATCAATGAAGTAATTATGGTTAAAAATGTATGTAAAACAAAAATTCATAAATAAAATATTAAATAATGAAAATTGATTACACATATAATCATAAAATATCAAATACAATATAGATGTAATATATCTTGATGATAATAAATTGAGTTATGAAAAAATTAACACTTGGTTACTTTCTTGTAAAACCCCATTTGATGAACTAGTGTGAATTGAAACTTAAATTACCTTGGAATATGATTGAACCATCATATAATCTGTAAAAGAGTTAATATATACACCAAATAAAAAAATTAGGTTTATAATAATAAAATATTCCTCAATGAAATGAAATTAAGATGAAATACTTTATCTAAAGTTCAACTCTATTCATATGTGTTAGAACTATTCAATAATAATTTATTGATTTGTTTTAAATATATTATTTAACAATAATAATATTTATCATACCATGTATTGTTTATTTATTTTCATTTATTACAAGTCTATTAATAATTATTTGTGAAGATCATTATTCTAGTTGATAACTACTTTGTTATTCATGTATGTGTGGGTTCAGTAGTATTAGTCCTTATTAATTGATAATGGTTCCATAATATATCTAATATTAATTATTATATATATAGTAAATATTCATTATATACATATTTATATTCATCCATATAATTTACAGATAGATAATGAATTACCCTGTTCAAGGGGATAACAAGTTTTATATATGCATGGATGTTGTGTTCATTTTTTCAATTAATGGGATGAAAGAAAGGTAAATAATATTTCACCTTTACATAATAATTTTTTTATCAATTAAATCATAAATATTTATTAAGAAAATATTTATTACCATTCATGTCAAAATAAAATGAAAACAAATCACATCACTTTACTGAGGCGATAGTCCACAAATACTTTTGAGTGACTTTCTTGTTTTATAATTAATTGGAGTGTAAGATGATATATGATATATTATAAGTAAAGAAGCATAAATATGTCATAAATATAAATTATAAACTATAAATTCATTATTATATCCATATGTGAGATGTGATGATGGAAAATTAATTACATCCATTCCTGAGGCGGTAGTCCGCCATACACACGTTCTACGGTTTGGTTTCCTATTTGATGGGAGAGGTTATAGAAATAGGTTATGAAATTAAAATTAAAATATATATGTATATGATGTGTGATGATGTTATCATATCATCATGGTTGAATTACATATAAAGTATGTGTAATAATAAATAAAATTAAAACACATGGTTAAGAATTATACCTCTTCCTTGGACAACATCCATGGGTTTATACAAAAATCACTCCTAGAATGGTATTATGATCAAACCAAGGACACTTGGTAATATGTATGGATTTTATCAAAGTATTTGTCAAATATTGGATAAATGAAAAGCCACTTTAATTTTTTTAGCATAGAGGATAGTGGGTGTTAACCTATAAGTAGGGGAGATGACACACTTGGAATTTTTGAAAGAATAAAATAAAACCATGTTTTACACCAACAAAATGAATAAAAAATGATACATTCGTGAACCATGTATGTTATATTGTTTACATTTCTCATAAAATATAAATTATTCAAGTTTTATGTTATTTTATCCCTTAGATTTTTAGTTTAACCCCATGGTAAACTCTTTTAAAGTTAACCATGATAACATATTTCTATGGTTTTTGTTATTCATTATGACCATGTTGACCATATTAAATAAATATTAGTGTTGATTATTAAAAAAATTTAATCTATTTTATTAAATTAATTTTATATAATCATAAGAATTTAATTTAAAATTAATCCTATGAAAAATATTAAAAAATATTTTTACGTAATGTATTTTTCAAGAATAAGATGAGATTATATTAGTTATATAACTAGTGATTGTCCTTATAGAAATTTAAAACAAAAAATATATATATATATAATATATAAATTTAATTTTTAATATTACTTAATTAAAATAATTAAAATTAATTAAAATGGAAATACATAATACATTTAAACATACTTTTCATTAAAAAATAGTATTTTTAACTCTATATTAAAAAAAATTCAGAAAAATACTAGTAATTTTCCAAAATGTAATTTTCATATAATGAATTAAAAATTATTTTGATTTTATCAAAATAAATTCTACATGTGGAAAAAATTAAATATATTATTCTCTAAAAAAATACTTAGAAATCAATTTTCATGAAAACTTATTTTTTAAATAATAAATTGACTTTTATAAAAATTTCATGATTATTTACTAAAAATTTATAAACTCTTTTGTATTGTGTATTGAATAAATATATAATTCATAAATTAGTTAATCCTATTCATACCAAAAAATTTAATATCTATTTATTATCATCATGTTTAAATAATATATTTCATGAGTCCATGATGTTCTGTGTTATTTGTCGTATATGTTATCATACATAATGTAATTATTTTAAAATTTTAGGTTGTAAAATATTTTTTAGTTTAACAATCATATAGATACACTATATATATATAGCTAAAGGTCATACATATTAGATCATGGACATGAATTTTACATTATATGGTAAGGATGATCTATTATTAATTTTATGATAATAAAACAAGGGCACATTCTAAGAAGTTTACAGTCGCATAGAATGGGATTCATCTATAATGTTTAATGTAATGAAACATAGACAATGGGGAATTCTATTTTTTGTACTATAATTTTTTTTAAATCATTTAGTTTAATTCCATAAATCAAGGATAGATTACTATACGTTTTAATGTAATAGATCAATGAATTGTGATTTTATAGTTTAATATATTGTAGTGAGTATAATTCTTGATCCGTTTAACATTATGTGAGATAGATTCATGATATACAGATTAATGTATTATATATTATACCTATTAATCCTACACGATCATATATAACGTATTTCTCAAGAAAAATTACACTTGTGTGACATGTGATGTGCTCCCCATCCATGGTGAATAATGAGTATGCACCGTTAGAGTAAACCTTGTGAATAGTGAAGGGGTCCTCCCATTTGGGCATCATATTTGGTGTTTTATTTAATGTTATCATTACTGTTATCAAATATATCAGAAAATCACCTTGGAGTAAGTATTTTAGGTTAAAATTATTTTGAATACAATTGGAACACAATTTTAAGAGACCTTGAGGTTGGGTAGTTCTTTGTTCCTATTCTCATCAGCAGCTTCTAGCTGAGCTAGAAGAACATGTGACGATATGTTTGGATTAAAAATTTCATATAAGGTTATATTAATTAATAAATGTTATCCATTAATGGATATCACTTCCGATGTTCCTAATACCATGGAAAAAGGAGTTTTGTATGTGGAATTCAGGGTCATTGTTTGATATTCCCATAAGAATTAGAGAGAATATCAGAAAATATCTTATTACTGTGGTCCACCACCACTTATATAATGTTCGATAGATAATTTTTATATTAACTGATATATACATTTATAGGTGCATGATAGTGGTCAGTATGATTCCACTGGATATTGAACTTTTTATACAACTTGATCAACATGATAACTTGAATGTTTATCACATTATATGTGAAAATGGTGTGAGAAAACCTGAATAAGTGTATGTTGTAGGATTTCATGAAAATGATTATAGATCTGGTCTTAACCTCCGTGAGGGGAATGGATTTATCCCACTATTAAATGAAGTTAGCGACTATAAGGACAAGCCTACACTGCCAGGTTGTCATTGGATGATAAAGATTCATGGGATACTGTCCCCCAAAAAATGTATATTCAATATTTGGTGTCAGAGATATGATATTGTGGATAATTAATGATGTTGGAATGGTTTTATCATGTATGACATGTCTGGGTTAATTAGATGCAGTCATGCACCATTATGGGGTATAAGTATCTGAATTGTCGATTCTCATGGGAGGGATTTAATAATGAATGTTGATCCATTCAAGACCAGACATGGAGGTCCAATAAAATCAAAGTGACATAATTTTTATTAAATTTAATGGAGAATAATTCCATTACAACTGTATCAATAGTGGTTCTACTTTAGTTTGGGGGCATGAAATAGGATTAAATTCACCATGTAACAGTATATTTTCTCTTAATCATCTCAATTTTAAAGAATATTTTTTAGATATAGGTTCTAAATAAAATTATTTATCCACTTACAAAATTACACTACTATATATGGAAAATGAATAATTTTTTTTGGGAAGTTCTAGGGGTGGGATGATTCAGCTATTAAATCTATTCATTAGGGAAAATTGGGTACATTACCTTTTGATGTGCCAATTGGATTACAATATCTCTCTGATATTAATTCACACTAGATGAAGATAGGATATCGAGGGCATTCACTAGATATTTTTTGGATTTTGGGATAGTAGTCCCATTTTTTTTGCAATTACATTTTTCCATAAACTCACATGTATGTTCAAAAATGGGAATGAGCTCATATTTTATGATAGTGTAACCACCATTTCTTTTCATCATGGCTATATTTAAGTCAACATTGATTTGAATCATAGTAACATAAATCTCATGTTTTAGCTTGATTTCGGTTATGATAGATTGAAACACCACCTAATTATCTGTACATCTCTCTAATTGGAGGAATTATTATGGCACAAGGTCTATTTAGGTGGTCGTGAAGAACACTATATGGCCATACAATTTAATATTTTGGATATTAAGACTTCCCTTAATTCATATCTAGGAGGTAATATTAATGTGTATGTGCCAAAAAAGAATTTTGTGATCAATCAAATAAATGGAATCTTCAGTGAAATAGACATCTAACAGAGACTTATCAGAGGTCGGGTGTTTGGACAGTTAATTTTCATGCACATGACACATGACATACCATTTTAATGGATTAAAATAATGATAAAATTGTAATGTATTTCTACCCAATACACTAATAATCCTATCAATATAGGTTATTTTAGGATTTAATTTTTTTGGATTGGTATAAGAGATAATGTAAATCAAAAAATGCTACAAAAAAAATTGGCTTCTAGACTATGAAGAATAAGGTGAGGAAGTTCATATTAACAGGACAATATCTTCTCTCAGTTCCATGAAGAATGAAACTAATATAATAAAGAAATTATAATTACCTTAAATATTCTTTTGAACCAATATGGTTTTGAGGGATCACTCTAGGTTGACCACATGAAATACCACTATCTTTCCTAGGATGGGTTGCATTATAATTATTATACATGGAAAATATATCTTTATTTAATCAAATGTGGCATGGTATTTTTATCCCTCTAATAGAATATGGATATATATTGCAACAAATAAATTTCTGAATAATTTCATTCCTGATTAAAATAAAAATTGCATATATATGTGTGATTATTTAATAGACTTTGAAACTTTTGAAGACATATCATATGAGGTATTTTGATGATGGAAAAAATTCATTTTTAGTTCGATCTAAATTCTTCTACAACATATAATGGATTGATGAATCTTTTTATAGGTATTCGCTAATAATCATTTCCCAGGGTTCATTTTCATGTGGTGGGTGTAGAGTATACCTGAAACATTCTGACTATTTTTCAATAAGTCCTGGAATTGGTGGGAATTGAAAACCAAATCATCTATATACGACTACACCATTATGATGAGCAAGGTCTTGGAAATATGATTCATATCATGTTAGTATGTTATTCTATCATTACTCTAGATTAATGGTGTCACTCAATATCAATATGTTCATTCGATATCTGATAATGTGGTTGATTCTTCATATTTTGAAGGTGTCAAGATTATATTATACCAAAAACATATATACCTGAGTGAAAAAGCCTAAAAACGTGTATTTTTTTAATCATAAAATCAGTTATTAGGATGGTGATATATTTTATTGAATATTTATATTTTATGTAACAGAAGTCAATAAAAACTATGATTAATTTTTTATTCTTTTTTTACATGGAAAATGTTGGCTATCCATATTGGCTGTTGAATTTTTCAAATAGTGATGTATTTGATCATATTTTCATCTCTGGACTAATCCATGTATCCATAAGAGGGATTCATTTTTATGGATGATTTTTTCAATCAATGGATGATTACAAGATGGCCATACCAGTGAATGAGAGCATGAGAATTGATCATTGTAATCTCCTTGTAGTATTTTAGGAACACATTATTGTTCTTTTTTAGAAATGTGTAATATTGTAATATTTCTTCTAGACACATAGATACCCCAATTAGTGTAATTCATAGAGCATCCCCTATGAAAAATTTCACCAGTTTCAAGGCCTAAAAAAAGAAGGAGGCTTCTTCAAAGGTATGAGGTGACTCATCTAAGTCATCTTCATCGAATGTGTGAGGTCTATATAGAGGAGATGTGTCCAAAAAATGTAAGAATATGGGATATAATAAACATTCTATACATAACAAGAATCATCATAGGATAATTTATATCTATTTAACTCGACATATTATATTGTGAAATAAGTTATGTTCATAATTATACAAGGCCTTAAATAGTGGGATCCACATTAAATGTTATAAATAATATGGATTCTTCAGCCAAAAGTATGTCTATCCTTCTCTTCGGTAGACATAGTGGAGGAAGCTATTATCTAGAAGGATTTCGATATTTCTCTATGTGAGAGATAGATTATATGGTTTCAAAGGCTCCAAACCTTCATAATACAAACAAATTATTTTAGAGAACCCCCTCATCATGGGATTAATGAAATGAATTCTGAGGCATAGGGCTTTCACCACAAGATAGTGGATGGGTGAATGAAATATTCTTCAATTAATCTAGTCACTCTGTTATGGTGGGTGTTAATTTATTGGTATAATTAACACACTTGAACAATTTGATTTAATACTATGTTATCTCCCTATAGATATTCTGAACATCTAGGTAGAGATATTCACATTATGCAAATAGTGTAGCATCAGCATGTAGAACCACTACTCGAACATGATGGGAGTATTTTTTGAATTGGTGATATAATGAAGGGGATGTTTCATACAAATGGAGTGAAGGATATCCCATGACATCATGGAATGTGGTATTATTTGAGAATACCTTGAACATTTTATATAATATAATGTTCCAAATTGGGCCTTGAGATGAATTTTTCCACACTACCTCTTCTTTCTATTTTTCTATCTATTATTATCATATTATAGGGGTATAAATCAGTCATCTTTATCCAATATTATACAGAATCCTGGTCATTATATGGTTAATCTTGGATCCAGTGTCCACTAAAAATGACATATTTCTATTGTACAAATATTTATTCAGATATAGAGTGGAAAAATATGGTCTTGTATAATCATTATCTAGTCTTTCCCTAGAGTAGTATTTGATGGATTGGTAGTCCACATGCTCATATTACACTGTACAAAAGACATCAGCTGTTTCTACATTATTATCAAACTATATAGAGCTCTTTAAATCCTTAATGAGGTAACCTCATTGCTCCTTTGAAATAAAAATGTTATCATGGAACAAGAGTCATGTTAGAATGTTGAAGAGACGAGTGATCAAATTAAATTTCTGGTCTAGGAGAATATGTATTCCCTCAAGTGTTATCTCTTTTATAAAAATCATGGTGGGTCTTTCTATCTATGGTAATGAAACCATGTCGGTATCTATCAATTTTTTTCAAATGTTTGGTTGGTTGTAGGTGTGCATTGGATGATTGTGTTAGATTCACTAGGTTAACCATCCAGATGGGTTGTGTAGTCATACAAGAAGATTATACCTAAGAAGGATTCACTTACTTGTCCTTGAGGAATAAAATACATTTTTTTACTACTATATAAAAAATATCTTCATGGAATTAACCCATTTAATTGATGTTGCATGAGGGGAATTATCCCTTATACAATAATCATCTGCCTTAGGTACCTAAAGGATCCCATTGGCATGAATCATTCTGAGATCTATATTGTGGTCCACTAGGCTGATGGAATTAATATAGTCATATTATTGATCCACACTAAGGTAATCATTTATAGATATATGGGTCATGTATATTTTTACCATTGGGGGAATGAAGTCTATGAGAGTGCATACCAACTTTAGGACGGGATTAGGATTGTGATTATCAATTTGATGTCCGTGATTATGCATCTAAACCTTGGAGATATGAAATTTTTATGGTAAAACTAATGGGTAGTGGTTGTAAAAGAATTTTGGTAGTTGATTGTGTTGTCCATGAATGATATCGTCATCTAGGAAGACCATCTTTTGAGATAGAAAAATAATTAAATTATGGATTCCATTTATAGATACTTGTTTCCCTTCCCTTACATCTTCCCCATCATTAGGAATGGAATATATTCATGTTAAAATTGAAAAAGGGTTATATAGTTCCTCTATGTCATGATCTAATATAAATGGGATAAATTCAATGAAGATAATACACTATTGGATGCTTTATATAATGAACATTTGGTAGGGAATATTATTGGGATTCTTCTTGAACTCAAACTCTTATAAAATATTTTTCATTGGGTGCTTGAGCATGTTCTTATCTAGAGTGCAGATGTAAAATCAATGGACCTACCAATCCATGAAGGAAAACTCTGTGTTTTTATCTAGGATTAGGGTACATTGTGTTATTTCCCTTTATGGGGGACCATAGATACAATGTTTTTATAGGCTTTTCATGAAGGGGTCTATTTGAAGGGGCCAATGAGAGGTCGATTTAATGAGGTGTCATAGTCTATAGAATTTAATATGTTTATTTTTGTAATTTCCAAAGTAAATGTAGGAGTAGGTAATGAGAGATACAATTGAATTTCCCACTGCATAGCTTCCTTGTGATATTAATATGTATCGATGAATTTCTGAAGTCAACTTATAATAAATAAAGAGATTATGGTTATAAAACTTTAATCCTTAGAATTCATCATGAACATGATGAACAACTATAATTATGGAAATTTATTGTTATGGTGATAAATTAGTACATCCTAATAAGAAATGATGATATGAATATGACCATTGTCTCACTTTTTTAATTTGGAGATATAAGTGACACCCATCCTATAAAAAGTGTGTTTGAGCTGGTAATGAATATTTTAATGAAGATCCAACCAATTGGTAATGGATCCTACTGTGACATGGTTACCCCAGATGAATGAATTTACTTATAGAGTCTGTATAATTAACCAAAGTTTAACTTCCTTGTGATAATATAGTGTTCCCAACATTTTAACACACCTATAGTAAAAGTGTTAAAGGTGTTTCTCAAGGTTAATTTTTTCCATTGAAAGAGGTAAAACTCATTTTTCTACAATCTGTTGGTGAAAGAATGTTATCCACCCACACTGGTAAAAGTTTTTTTCAACATCATTATTTGTCCTAGTGTCATTGTATCTACAAGGTGAGAGTTTAGATCACTAATATCATCATCGTGGGGGTGTATATATGCTCATTACCATTAACAAGATGGTTGGCCTATGTAGAACGAGCTTAATGATATAACTATATGAAATCATATAAAGTCACTATAGAAGATACTATAGGAAACAATGATATATTTATTAGATGAGAAGATCCACTACCTTTTCCCTTTTTTAGATGGGTAGAATATTCTACTATAGACTTCATGGATTAATCAAAGATCACATGTTGTTAGGTTTTCAGTGGAATCATGATGGGTTCAACATGACCATCGACTATCTCATGGTAGTGTCCCCTAAGAACCTCAATGCTGAATATCCTCTAACTATCAAGGACTTGTAGTATATTAGGGATTTACAATTCTAGTTTGGTTCTTTATATAGTCTCAAGAGCTTTGGAAAATACATCCACAAATTTTCATTTATTAAGGTATTAGTGGATAGTTTGGAGTACCTCAATGGGACTTTCAAGGATTTGTGCCTACCTCTACATATAGTTTTATAGACCGATTGGAAAATTATTATGATATCATTGATCCCGATATATAAGATAATTATCCTCATGCACCTCATTACTGACATCACACTCCAACCCAATAGGGTGATTGATAGTGAAAATATTTTTAGTGAAAGTGGTCACTGGTTGTGTTATGATGTCATCATCTAGCTAGAAAACAATAGGGACCGATGTTAATTATATGTTATGAATCCAATTGAGGTCAAAATACTACCATCATCCTCTAATATACACATGTGATATGATTTTTCTATGATATGACAAAACACTATATTAAATTCAATATATTTCTCTTTGATGCTTGGGTGATAGTCAAATGATTGAGGGTGGTGGGATACCAAAACATCCCTGATGTAAAGACCTTTGGCATTATTCTTCATGTACCTAAATGATCATAGAGATTATTTGGTGTATTGTCTAAGGGATATAAATGAATCATAAAATCAACCAAATATTCTTACAAACTACATTTTTTGATTTCTAGTGAGTAGCTTTTGGATGGAAAATTCAAATGTTTTAGAAAGTTAAAACTTTATCAGCAGCTAGGATCTTCAATAGAAAGCATCATCTTTCTCTTAATCATGATCATATTATTTCCCTTTATTTCCCTAAGATTAAATTTTAGACAACTTATAGGATGTATACTGATGTTATTCTGACATTCTATGTTGCTAAAAATTGATTGGGGGAGGTATCATATGAGACATCCTTCAATTAGATGAGGAGTTGTCCTACTCAGGTGATGTATTCCATCATTTCCATGTAGAGTGTCAATTATAGAACCTCTTGTTTATGATGGAGTTCATTGAAAACATATGTATTGACAAATTTATTTTCCTCTTTTGCTGGGATCAATCTTGACCTTGATGTCTCCATGGCATCTAGTGAATAAGTAGAGAATATAGATACTGAAGGTGGACGGTATGGACACAAAGTTATTACATTAATGGAATATGAGATATCAACCATCTATATATAATTAAAAAATCCTAATGGGGCACTTAAAGACTTCAAATTTAGAAATTTAATTCCTAAATGATGGGTTCCTACCCTAGGTAATTATAGCTGAGGAATTTACATCTCACTAAAATCATTAGTGTTTTTGATTTTATAACATCAATAATAAATAGAGGTTAGATTCCCTAAAAAACTTTTAGATATGATGTGAAGTATCCTAGAGTAAGTGATTTTAGGATTCATAGAGTGTTTTTACATGATCATTTTCTGAAAATCCATAGGAATGACCTCCACAAATGTTATAGTACCTCTACCCTAGGGAGGTACATTATGGAGGTGGACTTGGGAGGACCTCCATTTCAGTTTTTGGTTTCCTAGAATGGAAATTTTTATAATTGATCTCCATCTTAAGGATGACCACCCTGATGGCTGGAGATAGGGACATGGGTTGGGATAATTGACCTGGCATGTATGGAGAGTGGCTTGTGTCATGATCCAAAACTAGTGAAAACAACTACCCATGTTGTGGTCAGAATTGAAGTGGTGTATTGAGAGTGTAATAGTATACAAGAGCTAATAATGTGTCATTCCATTAGTTTTGGTTTGTGTAATACCCCCATCATGGGCCAAATTAACTCTAGTATGGGTAGGATGATATGGGGTAGGATCAACCTACTCATATACAGGTGGGGCCTCCATGCACTATCGGTGATGTCAGGATGTGGGATCCTCACTAGGTGACTATTGGGTGGATGTTATGGATACCACATTATGGTCATCCCCTACCATATAGGTATTGGGAATAATACTTTCAATGTGTTCCTAAGAAATTATTCTAAATTAGTTTTTAGTGGTAACAGGCGTGGGAATTTCCCCCTATGATCACCCTACTAGATATATAATCAATGTGTCACAAAAACATCCAATTATTAAAGAGATAGATCCTATTTGGGTATAAGTTCTTTATACTCATATCGGTTGATAAATTCATTGATGGAACATTTTTTAATGAATCTTCATGGGAAGGTGTGGTGAGGTCATCCAATAGGTATCATAGAGTTATTCATTGGAGCGTACGCATAGGTGTATAAGATTTACACATGATATGAACTATTACACCCACACCTATTGATTATTGGATAATACTTTTATGTGTAAATGGCGGTTTAAATTCTATAATAAGCATTTTAATTCAATAATTAGTTCATATATGATAATGGAAATACTCATATCGCATTATGTTATAAAATATTGAAGATAGTAAAGCTGTCAATGTTATTCTCCATCTCACTATCGATAGACAAGGGATTCATACTGGGTACACGGTTCTATTTTTTGACACATTCCACCAAAAATAACGTTCTAATCATATTTATTCCTTATACTATTCATGATCCTTTTTTATTTTCATTCCCTCTTTCCAAATCTCAGTGACCTTCACCACCATGGGTGATAGATTTTCCTCCATGATAAAAGACCAATGATGGGATATAAAAAATTACTTCCTTAAATTCCCCCTATAGTGTTATTTTACTAGTTAGATCCCACACTATAGATTTAATACATTATTTTAAATCCCATTCTCAATTCTATATTCAATTTGGAAAATATATAATTAAATCACTTTATTCATTGCTATGGTAAATTCCTTATGTTGTAGAGGATGAGTTATCATCACACACAATAATACATTGTTGGATATTTTGGGAATCATTAAATTTATTTCTCAATAACGTCCATGTGGGAACCCCATGTTTATCATATGGGGAATATTCAGTTTAAAACAGAAGGCCTCTCATTCTTAGTAAAAAAATGTAACTTATGATAATTATATAAAGAATCACTAGATTATCAATAGAGGCATCTAATTCTCACCACACAAGGTAAGAATATTATGATCATCACATAAGGAAAGAACTAATGGATATCAAGATCAATTCATAGTATTATTGTGATATTAATGTAAGGAATCTAATTCTCTTTACATAAAGAATCTAATGATCATGACACTTAGTAAATAAATTTGAATCATCACCTAATGGAATGTACAAGGGATCCCATCCTCATCACATAGGCTAATTATACTCCTCACAAAAATTATCTCATATTTTTGACATGAGGTACACTAGGATATACATCTAGGGATATGTATATAAGGCATCTGATATGGTTCCAAATTCACTTGTCACATAATAATGTGTCATGTGTTTAGATCCCATGGGGATGGTACAACATGCGCTCATCATGTAATGGAAGATATTTGGTATAGAGTCTACATGAATGGTACAATATATTCTGAACATGTATGGCCCATTAATAAGATTAATGTTCAGTGAGGATAGTATCACATATTCTCTTATTGTATTTTTTGGATAGAGGTATGTATAGTGGGGATACTTTTGGGATACTCTTATAATATACATTTGCAGTTAGGAGTTTAAATACTATGAGTAAACTCTTGTATTAATTTATAATTGGGAATCTTCCTATAAGGAATTATCATATACTTGTCTATGTATAGTTTTAATGTTTTGTGAGTTATTTGGGATGGTATGGTGAGGGGATTTCTATACTCAATAAAGATGATCAATCATTGGAGATGCCACCACCTTATAGGGAGATGAAATTTTTTGATATCAGGGTTAATATACCTAGAGGCATCTTACGTGACATTATATAATTCCTAAAAAAATACAAATATATTGTGATACATTTTTATGTTCATGAAATAGGATTGTACAATGTAGTTTTATGACTAGTGGTATAGAATTTTCCGTAACAAAATAATAAATAGTAAGGGATTGTGTAGGGATTACAACTTAGGTTTCCTAGAGTAGGGTATTTATCTCATTATCATCACATGATTAATTACCTTAACAATACCTTGGTTATCTTAGTTTCATTAAATATGTCATCCAATTCTCATCACATAGGGTTGGATTCAATTTAATATCATACATTGAGGTCATAGGCCACTAATTACGTTATTGCCTTGATAGAGGTTTTGTTTTGAGGATACCAAAATATAGGGAAGCTATAAGGACTACACATTAATCTTCATAGGGGAGATTAGAGGCCATTTCAAACACCAAGGCGGTTTCCCTTGATTATTCCATAACTTGGGATTATAAATGAGAGAGTCTCAGGTGCCACATTATATTTGGGAGAGCATAAGTTGTACTTATGCACAAGATTTTCTAACCAAAAGGGGCTTGTGAGAAATATTATTTAATTCCCACTAGAATATGTTTAATGTAATATTATTCGGCATAACATTTTATATTATTATAAAATAAAGGGGATGATATTTTCCAACCCATACCATGGTTATATAAAGCATTTTTTGCATACGATCTTTTCATATGAAACTTCTGATCAAATTCATGTGGAATCCACGAGAACTTAGTAGTCTTGAAACCATTTTTTATGAAAGGATTTGTATGATATAGGAACCATTTATGAGCTTCACGAAACATGTGATTTTCACAAAAGTGGGAGTTTCTTGTGACTTGGGTCCTTATTAAAATTTCTCCTCCCAGATTTCCATAGTATAAGAATCCTAAATGTTGGAGATATGTCAATACATAAAGTTGTGTGAATCATGTGCTATGAGAATGAACTATGTACTTAAAGGATGATAGTTACATGAAAAATATTTCAAATGTAATCTTGTCTCTTGAAGAGATTATATGAAGTGGTATGTGATAGATCTTTACTATTAGGAATCCAATTTCTTAGTTTTTTGAGTTTTTGAAGGTAAAACTTCCCTGATCTATGATCAAAGGCCTATGATTCCAATGGTTAGATCCATATAATGATGGGATAAATGGGTATTTATTATCATGGGTTCATTGAATAGTATATTTTGTGAAATATTACCATATTCCTATGGTTCTGTGTTTCACAATGTTGTGATAAAGGTTTGTGAAACTATTGTGTTTCACAAATTCTAACAATTTTCTATTGGTTAAACTTTGATTATCCATGAATCACTCCAATTACTCATTTTCCCTTTTTAAAATTTCCTTAACATGATTCATACCATCAAGAATTACACAAATACTGTATAAGGGACTTGGTACACTTTAATCTATACATGGGATTATGAAATGACTTTTATGAGAGGGAATAGGTAATATATCATTCATTATATATAAAATATAAGATAATACCATCCAATTAAAAGTATAAATATATATGAAAAAATAATTTTGTATAATATTATAAAAAAAAATTGTAAATAAAAAAGAAAATAAGATCATTGGAAACCCTCACCATGACATGTATCCTTTTAAAGCTAAAGAAGATCATTATAAAACCATATAACTCCCTAGATAGAAACTTATGAGAAAAAAGTATTGAATAATTTAGTTGTATCTTTATTTAGTGGAGATTAATGAAAGAAAGTATCAATATTTTTAATAAATGAGGGATAGTTTTTAGAAATCAAAAAATATAGGGCTTCCCATGGTTTTAGTATGTTGTATTAGACATGTTGGGATTGGTTGTTTTTTTTGGAATGTTTAAAAACCAGAATCATTTAAAATATATTATTTTGTATGAATAATATATTCATATCAATAATATATTGTTTTAAAAATTTAAAATATAATTTGGTAATTGGAAGATTTTTTATTATTATATAAAATGAATTTTACTAATTTAAAATAGATAATATTTATAAATTGAACCATTTTGTTTTGAATTATATGTGGTGGTAAAGACGGTGGTGTGGTCAAATAATTCAGTTATTATGGGGTATTTCTTTGATTTTTATGTGATTATTTGATTTAAATTTTTCCTTGACATTTTTAGGATAAATTTTTGATGGTGTACTTCTTATGGTGTGCTCATATTACTCATTTTTATTGTTAATTGTAATGAAAATGATGATAGTGATGATAATTATTCATTCTCCATATAGATGAACATCGGTGGGTCACATAGGTTAGGGAAATACATCTCTGGGGTTGTATTTCAATAAGATGATGATGTTAGTCTTGATGATGATTTTTTTGTCACTATTAGTTTGGGTTTTTAGTTTTTAATTAGAGTTTAGCATTATGGACAATGTCATGATTTGATGTACTGAGATTAGGATGGTTAATGTGTGCAGGTTCTTAATTTTAACACTTAAAAGTTTTTATTTTTAAATTCAAAATAAATTATAGTAATGTTATAATACTTATCATATATTCATTACGTGTTTTCGTTCTTCAAAAAATAATTTATTCTTCCAGAAAATGTTGAAAAATTTAGCATCAAATATTTTTTATATAATAAGTCTATATTTATAGTCGTTTTAATAATGTTAATTTTATATCTATGTTAAATGTAATTATTCTCTAAAAATATTTAGATTTAAAAATAACACATTTGGGACCTAACATTTAAAAACAATTATTATTTTTATAATAATATGCACTTGTTTTATTTTATTATTAATAATTAATATATAATTATTATTAATTTTTAATTTTAATATTACAAATTTATTTTATGAATCTATTTTTTGATTTTATAATAAATTAAAATTTCTAGTTTTTTTGTATTATTTGGCATTTTTCTACTATAAAAAAATATAATTTTCATTGTGCCAAAAGTTTGTGGGTAAAATGTTTATTTACTGTAGTATAAACATGGGTTTTAAAAATAACCTCACAAAAACCACTACACCTATGGGAATAGTATTAGGGTTCATATTTTTTATGTTAGGGTTTTGAAAAGTTTTTGAAAAATGGGATTTTCTATCTTGAGAAATTGAAGAACTTATTTTTTTATAAATTGAAATCCTATATTTTTATTAATTAAAAAGATCTTATCATTTAATTTTAATATGTTGGGATATGATATTTTTTTTAATTTTTAATAAAATATTAAAGTTATACAATTATATTACATGCTTTAATTTTCATATTAGGAAAAATTATATTTTTTTTTTATATCACTAGCATTAGTTTATTATATTCTCATTTGATATAATTTTTTTATCGCATGGGTTATTTTATATACACTCTATAAATTGAAAATTTTATTACATGTGGTAATTAAATTATTTTTAATAATAGTTTATTTTTATATAATAATTATGTTGAATTTAATTTTTATTTAATTGTTTACAATTTATATTCATTATTATTATTATTCTTTATAATTAATATCACTAAAATATTGTGAATAATTAATTTATCTACCTATACATACACTTTTTAAACAAATATATTTACCCTTATGTGACTTCTATATTTACCTTATGGAATATTACTTTACCCTTTATGTGATTATTAGAATATTCTCATTAACCTTAGATAAAATTATTATTAACTTTACATAACAGGAATTAGTTTCTCTTTACACTAATGTAAGCATCATTTTACCCTTAGATATATCTCATTTAACTTTATTCGAGTATTTCTTACTATTATACAACATTAATGTCTACCATAACACGATCCTTATAACACTTTATATATGCTTACATAGCTCTATTAGTACACATATTATTGTATTATAATGTTATAATCCATATATAAGCTTAAATGTACCTTTATGACGCTCATGAACTTTCATTTTTTACATTTATTCAATATCATTAAACCTTACACGAGTAATTTTGTACCTTTACATGAGTATCTGAATTTATGAATTACCATTATGAAGAATTTAATTTAACTTCATGTAACCATTTTAAGTTGAATGTTACCATTTCATGGATTTTTAGTTAACTTTACATACTTCTTAGATGTTTTTCAAAACCATACATAGTGTATTTATTTTTGTGCTTCTGTTATGTAATGATCTCTACCCTTTTGTAATGTATTTATTTGATTGTGTCACAATTGGGTAAATTATATCATACCTTTATACATTTTACATCTTACATTTATGAATTTATGGAAAATTCATTTTACCATTATTCCCAAGGTAAATAATATTCATTTTAATTGTACATGTTTTTTTTAATTGACAATTGCATAGGCTTAGACTTCTATGAGAATAGTTCCATCGGGTTGCGACCCTTATCTCATAGTACTATGAATGAAACAAGGGGATTATTTTAGTTTAATACATTAAAATATAGGTAACATGTTTCCCTTTTTATTTCGAACCATTATTTTTAAATATATGTTAATGAAATAGCAAACAATATTCATGGGATTTCTATTTAAGAATTGAAGCCATTATGTTTTTATCTATAAATAAGAATTAAGGCACGTAGTGAATAAAAGGTTGTAGGAAATTGATGACTATATTTATCAACATTGATTATTTTCGAGGGAATTTTGGGTTTCCCAATATTTTCTTATTCTACATCAATTACAGAAGGGATTAATATCATTCTCTACACATAACTTCTTCATCAAAATTTTCCTTGTATTTTTTAGTTTTAATTTTTAGTGTAAGTTTTTTTAATTCATAGTCCACACAACGGTATACCTTCATTCAAAAGGTATTTCTTTTTTATTCTCAACTAATGAATAAACAGGAACACATAAGTTGTTAACAGTTATCCTCAATCCATATAAATTTATGTTGGATTATATGTCTAGGAGGGAAAATTGTAGGAATGGTTTATTTTTTCAATGGTATAGAATTGGTTCCTTCTATTTCTGGAAAGGGTAATTACATTATGTTCTATCCTATAATATAATACATTGAGTCTCCAACTATAAAATACTTATTCTTTATTTTTTCTACTATGTAACATTTATCTCAAATAGTTAGAGGGGGTTGAAAGGTATAGTAGGATCATGATGAACTAAAATATATAAAAATAATGGTGTTCTTTTATTTGTTTATTTTATTCATTTAATTATAAGTTTAAACATTGATCCCATATTCATATATTTTTATGTTTAAAGAAATTATACTCTGATAATTGTTTTTCTATGTGTAAATTTTTTGAAAGGACTACTCATTCTCTTTACCTTCTATCTTTCCATTGATAAATCTCTTGAAAAATCTGTATCATATTATTTACATATTGGAATGTCCCTGATAAATAATTTTTTAAACATAACATTTTACCACATCAGTTATTATCAGAAAAAATTACATATAATATAGTTGATGAACCATTTAGTTTTTTGTATTTCATAATTTTAATTTGGGTAATATTTTCCTAGACCTAATAGCTTAAGTAAATATCATTTTTTTCAAATTGAATGTTTTGATGCTTTTGTCATGCATTATCTTAGGACGTATCACTTCAATGGAATTGATTTTGGTGATTGGAAGAATCACATGAGGTATTTTTAATGAATAGAATTATAGAATATTTCGATTTTTATGATTAAACCTTATTAAATTCATGAATTATATTTGTATATACTAACAAAAAATGATGCTTAAAAGTATCTATTAAATTATAAAGACATGAATTAACTTTATTATTCTTTAAGCTGAAACATATATTATCATATTTCATTAGTATAAATACATATAAAATTTGGGGACATTAAAAGTCACTCATCATGGAAATAATAATTTTTAAAGAACCAAATTTGCAATAAATCATGTAGTATATCATAAATTTATAATGTATAATTATAACACCATGGGTTTTCCACCAGTTGAAATTTTTCTAGAGGGATTTTAGTTTCTATGTTGTGAATTGTAAATTTTCTGTTATGAGGTTAAGAATGGAGTTATATGTGTTGGAACCTATGTAAGAGTTCTTTGAGATAGGATTTAAGGCATGAATGGTTTTGTGGGTGTCCAAATGAGTTTCGGGAGCATCAAGATTAAAAAAATCAGTTTTAGTGTAAATTGACTAGAGTGCATGGTAGGCATATTGTTGGTACTAATCATATATACCTTACCCTAAAACAATTTTTATAGGGATTTTTTTAAAACTGTGTGGAACACTATAGAAAATTGTAATACTTGGTGAATGCGTGAAAAGGGTCCATGTAGGGCTGGTGTATAGTTCTCCTAATTTTCTATTATAATTATATATGGTAGGGTTGTGCCTCGACAGTGGTAGCAAACATTTTGTGCATGGTGTTCCAAATCAGGTGGCAAAATCATTTGTCTTATTAAAGGGGATAAAAATGATTTTTCCCTACCTCTATTATATTTTCTTCCTCCATTCATGTCCCTCTTCTCCCACACACTATATCCACCTAGGATCTCCTCATACCTCCAATCACGGCTTTTTATGATAACCCCCATTCGTGTTCATGGTCAATAACTCTCGACCACATTGGATTGAATACAATTATTATAAAATCACTCTTATTTATTAACTCTTTTTATTTCACTTTTTTGGGTCATATTTCTAGGTGATCTCATTTTACATATTTCTAGGTATTTTTATGGACTTATGATTTCTCCTGTTCTAAATATAATCAAATCCCTTAAAACAGATGAGTTATTCATCCAAAGAATGACTTATGTGTTCTATGACTTTTCCCTAAAACTATCATTGTTTATAATAAGTTTATATTTTGTCATTAACTTGAATTAATACACATTTCTCCTAAAATATTAAATTCCTTAATGTGATCACATTTACCATGTTTATACATGACTTAACAACCTTATACATTGTTTGAGGTTTAGGACTTCGTCATAAACCTCCCCATGGGTGGGTTCGATCACATGTCTTTATGAAAATTTAACCTTATAAACAAAACCCCCCTATGGTGTATTTTTATTATCGATGATTAAATAATGTGACTTAATGATCATATCAATGTGGGAATGAATTGAAAAAAATGGCATGTATGAAAATATTATTAGATCTTTATCACTTTAAGGTGATTTTTTTATGGAATTAATGAATTGTCATGTGGGTTGATATTCCCTGGACCACATGATTGCTTATAAATGATATGACGTAATGAAATTAAAAAAAATTCTATTTTAAAATGGTAAATAAAATATACTTACCCCTTTTATTTACCTATTTAATATATCTAATCAATTAATTAAATATGAGTAAAAAATTTGTATGAAAAGTAAATTTTAAGTCTCTATCTTTTGGCCTTTCTAGATTATGAATTATTCCCATAACCAAATGATATTTAATGAAATAGGAATGGTATGACCATGTCACATGATCTTTTTGGCACTTATATATGAAAAGAATATTGGAATGTAGAACTTGTAATTTGAAAATGATATTTCTCATGGAATATTTTTAATTACTAGAAGTATCATGCCTACTTATTAGACTATTCCATGGGTAAAACATGGATTTGGATATAGAATTCCTTGGACATGCTCATAGGACTAATGAATGAAATTGTTTCATGAGCGATACTTATATTCCTTATAATGGATGTCATGGATATTATTAGAGGAAAATGAAATGTGGTTACACCTTAATTGGTACTTAGGTTCCATATACAGAATACCTTGGATGGGAACTGAGGTCAAATGAATTATATTAATCCATGGGAGAAACATGATTTCCAAATATTAAATGACTTGGATACAATCATAGGTTAAATGAAATTATAATATTCTTAGGGAATTATATGGATACCTGGTACAAAATGTCTTAGAGGATAACTAAAATCAGATTATCCTTGATTACTAAGTCCTTTACTTTAATTTCTAAATCATAATACCATGATACATGTTGAACCTTATATGATCAATACTATATATGAATGTCTTGCTTTCTTCATGAATTCTATATGAATAGTGTTACACAGAGCTTACTATTATTATAACCTCTTGTCCAATTATTTCCACAATACCAAGACTTACGATCAGAGATATCTAGCTTAGGATAGAGTAGCTAAATTAAGTTTGGAATCAATGAGAATCCTAATCATTAAATGGGTTGCATTGATTCATTTCATTACATTTCCATTGTTATTATACCTACACACTGATTCATTTTGTATTCATATACTAGATTTTTGTTATACACAATTGGTGATTTTCTATTAATTTTTACTCAATCCATATTCATGATTCCTATTAGTACACAAATAGACCATGGTTTTGTTTTTCATGATTATATGATATTATTTTATTTCAAACTAGGAATTGACATGGATATGGGGGTAGAGATAGTACTCAGTCTTCCTATAGGAGTTGGGTATTTTATTTATTTTTACTTTGTTAGTATTTTAATATTGTATGTGTTACGTTTTGTATGTTTGGATGTATTGTATTTATGACTGAACTTGTTCATGAATGGTTTTATTTTTTATAAATGGCCTATATATCTATTTATTTTTATCCTGTTGCTGTTTATTTATCATTTTATATTTTTGTTATACATTTACTCATCTACTATTTTTATACCAATCTATAGGGTATAGTATTCCCACTATAACTCTATTAGACACGCATTTATAGTCATAAGCCTCTGGTGTATAGGAGGGAATTCTTGAGTCTATATACCCAACCATATCTGGTCATGATAATAGTTGTTCCCAGGATAGAACATTAAAAAGTGGTATCAAAGGGATTTATTTTTTCCTTTCTCTTTCTAATTTGGATGTTGGTCAGATGACTAGGAATGTGTTAGTACATGGTAAATAGGTCGTGTCTAGGTCCATCCAACCGATGAAAAATGTATGTATCAAGTTTATTTTAGTGTAAATATTGTTTATAATGACTCATTATTGTATTTGATTATTATTTCAACTTGAGTGATTGGTGTGTTTTTTCCACTGGCTACTCATTTATTTTATTTTCCTCTTGTTCTGGTATTGAAATAGATGGGGTATGTTCAAGAATCATTTTATGTACATTGGATTAACCTATCATTATAATTATTATCTATATTACATGCTCCTATGATTAGGTTCCATGTTTAATTGTATACCATTGCTTTTTAATCTGCTCCATCCTTATTTGTGTACCTTGATTAGTTTAAAAATTTATCATGATTTCTTATAATCCATCAAGATATGATAATAAATTTTGTTATGGTAATCATTTGATGTTGGTGAAATAAATTTTTTACATTTTCCAAAATGGTGTGTTCCTACATATCTTGATGGAGGAATTCCATTTAACCATCTTATATTTAATTAAAGGAATGAAATGGTTTTATGTTCAAGTAATTTATTATTGATATAAATTAAATGTCTTGTCAATTGAAACATATAAAGTCATGTACCTATATATGTTTGGAATTAATACCCATATAAATAAGTCTTTATGTACTTGACTTGACCTGAATTGGTTGGTCATGGTATGTTATGATTATGGGGTAAAATTGACTTGACCTGGGTTGGCCAGTCCTGGAACTACATGCTTATGAGATGAGTTGAATAAGGGGGTAATGAATTTTTAATAAATAAAATTCTATTGGGTTTTTATTATTTGGGGTTAAAATTTTAAATTATAGAGCTTCTACCCTATAAATTAGGAATGGATGTCAAAATTACTGGACCAAATTGAAATGAAAGGAACCTTATAGGTCACTATTATTCTTATATGCCTTGGTACTTGACCACTTGGGGGTATTATTCATTTATATAGTAAGGTTATTTAATCTGATACTAGTAAATTATATGGTTTTATGTATAAATTTATGGTGAAATATTACTAAACTAATACACTTTAAACTGATTGAATACTTTTGATCTGCATTTTAACATTATAAAGGTGAGGTTTTAGTGAGTTAAAATTCATGTTATGACCAAAATAGTGTTTTACTCTGTATATTGTGACTGATATACTATTTAATTATTTAGAATTATGAAATTTTATTGGTAAATTAGTATAATAATGTAAAATAATTGACAATAATCCTATAATTGTGTATGGTTATTGATAAATAATTTAATACATGCAGTTGTAAAATGTTTTCATTGATAAATATGGTTCATGATATTTCATGTATATGATCCCTTAAATTTTTTTTATAAAAGTAAATTTATAAAATTATATTAATTAAAACCAATTTTTTAACTTGATAATAAAGAACCCTCGTGTAATGGTTAGTTTTACTATTTCAATGACAATGGCCTTGGATATGAACGTGATTGTTTCCAATAGGTTTATGTGGAATTATATTGTTTATATAAACCTAAAGGGTAGGAAGTTGATCCTTATAGCGAACCAACCATTTCTTACATTACAATTACATCATTTTAATGATAAACAACATAATATTATTACACATACACGATCCAAAGGTTTAGTGTCTTGGTAAAACTAGGACCATACATAACAATTAAAACATCAAGAATAAACATTTATTTATTTTCTTCTTCTCTAGCTTCTTATTGGAACTTGTCCTCGCTTTAGTACATGTAGCCACCTGTGGATATACATCCAATGGAGTGAGCTAGAAGCCTAGTAAGAGGATAGATTTGAAAAATATAGAAAGGGGTAAGCATAAAAATAACATGTGAAAAAGATCATGAACATGAGTGGAAGTATAAATATACGACCTGAAATGTATCAATGCATAAAAAATGAAACATCATGTCTTAGTGGTATAATATCACACAAACTTGTGAATTAAGATTGTGTCATATTAGACATTGAGGATCCAATGGTTTAGTGTCTTCGGCAAACTAGGACCATACAAAATGATTACAACATGAAGCATAAACATTTATTTAATTTCTTCTTCTCTAGCTTCTTATTGGCACTTGTCCTCTCATTAGTACATGTAGACACCTGAGGATACACATAAAAATGGGTGAGATAGAAGCCGAGTAAGAGTAATGATAAGAACAATATTGCAAGGGGTGAGAATAATAATAACATGGGAAAAATACCATGAACATGAGAGGAAGTATAAATATAATACTTGGAATGCGACAATGGATAAAAATTGAAATATCATGTCTTAGTGGTTAAATACCACACATACTTGTGAACCAAGCTAGAATCTTGTTCACACAAAAATTCACATTTAATCCTGAGATTCATCACATTACCCAATGCATTGGAGATCTGTATAATTTCAGGCACACCAGTCTCGTTGAAATAATCATATTGTGCTATATAATTCCGCAGACACTCGTCACATCATAACATTATAATTATCATGCTTTCCACATAGAACACATATAAAAAACATTAAATAACGCACCCATGGAAAGGAATGGGTTTCATCTCCGATGAAAAAATTTATAAACTTTGGATTCCCAAAATAATGGGGGAATAACATACAAGTTACATGAACCGTCCAATTTGAGTGCGAAGTAAAAGGCATGTTCGTAAAAGAAGATTTATTTTGGAAAACATTTCGTTTAACATAAAAACCAGTGACAATAATTTATATCCACAAAATGGAAAGACAATGATGAACACATGATCATTAAGGAGTAACCATATCAAAAATGGAGTGAAAGAGGAAGAACCCAAAGGATGAAAGTTGGGTTTGAGAATCCCCCCTTACCTTGTATCTGAATGCTTCCTTCTCCTTAATGTCCTCTTAAATCCTCCTCTTGATATTCTCCTTAAGGTAGACAGGAATGGTCTTTTAATGAGACAATCAACTCCAGAATGTAGGATGGGCCTAGGGAAGATTTTTGGGTAGAGTTTAGATAATGCTTGGAGCTTGAGAGGAGTGAGTAAATGAGGCTGTGAAGGGTGGTTTTTATAGTGGAGGGGAGAGAGGTTTCCTTAATATAAAATTCAATAGATTATTAATTTACCCTAAAACAAGGAATAATGAGTCTTGAATGACCAAGGATATCAATTTAATAATGTTATACTAAACGAAGTAGGCTTACATCAGCAGAGAATCACACATGACTCTATAATTTGCTTATTTAGCTTCTTTTTGTAAATTACGGTATTACACTATTCATAAAAAAATCAAGTATTTCAGAAAAATTCAAAAAAATTACCCCATCCATTTTCGAAGTGTAGAATCCAAAAATTAAGTTCATTTTTCAGAAATAATTTTCTATGTATGATTAATTTAATATTTATTTAGAATCATGGTTTATTACTAAAAAACAGTTTTAAAACATTCATTTACTTATTCTAAAATATAGGTACATCATACATTCACTTGAATATTATTTTTATACTATCATATGTAAGGTTACTATTAATTAGGGTATATCACTATTCATAAGGGTATTTTACTATTCATATGGGTAGGTTACTATTCCCCAAAAATTATTTTTTATTTATTAGACACCAAAAATCATCTTAAACACAACCGTGTATGTCAGATTTTCAAAATTCCAAACACAGAAGTGAAAAAGTCATGTTTAAAGGTCACTTATTCATTATTAGTTCTTTATGTTCTGCATTCATATTATTTTATGACATAATTATAAGAAAGGAATTTCCATTGAAAAACCTTGGGTTTGTACATTCTTCCCCCTTAAGAAATTTCACCCCCGAAATTTATCTCTACAAAAACAGGTGAGGGTGTTTCTCTTTCATTGCCTCTTATTGTTCCTATGTTTCTTCCTCAAACATATGGTTCCTCCACAACACTTTGACAATATGGATTTTCTTGTTGCGTAGAACCTTATCTATCCAATCTAGAATCTTTTTCGGCTGCTCCTCATAGGAGATATCATCTTACAGCTACACCACCTATGAGTTTAGTACTTGTGAGGGATCAGGTATGTATTTCCTCAAGAGTGATACGTGAAGAACATCATGAACTCGAGCCAAGTATGGTGGATGTGAAGGACGATAGGCCACAGCTCCTATGCGGTGAAGTATCTCAAAGGGTATAATATACATTGGGACTTACTACCCTTTCTTCCCGAATCACATGACTCTATTCCCTGGACATATTCAATGGAAGATGTTACCTCCAATGTCGAACTCCAAGTCTCATCGAAGGATGTCAGCATAAATCTTTTTCCGACTTTGAGAAGCATTGATGTGTTTAATTATGACTTGATCCTTCTCTGTCATCTCTTGAAAAAGATAAACTCCAAGTAGCTTTATTTCTCTAACATCTTCTCAATAGGTTGGAGTTCTACATCGATTTCCATAGAGATCTTCATATGGATACATCAGAATACTCGAGTGGAAGCTATTGTTGTATGAGAACTCAAGCAATGGGAGATTGTTATACCATCAAACTTTGAATTCTAGAGAGTAGTCTCTAAGAATATTTTCAAGAATCTGAAAAGTTATTTCAGACTAGAAATCGATTTAGGGGTGATAGGCCATGCTGGAATTTAATTCAGTACTCAAAGAATGTTGAAGGATCCTACAGAATTTAGATGTGAAACTTGGATCACGATTAGAGACAATTGAGAGTGGAACACCGTGAAATCTCACCACTTCCTTCATATATATCATTGCAGTTGTTTAAGTGAGAGATCTTCATAAATAGTGATAAAATGGGTAGTATAGGTGAGTAGGTCAACCACAACCCATATCGCATTATTTTCCTTTGACGTCTTTGGGAGACCTGTGAAAAATCCCATAGTAACATTTTCACATTTCCACATGGTTATAGGAAATGGCTGCTTCATACCTTTGTACTTTTGTTGCTCAGATTTAACTTGCTGACATACCAAGCACCTTGATATATATGCTGAAATCTCCTTCTTCATGTTATCCCACTAAAAGAGTTCTCAGAGGTCACGATACATCATGGTACTCCCAGGATGGATAGAGAATGTTGAGCTGTGTGCATTGTCCAATAGATCATTCTTTATCCCAGGTGATGAAGGAACACAAATCCACGTTCCAAAGCAAATCAGAAAATCATTATCAATATAAAATTCCAATAGCTTCCATTCCTTTAATACATTCACCATCTTCTGTATCTCCACATCATCCCTTTGTTCTTCTTTAATCTTTCCCAAGATGGATGGTTTTTCAATCATTTGGGAAAGGTAGGATGTATCCCATGCCCTAATGATTTCCAATTCCATTCTTTTCCTATCCAAGAATATATGGTCTTTCTCAATCCGTAGCATGGATAGAGTAGAAGTTTCTTTTCTTCTTAGAGCATCAACTACCTTGTTCACCTTTACAGGATGATAGTGAATAGAGAAATAATAATCCTTTATTATCCCTAACCATCTCCTTTGATGCATGTTGAGCTCCTTTTCTGTGAATATATACTTTCAGCTCTTGTGGTTGGTGTATATTTCACACTTCTCACCGTAAACGTAGAGTAACCATATTTTCAAGGAAAAAATCATGACTGCCAGCTCTAGATCATGGGTCGGGTAGTTCTGCTCATGGATCTTCATCTATCGTGAGGCATAGGCTATCACATAATCATTTTCATGAGTACACAACCCCAACCTTTCTTTGAAGCATCACTGTATATCAAAAAACATTGTCCACTTTTCGGTAGTGTGAGTATAGGTGTAGTGATCAGCCTTCTCTTTTTCACCTCAAAGATTCCCTCACATTCTTCAATCTAGAGATATTTTACCCCTTTCCTTGTTAACTTAGTCAACAGGCATGGAAATCGTGAGAAGTTTCTCACAAAACGTCAGTAGTACCCAGCTAATCCATGAAAAATAAGGATTTCTATGACACTAGAGGTCCTGAGCCATTCATTAATCTCTTTTGTCATTGATGTATCTACTTAAATTCCCTCACTTGTGATCACATGTCCCAAGAATGTGACTTTCTTCATCCAAAAGTCACAGTTTCTAAACATGGTGTACAACTTATCCTTTCTCAAAGTCGCTAAAACAAGTCTTATATGTTCTTCATGTTCTTCCCTGATCATGGAGTATATTAGAATATCATCAAAAAAAAACTACCTAAAATTTGACGATGTAATGTATAATGACTCTATTCATCAAATCCATTAACATTGCAAGAGCATTAGTAAGTCCAACGGGCATCACAGAAAAATCATAGTGCCCATAACTATTACAAAAGGAAGTATTCTGAATATATTCCTTCTTTACTCATACCTGATGATATCCATAACGAATATCCTCCTTTGAGTAGTATTGATCGCCTCTTAACTTGTCGAACAAGTCATCAATCCTTTGGAGAGGATACTTACTCTTTATGGGGATCTTGTTGAGTTCCCAATAATCGATACACAGCTACATTGGTCCATCCTTCTTCTTCACAAAGAGCGTTGGTGCAACCCAAGGTGATGCACTTGGGTGTGTGAACCCTGTGTCCAGATGCTCTTACAGCTGCTTCTTTAACACCTCCATTTCGATAGGAGCCATATTATAGGGACACTTCGTGATTGGTGTATCTCTGGGTATGAGTTCAATTGATAAATCAACCTCACGATTCGAGGGAATTCCGTTTAACTCTTTAGAAAATACATCACTGTATTCCCTCACGATGGGAATTTCATCACGGTTGGCACTTTCATTCAACTCATCCATTTGGGAGAGGTTTTCTTCTTTATAGGGAATCAACACTGACACCATTGAAGGATTTTTCAAATGATTTTCAAGATCTTCCTTGCATTTGTAGAGGATCATGTAGTGGTTAGGAATATGAATATGTATTTCCTTTTCACGATAGTTGATATGGGCTCTATATAACGAGAGCCAATTCATTCCCATTATAGAGTCGAATTCCACCAAAGGAAGTATTACAAGATTTTTCGGATGAATATTCCCACATACGCCAACAGGAGAACTGTCAAACACTTGGGTTGCAATGATTGCACCACTTGGTAGTATTACAGATATCTGTAATTCAAGGTTTCGAGGATTCAATTCTATAGTTCTAGAAAACATTCAAGATACAAAGGAATGTGTAGAACCAGAATCAAATAAGACTTTTTCCATTCTTGAATCAATAGGAATTGTACCTTGTTCAACTTCATTATCTTTATCCACTTCTGAAGTAGTGATGGAATAATCCTTCACTTGTTCCTTTGGCTTCAATGGCTGCAGATGCTGGTTACCCTCGAGAACGAGAGGTTTAGTGCACTGGTTTACATAGTGCCCTAGCTCCCTACAGTTGTACCATTGAACCATGAGAGGTTCTCTACTTTCATCAACTACATTTTTCTTCATTTTCATGTATTTTAGACACTCCTGAGCATGATTTCCTTGTTTTTCAAACTTGAAAAATTTCTCTGTCCCTATGAGGTAGTTCCCATGGTGCACCTCTCAGTATTTTTGGCATTGGGTAGTTGAGTTTTCTTCCTACCATTATCATTAGATGCACCGACATGAAACTCCATCTTCCATTTCTTATCACCATAGCCGTGGGACCATTCTCCAAACATCATCTCCACTTTGAGAGCACAACAAAAACCTTCATAATAACTCCCAAAGTATCTAATTTCAAGATCCTTTTGAAGGTGTGGCTTTAATCCACTAATGAATCTATCAATTTTTCTATCATTGTTGATAACAAAATCCAATGCATACCTTGTGAGCTTTGTGAAATTCTCTTAGTAGGTTGTGAAAGATTCTACTTCTTTTTTCTTGAGCTCAATGAATTCTCAATCCATATTCGTGTGAAGAGTTAATGTCTTATACTTGTTATGAAACATTATCTTAATGTCTTCCCATTCCACCTCTTCAATTACCTCCCATGGCGTCATGTTATTAATCAAAGCCCACCATTGATCGACTTCTCCATCTAGATGATAAATGGATAAGGTCACCTTCTTTGTCTCAGAATAGTGAAGAACATAAAAGATCTTCTCCATAGAGTTGACCCACTATTCCGCAGCTACTGGATCAGAATATCCATTAAGCGTCGATGGTCATTTCCACATAAAACATTCGATATCCAGTTGCTCCCTCTTTAGTGAAGGAGGATGTTCACCATTATTATGGTTATTTTATATATCCTGAGATAATTGGTTAAGCATCGCCATGAAGTTCTGAACTCCACCTCCCAAATCATTGGGGATGTCATTCGAGCAATTATTGCATTATCCCTCGCAAGAGTTGTTGGCCTGATTACTCCTGGTTCCCACCATTTTCTAAAATATCGAAGGTTAGAACAAAACATAAGTCAACAATCCATGAATAAATAACTTTTATATTTTCAAAATTTATACTAAATTAATAACATATGAGATCCCTATGTAAAGATTCTTGTTTAAATATTTTTACATATTCTCATGCTAGAGGTTTTCTCTAGGGTTCACTAATCCTAATTCACAAATTAACTAAACCTTGCCTCTGATACCAACTATAGAAACCCAACCATTTCATACATTACTATTACATAATTTTAAAGATAAACAACATAATATTATTATACATAAAGTATCCAATGTTTTAGTGTCTTGGGAAAACTAAAACCATACATTACAATTACAACATCAAGCATAAACATTTATTTATTTTCTTCTTCTCTAGCTTCTTATTGGCACTTGTCCTCTCCATATTACATGTAGCCACCTGAGGATATACATAAAAAACGGGTGAGCTAGAAGCCCAGTAAAAGGATTGATAATAACAATATAGAAAGGGGTGAGCATAATAATAACATGGGAAAAAGATCATGAACATGAGAGGAAGTATATATATAATACTTGAAATGCGGCAATGCATAAAAATTGAAACATCATGTCTTAGTAGTTAAATACCACACAAACTTGTGAACCAAGTTGAATCTTTTTCACACAAAATATCACATTTAATCATGAGATTCATCACATTACCCAATGAATTGGAGATCTGTATAATTTTGAGCGCACCCATCTCATTGAAACATTCATATTATGTTATATAATTCTAGGCACACTCGTCACATCATAACATTATCATTATCATGCTTGCCACATAGAACACATATAATATTTATTACATAACTAACCCATGGAAAGGAATAGGTTTCATCTCCTATGAACACATTTATAAACATTGGTTTCCCAAAATAATGAGGGAATAACATACACGTTACAAGAACTGTCCACTTTGTGTGAGAAGTAAAATGCATGTTCGTAAAAGAAGAGTTCTTTTAGAAAACATTTCGTTTAACATAAAAACCAGTGACAAACATTTATATCCCAAAAATGGAAAGTCAATGATTAAAAAATGATCTTTAAGGAGTAACCATATCAAAAATGGAGTGAAAGAGGATGAACCCAAAGGATGAAAGTTGGGTTCGAGAATTTCACCTTACCTTGTATCCGAATTCTTCCTTCTATTTAATGCCCTCTTAAATCCTCCTCTTGAGATTATCCTTATGGAATCTAGGAATGGTCTTTTGATGAGACCAGTAGCTCTTGAGCGTGGGAGAGGGGCTAGGGAAGTTGTTTGGGCAGAGTTTAGAGTTCGATTGGAGGTTGAGAGGTGTGAGTAAATTAGGGTGTGGAGGGTGGTTTTTATAGTGGAGGGGTGAGGGGTTTCCTTAATATAAAATTCATTAGTTTATTAGTTTCCCAAAAGACAAGGAATAGTGGGTCTTGAATGACCAAGAATAGTATTTGTTTCATGTGATCCCGAACCAAGAGGGCTAACATCAGAAGAACATCACACATGACTCTATAAATAGCTTATTTTTCTTATTTTTGTAAATTACGGTATTTCACTATTCATAAAAAATTCAAGTATTTCAGAAAAATCCAAAAAGAATTTCCCAACAATGTTTTGATTTGTATAATCAAAAAATGAATTCCATTTTTTAAAAATAATTTTCTAAATATGATTAATTTAATATTTAATTAAAATCATGGTTTAGTACTAAAAAACAGTTCTAAAACATTCATTTAATTATTCTAAAATATAGGTACATCATTCTTTCACTTGAATATTATTATTATACTATCATTGGTATGGTTACTATTAATTATGGTAAATCTCTTTTCAAAAGTGCATGTTACTATTCATAAGTGTAGGTTACTATTCAACAAAAATTATTTTTGTTTCATTAGACTGCAACAATCATCTTCAACATAATCGTGTATGTCTGATTTTCAAAATTCCAAACACAGAAGTGACAAACTTATGTTTAATGGTCACTTATCAATAAGTAGTTTATTATGTTGTGATTTCAAATTATTTTATGGTATAATTATATGAATGTAATTTCCATTGGAAAACTTCGGGTCATTACAATTTTATATACCTTTTAAGCATGACAATGGATTGAAATTATATTCTTTATTCCTAAGTAAGTGATTTTATTATTGTGGTAACACACTTGGAGATATGAAATTGATAGAATTATGAGATGTGTTTTTATGAGTGTTATGTTTTTTCTGCGTGATGAATTTCAGTTTGGTAGGACTCTTATTTAATTAAATAATTCTCCATGTATATGAGTGGTTGTTTAGTGAGTCAATCCTCAAGGCGTAATTACCATATATGGATACCCGGTGAGTTTCAACTTCATTTCCATTATGAATAAATGGTGAAATTCCTATAAGAACTCACTTATGATGATGCTCAAAAATATTTGGGGCCTTTTGGACAAATTTAAGGATGTTTATTCAATTATTCTTATGTCAGCAGTTTTTGAACCTCTTAGATTGATGATATAATTAATATCATTAGTTTATCTCATTATAGGGAGAGTTTATCTATGTTTTGGACGTTCAATTATAGAGACCCTTAAATGGGATATGGGTTTCAGGAGAGAGAGCTTAGTGATAGGTGGAAGGACCCAATGGCCATGTTTTAGAATCTTATACAAGGGATAGGTTGGATACTTAGAGGCCCTTAGTTTGAATTTGACCCTAGCAAGTTAGATGCATATATTTTGATTGATGGAAACCAATTAAAGAGGATTTATCTAATTTATGGATTCCTTATAGGTGGAGATATTATATTTGAACTCGTTTTGAGAATTATACATATGAGGTGCTTGAATATGTGATATAGTCTTGATGATGCATACATTTTTTGAGGAGGCATCCAGATTGATTAAGTAGCGATAATGCATTCAATGGGAAGTGATTTTTGGTTTCCTATCCCAATTTATTAGTCGGTATGTGGTTTAAATTTTACATTCGTAAAATGACTCCATGATATTGGTGATTATTCATTAAATAATGGAATAGGTAGGTTCCCTATTTTGAAGGGAATATCCATGTGAACTTCTAGTTTAATAATACTGATGTTCTAAATAGAAAAGTCAGAATGTCCTTATCATTTGATGACTCACATGCGTATGAGTCATGTGTTGAACCAGGTGGTTTGAGATGTATTATAATTGCGGATGGAAATTTTAGTTTACACCAGGTGTGAGTAGTAACTATTTATTATGAAATGTTTTTGAGTTGCTGTGTGTGATCCCATGATAAATTGTTTTGAATTTTTCATTTGGAGGGAAATTGAACACGATCTTAGGGTGAAAATAATGGATGTTACAGATTATTAGGTTAATTTTAGAATAGACTGGATTACCATTAGATGTTTAACTGAGGTTGGACCTTGGAAAAAATTTTCCAGAGACATGGTGTCTTGAGTTGGTTAAATTCATGTAGAGAGTTTTTAAATGAACTATGTCTTGATAGAGAGATACAATCCTATTGATAGTATAATAATGTACTACTAGTTTAGAGATTATCATTACGAACATCTTGAGATTATCTCTAGGAATGTATGAGAGTTTCAGTTATATATCAAGATATTTATATATCATATTATGGTTTGAATGATGGATTCCTGAGAATTAATTCTTGAGCAGTGGTTTAAATGTAATATAGTTAGTGGGGAGTTCATAGTTGAATGTTTGATGTTGGTGAACCTCAATGAAATTTTGAAATAAGATAACACCACGAGATCCATTCTCAGAAACAATGAATGAGTGATTGGTGATGTCTTTATTATTTCATGCAGATGAGTGGGTTTTTTCTTAGGTGTCTCCTTTTTTATGTTTGTTATAGATAGGGAATGGTATGTGGTAGTTTAAAAATCGTTTTATTAGTGTGATGACAAGGATGCTCCTAATGTGGGTAGTGGGAAATCGGTCTCTAGAATATAATCCTCATGTGGGAAGGTTTATGGGACCTTGATACTTGATGTGTAATGGTCATTTGGGCTATCATATGTTTTTATATAAATGAATAATGGTACAAATATATTTCTCAACAAATGGATGGTTTGAATTTGAGGAAGAACATAACTACGTGAGTAGGTTTATGGCCTGAGATGGATTATGATAATGTAGGAGTTTATATCAAGTGTATATTGGTGCTTATGTTGTTGCATAATAATGGTTTTAATACGGTGTGTTTAATCTTGGATATGTCACTATAAGTTATGTATATGATTTGGTGAGTGTTATTATAATTATAATGGTACTCCTTGGGATAAATTCTTATGGGAATCTAGTTTTGAGGACTCAATAGATGATGAAATTGAATATTTTGAATTTATTTGTTAGATAAAATTTCAAATCAAGTTTATTCTAATAAATGAATGTTTTCATAAGGAAATCTGTTTATAATAAAATTAATATGGGATGGGTGATGTTTAATGTTCATATGTAGATTAGTAAAGAAAAATAAGCATGACTATTGTGATTTTGGACGATTTGAGTTTGATCATTTCTGTCAAATCAAGGTTTAAGGGTAGTTTCCCAATGTGTAATATGTGATATGTGTCTGGGGTATCGCTAGGATATTGAGGGATTATTCAAATATCCAATTATGATGGTGGGAAGAATAAGGTTCAAAATTTTTCATTTATGACTAGAGCCTATGGGGGTGGTCACCATAGGTTATCTGATGAGAGGGACCATGATGTGATCACGAATTATATTAGATAGGCTCAACAAAGAATCATCTCAGCATTTCATCTATGTTTTTGACTTTTGAATCTTGTTTTAATGACTTGAGTACCATATGTCAAAAATATAATTTGAGGGTGTATTGAGAATTTGGAAATACTATGTTTCCACATGAATGGATATTCATAACCCGAGAAGGTTATATAATATTTCATTTTCCCCAAGGCATCCTAAGGATGAGATTTTATAAGGTAAGAAGCTTGTAATTCCCTATGTTTTGGACCAGTAGACATGTTTCTAGAGGAATTTGAGTTTTTGTCTATTTGGTGGGTAGTTTTTAAATCTAAATATCATAATAGAATTACAAGATTTGGAACACTTGGAATTATTATTTTTATATGGGGATAACGGAATTAAATGTTTTCTAGTTTTGTCAATGAGTTTCAGGATCTTCAGGATTCAAAAACGTAATTTCAGGTAAAACAAATAAGGGTACACGGTAAGAACGATGTTATTGAGAACAATGACACCTAATATATACAAACTATTTGTATAGGGACATAGTTTTTTCAAAACAATGTGGCACCCTATTGGAAACAATTCCACTTAGTGTTGGTGTGTGCTGTAACCACACACTATTGGTGGATTGTTTTCATTATCATTTGTTGCAACTGTGTGGTGTATCGGTGTGTTTGGACCATGGTACCACATGGTTTTCCCAACCATGAGGCTCATTAAATGGTTTTTAAATAACCATATTCCCATGAATCCATTATTGTTTTCTCTACATTTATTCTCCCACTTTTCCCATTCACAAAAACCTCCCAATATCTCCTCCTTCCCCCCACATTATTTTTGGGAGAAATCACTCATCTATGAAAGTGATTTATTTTCATCGGTTTAATTCTATTTTCATTGATTAATTTATGATTGTTTTTCCCCTTATATCAATTTATTTATCTACATTGGATGTAATTTTCATGCAATCTCATTATCACAATTTTATTTTTTTATTCTTTTGATTACCCTCAATCTAGCTTGAATCTAATCCTGATAATATATTAGTGGGGATTCCTAAAAATTAGGTAGGTGGTCTATAAATTCACAATAAATGTATACTTTTTTAATTATGTTTTCATTTTAGTGTCTTGGGTTTTCATTATAAATATTTTTAATATTTTTTCCTATATTTCCAGAGCTAGGATATGAGAGAGTGTGCAATTCCGTGGCCTAATGTTCCTAAAATAAATTTTATAAATATATGACGTATTTTAATACTATTCATGAGGATTAAATGTGAAATATCTTAAAATGTATCTCCAATCAGAAAAATGATGTCATTATTGAGTCCAGAGCATACTATTTACCCTAGTTGGTGTATATGTTTTTTAGGTACATGCTTTCTGTGGAAAGGTCATTGGGGGAATTCTATAAATAAATTTATTTATTTATTTTGGATATTGGATCAAAAAAAATTGAATGGTGTCTCAGATCGATTTTATGAGACCTCAGTTGATTCTGGATCGTCGTAATAACACAATGTTTGACATAAATGTTTGTGGAGTCAAGGTGTGGTTTTGGAGGCGAGTTGGGAGCCTGGCTATTAATTAGAGAGGAATTAATTTAATATTAAATCCCCCTTCTCCTTTGGTGTGCACAAAAGCATCCCCTTCTCTTCCTATGTCTCTATTTTGTGATGATAGATCTATGGGGATCGATGAAATGAAGCATCCTAGTTCTACGATCTTAATATAAATCACTCCTAGATCACACAACAATAGCTTCAGGGCATGGATAGGACCTCAAAGCATTGACATTTTCCCCCAAGGTAGAAGGTTTTTCTTTTAAATCTCTTTCAACTACTGATTGTGCATTGTTTTGTTCAAATCTTCAGTAGATCTTCAATTGGAGACCATATTAGTGCATATAAAGTTCTGCAGATACACGATTTGGTCTCATATTAATTTTCTGACCACATAAGTGGTCTATGATGGTCTGTAGAAGGTGGCGGCATCGCGGATCTGACTAGGCGGCTCTAGTCAAGCGGTGGCATTGAATGTTCCGGTGGTGTGGGTGGTAGTAACTAGTCAGTGTGGAGGGTTGGGCCAGTGGCTAAGACATAGGTTAGTGATGTGACCTAGATCAGCCAGAGCGGGCCATCCCAGGCAGAGCAGACCGACTGAAGTGGCTCGGTCCTACCAGAACGAGCCTTTGGGTTGGGGCAATCTTTAAATGTATTTATGTTCTAAAATTAAAATCCATTTTATGTTTCATTAGTGGAAGTGTGTTCTTTGTTTCATGTAAGACCTTTTGAAGCTAGTTGTATAACATTATTTTTCAGTCTTATGGATCAGTGGCACAAAACGTCCAATTATTATTATTGGGAGTTTCTTGCATCAAACGTATATCCCGCATCTAATTTTTGTATGATGTGCTGAAAAAATAATTTCAACGTTAGTTTATTATATACAAATCAAGACCTGTTTCATTTGATGAAACGGAAATCATGGTGTGGGCCCCATATTGCCCAGTTTCGGTGTTTGCTATGAAATGTGACATTTTCACTGTGTGTCCGTTTTGGACAAATTAATATGTGATTCCATGTATCATTCTGTGAGGATCATACTGGTGTGATCTATATGATGTGTACCAGAGTTGAGGTATGGGACCCATAATGAAATTTTTAGTCTTGTTATTGTGAAAATTTAACTTTTCACCAGTTATCCATTTTGGTTAAGGACATAGTCTATAATGTGTATTTTTCAACATAGAAAATGAAAGTGGAAAATGTTTTGGTCTAGGAGATACTGTGTGCAGTCGATGTTGATTTTGTCGCTTGGCACAGCGACACCATTACAAGCAGGGTTGACAAGATCCCCCAGTCCCTATTTGTGACATTTCAATCAACTAGGTTGAGTGGGTCCCATAGTTCCTTTATCTCTGAGTGTTTTAGGTATCATGCCCCCATCACCATATCGGGACCCCTTGTTGGATACTATATGGATTTTCAGTATCACCACATCTTTACAATAATGTGACTCCTCTTCTACCACTTCCAAACATGCAGCTTGGGTTTCCCACTTTTTGGAGTGATTTTTCTTAATTTACTTAAATAGAATACCCAGTGGATTTGGAGCATGTATCATTCTGAGAGGCCTAGCGCGATCCTCACATCCCATCATGTTTCCATGGTAGAGTTTTTGATGTCTGTGTCACTAATATTTACCCAGCTGTTTATCCTCTACCTTATATGTTCTAGTAGGGTACAGTTCCCCCTGTGATCCCTAGGACTATACATCCTATCAGTGTATCGATATGAATTTATTCTGTGATCTACCATGATGTTTTCTTTGAGTGGAGTCAGGATAGTCTTGACCAAATCAACATGGGAAATGATCCTCTACTTTGCAGGTGGTTCTAGATTCAATTTGATGTGTGGTACCCCTATATGAGGTGTACGAGTTTCTTTAGTCCCTTGGATAATTCTTGTATGGTTCTATCTTCCAATCATTCCCTCACATAATGTTACCATGAGGGTTGGTCAGGTAGTGTCGTTAGTTCATTTTTACAGATAGAGTTGAAACTCCCAGATGAGTGTCATCTAGGATGAGTCATCTCTTAGAGTGGGATTACTATATTTTTCTTTATAGCCTCATCTATAATCATTTTGATGGGGATGATGTCAGAAGCTCATGAGGCTTGGTGGATTAGATAAATATATAGGGTTTTTTCAAAGATTCCTTGCAGTGTAATCAATTCTAGTTTGATGAACTATGTGGTTTATCTTACTAGTCATGTTCATCCAAGAATGGTCCTGAGTTGGAGTTTGTATCCTGATTGGGTTCCCTCAGGGAGGGATGAGAAGACTATTTCCTTTCAGTTTCTCCTTTTCATTTGGGATTTTTGGTGTGCCTACTGAGTGTCTTTACAATCACCCATTCACGGGATTTCCCCACACATTTTGTATGTCTTGTGCATACCACTGGTCTTTCAACGGATTCCCAGGAGGACCCAAAGAAAGTAGAGCCTAGTGAGTTGGACTGACATGGGTGTTTAGTGATGTTTATCTGAAGGGATTTCTGATGGGTTCAATTGACATTGATCCTCTCCTTTTTTAAAGGTTGTATGCTTTTTCAGTTTTAGTTTATTTGGAACTGTATTATCCTATTATGTAGTTCTACTATAATCTAGTTTGGTATAGCATTATGAATTCATTTCTTTTATGTTTTTATATATTCATGCTCTGTTGTATAGTGGTGTGTGTGGATGACTATGTTCAAGTACTTTAGGATAAGGCCTCTCATCTGTGTGATAGACTACATGGTTCTAGTCACCAGCCCCTAGCCCATTTAAGGTAGGCTAGGTGAGTTTTGGCTTCAGCCTCATAGGTTTGGGTCATGACAGAGTGATATTAGACCTTCTCAGTTCCACATTGGGACTGCAATCATGAGCTAGGTTTGGCTTGCATGGACAAAATGTTAAGATGTTTCCGGTTTGGGCTTCAGGCCAAGGACTCTAGTGTTGGTGCGACAGCCAATGTATCCATTCTATAGGACACTAATAACCTTCCTTTTGACTCTTTACATTAAGAAATTGGTCATGGGGAAATAATGGTCCATGCATCATATAAAACTAGGTTTTCTGTTTTTTCCTATCCTTCTTATGTTATCTCCTAAGATGTACTCTTTTACCATGGGGACTCTTGAATTTCTTTGTGATTTTTCCCGAAGATATACTCTGAGGGTTCTATAGTCAGGTTTGGAGTAATACCCAATGTGTGATGAGGTCACCTTGCATGGGCCAATTCAGTAGCCAGGTTCTTCTTCAGTTGTATAGTTGGTGGATACACCATCCATAGAACAACACATAGACCCACCTCCTAGAGTTTAGGTGGATGAGGACTATCATTCTGGGTCATGGATGGATCTATTGGTGTTGGATGGAATGGTGATGTTGTCACACGTGTACCGTGATCATCATAGATAGAGTTTTACTGAGGTCCAGGTTGTGCAAGACCCACAGTTAGCACATGTGTAGATTTGGAGGAATTTCCATTTTTAGAGGAATACCCATGGCCAGACTCAGTATCTTCTCTAGGGATTTAATCATTAGTGGGAGATACATTGTTTTTCGTATGATGGTTGGGGACATATTGGGAGTGTTTTTTCAACTCTCCATGCTGCTGAGGGAGAGTCAGACGATAAAATGTTTAGGTAGTGGTATCAGTAGTTTTAGTTGGTCTCTCAAAGAAGTGGATGATGATTTAGAGCTACCGAATCTAGAGGCTCTATATGAATAGAGGTACACTTTGTGTCTTTTATACTTTCTAAAATATAATTGATAAACACTGGTAATTGGACTATTTTTTCCCTATATCTTGCTTGAGGTTTGTTCAGGGTGTCGGTAAGAGCCTATGTTGGTGTAGTTCGACAGAGATTCGAATACATGAAGAATAGATATCCTTCTCCCACTGAGACAACATTATTTGATGCAATTAATTTCAAGAGGAGATTCAGTGCTGTCCAAAGAAGAGAGTATAAAGGTAGTACAAGACACACTACAAGAACACCAGATTTATGGTAAGCTCTTGAAGTTATAGTTCTAGATTCGAGAGGTTCACTTTATAGGATAGGTCATCTCGGAGGCTGGAGTTGCAGTATATCCAGTGAAGATTGAGGCGATACTTTCATGGGAGCCACAAGGAAGTGTGACGAAGGTACGAAGTTTCTTGGGTTCAGCTGGATACTAACTGATGTTCTTATTAGACTTCTCCTGAGTTGTAGTACCACTATCAGCCTTGAAGAAGAAGGGAAAACCCTTTTTGTAGTGGAAGAGATGCCATCAGAGAGTTCAGGAGCTGAGGAAGAGGATGACTTGGGTCCCCATCATGAGGCTTACAGAGGAGGGAATAGGGTACGTATTTTACAGTGACACATCATGGACCAGAATCGGATGTGTCATAATGTAACAGCAAGTAGTGATCGCTTATAGTTATCTTCACCTACGACAACATGAGTAGAACTACGCCACCCATGACCTAGAGTTAGCCACAGTGGTCTTCACCTTGATGATGTGGTGACACTATCTGATGGGCGAGCATTCCACAGTCTACTCTGACCACCAGAGTCTTAGGTATATCTTCTCTTAGGATGACATAAACATGAGACAACGACGATGGCTTGAGTTTCTCCAAGACTATTACTTCGAGATAGTATATAATTCTGTGAAGGGGAATGTTCTACCAAATGAACTCAGTAAGGGATATGGTATATAGCTTTAAGGTGAGGTGATAGAGTAGCTAGCTGCTTTAAAAATAACCTTTGTGGATAGAGACGAAGTAACCTTTCTACAGTCTTTTACAGTCACTCCCCCAATTCTTCAGCGAGTAACGGAGTCACAATGTAGAGATGCTGACTATGGGACATGACATGATTAGATATCCCTAGGGTAGGCACCTGATGAATTTTCTGAAGTTGGGGAGCACTTCATCCTCTTGAAAGGATGTACTATGGTGCAAATGTCACTATAATAGAATGTGTTGAAGGAGTTCCACACTTCCCCTCTAGTGGTACATCCAGAAGTGGTGAAGATGTACCAGGACCTCAAACAACACCACTGGTGGCCGGGAATAAAGAAAGCAGTTGCTGAGTTTGACTCTCAATGACCCACTTTTCATCATGGGAAGGCGGAGCACCATGTACCAGCAGGCATGATTCATCCTTCAGAGGTCTCATAGTGGAAGTGGGATGGCAAATCCATGGACTTCATGATGGGTATTCCACGAACATGCAGGGGTCATAACTCGATTTGGGTGATCAGTGTCCGACTCACCAAATCAGCCCACTTTCTACCGATCAGAGAGCAGGGTTCACCAGAGAGCTTGGGATGCCTCTTCGTGAAGAAGATTGCATGGCTATATGGATTAAATTCTAAAAAATGCGTCTGATCGTGACACCTGCTTTACTTTTCGGACATGGAATTGGTTGTAGGAGGCTTTCAGGATGCAGCTTCGTCTAAGCACCTCCCTCCATCATCAGACAGATGGCAAGACTGAGCGGACCATTCAGACCCTCAAGGACATGATGCTTGCTGGTTTCCTCGACATCAGTTGTAGCTGGGAGGATCACTTACCTTTGGTGGAGTTTTTATACTACAACAACTATTACTCTACCATTGGGATGGCACCTTTTGGGGAATTATATGGGCAACACTATAGATCACCCTTGAGATTGACTAACCCTAGGGTGTCTATACTAGTGGGACCAAAGATGGTATGAGCTACCACAGATAAGGTGAAAATCATTCAAAAGAAGATGAAGACTGCACAGAGTGGGTAAAAGTCATATGCTAATATGAGAAAGAGACATATGGAGTTTGAGGATGGTGACCTTGTATTTATATTGGTCTCACCTTGACGTGGTTTACCGAGATTTGGAAATGGTGGCACGTTATCTCCAAGATTCATCAGATGTTTTCAGATCCTCAGTAGAGTAGGTGAGGTGTCATACCTCTTAGTTCTTCCACCTCACTTGCATCAGGTGCATGTCTTCTTCCACATATCCCAGCTAAGGAGATTCGTGCATGACCCTTATCAAATAATATACCATGGAGAGATGGATATCGAAAATGGGGAGACTTTTATGGATGTTTCAGTGGAGATTGAGGATCGACAGAAGAGGGTCCTACGTGGATGGTCAATACCTCTGGTGCATATTTACTGGCAGCATGGGAAATTTTAGGAGAGCACATGGTAGTGGGACGCTCAGATGCATGCTCAGTACCCCCACTTGTTCCCTTAGTTCAAGTTGTAGATTATGTGGACATAAATCCCCGAGGTGGGAAGAATGTAAAGACACAGAATATATGTAGGAATTTTTTCTTAAATACATGGGGATTTTTCATGTCTGCGAAAATTTGCGGTGCATGATTCCTAGGTCCGGTGTGCCCGAAATCAATTTCAATTGTTTTGTTCAGGTACGTTTTGTGAACTAACGAGCTGGTTTTTATAACTTTTGAACTGGTGCTCGGAATTGAAATTCGAGGGCACCACTAAACTCGTAGTGCCAGTATTTTCTTTAGAAGACTTTCACCTCGATGGCAGTTGGTCGATAATAAAAGTTAGTTTTTGGGGATATGGAATGTCCAAGAGATTGAGGAACAGAAACTGGAGAATCTCGTGAGGGATGGATGAACTGTAAAAGAGAAGCTGGTGAGGATCTAATGAGGGAGAATCGATCAGGTAAATATCAACTGAGGATATGTGTTTTGGGAGATGAAACCCCAAGTGGTAGGGTGGGAGAGGAAATCTGGTCATGAAGGTGGTAGAGGAAAATTTGAGGGAGTTGTTGCTATGGGGGACAATATCCTTATGGATATATCTTACCTATATCCACAGACAAATTAAATTGTGGCTATTGATCCATGGATATATTTATTTTTTCTAATAGTGTATTTTTTAATTAAAATAATTTTTAAAATAAATAAATTTCATTCTATCTCCATCTAAAAACAATTTTTCTTCAAAATACCATTTGATAAAAAATAGCATTCTTAAAATGATTTACTAAATACATTTTTTCCATGATTTAATTTTTTCAAAATTTTTGGAATAGAATTTATATGTTTTCTTGCAAACAATTATCCATTGGATTTGACTAAAATTATGAAGGAAATATTTATTTCAACTTTTACGAAATGAACATAATTTTCCAGCATCATGACCATTATTTTCATTAATTATTTATTTAAATTCTTTTAAGGTTATCTATAAAGAAAATTATTTTCAAAACATTTTAAAAAAAATCAAAATAGATAGAATACTTTCCTCATGAAAATGTTTTATTTATTTGTAAGAATTCCATTATATGTTTCTAATGATATTTTAATAGAAAATGTATTTTTAAATATTATGTGATTTTTTTGTTATTTTTTTCTTAATGATATGTTTATTTTACTCTAGATTTCATTATTAATATTTCAAAGGTATTCCCATTCATAAATATCCAAAAACATTGTTAATACTTTTTCTCTAGTGGAGATATTTTGTAATAATACCAACCTTATTCATTATATGAATGGATTATGATTGTTTAAAAGTGATTGTTATGTAACCTGTTTAATTCAAACAGATTATTCATATTTCAAAGAGATTGTTACGGAACCCAATTATTCAATATGTATTAATCTTTTTATAAATGTGATTATCATTGTTTTATGTGTTTTATGATGAAATGTAAAATATATGTGCTTTATTAATGTTTTCATTCATCGAAATTTCTTATACAATGGGTGCATCCATATAGTATTGGGTGATACAACTGTATCTTAATCAATTAGTGAACCTAGATAGTTCTCCAATGCATTGGGTAATGATTATGTTTTCAAGGGAGTTATATTGAAAGTAGACTATATGGTTAATCCATTTTTAAGGGTTCTACCAGAGTGTTGTCACCCTTATTTTAATGATAAAAAAAATCATATTTATTTCTTTATTAATGAAGTTTATGATTTATGTTGTCATTTTATAATAAAAGGAAGAATGATTTTTTTTTGAATTTTTGGAAAGTCCCACTATTAGATTATACTCACCATTGAAGATAAGTCACCTCCAGGGATGACGCATCGTTAGAATGGAAATTTGGAAATGTATGGAACAAAACCACAAATAGGGATGACCCACCATCAGGATGAGAATTTGTATAGGTATGGGAAAGACCCACTGCTAGGTATGACATTATATTAGGATGATAATTTTAAAAACTACGAGAAAGACACATTATCAAGGACGACTCACCTTTAGGATAAAAATTTGGCCTACCTGTCGAAAAGACCAACTGTCAAAATAGAGTCACCACTAGACCTTTGTAACCATTAAAGAATACCTACAATTATACTTATTCTAACTCTGATTTTTTTCGAAAATTTATTAGATGAGTCACCATTGATTCAAGTGTCCACTTATATGATTCACCATTGATTATAAACTACCATCATCTTCACTAATCATAGGTTTGACTCACCACCATCTTAATACAGATAGAGTTGTCTAAATGTTAAGAAGAGTCATCATAACTATTTCTTTATTTTAAATTAACTATTTCTAATAGATATATTTGTGAATTTATTAATGATGACTATTTTAATGGTTATTTTTAAATCGTTTTAGGAAAAATTAATGTTCTTCTTCAATTGTTAGTGTGAGGAGTAGAATACCTGTATTATTATTTTTCAAACAGATACTCTGGCATGCTAATATTAAATTATGAAGTAGGCTCACCTATGTGGTAGGACATATAGATATACACATACATTTTAAGTGATCCAAAACAATAATAAAAGAATAAGAAAATTTTAACATTCTATGATCTTTACACAAAGAATCATCACCTTTAATCAACTCTGAAATATTAATGCACATTGGACATCCAATTTCTTTCCCACCATCAGAACTCAGAAAGCTTATGAAGCTATATTTTACTAAAAATATATGAGAAACGAATTGATATATTTTTTCAAGCTGCATAAAATGAGTACAAATCTTCATAGATAATAATACAAAGTAACATTGTCTTTAATACATATTTATACTTCATTTTCCTTTTATTTCCTTTATATTCTTTGAATTGTATGGTTTACTATGTTTATTAAACACACACTTACTCATATTATATAACTAGAAGATACTTAAAATCTTCTTAAGATCTCTTTGCCTTTTGTACCCATAGTTTAGTGGAAGAGGTCTTAATACGACATGTGTTTATTATTTTATCATGTTTACTGTTGAATAAGTACATCTGTGGCCAGGGAAACTAGTTAGTTTATCAGTATATCCAATCCATGTTGTGGATGAATATTATATTATAAAATATCTTTTAAGTATGTGATTTAAAATTGGATAGGATTATGTATCATATATAGATTGAATCTATTGTATTTATTATGTTTTATGGTTTGTTTTGTCTCATTTTATAGCATTAAACTGAATTTGTTTTAAACTATGAAAAAATCATATACTTTGATAGTTAATATTAATTACTATTTATATAATATTTTTATTTAGTATGTTGATTTCAAAAGTCAAAGTAGTTTTCATATTGTTTTAACTGATAATTAAAAACTCTTTGAAAATTCTTTAACAATATCATTAATTTTATTGATGTGCTATTTTGAGTAACATGGTTACTTTAATTATTTTGTGAAGATTAATTAAACTTTTTTAAAAATAAATATTTACTAGGTACTCAATTGAACCACCCACTGGATATACTCACTTTGATGAAATATTGTTCAACAAAGATGCTTTTACAAGGCTCCAATATCTTTTATATATGCTTGCTATATGTTTATAGCATTTCCATTAATTAAAATTAATATCACATGGATTGTGATAATTGATTCTAAAGACTATAAATTTTGTTATATCCATATGAAATGTCTCGTGATTGAGGATTCAGGTATTGATGGGCATGTGATCTTTTATAATTCACTGATTCAATCTAATTATTTCATCATACCCTTCTTCACATATTATGTTCATTGATGAAATTAACTTGTTAACACTTATTTTTACCCTAAAATATCATTTTGGATAACAATTATTATGTTACCTCTTCCCTATGTTATCAATATATAAAGTTTATTAAATTATTTCTAAAAGGTCTTTCTTATGGATAATGATGGTGACTAAATTTGAAATAAGAAAAGTGGGGTTAAGTGGGAGAATTTCTTATTTAATGACATGGGTATTGTTTTTTTAGGAGTATAATCTAATTATATAAATTTCCAAACCTAAAAGGACCATGAGAATTTAAGATACCCAATTTTCCCTTTTGATTTTGTAATGATTGGATAGAAAAAATTGGGTCAATATTCTCGATATTAGAGATAAAAATGTAATGTTTATGATTTTATCACTAAATCTAGGAGTGCAGGATCTGATTTGTTACATGTTGTGATAAATATTATCTTGGTATTCAAATATTTTACAAAACATCACCAAAACATGAAGGTAGACCAAAAATCATGGTTAGATATGATTGAGAGTTGTACCCCCTTCAACCTTACCAGTTCATTGTTGTAAAACATGGAAAGCTGATCAATAAATAATTTTTTTTCTACTAGAAATAAAATGTGATGTATTCATAAGAAGTTCACTATAAATCAAATAAAATAATTCAATTTATATGTCTTGTCGTGTTACTTGAAAAATTCCATCGTGTTGTTTTCTCATTTCCACTTAGGCATGGTTAACAATTATAACATCCATGTAGAATACTATCTCTCCACCATAACATGATGGTATAATAGGAATCTAGATACATACTATATTATATCTCTATTCATGTCATCACATGATAAATACTCTTTGAAATATATATTCATATTCATATATCCCATATGATTAAGTAATGGTTAACTTTGAACCTCATCTTAAAGCTCCTTTTTCAATTATCACATTTATAGGACACATACTCTATTACTAAACATTATCATTCCATTAATATCGTGACTATGTAATGGAATATTTCATAACATAGTTTGAAACTCCTAGTTGTCCATTTGAACCTCCTTAATCGCTACATGGATGGATTGTTTAACATTCATCTTGGAAATGTATGATTTATCCCCTCGTATAATAATTTTAAAATATATCTTCTACAAATTCATAAGTATTGTATCACCTTTTATTCTTATTAGGTAAAAGATATCATGATTATTTAAATTAAGTTCATTATCCTCATTTATCAACTTCTCATGGTGGTAATGCATTGAGTAATAATAGTCATTAATCAATTTAAAACATCTTCTTTGGATCATATTTCTCTCTTTCTTTGGGAATATAGACTTCAATATTTTATAATCAATATATATCTCACACATTCACTATAAAGATAATGTCACTATATCTACAATGAAAATTTTTTGATACCAGTTTCAAATCTTGTGTCAACTAGTATTTATTATACCCATTCAATTAGAGTGAGGCAGAAGATGATATAATATAATTCTACATGAGAACACATCCCAATCCCATCACTGATTCATTATTATAGATTATAAACCCTTTGAGACTACTAGGGGGTGTGATTATATATGTTCTAATCATCCTTATTATTAGATAATTGAAATATTTTTTATATTCATTTGTCCAAAGGAACTTATCTCCCTTAATCATCAAATAATTTAATATATTTTATATATTTGATATATTTCTCTAAAAAGATTCATAGTATCAAACAAACCAAAATAATTATGAATATCTATCATTGTGGATGGATTGTTCCATTTTTTATTAACATTAGTCTTTGAAGGATCCACTGATATCCCCTCTCCTATGAATACATGTCTGAATAATTACACGTTTTATTTATAGATTTCACATTTACTAAATTTCACATTAAGATACAACATATTCATGGTCTTTAACTAAATCCTAAAATAATCATCACTATATCCCTTTATTTTTGAATATATGAAAATATAATCTATAAACACTACCAAAACATGAACATGATAATATATAAAGAATATATTCATTAGATCTATGATGATTTAAGTGGAATTGTTAAGTCCAAATTGCATTATTATAATTCAATAGTGTTCATACCTTGTACCAATGGTTATCTTGGATATGTTCACCTTTTTGAAACTCAAAAGATGAGATCCCAATAATAATTAAATCAATGAAAATAAATTATCTTCATGGGGTTTGTCAAAAAAAAATAATTATTACAATGTAGAGTATAATTTTTCTTAATAGTAATCATTTTTTGTTCTTTTAAATCATTGTAAAGAAACATTGACCAAAAATATAGGGAAAGATAGGGGAAATATTTAGGAAACACATCAACATATTTATTTATAGTTCTAATGTCTTCAATAATGATATTATCCGTAATAATTTGAGATATATACCCTTTATCAATTGGTAATAAGACCCATACAATGGAATTAGATTCTTATGGATGTCTGTAGTCATCGTTTCACTAATAGATAATCATTTGTTTATTTAGAATATAAAATGTGACTTACCTTACATGGAATTTGATACATTTTTTATACAAGGAAGTCCATTAAATGACAAAAATCATATCAAATTATACTTGAGGTATAAACAAAATATGGAAAAAAAATATTCCCACAAATATCTATTGAAGAGTAGATATAGACTTGAGATGCAATCAATATACTGTTATGAGTATCCACTAATAGTTAAACATTTAATTTTAAAGGCAGTGACATAATACCCTTATAGGTATCATTATTTATAAAATATTGGCTACATCTATAATAAAAAAATATACATGCAGTTTTTGAGTGGATGATATGTGTACTTTTAACCAATACATTCTTATAACCCATTACGTCAGTTTTAGTAACATGTTATTTACATTATATCTTTTATTAGGAGGTTTTCTATGTCAATTATTTTCATTTACCGTAAAATTCTTAGACTAGTTTTCATAATTCTCATACTAAATGATATTATAACATTAGAGTTTGGGTGTTTCTTTTATTTGAGCACTCTCTACATTTATTTAAAATTCTTCCCCCATTATATTTATATGGAATGAATTATCTTGATTGAATTGTTTTCCACACATATAACATTCAAAAATTCCCTTATGAAAATTTCCCATATAATTCTTTCCAAACTTATTGAATAATGGAAGATTCATTTTCATTATTCCTTGGATTATTATAGTAGAATTTCTTAAAAACATCACTTTTATCTTCTTATAAGAACCACAAGATTTATTGTAATATCAACTCTTTATTTATACCTTGATGATTTCACCATATCAATTAAGGCCTCTTATGTACAATTTCTTTCTGAGATTTGTTTTTAACACATTGATAAACCTATGTATTTTTCTTTTTAGGGCACTGAAAAAACTAGAATCTTACTTAGTATGTATTTTAAATGGTCCCTCATTAGTACCAATATATTTATAATCATTATTATTAACCTAGTGGAATTCCATTTAAATTTTTGGTGATGATTTTATTGAAATTTCATATAGAAAAATACCCACTTAAAATCATCAAACTCAAGGAAGTCAATTTCTTACTTTTTCCATGTATCCTTAATAAAATCCCACCATTTCTCTATTTGAATTTCTAAATGCTGAACTTTATGGAAAAAATTCATGTTCTATGAATTAAATAATGGAAAATATTTATTTATTTGTATTAATCCATTTTTCAAATAGTAGTTGACTGTATGACCCATTGTAAGAAGGTATTTTTTTCTTATTAAATACCCAATAGTTAATTTTCCCACATATTTACATTTTAATTCTTGGAATTATTAAAAGATTAATAATTTTCTATAATAATAACAAAAATATTTATCGATCTAGCTCACACACAATTCGGTTTATCATGTGGAAAATAAATTCATTTTCTACCACATTCATTTTTAGTGATATTCTCCTAGTTAAAGCCATTATCTAAAAATAAAAAACAAACTAAAAGGATCAAGGTACAATAAAAAGTGTGATAAACCATATAATCATGACAATAATTCCAAAGATGCTTAAAATTTTGAAACCATCTAATCAAACTGTGAAACATTTAGGTTCACTCTATATCACTTTTACTTCATCTTAAGTTTTATTAATTTCTATCCATATATTTTTCATAATATAAAATCCAATGAAACTAAACCCTAGTTTGACACCAACAGGGGAGACCCATGTATTATATACATAAACATTGAATCATTTTATTATCATTTAATACTATATATATATGTAATAAGTTTATATAATGAAATATAATAAACATATCCCTCAAATTTTATATCTTGAAACACCATTATTGTATATTTCATAGTCAGTAACATTGTTTTTGTCCTAAGTAAAATGGTAAAATAAAAAAGGGTTAGATCAGATGCACAATAAAGAAAAATATTGGAGATATAAATTGAATATCATTTGTAAGAATATTATTTTCATAAGGGTATGATATCATGATCATATCTTTTAATTTTCATACCTAATTATTTATAGATCATAAACCATCACTCATGGCCTAATACATTATCAATTCAAAATATATGAGTCATAAGTTTGAGGAATATTCATCAATAAATCATGAGTCGCGTGAGCATATCCTATGTATAAGAAATTGTCATAAGAATTTTCACAAAATGATAATAATATAAAATCATTTGAATTTTCAAGGATCACATTCAAGACCATCCACACAAAGTAGACAAAGTCCCATAATGGATTGGTTTCACTCTTGGATATCACTTCCATTCATTGAATGGGTTAGACATCCAAACTATTCTATATTATCTATTGATATAACTATTATTAATAAATTAATTAGAGGGTTATATAATTCATGCCCAACCCATCACATAATGAATACAATACATCTGTTTTCCACAAGATCAAAAAATATTCATTATTCCATAATATCATTAACCCAAGAAAAGATATATGTTTCAAAAAGAATTTATCATCAAAATATCCTAATCAAAAAAGAGAAATAACATAGATGTTATCATTATATCATCTCCCTAGTGAATCATGTGAAATATCAAATGATTTTTACATATATGAAAAATAAATCTTTAAAAGTACATTTTAACCCTTCATTGAAAACATGAGATAAATAACTTTTCATTATCATGACATTTTAAATAAAAATTCAAAGAATATTCAGGAAACTGTATTAATAAAAAATGAAAATTGAAAATTATAAATGAGGATTCAAAGAAAACATATACCTTGAAGGTGGGAAAATCTATTCAAGTAGTAAACATTAAAATAAACATTCTTTCACACATTCTATAAAAATAAAGAACAACATATTCAAAAAAAGAACTGTAAAAATTCCTTTTTAATATATACAAAAACTGTATAAAAAGGCCTAATATGAGTTTAAATAGTGAATGTATTATATATAAAATCATTTTTAAAATATTTTTAAAAACATAGACCTGGATGAAAATTTTTTCCAACCAATGTGGGTATAACGCCAGTGTTTATTAAACAAAATCTTGAATTATTTTTATACTAAAGGAAGGAGAATAAAATAAAAACAAGGAAAAATAATAATAATAATATTAAAATAAAATATATGGGGATTTATTAATAAAAAACATATAATTCTCTCAAAAATATTTAGTAATAAATGATCCTAATTTGAGATGTTATTATAATATAAACACTTACCTCATATCCTAAATTTTTTCATAAGAACTCTTATGTATTAATAAATTCAATTTATATTTATTATACATATATAACATGACAATATTCATAATTATATTTCAATATAAAAATATTTTATATTTTCTAATTACATATTTATTAATAATCCTTCATTAAAATCAACATTCGTGTGAAAACATGTTCATTTTCAATACATGTTTTAGTTTATGGTTTCAGTTTGTGATTATTGTTCCTTGTTTCAATGCCTATATGTATTCTAAAATTTTATAATTATCATATTTATTCATTATATGAACTTTTATAACCATTCATTCAAGGCTGTAATGGAAAATTAATTGCATCACGTTGTAGAGATGGTAGTTTGTACTAACGCCCATGTAATTATTTCACTTTCCAAATAATATTAATAAATAAAGTTAAATAAATATATAACAATATAGAATAATAATAATATTTTAGTTATCAAATATAGTCATTAAATACATCTATATGGCAGGAAATTTATGGAAAATATAAAAATCGAATCACATCACTTTATAGAGGTAGTAGTCCACACGTAAACAAAAAAAATGTTATCTTTTCTTGTAAGATGAGGATAAGGTATATAATTATTTTTTTGTTAACATAAAAATATTTAATTATAGTAATGATACCTATTTTACCATTTTAATATGTTTATATAATATTTTTATGCTATTAACTATCAATGAAACTCAATATAGATCAATAAAAAACTATGTCATCTCAGGAAAAACTCTTTTGGATTTAACATTAATCCTTTAATGGATTGTTGAATGGGAGTACCAAAATATCTATGATGTTATTAGTGAAGTTAGTGTGATATTTGGGTATGTAATTCATAAACTTGAGGGATAAAAGTGTGTGAATAATTGAAGAAGTATGTTCCCTTTTATAAGTGAGTTGGGTGATACTCCTGTAAAAATAAAAAATACAAAAATAAAATAATGTATGATTAAAATTAAAATGTCCCAAAAGAAAAAAAAATCTATAAAATAATATGTTCGAGTTTAAATTAATTCATTCAATAGGATTTAAGCAGGTTTATAAGTTATTTTAACCCTTATCTTTCTATTGTATCCCCTTATTAACCCTTATAAACATAATAGCAGTGAAACGGTTTTACCGTGGTCAATAATCATTATGACCAAAACATAAAGTCATATCATAATGTAAATTGATTTTTTCATTAAAAATATGTAAATACTATAATAAAAAGAAATTTCTATATAACTAATAAACTCATATCAAAATACTTTCACAAAACATAATAAAAATTGTTTAATAAAAATTCATTTTCATGATTAAAAGTAAATTGAATCCAATTTTATTACAATTAAGAACCATTATATGAATTTAAAATTAATTCATATAATATATTATATGAAAATTTTCATTAATTAATTTGTTTAATTATTTAATTTAAAAACAAATTGTCTGTGTAAAAGGCGTTTTTCAAAAAAAGCATCTATTTTTACCTTAATATGAATTTATTTTCATTTTTACACATTTTATAACCAATTAATTTATTTTATAGAAGTTTACAAAATATTTCTTTCATTTGATTAATTTGTTGAATGTAACTGATATATGATATAATCAATTTTCATAAATAAATTATTTTTAAAAATATATTTAGGATCAATGGTATATCCTTAATGAATTCGAGCTTATTTTAATTTTTTAAAAAATTTATGAACATTATCCACACAACATTACGGTTTCATTAAAAATAATATATAATACACATTTAATTTCTAAAGACAAAAGTATTCTAAAATCTCAGTGTGTTACATATTGAAACCAAGGAAGAAGAGGGAATGAGTTCCCTTCATCCTTATTATATATAAACCAAATGAGTGGGTAAGGAGAAGAGAGTAAACCTATAAAATAATATAATGACATAGTGGAATGTTATGTTTTTAATATCCAAGGAATCATACATGGTTTTTCTGCATAGGATACCAATTCATACAAATCAAACTACATAGATTTTAACCCCTTAAATTGTTTCCACACATGATTTGATAAATTGTAATGGTCAATAATCCTCCAACTTTGGATAACCTAGATATGTTGGTCATTATATTCCATCCCTTATCTAGGGGGGACTCCATATTCCTTCTCTTGGTGATCATGTTCAACCTTTCACCCCTTTCTATTACCCAAAGTTCCTCTCACCGTTCCTTGGTATCAAAATTTTCCTTAAAGTGGTAGTTTTATGTGTTGATTTTCTAAAACATTCAATCTCGATTGTAGAGATCACATAGGCCTTGTCCTATATTAACTTGACTTTAGTGGATCAATTAAAACAGAATCAACCATTGGTGTATTATTTAGGTAGATTCATGTTTAGTTCTTGGGGATTACAATATTTTATGACCATTGTCCCTCTCGAAAAGTGGCACATTATAATTCAGTCATCTTCTGAAGAGGATCTTATTACGGCATGGTTAAAATCTCTCCATTTTTTACAACAGATCCCATTTTTTTCTCATTTTACATTCATACTGTTTCCATTTCCTGAAATATTCTCTAATGATGGAACTATTCGTTAGCCTCCCCTAACATTCTCTTCTTTTTAGAAATACTTAAATCATTCAAATGTTAGAATATATGGTTGACCATTTCTTGTGCTCAAAATGTACATAAAAATAACTTTTCTATCATATTTCTACATATTTAGAAACTATGATTGATATTTATAAACAATTAATTGAATAGGTATGTATATTTATTAGAATAGAATTTCCTAACATGAAGATGGGGGTCTTTTAATCTTATACATATTTTTATGTTAAGTCAATAATGATTCTTTATGAATTTTCCATTCCTCTATCTTTTGAAAATCAAAAAGACATTTTCTTGAGGAAAATTTTCTTTCTCAAATAATGTTTTTATACATATATTTGTTTTCAATAAATTATTCAATGTATTCTGACACCACGTCTAATTTTATTATCAAACAAAAAATACAAATCCGTATCTAAAAACATCATAATATTTTAGTTTTTTAGATACCTAGTCTTTCTATTTTCAGACATCGGGTTCTCAGAAATTTGGACTCAAATTTCTCAGAAATTTAGACTTCGAATTATCCAAAATTCAGTCCTCATATTCTCTAAAATTCAAAAACTCTAAATTCACTGAAATTCAGACTATAATTTCTCTAAAATTCATACTCCAAATACATTGAAATTCAGACACCTAATTATATAAAATTTATACAACCAATTCTATGAAATTCGGAGTCATAATTCTATAGAATTCATACTCCAAATTATTTAAAATTTAGACTCTGAATTTTCTAAAATTCATACGCATAATTATATGAAATTATGAATCAATATTTCTCAAAATTCAGACTCCGAATTCTTGGAAAACAAAATTTGAATATCATGTTTTTTATATTCTGAATTTCACTTCATTATGATTTAGATTAAATTACTTCCTTATAGCTATTCCTTTTCATTAATTTAATTTTTCAACTTTATCATATCTGATTTTACTTATTTTTATTAAACATAAGAATGTTTTTCTTAAATCATACAATTTCCTTAGACTTGATTTTTTCAATTTAATTATGTCGTACAATATTTTTATAACTAACTTTTGGATTATTGAATCCAATATAGGACCCTTTGAAATTCAAAGAATAATATGACCATTTGAGGAGGATCCGACTGTTGAAGATTTTTTCTATAAATAAGAGATCCTTAGAAGCTCAATATCGATCAAATATTACTTCTTGTTAATTTTTGAAGTGATTTCTAGAGATATGTACTCTTGTTTTTTGTGGTATTTGAGAAAGACTTGTTTATTCATAAAAAACTTTTTCACCTTGCTTGGTTTGACTCCATTTATCTTTGTGTACAATAGAGGGTTTCTGGGATTGGAAGAAAGCGGTGTCAACTACCATAATTTTTAGGGCTTTCATGGATAATAAGATAGAGGTGTTGACTATCTTAAAATTTTGTGCCTTTTATGGAAATTAAGAAAGATGCAGGTATTCTTATCAAGGGATTACCCTGGTGTGGGTGAGATAGACTTTATTGAATGTATAAATCAAGGGACCTTAATCCAATGTTGTTGGATACCCTTATCTTTGGGATAAAATATTTCCTACTTGTTTACTTGCTTTTTTTTGAGTTCTATTTCTACTAAATTTTATATATAAATAAGACATAACTTTATTATACATTCATATACTTGTTTATCTATGATAAATAATATTCTATATGCATTAAGGTAGAATATTTTTCTATGATAAACGTGCTTACCCTTTATTAATATTTAATTGTATATGTTTAGGTTTATTATAATTGGACATGTTCCAATTATTCCATTGACTTAGAACCAAAGTGGGTTTGGGAATTTACCTTGTTTAACATTGTTAGACATAATTTTCCTTAATGTTAAAAGTGAATGTTTTTAAACATACTATTAAACTCCTACCATATTGTAATTGAACAAATACATCTATAATTAAATACGACAAACGGTATCAAATTAGATCTCTAAATACTTATACTCACATATAATCTTATATTCCTAAAATCTTATTTCTTAACATTACTTTCTCATGTTTTTCATAAGGATTTTTTATCTTTTTTATAACATTTTACTACTAAAAAGTTGTGTGGAAATATATTTTTTATAGAATGGCAGTTATGAATGTTAGTTCTATAGACAAAATAAATCTGAACAGACCACCAATCATTGATGGTAATGACTATGAGTACTGGAGATATAAGATGAAGAATTGTATTATTAACATTATTGTGGAAAACATTTTCATGCTTACTAGAGAATACAAAATTCTTGACAATAAAGTTATATCCTCCACTAACCAAGAAAAATAAGAATATAAAGTAAACTAAAAGGTACGAAATACACTTATGTGATCTTTGACCAGGGATATATACAATCAAATATCTTCTTCTGAAGATGCTAACTATATTTGAAACAAACAAGAAGATTCAATCTTTGGAAAATTAAAAGTAATGGAAACAAGAAGAACTATACTGAGAGCTGAATATCACATATTTTTATTTCATTATGGAGAGACAGTATGAATAGTTCAAAAAAGATTTATGACTATCTTCAATAGTCTTGAATATATGGGAGAGAAAGGTCTTAATGATGAATTTCTTGTGGGAAAGATAATTGATATCATTCCCAATTAATAGGAATCTAAAAGGACACTTATTTCTGAAAATAGGAAAGTATCTAACAGTACTCTTGATGAGTTATTAGGAACCCTTCTTTATCATGAGGCACGAATGAAGAGATTTTCTGATTTCAACATGAAAAATAATGTTATTGGAAGTGTACCTTTCACCACTACATCTAAATCCAAGACTCCTAAAATGGTAATTAGATCTAAAGATAAGAAAGCAATTTTTATATCTGAATCATGTGACGGCGAATAGTCTGAGAATGAATTATCCAATCTTGATCAAATGATTAACAATATTATATGAGTGAATGATTTTCAGTACTTATATGAGAAGAAATATTGATAGAAAAACAAAGAATATCATATAACATGTTTTAAATGAAAAAGGGCTGGAAATATAGGACATTAGTGTCCAATGATAAAGAGAAAAGGCAGAAAGAAAAAGCATTCTAAAAGGAATAGAAAGAAGTAAAAAACTTCTACGGATAAAAAAGTCTTGAAGGAAAATTACTCCTATAGTGGTAGTGGTGGTGACTCATTAGATGAATATTTGGAATATTAATCGTCTGATTAGTAAAATATTGGTCTTATATATAGATTACCTATTGAAAATCATTGTCTTTTGGCTAAGGTACACAATACTGAATCCTAAACCATTATCTATTTAAATGAAAATTTTCTTAATGGAGAATATTATGAATCCTCTAATCAATAATATTCTTCACTAGAAGATAATATTTTACCTATATTTGAAAAAGATTCTAGATTTTCCAAATTACCTCGAAATGAGATCAGTATGATAAAAAATAAATTAAAAAAATAAAATACTACAATTTATGTTTTAACAAAAGAAGTGTCAGATCATTCTATGGATCATAACCAGAAAACTTTTGATTTTGAAAATATTTCTGAAAATCTTAAGGATGTTATGTCTAAGAAGGTTAAAATTTCTAGTGATCTTGAAAATTTTATTTATAAGAAAAAAATTTTAATGGTCTAATTAAAATATAATACTGATGAAAATGAGGATAATAATATAGTCATTAGACAAAAATAAAAATTTTGTTCCTTAAATAAACTTTTATCAAAATTTATGCTGGGAAGGAAAGAATTTGATAAAATGTATTCACAACATCATCCTCTTAAGAATTGTTCTTGATTTGGATATATTCATTCAAAATCGGTTTGTGGTTATTACTATTTTTCCCCCAAAAGTTTTCCATTTTAACAAAGTGTCAATGTGGCGGAAAATGGAAAAAAATTTCTTTAAATAAAACAAAATATTTATGTTTTCCTTAGTCTTACATTTGATTGAAAATGTTGATACATATGATTTTAATTTATGGAAAATCCAGATCCAATATGTTTGGATTCTTAAATTCTAACTGTTTTATTCTCAGGAAAATAAAGGAAGAACCTACAAAAATAATTGGCACATGAATAGTGGATGTTCCCAGAACATGAATCATATTGGAAAAATCTATGTAATGATTATCTAGATAACAGGATGAGAAGTATCTTTCATCAATAATGATCAGGGAAATGTTTTTGGTATAGGTAACATTGTCCTTCTTCGAAAATCATTAATTTAAAATATTTTATTTATTAAAGGACATAAGCACAACCTCATAAGCATAATCTAACTATCTGATGAATGTTACCTAGTGAATTTTAGGAATGATAAATGTCTGGAATTAAATTAAAAGAAATATTTTATTCTCTCTTCCTATAGGCATGAGAAAATATATACACAGAACTTAGATGACCATATCAGCAAAGACCCACCATTACATAGTGCAATGAAAGATCAATCTTGGTTATGGAATAGAAGAATAGGACACAATAACCTTAGGGATAGATGCAAAATCTCAATGAAAAGACATATTAAGGAACTACTAGCCCTCATATTTTATTCTTCAAAAGTCTATGATCCTTGTCGATATGGCTAGAAATATAATCCAAGCTTTAAATCAATCGCTGAAGTATCAACATTTGATGATTTACAACTAGTTCATGTTGAAATTTTTGTTCTAATGCCAACTGGATTTATTGGAGGAAAATATTATTTATTTTTTAGTTGATTATTACACACGATTTACATGTTTTTATTTTATAGAAAAGAAATCTGAAGAAATTTATTAATTTAAAACATTTCCATTGCTGAAGTTGAATATGTAGCAGCTAGAAGATGTTGTGATCATGTGTTGGGGATGAAACACACAATCATAGACTATGTTCTGAGTATTAACAAAACAAAATTAATTTTTCATAATAGATGTTCCATCTCAATATTAAAAAAACCATGCACATCACTCTAGTATAATGCCCATAGATTCATGCATCATTTTGATTGTGATTACACACTTAAAGGAGATATCATTCTTCAATTTCTCATATTGAAAGATATGATTTCTATCATTTTTACAAAATCATTACCCTCCAATAGATTTGAATACATTAAATAAATGTAATGATAACTATAAGGTAATCTTCTATTTTAACTCTTTATTGAAATATATATCATTTCATTAAGAAACTAATTTTCATAGGAGGAGTACAGATTCTTATTATTTTGAAAATAATAATAAAAAATATAATTATTTTTTCAGATCCTATTTTTTCCCTTTAATAAATATTTTCTGAACAAAAAATTTCCATTCCATAATAAAATTTTCAAGAATTTGTGTTTTATAAGAACATTATAAATATTGATAATTGTTCCTATGAAATATAGAAGTAAAAGTTTCTTACATAAATCATCATTTTTTGTGTGTATTTCAATCTTGATTTAAGAAAACTCTATAAGATTAACTTTAATTTTATTTTATTTTTCCTAAAAATAAAAGAACCTAGAAACTTCTTCTTCAGAATTCATCTTATCCTTCAGATAAGATCAATATTACATAAAAAGTTGGATAGAATCAAGAATTTATACCATTTACATGACCCCTATATGAAATCCTCCCTTGTTTGTGTCCCATATTAGGTTTTCATGGTTTTTTCCACCGAAGCTCTACCACCCTACAAAACAGCCATTCATATTTCTTTGTTTCCTTACATTTAAGATGTCTCTTGAAATTTACTCTCTAAATCAGATGACCTCAAACAAGAAAATCAATGATTTTGAAATCTATAGAGAAATTATGGTTGAACTAAATTTATTTCTAAAGTATAATTCCCTGATTTTGAATGTTATAAAGAAGAATATTTGGGAAAGTCTTTGTGTAGCCAAGATAAAGAATCATGAGCTAGTTAACCAGATATTATTATATAATATTATGATTCATTATGTTTTTATGAAGTATGAATTGAATGATTTTCCTTCGATAGCTATGGAAAATCCTCTTCCTTATCCTTCAAAATGGATGCTATCATTCTCAGTATTTCGTATGACAGTGAATTAATATTTTTCCCTCACAACTTTCCATATGAGGTAGGATTTTTTGAGATGGTAAAGGAAATTGAGTTCCTTACACTCAACAGAGTCATGTTTCCAAAGATCAACCATATAACAACCAACTATTGTTTGTGGGGAATATGGATACAAATATTTCTTATTCAAAAAAAGGGAGACAATTAATCTCTTAAGAAGAGTGATATCATTGGGATGTACTTCTTGGTTAATCATGGAATGTTTAGTATCATAATGTACATCCTCCAGACCATCAGAAAAATTAATAATAGTACCATCAATTATTCAATTAACATTTATCCATTGATATTGTCAAAGATCTTCATTCAGTGTTTAGAATCATTTAAAAATCAATGCAGTTCCAACCCCAATCCTTCATGAATATGTTATTGAGTGATGAAAATATTAGGGGGATAAAATTTTGTCTTAATATCATGTCAGGAGAGTTTTATATACTTTTTAAAAGTAAGGTTCAACCTATAACCATGAAAGGGGATGCCAGAGAAACATCAAAGAAAACTTAGAAGAAGAGAAAAAAGAAATAACCAGAACCAAAATAAAAAGAATCCATTCCAGAATCCCTGTCAGCACCACCCAAAAAAAAGAAGCAAAAGAATTTTTTGGATGATGTGGTATCCTAAGAGAGATAGTAGTAGAAGAAGAAGAATTAAAGGGATGTTATAATTGATTTTGACCCTACTGAGGAAAATTACTTGAAGATTCAAACAGCTGAAGAACAAGAAGAGATAGGAAAACATAAGATGATGAAAAAGAAAAATGCCATAAGTAGAGATCAGCCAGTCCATTCATAACGATACTATGAAGTAATCAAAGAAGATCTGGGTACAAAATCCTTTCATCAAGAGTCATATCTAGTAGAAACCCCAGGAATAAAAATTTCAATACCAAAACCCATTGTGGAAGAATAAAAAATTCAACAAGAATAATAAGTAGAATGAGATGAAGAGGAATAATAATATAAAATTGAACATGAAATTAAATAAGAGGAAAAATACAATGAGAAGGAAATTCTTTCAGAAAAGTTATCAATCATTACATCCCATGTTTAATTAAACAAAATAATATCTCAAGGTAAAGATGATGAAGAAAAATACGAGGTTAATAAACCATCTGATGATGAGAGCTGCAACCATGATTTAAGTCATCCTGATGATTTGAAAGACGGGTTTGATAAAAAATATGTAAAAGAAGATAAGATAATAGAAGTATCAGATAGTGAACCTGAAACTCTAAATTTTGGGAAGGAAATATATAGACCATATAAATCAAATAATGTGGTTAATAAATTACCCAAGAATGATATGGTTGTGAATGCTAAAAAAGTTGTTGTTGTAACATCCAAGTGGAATGATGAAGAGCTTGAGAATTTCTCCTCTCATAGAAAGGAATCATCTTTCGATTATTCATATTCAATGGGTTAGGATTTTATCGATCAGTCTTTGGAGAAGTTAGTGAAGACAATGACTTTATTTCCCATTATCGATTCAAGATGTTAGCTGCTTCATCATTCTTTCAACTTGAAGTCATATTCGATAATCATGCTCCTTGACACATTTATCATACATGAAATAGAGTGTAAGAGGTTTAATATTGGTTATCATGCTCAAAGGAGATCATGTAACGAAATAACCAAATGATCTATGAAAATGATTGATGATTTCAAAATCATGGATCTCTTCAAAGATTTTGTAATATAGGTTTTTGATATGTCTGATTATATAATCAAAAAAATTATAACATGTTTTTTAGATAAGCTGATGCTTGAGCATGTCACCCAGATTCAAGAAGATGTAGATGTAAATGCAAAGATAAATCAGATACTTTAATTTAAGGAGATAAATGGAACTCACTGAAGTGTTGGAAGAAAAGTTCAAATATAAATAAGAGGGAGTAAAGTCCCATGAAGAAATTATAAAGTCTCAAGAAGAATGAATCAATGCTCATGATAAGATGAATCAGGATCAAGATCAGTTGATCAAAAGGATGGAGGATGATCACAAAGAGATATTAAAATTAAATGCTATCTTGAGAAAGCTAATGCCGAAGGAAAAGAAGGATCAATGATTTTCCTTACAAAATTATCTTTTGTTGTATTTTTTCGTGTAAGAATTTTTACAATCAGAATGAAATATTTCTTGCATTATTTTTCCCTGGATATTTATAATCATTCATTTACACTTTTTTTATTCCCTCATTTCCTTTTTGAAAATAAAAAAGGAGGGATAATGTAATGGTCAAAATAATATCAAATTAAAAATAAGACAATACCCAAATAAAGTGTGAGGTTATGTAAGGAGGAGCCTAATGAAAATATATTTTCATATGCAAGAAAAAGTATATTCTCTTGGAAATACCTCAATACGATATTTTGGGATTACAAAACCTAAGGGGGAGTTAGTCATATTCATTATAAGTCATAAGTAAAGGGAGATAAGTATTTATTTTACAGTTCATAATGAATAATCCTTATTCCTTATATTCTTTTTTGAATAGTTGTCTGTGCTTCCCAAAAAGGTTGATATTGTGAAGTCAATAAGGTTTCCTTATGAATTTTCAATTCCTATATGTTTTGAAAATCCCAAACACATTTTATTATAGAAAATTATCTTTCTCTATGAATTTTTTTCTTAAGAAAAAAATTTACTTCTCTAAAAAAATATTTATCCTTACATTGTTTTTCAATGAATTTTTCAACGTCTTCTCAAATGTAGCATAAATGTTTTTCTAAGAAAAAATTATCGATCCTAATATAAAAATCCTTGGAATGTTACAATTCCTTAGATATCGATTCTTTCTATTTTTAGACCCTGAATTCTCTAAAATTCAGACTCTGAATTATATGAAATTCAGACTCTAAATTTTATGAAATTACAAATCCAAATTCTCTGAAATTGAGACACAAAATTCTCTAAAATTCTAACTTTGCATTATCCAAAATTATGATTCCAAATTATATGAATTTTAGAGTCATAATTCACTAAAATTCAGACTCTGAATTCTTTGTTTTTTTTAATCTCTAAAATTTACACTCTAGATTCTCAGAAATTTAGACTATGAATTTTCTTAAATTAAGATTACAAATTCTCTAAAATTTATTATTTGAATTATCTAAAATTCATACTATAAATTATCTTAAATGTAGACACCAAAATTTTTTGAATTAAACTCTGTATTCTTTGTAAAACTGAATTCGAATATCAATTTTTCTAGATTTATTTTTCCCTTCCTAAATATTTTGATTAAAATCATTCCATAGAGTTATTTAATTTCTTTAAAGTATTATTCCAAAATTATCGGATCACTTTTTATATAATTGTTTTAACATATGAGTGTTTTTTTAAATGATACAATTTCCTTACACATGATTTTGTTTCAATGAAACGATTCCTTATAATGTGTTTCTAAATAATTGTTGGCGATGTGACACCTGTCTAGGTCCCTCTGAAATTCATGGAAAAATATGACCGTTGGTGGAGGATCCGACCATTGGAAGTTTTGTCTATAGATAGAATTTAATTTGAAATAGATAAATATCGATCAAGAGATTACATGTTGTGGTGCATTGAATTGATTTCTAGAGATAGAGACTCTTGTGCCTTGTGTCATTTGTGAGGATCTTGTACATTCATGAACAACTTGTTCAGATTTCATTGTGAAACTCTGAATGTTGTTGTGAACAATCTAGGGCTTCTAAGGATATGATGATAGAGGTTCTGACTACCATAAATTTCAAGGGCTTCTGGTGATAGTAAGATAGAGGTTCTGACTACCATAACATTCGAGGGCTTATAGGGATAACCATACAGATTCTGATATTTTATCAAGGGCTTACCCTGGTGTGGGTAAGATAGAATTTTACGAATGTATAAATGAAGGGACCTTTAACCAAGGTTTTTAGTTTCCATTCTCTTTGTGTTAAAATATTTCTTTCTTTTTTACTTTCATTGTTTCACTTTCTATTTATGTTTTATTTTGTTAAATAAACAAATTATAACATTCTTATAATTTCTTATACATGTTTAACTTTTAAAAAAAGATTATATATTATTTTAGGTAGAATATTTCTTTAAGGTAAACATACATTAGTTTTCTTAAGTGAAACTTATATACGATTAGGTATATTATAATTTGTCCTAATCCCATCCAATTATTCCAATGAGTTAGAACCAAATAGGGTTTGTAAATTCACTTTTTTAACATTGTTAAACATACGATTTTCTATGGTTAAAAGTGAATGATTTTAAACTTACTATTAACCTAATTTTATAATTGAGCATCTACATTTATATGTTGATCCTACATTTGTTTATTCATGCAAGATTTTGGGTCACTCTGCTCCATCTTGTTGATGGGGCATAAGGATTACCAGGGGTCGGATTACTCCCAACCAGACAATTGATCCATCTCTTATTAATATATATACAATTTCTTCGGATTTAAACCATGACCTCATTTTGGATCCTACTTTTGATAATCTGAATATTATGAATCAATACCCTATAGTTTATAACATTTGTTCATTGTCGATAAATGATTTGGGTGTTTTCATTTTGACAGAGTTGGCCCCGAGAGAGCCTAGATCCATGATGGACCCGTCTATTACCAATAGAGTAAAGACTATATGTATTGTTAATGTACAAGAGACTGATAAATAAATTTCTAACATTGGTAGTATAATCTATGTTTATAAAATGGTTCTTATCAAGAAACCTTACTCTCTTAATGGGAATGATTCATTGTCTCTGAGTTAAGGGATACCCAAAAAACACAACACACAAAATATAATTATGATCAATTATTGTTTTTTACCTTAATGGATATTAATAGGAGAATTCATATTATGAAGGATGGAAAATATATATTCTAATATGTGAATGTAAATAGGTCGGGTCAAGGACTTTGTAAGCTGACAAGACATGTTACAAATATGTGGACTCCCAACCAACAATGGATTATAAGTAAGACTCTCAAGGACCCGCAATCATATGGTCTGGATCGTGGAAGGGGAAGGAAATATTCTTTTTATGAATTTTCCATTCCACAAGGGGGGAGATAAGGATATCAAAAATATTATTCAAATACATCAAAAACAATAGAAACTAGATCTTCAAGGAAGTAAGGGAAAATGTGGTAGAAATAATCCATACGGAAGAAAAAAATGGTTGAAGGTGTTAAGTTGGTTTCTGGTAAAATGTGAAAGCATACATCAGTTGAAGATATCCATGCACCAGAAGGTGTAACCAGGGTATAGGACTAGGATATAATGTCATCCAATTTCTTTAATAGGATGTTAGGTTAGGTGTGAGTGGATAAAAATAAATACTTAGATATTTTTCTTCATTCCATGGAAGGAATTTTAGAAGAATATTTTCATATCGATGCATTAGAAGAGGTCACCAATAAATTCTATGAAAGAATGATTTATTTTATCATTAATGGATAGAAAATGATGGTTATAAAAAAATCGCTTTTTTGAATAGTTTTTGAAGGAAATAAAGTTTACAGAATAAGAATATATTCAGACCATTGATAATCTGGCTAATCAGATCTATGATCTTTTAAACGAAATTCCATATATATATATATGTTACCATATTTATTTGTGGTTAATATAGAGTGGTTGTGTCCAATATCCTTATCTATTTTACAATGTTTTTATAAGATCTTTTTATGGTTAGATTTTGTGTGTATAATTGTTTAGTTTCACACTTTTTCTTCAACAGTTCCTTGAAACAAAATTTTCATTTTTAGTCATTTTTTGTTCACATGGTTCTCCCTAGGAAAGCATATACCATGAAACAATACCCCATATGAATGGTTCATCAAATTTTTTGGATGTATGGATTTGTAAATAATTTTATACCAATACAGACATCACATGAAAGAGATATATCATTATATAGAGTTTTCTCACATGTTATCCCATTTCTCTATTGTAATCAAGTAATAGAGATACAATACTTCCAAACCAAAATTTTCATATCCCATAAATCATAAAGTTAAATATAAACCATAAATAAAAGAAATATTACCCAATAGTGGCACTAGAATGTCCTAGATAATTACCAAATTAATTATATATAGAGTTAAAAAAAATTCTTATTTAACTAAGGGAATCTTATTTCTTTATATTCATTGAGTTTGATCATAACTCAATGTGGACACACTACTACTCTATGTAATGATGATAAAACTACTTTCTTCCTACTATACCATCAATAGATTCTCATTTTTATGCGGTTTAATTTCATTTTATTTATGATGTGGTAAGGATATAATCAGGATAATAACCCTTAACTAATAATGTTATGTAATATATTATGTTATATCTCCCTCTTAATTTACAATGTGAAATTTCACCTTATGAATAAAAGGTATGGGTTTATTGCATTAATCACATTTTTAGAGTATTATGACTCTGTAGAATTATATTTTTCCATATATTATTTTATTTTAGGAGGTGTTTTTCATTAGTGGCGTTCTGTAAATGTTTAGATTTGGAAGGATTAAAGACTCTAATGAAAGGGTTATTGGGGAAAAAATCATGTAATAATACCTAGATACTCATCACCAAGTGAAATATTCACAATTTATTGATCCTAGACCATTGAGTTTTTTATGATAGATTATATTACTAGATTCTCAAATTTTTTGAGTTTATTACTATATAAGAGTGGGGATATGAGTTCAAAATCCCTATTTTTCGAGATCTATTATGGTAACCCATAATGAAAAACATGATTATTTTTAAACACTATATATTCATTAATTTACTGAGGAAGGATGTGATGGATAAACCTAGTTTCCATAGATGCATTAGATATGATGGCTCTTTTAAAGGATTAAATTAACATAATGAATAAGTGAGTTAAGATGGATTTAATCGTTGTATTCATAGTTGGATTTTTATCTTCCCTAATTTTATGAAATACTATATTCAATGTTTCTACTCTAACCATGTTTAAAAAATTGAACCACTACCAATTAGAGTTAAATTAACGCAAACAGTATGATAGGTATGGATTTATCTCGAATACATTTTTATGCATACTACTTCAAAGAATTGTTTCTAGTGATAGAAGTAATGATTGACCTCACATGTTCATACTGGTGCATAAGAAACTATAAAAATACAACCACATTTTTGTAGATCTCGATAGTGAAAAAAATTATCTGATCAGAGTTAGCATCCAAGGTCAACTTCTCTAGTGCATAGATTATGGCCCCAATTTCAACATAGTAGATCTGGTGGAGTCTTTGTCTCCTAGTAGTCCATAGATGATTCTTATGAAGGACCTAATATTGTTATTAGTATTCTTTGTGTACTATATACACTCCCTTGTCCTCATTTAAAAATAAGTTGATATTATTATTTTATGTACATGAATATATTATCTCACATGGTATTAAAAGAGGAAATACCTTAAAAAGTCATGGGTATTGATACTCTATTGGGTAATAAGTAATAAAGAATTCCTAATTTTTTCATTCCCTCATGTCATAAAATTGATTAGATATCTTTGAGAATTTTCCACTTCTGACATAGGAATTCATTACAATATATTATATATAGATTTGTGGACCCAGTTCAAGGTTATAATTCACTATTATAAAATGAAAGATATAATTTCTTCTCTCGATAGTATTCTATATACACTTGTGGGATATTGGACTATCCCACAGTGTTTTATTACATCAGATCATGATTGATTTTGAGAAACAACCTCTCAAATTGAATTTTTTTTCTTAGGGCTATTAAAACAATGAGACCAAAAGCATTTCCTTCTATGGTATTATTTTTTATTAATTTATTTTTAGGTATTTCTTATTCTTTCCTCATAATCCAAGAGGTGATGTTATCAATCTTTTTAAATCCAATAACTATGATCACTTAAATTCTATTATATATACTTTCACTATGATAATTATAAGAACTAAAAATTTATCATGAATTATAGGAATCAAGAGTTTTTGTTAGAATAATAAATTTTATTGGGACATCTTAGTTCCATAGGTGATGAAATATGATATTAGTTAATCACTTAGTGTATACTGTTAGAATATTAATCAGGTAACAATAAAGAACCGATATCCATTACCTTCAATTGATTTATTTAACTAATTAAAAAGAGGATGGGTGGTTTTAAATTATATATATACTATTTAAATATCATAAAATACATGTGAAACCTATGGATTTTCTAAAGATTTATTTTAGAAGTTGGTATAGGTATTTTCTAAATGATCATATTAGATTTTTGAAGTTAACTAATTTGGGTATATGGTGTCACAAGATGTAATTACTACAGATCATGAGAAATTAGAAGAGTTGATATCCTAAGAGGTTTCAAATAATTATTTCAATATTGAATTTTTCTTGTAACCTATCCTATATTTTAATTTATTCATTCAGGATAATTTTTATATTTACCCAAAAATAAATAATATAATGATATATGTAAATTAATTAGTTTGTTCAAAAAAAATTTGAGTTTGATTTTTATGATATAAATAAATTTTTAATGGCAGCCCCTATCATAATTTTTTTGATTCAAGTTAAGGATTAAAATAAAATTTATTTTCTACCTCAATAGGCCTTAGTCGAATTCTAATAAATGACCATCATGTGGTGACCTATGGTTATGGGTAATTGTGATAAAAGGGAAGAATTATCACACATGATTGAAAAATGATTCAATCGTTCATACTATAAAATAATAGTGGAATTAGATATTTTGATGTAGATTTATATTATATAAATACAATAAAAACATAAATCATATCTTTTTCTCATAGAGTAGTAAATTTCTTGTAGGGATTATGTGTTAGGTATTTTTTATATTTTTATTTTTAGATTCTCTAAACTATAGTCAACAATATTTTTTAGTTTCCTAAATTAATATTTTAACTACAATTAGTGTGAGAAATAATGTATTAGTTGAGGATCAATTATGTGATTTGTCACCGACATATAGATGTCTTTGATGACTAAAATGATATGTAGTTATCTTCTATTGATCTTAAACATCCATTGTAGAATGGTTGAAGGATTCTAATATATATATATTTAGGATTGTATCATCATTCAAGAGAGACTCAATTGTGGGTAGATCCTAGAATATTGGTTCTACTATTGTAATTATTTTCTATACATCCCTAGAACATTGGTGGTTCCTACTGAGATATAAGATAACGATATAAGAGAGTATCACTCCTCTTATTCTGTTGTTTTCCTATGAATTTTTAATAAATATTTTTTACATGTATACTTAGTTTCCATATCCTATAATGCAATAAAATATATCTCTATTAATATCTCAATTTCTTACTTATCATCAGGTCAATTAAATGAATCAATGATTGATTGGTATGTTTCATCCACTTCTTATACCTATGGAATATTGAGATATAGTTACAATAGATTTCATATGGATGTTATGTATATCACTAATGGACATAGATACAGTGTGAGTAATTATTTAAATCAATATTAAGAATATACATTAATATATATTTTAGAGGCATCCTCTATTAGATACTTTTTGAAGAATAATGTTTAAGATATTTTTATATTTCATAGTGATCCATATAGAATCACTTCTAATCCTGACCCATGTATCATGTACAAATTTTGTTAAGGGATTCAAAAATACCTTGGTACTCTGGTAGGATTATGTATAGATTTTCCCCCCTTAAATGGTTTATCAATTTTACACGACCATTTAGACTATTGAATATATCTTAGAAACATACATCCTTGATTTTGGTGGTACTTGTGAGGATCATTTAATTAATTTATAGTTTTCTATAATAATATTTTTTAAACATCTATCCAGATGGATCCATTTGATTCAATCTATGGTAAACTATATCACTTTCCATAATACAATAAAAAAATTAGTAAATATTTATTTATTAGAACTAGTATTGTTCTAGAGAATATTGAGTAGGTGAAGTTCATATAGAATAGTTTTATAGCTATGAAATGTGTCTAATGGTTTTACATTTGTTATGATAATCTTACCTTATAATTTTGAGTTAGTAATAATTTATTTCATTGAGTCTCTGATAAATTTTAACATTATTTTATAGGAAATAAATGGAATATATATCTTTATTTTTCAAATACATTGGAATTATGGACCCTATCATAGATTTTCCTATCCATTATTCCTTTCAAAATTGATATGGTTAGATAAACAATGATTTTCATGTTTCACAACTAATAAATAATATACATAACCTAACTCGTATTACATAGTTTGATGATATAAATTTGGAAGAGAAAAATTTCTTTTAAAAGAAACAAATGAATGTTATTGACTGAAGTAATAAAATACTATTAAGAAGGATAATTATTTAGTATGGATGTGATGGTTGTATGATAAACTCTTAAGTGACAGAGTAGATAATAAAGATGTGATAAAGATTAAATGTTAAAATTTATTTCCTTTGGAAGCTATAAAAAGATTCACAAGGATGATATATTGATGGGAGTAGGGTTATAAATACCCTTATTTTTTTAATTCTTAATTTTCTTCAATTTTTAGTCATCTTGTTCCAATTTTAGTGTGTGTTTTATTTTGTTTTAAATGGTGGATGTTTTATTATAGGAGGAAGAGAAAATGCATAGTGACCAATGAGTTTCAATAACACTAGGTACTCGTTGTACTAGTACTAGGTACTTAATTATTAAAAGGGGGATTCAAGTGTCCTATGAGTCACACGAGGTTCTCTCTGGCTACTATCAGTTATCCAGTAGTAAGGAGTAGTATTTTTTATATGGTAGAGAAAAACATTTTTTCACAATAAATATTAATACAATAATATACATAATTCATTATTCTCAATTAATTTTTAGAATTTGGACCAATTTGGGATCTCATTTATGGATATGTTTCAACTATATTTATCCTAAGTAGTTATATATATATATATATATCATTTATTGTCTCTAGGAGTATAAAATCATTTTTCTTTAGGTCATCTTCCCATCATTATTTATTCAATATAAAATTGGAGGGCGTAACAGATGATCTAATTTCTTCTTCAATCAGTTAGGGGGTAATATTTATCTTTATCATGTATTGGTATTCTTTTCTACAAAGTAAATGGTATGTGATCTATTATCATTCTCTCATATCAATGTTATATGTCAATTTTAGTGGTGTGGGTAGATTAAAAAATAACCAAATTTCCTTTTTCCATTGAAAATTTTCAAATAAATATTTTTTATAAGACCATGATTATATTGCATATCCATTATTGGTTCCTAAAGTATTGCATATTTAATGTGCCTATTTGATTATGTTCATGAATACTGGTAAAAATATTCCCATTAATTGAGTTTCGTTTATTATTTAATTTTTTTATAAAAATTTTAAGGGTTGTTGAATTGTAATTCTTTATTAATGGTATTATTATGTGATATTCTAGTCCTAACACACCTAAATTCTATCCATAGAATGTATAACATTCTATAATGACAATAAGTCCATGCTAATAGTTAATACACATATACAGAACAATTAATTAATTTTTGGGGTAACCATATATGGTTTTAGTTGTTTCATTATATTGAGTTACCCAACATGGTATTATTGTATTGTATTCATGTGAAAATTTCTTTTGATGATTATTAGATATTATATTTATTTATAATGCTTATATTATGAAAAAAACCATGTAATACTACTTTTATTTGTATTATTATTGATTTATTTTTATGATATTTCAAATCTATAGCCCAATGTTGTTGACTGTTATAAATGCATGTTCTTGGGCCTTGTATCTTAGGTTCCATTTAAATACATATGAACTGGTAATCCATAGTGATTTGGTATATATGTTATGTTCCACCCTATCAAGACAGATTCCATGTATAGTATTGAAAAATTTATGTATATTATTATGGACATATATATATATACATGTTCCTACATATGAGTAGATTAGTGGACTCTTAGGTGGGGATGATGTTTATTCACTCATAGAGTTCCACCCTAAAATGAGTGAGTGGACTCCCCAGGATGATGATTATGGATAAATATATATATATATATATATAAATATATGTGTGTGAGGGTTTAGGTGTGTGGTTTTGAGTACACTTTACCTGACTGAGAATTTGCTTTGGTGTACATGAATAATAGACATGTCCCTTATGTTAGAAAGATAAACTATCCAGATTAAATTTGTTCATTTGGGATGGTTTGGATGATGCCTAATAGAAATTATTATTGTATTATAAAACATATATATCATTTATATAATTAATAGAAAATCTTGTATATCATTATAGATTTCACTTTATTTGTGTAGTTTTCTTGTTGATTTATCTTTTTTGTTCTATTTATATGGTTGTTCACATGATAGGTCTCATCCATGAGACATTAAATTTTAGATCCATATGGAAAATTTTGTTGAGTCAGTATCTGTATATAATGTTTTCCACAAGTTATAAATATTTTTGAGCTTATGGATATTTTTGGATTACTAAGGAATAAATATTTATTTCAAATAAATTATTTATTATTTACAATAGGGGTATCCCCCATAAATAGGTATCTTAATAATGAATAGTTGTAGGTGTGTATTAGTTTGATGCACCAAAAGGCCATGCTATAATTTATGTGTGATTTTTTGATTATTTATTCAAGACTCTAAAGAGAAAAAATCATCTACCACTTGTATAATATTTATAACTTAGTATTCATACATTCTTATACAGATCAAGAGGTGTTTCTAAGGTCTTATTATTGATGAGATAGAGTCCATTCCTGTATCTATTTCATGTTGTAATAGTGTTTTTATATGAATATCTAAATAAAAATTGATATTCGATGATTATTTTTGTTAATTAGCCTCAAAAAACATTTATGTATGGTTTTTAAGGTTTTAATCACCTATGATATATTAGAGTTAAAATGGTTCAATGTCAAAGTATAATTTGAAAAATAAATATAACTTTTATTGAAATAATGAAGGAATTAGCTGTGTTATATTTTTAATGTTTTTTAAACTGTGATATGTATATATATAATATTTTTTTGATTCCTCTTGTGTTGTATTTGGATTTAACCATATAGTATTAGATAATGTAGTGGAAAACTGATTAAGGATATTGATACATTTAGATAGATAATTATTCAGTTATTATTCTAGGTTGAGTGGTCGTGGTTCACTCCTTAAAGATATTTATTTCCTATTTATGAAAATTTTCACCAGGTGTATTGATCATCAATTTTTAAATTATATTTTTTATAATTGATAATAGGGTTTTCAACATTGAATGATGGTTTAATATCATTATACCTTTTATTTTGAATTACACTGAATAATGATATGATGTGGATAATACATTATGTTATAAATTTTAGACTCTAATTATTTTAGATAAGGAAGTATAATTTCAATGGATGAGTTTGATAGTTTATTTTGTTCATAGGTATGGTAAGAATGATAATATTTGATGATTTCATATTTAATTTCAGAAAGATCAATCATTGATAAAATCATATTCCATTTTATTAAAAAATAAAAAAGGATCCAAGGTAAATTGAATTAAAATGGCCACTACATGGGAAATAAAAAATAAAAAATAAAATAATAAAGGGAAAACTGTGAACAACTATCAATCCCGATAGTAAATTGAATCATAAACATTATTAGACTCCCAAATAGATTTATTGTCATCATAAATTTCACAAATAAATTTGATCTTATCTATTTACTTCTCACAAATAAGTGATATATAGGTTCATCATGTGGACACAATACTTGAGAAATGAGGGTAATTTTTTATCTTCTCTAAGATGAAAATTCTTAAATCCATCATCAGGAACAAAATGTTTTCTCCATTGGCCATAGTTTCCATGTATGAAAATCTTGCATCATATTCAGATATATTTTACAAATTTTCAATCATAGAATCCTCCTAGAACATATTAATTTTAGCACATAACTATGATAGTTGAATGTCTTCACCAACATGTGATTCTAACACTTTACCAACCTAATGTACCATAACATAATGTTACAACTCATGTATCTCATAAATCCTTGCCGATACACTCCAATCCTATTCCCCCAATAATGGCCCCTACCCTTTCCCTTGAGCCTCAATATACATAGTCTTGAAAACATTAATACCAAAGTTAATTTCAATGAAAGAAACATCAAATACACATAATTATAGACCTATATTTTTATTTGTAACTACACATGAATAAATAAACAGATTTTGAGATTCAATTCAACTTGTAATGTCTCCCGAACCATGAAATTTTCTTGTAATATCACCTACAACTATACCTAAATTCCGAAGAAACAATTTAATTTTCACCAGTTCTAAATGTTTCAGCAACACTACCAACATCATTTGTATTTTCACAAGTAGAAATAATTAAAATTTTCACCTTTAGAAGGTACCTATAACCCATATTTCCTTATTTTGGAGTGACCTTGTCCCTTTCCACTATAGAAAAAGTGGTATTCCCCAATATAGAATCCCTCTACATTCGAACCGTATGGAATTTTCCCAATTATGTACTCTTATATAACATAATAGGCTAGTGAAATCCATCTTATAGTGTTCTTTATCATTACCAATTCATTGATATGCCATAGAAAAATTGTAACATTTTATATTAAATATATAAGGAGATAACTTCATATAACATAGATAAAACTACCTTATCAATCAATACTAATAAGATATTGAATTCTTCCAATAACCTAGCACAATGCACACACTATGCACTCTTGTTGGATTAGTCGCTTTTTATTGTCACTCCAATAGGGTATGATTTTTAAAAATTAATATGTGGATTCAATAAATATTAATTATGTAGAAATACACTGATAAATGTTTGTACATGAGACTTCATAACTGAGAAGTCATGAATCCAATGATCTCCCTCCTAGATACATATGATTGTTAGATTCAATGTGATCTAATCATATCCTTAAGATGAATGATTTAGTTCAATAAAAGCATAGATGATGTGAAATATACCATTCCCCTAGTGATTCAATTACAATTAGAAAATACACAAATAGAAAATAATTTTTTTTGATAGATTGTATTTTTTCTATGGAATATCCTTGATGGAAGAACAATATTTTCTATGATTTAATTCTTACAAAGCTGAAACCACTCAAAAATTTACTTTGGGTTATCAAAATCATAAAAAAAATTACCTTTTCTTAATACCCTTTCTATATTCTAATAGGTAGTCCATATTGCAGTGTTTCTTCACTAACATTGGTTTCATTTGATTATTTTTTCTTCAATTTAATAAATCGAACATTGACAATGAGATCAAAGAAAATATGATTTCGAAATGTCATAACCGAAGAATTCTAATAAACATCACCTTTGATGGCACCTTCTCTATTTTTCATCCATTTGTAGATTAGTAATTAATTTCAATTTTGGATGAATTAAAATGTTAAATTCCAAAATGTCAGGGAATGCTTAACTATATAAATTCTAGGATCTGACTTCATTAGTATAGGGTGACACCTGACATAACAAATTGGTTTGAATTCAAATTGTTGGTTAATTATTATCTATCTAATAATAAAAAAAACATTTTAACATTTTCATATAAATATATCTTATATACAATTATTTTTTTCTGATATAATATTCAATATTATATTTCATAGGATATTCCAAAAAAATCCAACTTTTTCATGATGCTTTACCTATTAATGGGTTAATTCTAAGTATGGTATATCATAATCATGTGACAACCCTTACCAGTACAAACATGAAAAATAGATGATATTTCCTTCGATTTTTTCATTTTTCAATCCTAGATAATATCAATCTCATGAAGCAATATGGGTTATATAATTTCAATATAACAAGTAAACACTTTTTCATTTTAAAATCATCTACTAATATGGATTTGGGTAAGCTGTGTGAATTTTAAATAATTTTAATTCACATTTTACCAAAACATATTATTTTGAATCAAGGTGTGTTCATCACTAAAAAATTTGGGTAGGTGAATCATAAATATTTGGGTATAAAATTAAGGCTGAGAACATACTATGTTCTAAAAATTAATTATAAAAGTGATATAATGATACATATTTTAGAGGATATTATTCATGAATGTTTTATAAATAATAGGGGATTATTTTTCCATTTCTTAGAATTTTTTATAACCACAATTAGCAGTGTTTAATTCATATACAATCATTAGAATCATTTTATGATAGACAATGTTGGCCATCCCCTATGTTAGATTGAGATAAGAAAAATGATCTTTTTTGCTAATGTGTAAAATTAATTAAATAAATACATTAATCTGGTCACAAAAAAATTTATAATAATTGAAAGTTGATAAAACTATTGTAAAATAATATAACAATTACCGCAATATTTTTAACATATTTTAATAAATTCTATAATGGTGTCCATTTATAGGATATTATTGACATAAAAATAAATATAAATTGATGAATCAATATATTGGACACTTCATAATTATTAAATGTGTAGATAAAGTGTAATTCAATAATATTTTGATATTATATATGATATTATATATTTCTTTGTTCAGAAAGTATTAGTCATAAACATGGAATGTTTTTTAGTTGGACATAATAGGCTTGGGAAAAACATAACATTTATTGAAAATATCATTCATATCATTATTTAGAAACATAATGTGAGGGTGAGACACATGCATGCACATACTAACATTAATTCCTTTAAAGATCAAATTATGTGATATCACATGAATTATTAGTGATCATCCAGGTAAAATTAAACAAATTAAATTCTTCATGAGAATTAGGTGACGAATAAGATTGTTCCTCCAAGGATGTTGAATAGTTAGTTAATTACAAGTATATCATGCATGCGACATATGTCTTCCATGATGCATGTAACACATCAAAACAATGAAAATAAATAGAATTCATATATAGTTTGATTATGAATCGTACTAGTATACTATTATTTAAACATTCATATGTGGAATAAAATCCAATATATGTACCAATTTTGGAAGTACCATTATTAATGAATCAAAGGGTTAAATACATTATATCTTCAGTTTTAATGATGAAGGTGAGTAATGAATAAGGATAGTCTTAATAATTATTATATATAAATGAATCGAAAAAAAGAGGCAAGTTGCATGTTATATTCCAGCATGAATATTTAGAGATATTCCAAATTTATTAGTGTTGAATAAAATAATTCACAATATTTTAAAGTCGTCTGATGAATGAATTAGTTATATTAAGGGGAAATAACAGCCATGCATTCCTATAATAATAATGGTTATCTAAATGAGGAATTAGTTGATATTATAGAATATTAATTAAGAATAACTATAAAGTCATGAATTCAAGAAATGTATTTGGAATACATAAATGATACAAGGATACTAAAATATTTAATTATTATAACAAAAATTATGTTGATTTTATAAAAGTATTTACATTGAATAAATACAAATATTAATTTGAGATTTTAAGGCCAGGGCTAGAGGAGTACTGAGGATAGTTTAATGTTATGTGTTCAAGATCATTTATCAATAATTTTTTTTAATATATAAGTGTTTGAAGAATCTGTATTCCTAAGTTCTATTGAGATATAATTTTATGATGAGTAAATTATAATTTAAGACTACATCTCCATTTTTAATTAAAGTCAATCAATTGAATATTAAATTAATGATTTCATGATATCCTAAATACAATTAAAACCGAATACAATGGGGGAGAACCTATCATATTAAATATGATAAAATTTATCGGGAATAATATTCATATTTATTCATCTATGAATATCTATTAATGAATGAGATGGATAAGCTTTGTTTTTCAACACTTAAATTCTAAAAAATTAATTTCTAGTTTAAATAAACATATCCAGTATAGTATTTGTTATAAAAATTGATGTATCAAAGTGAGAGAATGTAAATAACTATTGTTTCATATATAAGAACCATTTCATCTGCTAAAAAATATCTGAGTATCCAGCCCATAATTTATTACTATATAATTAATGTTTGATGAACATTATGTTAGCCAATATAATTACTGTAAGATTAGAATAATATAAATTTATTTTTTATATGATGGAATCAATTCAACATTAGTTATTTTAATTCAAGTTGGTATAACTGGAATCTATTGTACACAATGATACTAAGATAACTCTTGATTTGTATGTAGATGATGATTTATAATGAGTTAAATGTCATACCATTACTCATATATTCATTTTGAATGAGAAGTAATATTTATTTCTGTTGGATAAGAACCACCATACACTGAGAAAATATTCATACCTATGGATTAAAACCTTATAAAAAATCACATTGTTCTCTTGTACTACATTTATATTCCACATCTGTATTTAATCGTACCAAAGATAAGATAAAAACAAATAAATGGAAATCCAATCAATGAGAAAGTGATTGCGGTAATAAAGGGAAAATAATTTTAATATCCCATCCCTATCAAATTCAGTCACACCTCCATAGTGCATCCACGTCCCTATGAAATCCATTTTTTAGGTATTATAGAGACATGTAACACATCTATTGAATTATAATATTTGAAGACTGGAATTTCTTTTTAATGGATTTATAAAATGCATACTTGATTAATATTTTTAATTCTCTTCCAAATCAACATGAAAGAAATTTCTTATAATACAATGGTGAACAAGAATAAAATAGAAGGAATAATGTTTAGAAAAGACTCATACATGAAATGATAGAACAAGTCTCTCTACTATGATAATTAAATTTGAGTTAGTTATGTTATTTTTATGATTATCAATCTCTTGAGGAAATCAATGATGAGAATATATATCTCTTATGTGAATGTTGTTTATATTTCTCCCTATAAAAACTCTCTTGAAAATAAGATATACACGAATATAATAGATATGGGGGTGGAATCTTCTTCTAAAGAGAATAAAAAAATTCTATCTAATATAGAATATAATATTCACATTAATAATGCGGAACCAAAATTATAAGAATCGTAATAATAATGAACAAATTAATTATGGGGAATCTCAATTTTCTGAGGACTCATAAGATTAATCATTTTTTTAAAATACATCATATATAACATCCCTAATTTAGTTACCTAATATGTTTTTTTTCTTTTATAAATATGTAGGAGGATATCACACACCTAAAATATTTCAATCAATGAATGGATATCTTTATAGAATAAAAATTTTAAATCTATATTAATGGTAAAATAGTTATAATTTCAAGTAAGATGAATGAATAGTTTGAATAAATATGATCCATCAATTAAAACAAATGGCTTAATAATTAATGAGAGATAATAGGTGAAGAAATATCATAGTTAAATAATCCTTGTATCTAAAGAAGTAATATAATTTAAAAAAAAATAAAATTGGTTTCAAGGAAAAAATGATTAATTGGATTTATTATTTGATATATGAATAAAAATGTATGAAGAGATAATAAATTCATAAGAAGAAAAACTGAAATCTTTGGAGGGTTAAAAATCATAATCAATGTATAATTCTTCGATATTTTAATAATTTTAATGAATCAGTAAATATTATATGATATATATTTATAATAAGTTGAAAATAAATCTTCATCCACACAAAAAAAGGAATATTCTTTTGTTGAATGATATCTAGTAGGTGGCTAGAAAATCCTGAGATCATTATTTTACCAATCTATAGTTGTATTAAAGAAACATTATTCATCCAATACTAAATGTATTTTTTTACTAAATATGTTTTCATGAATACTTTATGTTTAAATACAAGAAATAAACAAATTTAGATGGATAAAAATGGTGAGACGGACACCATAATCCTTATGGTGTATAAAAAATATGCACCATCAATTATTCCCTATAAGTGTCTCTTTAGTGAAAAATAAATAAAAAATGGTATGTATATAATTCTAAAAAAACAAGATATCACTATTAAAATATCCATTTTTTTAAAGTGTTTCTACTATTATATATTTTTGTATGTAGTTTTGGATTGTTTTCATAATATTTCAATTTATTTAATAAAAGGAAATCCCATAAAAATTTTAATCAACGTTGAAATGTGGAATATAAAATAAAAGGAAAATAATATATTTTTTCATTCTCAAAAACATTTAAAAAATATGTATATTACATAGTTATTTATAATGATAGTATCCATAGTAAAATGTGATTCACTTAAAAATCATTCAGGCATAATACCTGAAAAATAATAATATAATACCACAAAATATATTAAAAAAAGGCCCCCTGGGGAAGGACTCACAATAAATTTACTGAAGATAATATTACAAAAATTATAAAGAATATGGATGTTGATTCAATATTGGATTGTAATAAAAAATCATAAAATTATATGAATAAAAAATAATCTAAATCCGAGATAAAATATCTCATATTTTTGTGGTAGGAGTGGGAAAACCATGGATTATTGCAATAATTACATGGAATAAAAAATTAAACATGTCAATATGATGAATTAAATAATAAACCCAGTTTATAAGATAATCCAAAAAAAATTGATAAAGGTGTTTATTCTGGAAAATACATGTGGAAATTTCAAACTATATGGGCATATTCCTATATAATGCTTGGTTATTCAGGAAGATGATCTTGAAAAATTGATAAAAATTGATCAGGTGGAATAAAATGTACGAACAATATTTAATAATAAGTTTTCACATGAAGGTGAAGTTTAATTTGATGAGAGGTTTTTAAGTAATGATTGTGTTAGATATTATTTGGATCTATATTGGAGTTGAAATCTGGATGGAAACAACTTGGATAATTTTACATCAATTATTATATCCAAAGAATAATTCTTGAAAAAATATTAATGTTACATGATGTGGTACTTGTGAATTATTGGATAATAAGAATAAAAATATTTCACATAAAGAATATATTTAGAATGAAAAAATTTCCATGTTAATCAAAACATACCTAAAACCCAAAAATATTACCTTGAATAGATATCTTAGAAATTAGTGCTAAAAGAAAAGAGTTTCATGGTTTATAAATGATTCTTTTCCTTGTTTCTCTCAATAATGTACAAATTATGTTCCACCTTATTACCATAATTTTTTTGTATTTGTGTTCTATTAATGTAGAGAATTCATGTTGAAAGTGTTTCTAAAAATGATAACTAATTTTTAAAAGTATGATGGATTAACTATTCTAGATATCAAAATGTTTCATCTTAGAATGATTTATATAACATACTATTATGCATATATCATGTACGTTCTTGACCTCTTCATGTTTCTCATTTTTCCCATTTTCAATAGAGGACAAAGAAGAATTTGTTTGGATACCAATTACGGTGAGGTAATATATTTTTTTGGACATTAGGATTTAACCATATTATTCTGCGGGTTGAAGGAGGATTTCAATCTGTGTGCTTGGGTTACATGATGTGTAATGGTTGTTGGGTTCAATTCATGAAATGGGTCCCTTTGGGATTGGTTATATTTTGTGAATATTGGTTTCATGTCATGTATGTTTTAAATAATAAATTTTTAATCTCAGGTGATTGGTTTTTCAGGGTACTTAAACATCATGAAATTCATAACATGAATAGGAGTTCAACATCATGTAATTCCACATGTAGGGATGTTTAAGGAATTCATCAAGATTTTCGTACCCATTCTACCACCTATTGTTTTCTATTATATCAAACGAAGGCTCCCCTTTTTGGATTTTTAAAGATAACTTTCCTTCTAGATTGATCCAATTGGTTTTCCATCTTCATTATAGTTGTGGTGTGCCTCTCTGGGTGATTAAACTTTCTACTAATTTATTCTTATGGATCATGGTAGCACCATTGGGTTGATTTATTAGATCTTTCTAATTAATTTGGTGTTCTCTCATCTCGTATTCCAAGATCTATTGTGTGATCCCATTCTGGAGTCCATTCCTTTTTTGTTCATGGTAAAGGGGGATTTAGTTCTTAAGGTATGTGGTTTCCTCTTCTTCTTCAACCCTTATATTTTCCAATTGGACCATTCTTGTGATGAGGATTAAATTCTAGGGCCTCTACTAGTGTTGTAGTGTTTTTATGTTGGTAGATTATTTTGGAGATGTGTGGGACCCAAGATTTGAGGTTGGTTGTTCTATCATTATCCTACGATAAATATTTTTATTTCACTTTCTTTATAAATTGATTTATCATATTGTCATGACTATTTGTGTGTGTTGAAAATGTAATTTTTAAAGAGAAATGGGTTTTCCCTAGTTATTGATAAATTAAAAGGATATGGGTACTTCTGAAAAATTGAAACTGATTTGTGAAAATTATATTATGGATTACCTTGGGTATTTATGTGGAAGTTTTATCTTGAGACCAATGTCTATTTTTTATTATCATTAGTTTTACTCATTGGTATTTCGTATATTTCTTAAGATCATTTTTCTTATTGATTGATATTGAAATTTTCGGGGGTTTAATAATGTGTTATTCCTTTACTACCTTGGCATGTATTCGAGGAATTGGATTGTGTACTTTATTTATTGTGTTATGAATAGTCTTCTTGTCTAACCTAGTGTGATCCTTGGTATTAATTCCTATGATTCTACATCTGTTTTATATAGCTCGTATTTTAGAGTTATCCTTGATATGCAAGTTATACCCACTTTTTTTAGAACTGTAAAAAAGATAAATGTTAAACATTATTTATATAAAACATCTTTACTACTTATCAATCCATATATAATTCAAATAATCATGTAGTAATTTTATACAGATACATGACATGAATCACATAGGTGGGATCCTACTATGCATCTTAGATCACACCCTGTGCACCTCATCAGTGGTGCATAGACCACTGTTTAACTTTCAATTCAGTGAAAGGAGAGGTGATATAGTGAGGCGGCATGGTTCGTGCCAGCTAGTTTTGGGTAGATGGTGGTGAGATGGTTGGATTTCATCTACTCCATCACATGGAATAGTTGTTTGGTTTTGGTCTTTGGAGTTAGAATTGTTTTTTTCTTATCTCTGACTACATTTGATGTTGCTTGTTTCTATTGTATTTTTATATTATGAAATATATATTCCTTTATTATTACTCTATCTCTTTTATTCTATTTATACATATATGGAATTTTGTTAAATAATTTTGGTGAAATAATCCCCTCTAAAGTGTTGTTTGATGCTCAGGTTCTTGTCGCAAGCCCATGGGGTTCAGGAATACACTTTGGGCATGTAACGGAAAGGGTCAGGTTCCAGGTTTGAGGGTCAAATGGGTTAGTAAATTACAATTTGGTATTATAGGAGATCTTTCCTTATGAGTCCTTATCTTGGGACTTCTATTTGAATTGAGATAGGCTTTTGGGGACTTAAGAGGTATGTTTTGATAAGTGCTTGGCCATCTATTATCGTAATGAGACTCAATATTCCATGGGATGTTGGGAGGTCTATCTCTGGTGTTAGGTTTGGTTTTAAATATAATTTTACACTTATGGGTTTCCTAGTTATAATTGAAATTTTTTATGGCATAGGATGGTTCTCATGTTTTGGTGTGTAGTAGTATGCCTCTGAGATGTCTTTGTTGAGTTCATCAGGTGGATTAAACTGATGATGCTCATGGGAATCCACTTATATATTAGAATATCATAAAGAATATAGAAAATGAATTCCCTGATGTTGACCAGAATGTATCACAGGTTCATAACACTATTATTATGGTAAACCTAGGATCTGGATGAGAGAGAGAGATATCATAATAATTCTTCCATGAGTATCCACCATCCTATAAGGGAATGACTGAACCTCAAAAGGTGGAGGAATGGTTATATTGGATTAATAAAATCATTAAATTTCAGGAAACACCGAAGAATATCATCCTATAGTGTGAAACATTCAGGCTCGAGGGTTCTGGTAAAAGATGGTGGGATTCACTGGTCCAAGTTGATAGGCACATGGACATGTATTGGAAGGGTTTCGAAACACTATTCGTTGAACGGTTTGTTCTAAATTCATTGATAATAGAAATGTCTCTATAGTTCTTATCCTTAATATAGGGATAACATTCAGTGTCGACACACTCCAACAGATTTGCTGAGATTTTCCATTTTCACTGAACATGCACTAGTGCAGAAATCGTTTTTTACATCACCATTTTTTACGTCGGTTATATATAACCGACGTAACAATGCAGAGAGTAGATTTTTCACGTCAGTTATTTTAATAACCGACGTTACAAATCGTGCCTGTTGGGTTTTTACGTCGGTTATCTTATAACCGACGTAAAAAACCAATGCGCGGGGGGTTTTTTACGTCGGTTATTTTGTAACCGACGTAAAAAACCAGATATCGACGTGTTTTTTACGCCGGTTATCAAATAACCGACGCAAAAAAAATGAAAGTGCGGTGTGTTTTACGTCGGTTATTTTATAACCGACATAAAAACCCCCGGGGGATTTGGTTTTTTACGTCGGTTATTTGATAACCGACGTAAAAAACGCGTCGATATCGGGTATTCTACGTTGGTTATTTTATAACCGACGTAAAAAACCAATGCGTGGGATCCTTTTTACATCGGTTTTAAGATAACCGATGTAAAAAAGCTAAAAAATAGTTTATAACGTCGGTTATTATATAACCGACGTTATAAAGCATTTAAAAAAATTAAAGCCCGTGTTCTGTCATTTACGATTTTTTCGATTGACAGTCGCCGGCTCGTCTCTCTCTCACGCGGTAAACCCTAATCGGCTCGTCGATCGCCTGCATTACACTCATTTTGGCTTCATTGTTTATCTTCTTCACTGCTCTCAGATCTATCATCTCAACTCGCGACATTCAAGTAAGCCTTCCACGAATTTATTTCGTTCGTTTTTGTTTCAATTCTTGATGTGCTTTTCGTTCGTTTTTGAATCTTGTGGAATTTTTTTTATTGCAAATGGTTATTATGTTCATTCAACTCGCAACATTCAACTCGCAAATGGTTATTAAAACATTGATGATTAGCTTCAGCAAAATCTGAAAAATAATGGGTGGTACTGTAACGTTCCATTCTTCCAGCAACATTATTATTTCCTACTTAGCTGGAATGTGTCTTTCTGGATGAAGATTGGTAGTACTTATTTTCTTAAAATCATATTTTCAATATGATTTTCCAGAAAATTATTTTCATGAATGAAATTGGACCAGGTACAATCGGTAATACCTATCCTTAAAATTTCATTAAACATTCTTACATCATAATATTTTTTCAAAAAATTATGATTTTTAGAACTCCTAGATCAGAAAACCATCATCTGTTTTCATCTGCATTCATAAAAAATATCAATTCATACCTATTACAATCAAATATTTCATTCTGGACTCATGGTGAGTCTGATAGTAAATTTATTCTTTCAGTCATCTCCTAAAAATGATGGACCTTTTCATGCAAAGTGTATCTGATTTCTTGAATACGATGGTATGTCCAATTTTCAAAAAAAACCAAGTGAGGTGATTTCTTTTATTATTAATAATTCATAAAAAAAATTATAATACCTAAATATTATTATCATCCTTTTCAGATTATTCATTATAAAAAAGGTAAAGGGTACTTTCTTTTCATTCTCAAGTTAAATTATATTTTTTATAAAGGTATTTTCTATCTAGGTAGAAATAATTTAATGATAATTAGATTGAATTAGGTATATTATCTTATCTTACCATCCAAACACATTTTTATGTATTAATAATTATTATGTTTTGTAAAAACAATTATGACCCCCATTTCATTTTTGTTAGTTATTTGATCTACGAAAGTGTTATAAATGATTTGATGATCACGATTCACCCATATATATGGTTAGTCATTATGTGACATTTGTGTCCATAATATCCTTCTAATGCATTCGACAATGCATTATATATCATAGATCAATATGGGATATAGATGGTTATACCATGTCCAATGTGTTATGTGATGTTCCTGGTAAGAAATATTATAATAAATTTTAGGAAAGCTGATTAACATATCCTAATATGAGGTGAATGAAACTATGTTTTCCCTTGACATATGTTATGACTTATATGATTATGTTTGTGCCACACTCTTTTGTTATTCCACATACCAATGTTGTGATCTTGTGAATAAGGTTTTTTAAATCATGTTCCCACTATCATATAAATCATGTCTTATGTTATGCTAAAATTGTTATACTTGGACTCAGGTTGTATGATCTATGATTATATAGAACTGTTTCCCTTATCTTTTTGATCATGTGCTTTGTGTATGCTCTTATACCCCCATGGATATCTTTTTATGAGATTAGATATTATATTTATATATATCATGTTTACCCATAATGAGTATCATAAATCAAATGTTTTATTATTTTCATTCCCTATGTTATAAAAATAATTATTATGTAGGATGATTCAAAAATTTAATCTGTGAGATGAGTTGTTTTATGTGTGAAACCCAGGCCAAACACATATGTATTTTTTTATTGGTATTACATATATATAGTTCGACATATACATTTTTCTACATTACCATGATATTAACATTACTTTTTCTAAAGAAATATTAATGTCCTTAGATTATATATCGGATCAAAAGGATATAGTAATTCTAATATATAATCAGAATGATCAGATAATATGACAATATTCTTAAACATAAAATAAATGGTCTATATTCCTATTTTTAACATGACACTTACGACGTATAGCTATTTGGTGTTGGTTACTTATGAAAACTACAACTACTTTCAAGATTTGTTTTATATTTTAAATTGTTTTACATTGAAATTATGATTTTTTTCATATAAACATGTTTTGTATTATCTTAAAGATATATATTTTTTGTTTTATTTGTTATAGGTAATAATGAGTCGAAGTTGGATTATGTCACATCGAATGAGCAATGAATTTGAGGAAGGTGTTGATGCCTTTTTGGAATTTGCAAAACGAAATGTTCCAAGTAGTGACATTTTTTTCCGTCCATGCATGAAATATTTGAATATGGAGAAGTTGAAAAGTATAGAGATAAAAGATCATCTGATATGTCATGGTTTTAATCCGAGTTACAGCCCTCAGATTTGGCATGGTGAAACTGAACGGAATGTCACTGATGATGATGATTCGCAAGATGGTAACTCCGATGGAATTGAAGAAATGATTCGCGATATTGTATCAGAACAAATTGAGATAGAACCGATAGTTGCACGTCTATATGGTGATGCTGAAAAACCATTATATCCCGGTTGTACAGATTTTACAGTTCTGTCGGCGGTGTTAAGATTGATTAACCTAAAGTCGAAGCATGGATGGAGTGACAGAAGTTTTACAGAGCTGCTACAATTGATGAAAGACATTCTTCCAAAAGATAATGATCTTCCAGATTCACATTACAAAGCCAAGAAAATATTATGCCTGATGGGATTGGGATACAAGAAAATACATGCATGTCCGAATGACTGCATTATATATAGGAAGGAATATGAATTTCTGTCAGAGTGTCCAAAATGTGGGACATCACGGTATAAGGTGAAAGAAAAATCACAGGGTGATGTAGAGATTACAAAGCTCCCTTCAAAGGTATTTTGGTATCTTCCTATAATTAATCGTTTCAAACGTTTATTTGCTAATTCACATGATGCAAAAAGGTTAAGATGGCATGCTGAAGAGCGGGTATGTGATGGAAAAATACGTCATCCAGCTGATTGTCCACAATGGAAGAAAATTAATGCGCAGTATTCTACATTTGGAAATGAAATAAGAAATCTCAGACTAGGGTTGTGCACAGATGGAATGAATCCATACCGAACACTCAGTAGCACACATAGTTCATGGCCTGTTTTATTGGTAATTTACAACCTCTCTCCTGAAGTTTGTATGAAGCGAAAATATGTCATGTTGAGTACAATGATCTCTGGTCCAAAGCAACCCGGTAATGATATTGATGTTTACTTGTCACCGTTGATTGATGATTTGAAACTGTTATGGGCTGATGGTATTAGGGTGTATGATTCTTATAAAATGGAATATTTTCAACTGCATGCAGTGCTTCTGTTCACTATAAATGACTTCCCAGTGTATGGAAATTTGTCTGGATATAGTGTTAAAGGGCATAAAGCATGTCCAATTTGCGAACAACAGACGTCCTATTGTCAATTTCATCATGGGAGGAAAACAGTGTACATGGGTCATCGAAATTTTTTGCCTATGGAACACCCTTATAGAAGACTAAAAAATGCGTTTAACGGCTCACAAGAATTTGATACTGCTCTAAAACCGTTATCCCAAGATCTTTATTTTGAGAGGGTGAAAACCCTTGACGTGAAATTGGGAAAGACATAGAAATCTGGTAATGATAGACATATTTGGAAGAAAAGGTAAATTTTTTTGAGCTACCATATTGGAGGTATCATGAAGTTAAACATAATATTGATGTCATACACGTGGAGAAGAATATCTGTGATTATTTGATTGGAAAATTGTTAGATATTAAAGGAAAGAATAAAGATGGGTTGAATGCAAGATTAGACTTACTATCAATGGGAATACGTTTGGAGTTAGCTCCCACTCCTAAAGGAAGACGAACATTTCTTCCCCCGGCTTGTCATACATTATTGAAGAGGGATAAAATTAGCTTATGTCAGTGTCTTCATGATACCAAAGTGACTCAAGGTTATTCTTCTAATGTAAAAAATTTTGTCTCATTGCAGGACTTGAAGTTGATAGGTATGAAATCACACGATTGTCACGTCATGATGCAACAAATTCTACCAGTTGCATTGCGTGGAATATTGCCCATTTGTGTCAGAAAGACAATAATGAAGTTGTGTTATTTTTTCAATTCAATTTGTAACAAGGCGATTGATGTGAATGCTTTGAACATTTTGGAAAAGGATGCAATTTTTATACTTTGTCAATTGGAAATGTATTTTCCTCAAACTTTTTTGATATAATGGTGTATTTAATGATTCATCTGGTTCGAGAAATAAAGCTTTGTGGACCTGTATATCTTCGTTTGATGTATCCTTTTGAAAGGTATATGAAAATATTAAAGGGGTATGTTAAAAATCTATATCAACCTAAAGCCTCCATTATTGAAAAGTATATTTCTGAGGAGGTAGCAGAGTTTTGTACGAGCTACATGGCTGCGGCGCAACACATAGGTTTGCCTCCATCTCGCTATGAACGAGTTAATAATGAGGGAAAGGGGATTCGCGGCTTGAAAGTCAAATCATTGTCAGCTGAACAGATGAAGATGTAAGAATCATACATCTTGAAGAACATAGCTGATGCTCAACCATATATCACATTGCATATTAATGAGTTGAAACAATGTCATCCAAAGAAGAAAGAAATGTGGATTTTGAATGAGCCCAACAAAACTTTTTTGTCATGGATTAAAAAGACTTTGCTTGGTAGATCAGATGTATCAGAGACATTAAAATGGATAGTGGGTGGTCCATGTTTAAATGTGATAACATGGTCTAGTTATGACATTAATGGTTATACATTTCATACAAATGCTCAGGACAACAGAAGTGCAGTTCAGAATAGTGGTGTATTGGTGTTTGCAGAAGCAATGCATTTTTCGAGTGCTAAGGACAAAAACCCAATTTCTGCATCAAATGCATATTATGGAGTGATTGAAGACATATGGGAGGTTGATTACTTTAAAATTAATGTTCCTGTTTTTAACTGTAAATGGTTTAACGGTAACAACAGTGTCAGACACGATGAATTTGGAATGACACTTGTTAATCTGAATAGATTGGAAGACACAACTGATTCTTTTATAATGGCAACACTTGCAAAAAAAATTTTATGTAGTAGATCAATCAGATATGCAGTGGGCTGTTGTTTTACAAGGGAAAAAAAATATGTTGGTGAGGATGAACTTGATGAATATGCTGATTTATGTGAGATCCCTACTTCAATGGAAATATTAACAGAACATAATGACGATCATGTTGAAGACATAGTTTGTGCCATATGGAATGATCACGACGAAGGAATTTGGGAAAACAATCCATCTGTACATTCCTAAAATTACAGGTAAGATATGATTATTTCTTGTTTACATTTTTTTCGATAAATGTTAGATATTGTAATTTTTTTATTTATTAAAACATGTTTTAAAATAAAATAAGTATATGTTATTGTTTGTTTTAAGTTTGTTTAGTTTACTTTATCATGTTTATAACCATTACATGAATTTTAAAATGCTTATTTTTGTTCACTGACAATTACTTTACCATGTTTACAATGTTTACCAGGTTTACCATTTTTACCATTTTTACCATCTTGACCATCTTGACCATCTTTTCCATCTTTACCATTGTTTAACTTGCTTACCATATTACCAATGTTTACTATTATGTAACATAGTACACTTTTCTATTTTCTGATTACATTAGTATTAAAATATTTGTATTTTTATATTTGTTCACTGACAATTACTTTACCATGTTTACAATGTTTACCAGGTTTACCATTTTTTCCATTTTTTACCATCTTGACCATCTTGACCATCTTTGCCATCTTTAACATTGTTTAACATGCTTACCATATTACCAATGATTACTATTATGTAACCTAGTACACTTTTCTATTTTCTGATTACAGTAGTATTAAAATATTTGAATTTGTATATGTGTGAACTGACATTTGTTTTTTTGATTTGAAGGATAATGATAGATCATTCAGATGATCAACCACATGATTCTGGGGAGGAGCATATTGATGGTCATACCTCTGGGGATGAACATTCACATGCTCCTATTACGACAAAGAGTTCAAAGGTTGGTAAACATGGTTGCACACGTTTACCAAAATTATCACTTGCCCGTACGCAGGATCAGAGGATAGTAGTTGAGTTTGATGATGATGATATTCCTAGAGGTCCGAATGCCAAATATTTTAAGATTTTTGTTGCAACTCAGGCTAAGACCAAAGTAAGCATTCTGTATGATGATTGGAGAGGTGTGGATAAAGCGATTATCTCTTAGTTGTGGGAGACGATTTTGGTAAGGTCTTTTGTCATTGTTTGACCATTCTTTTAATGTTTCTGGTATATATAATATGTTTAACCTATTCTTTATCAGATGACATTTGATATTCCTGACACTGGAGGAGTCAGGAAGAAATGCTTAACGTTGGATGCCAGGAGATGGAGGGATTTCAAATAAGCCCTCACATCTGATTTCATTTATGGTCATATGAGTCAGGAAAATCCATGTCGTATATATCCTTTTATAGATGAAGACACATGGAGATAGTTTTTTGAAAGTAGAAAAAAGAGTCATTTCTGGTAAGGGCAATGTAAACTTTTATATACTTTCTTATATAAATGATTTTATTAATGTTTTGTTAATGATTTCATATTCTTAAATTACAGCAAACAAGGAAAGCTCATCAGGAGATCCAATCTAAAAATGTATACCCTAATAGTTTATCTCGAGGAGGGTATACATTATTGGAAGAAAAAATGATAGCAGAAAAATTTCAACAACTAAGAGTTGAGTCTTCAAGCTCTAGAGAGGTGGCCCCTCCATCCCCTCCATCTAGACATGAAAAATGGAAGAGAGCTCGGAAGGGAAAAAAAGGCAATATCTTTCTGAAGAATCGAGAATCGTAACTGAGAGGATTGTAAGATATCTATTTAATTTATTTAGGTTAACTTTTTTCTTCATATAAGTTTCAATCATTACAGAAATGTTCAATTAATTAATACAGGACTCTCTTGAGGAGAAAAGTTCAGAGGGGACATTTACAGCTACTGGGAGGGAAGATATTTTATTTGCAGCATTGGGAAGGCCCGAACATCCTGGTCGTGTAAGAGGATATCCGACAGGTGTATCGGTAAGAAAAGTGTTTCCACGTTCTTCAACTTCTAACATTGAGGGGGTTTATAAAAAAAATAGAATCCTTGGAGGCTGAAGTCCAAAATATTAATGCGACGATGGAAGACAAGATTAGAGATTCGGTGCAGTCTATGTTTGCAGAAATTCAAAGACAATTTCAGACTGCAGCTCCCACTCCTCCACCTCCCACTGTAGACCCCATTATTTATCCTCCACCTCCGCCAGTAGCTCCCACTCCCCCACCTCAGCCTGCGGACCCCATTTTTTATCCTACGCCTCCTCCGCAGCTTCCTACATATTGCGAGTTGTATGTTGATGATTCTCAACATCATATAGTAGCATATGGGTTGGTATATTGTATAGGAGATACAGTTCATCATCAACAATTAGAGGTAAAGAATCAGAGGGTCACTGTACAAGATATTATAGATAGATCAGCTAGGGTACCAATACCTACAGATGAGGTGGCGACAGTTGGACAGAGTATCGACCATTTTTTAGTTTGGCCATCCAGACTTCTTCGACTCATTACCATAGAGGTATGAATGTTATATCTTTTATTTTATTTTTTTATTAATTTTGTTTTATCATTTGAAAACTACTATAATTCTCAATTTTTTTTCACAGGAATACTTCAAAGGTAAAGAAATACTGTATAGACAGCAACAAAGACAATAGGCTATGACATCAGATACAGATTCCAGTGGTCTTGACAGATTGTCAAGATATTCACATTTGTTGTTGGGTTTTTATGAGTTTCCAATGGAATCTCATGTTTGTGGATGTGAAATAAGTGTGGGGATTACAAAATCTGATATCATGGAGCTTGTTACTGGAGATAAGTTGGGCATCAACGTGGTGTAAATTTTTTCCATGTAAGTCTTAACACATTTTCCCTGCGTTATATTTATTAAAAATGTATACTTATATATGTTTTGTATTAGGTATCTTTATAAAATTTGTGAGAGGAATGAACTGACAGAAGTATATGGATTCATGGACCCGCAATTGATTTCCCCTGAAGCATGTGCATTGACTAAGGAACAAAGAATGGTTTATATTGCTGAAAGATTTGAAAAGAATATAATCCAACAATGTTGGATGATGCCTTTTTGTGAGAGGTATGAAACACATTTCACTCAAATAGTTAATTACCTTTTAACATAAAAAACCACTAACATTAAATTTCCTTTTATCAGTAATCATTGGATGTTTGGGATTTTTTCCCAAGGGAGAAAGCTCTTTATTGGATATGCTCTGTTCATGGTGATGTGCGGGAAAGTTTTAAGAATATATTGGAAGAGTAAGTTTCAATTTCTCAATAGTTTTTTATATTATAAAAAATTTTAAATTTACCCCATTCGTATTATTTTCTAACAGTGCATGGGCCTACTTTCGAAAAAACACAAAGAAAAGAAATGCAGAGATCAAATATGTTAAAGCGAAGGTAAATTTCCATTTATGATTTGTACTTTTTGATTTATTACATAAAAATAATATATTGAATTTACACTCATTCAAAACAGAATTTTCATGAACAACAAGGCCTCCTCGAATGTGGATATTATATGTTAAGATTTATGTATGAAATAATAACAACTGGGACAGTTGTGAATTTTGACCTGGTTTGATTTCCTCTTAAACTTTGCCATCATATTTCAATTTGATTTATTCATTATACACGTTAACTATCTTCTTTTTCATTTGAAGCTTTTTGATGACCCTCAACCCTATACTACTGAAGACATCAAACACGTACAAGTGGAGTGGTCAAATTATTTCACAGGTTTGATTGAATTTTAGTTGTTTATAATGTAAAATGTAATTTTGAATATTGTCGTTTTAATTTTCTATTTGGTATTTGTTTAGGTTTGATTTAGTTTTTTTTTGAAGTTGACAGTGTACGTTTTGAATGTTATATAAGTGAATGTTTAATTTTTCTCTACTTCTTGATTTGGCCTACTTTTGATGGTTCTTCTGGTATGGATTTGGGTCTGTGGGGGAGGGGTTCTCAGGGTGTGGGGGTGTGTTTAGTGGGGTTGGGGGTGTCCAGCGGTCTGGGAGGGCTCTCCGGTGGGGTGGGGGGATAGTCATGGGGGGTGGCAGGGATGTCTAGGGGTATGGGAAGCCGGTCCAGGGGTGTGGGAGTGTTGTCCAGGGGTGGGGGGTTGTCCAAGGGTGTGGTGGGGGCTGTCAAGTGGGGTGAGGGGGTGAGGAGGTGCTGTTCAGGCGGGTGGGGGGTTGTCGAGGGGTGTTTGGGGGTGTCCGGGGGTCGGGGGGCAGTCCAGGAGTGTGGTGGGAGCTCCAATGGGGTGGGGGAGGGTTGTCCAAGGGGTATACATGAGGGTGGGAGCTCCAATGGGCTGGGGGAGGGCTGTCAAGGGGGTATACATGAGGGTGAGGGCTCCAACGGGGTGGGGGAGGGCTGTCCATGGGGTATAAATGAGGGTGGATGCTGTCTAGTGGGTAAGTTTTATATGTTATCTATTTACATGCTTATTTTTGAAGTACTTCGGTTTTTGTGGTATGATATCTTGATTTATTTTCTGGTTGATTCTGGTGGAGAGAAGATCACTGCATTCTGTTTAAAAAAAAATTGGGTTTATCACGTCGGTTATTTAATATCCGACGTGATAAAATGCTTGGAAATTAGTTTATCACGTCGGTTATTTAATAACCGACATTATAAAAGGCCTGGAAAATAGTTTATCACGTCGGTTATTTAATAACTGACATGATAAAAGGCCTGGAAAATGGTTTATCAGGTCGGTTATTTAATAACCGACGTGATAAAAGGCCAGGAGAATGGTTTATCACGTCGGTTATTTAATAACCGACGTGATAAAGGGCCTGGACAATGGTTTAGCACGTCGGTTATTGAATAACAGATGTGCTAAACGGCCTGGAAAATGGTTTATCACATCGGTTATTGACTAACCGACGTGATAAACCCCCTCCCACTGGTTTATCACGTCGGTTATAGAATAACCGACGTGACAAACCCCCCTCCCCAAGTTTTTCACGTCGGTTTTATATGAACCGACGTGATAAACCACGCTCAGCCCAGTTTATCACGTCGGTTCTTATAGAACGGACGTGATAAACCACCCTCACCCCAGTTTATCACGTCGGTTCTATATGAACCGACGTGATAAACCCCCTCACCCCATGTTTATCACGTCGGTTGTTTAACAACGGACGTGATAAATCATTTTCCAGGCCGTTTATCACGTCAGTTCTCCGATAACCGACGTGATAAACCATTCTCCAGGCCGTTTATCACGTCGGTTCTAAAATAACCGACGTGATAAACCATTCTCCAGGACCTTTATCACGTCAGTTCTAAAATAAACGACGTGATAAACATTGCAATTTTATGCTTTTTGATGTCAGTTTTCAAATAACCGACGTCAAAAACCTTATTTATAACGTCACACGTATTAACGTCGGCTAGAAACCGACGTAAAAAATTAAAAATAACCGACGTAAAAAACGTTTTCTGCACTAGTGATGGTAAGGAAGAGCAAGCTGAAGGATCATAAGTTCCAGTAGGATTTGCAACCTGATATAAAATCATAGTTGTTAATGTTGAAACATTATACCTATGAGGAGAAGTTAGACAGTGACATGACAGAAGAGATATATTTGGTAGAAATGTTTAATTTTTTCAACCCTTCTCTTCCTTATAGTGGTGGTTTGAGTAGTGTACATGTGAAGAAAAAGAGTGGCAGGATCATCATAGACGTTGTGGAGGTGGGTCTTTGCAGCGAGCCTCCTTGGTACCATTCGTTGTAACTAGAAATGTGCCACTAACTTTCAATCAGTTCTTTATGGGATGGCACACAAGATGTTAATTTCATATTCCTGTGATGATCTGGAATGGATGTGGACACATTGGTCACCTATAATGCTTTTATTAGGCTATGGCTATGCATTGTTATGGTTAGGGTTTATCGACCCCAAATGATACTTTAGTGCATTTAAAAGCATGAAATCATATAGGGATCTATCCATAGGCATTATGAGTGATGCATTTTCATGTAGTATATGATTCCATAATGGATGTTGATGAATGTCCAGAAATAGTGAGTGGTAATATCCTTATTACATCTACAGTTGCAATTTAATTATTTGATACTGATTTCATGCACTGTTTTATATCTTAAGGTTTCATTGATATTTTTAAAATTATAATGGAAATTATGTCCTTTACAATTTAGTTAGTGACACCCCTTGTTCAGATGAAAGATCATGGGTTTTAGTGTCTGTGTTCATTAATTATTGATAATATTAATATGGTTTGGGATTTTCTCATTCTTGATCTAGATCATTTTGACGTCATTGTCAGTATGGATTGTCTTGTCCCTCATGAATCAGAGGTTGATTGATATCATCAGCGTGTTTCATTTCTTACTTAATATGGGAGTTATCATGTGTTTTTGTGGGAGTGGGACCAGATTTATGGTAGTGTGGGACCTTCCCACCCATATCTCAGATGTTTTTTGTCAATCATTTCAATTAATCCTTATGACTGTTCTTATGCAGTTTTTCTTCCCAAAATTATTCAATAATTTTATAATGTATTCCCAAATAACTTCCATTGTATTACTCAAGAGAGAGGAATAATTTATAGTTGACCTATTTCTAGGTATGCATCCAATATCGATACATTTGTATCACATGGAAACAGTTAAGGCGAAATAGCTCAATATTTAGTTGGACAACCTGTTTGGAATGGTTTTTGTTCCCCCTATCATTTATCCTTGGGCATCCCGTCTTCTATTTTCCATGAAATAAAATAGCACCCTTCAGTTATGTTTGGACTATATGAAGTTGAACTAGGAATCCGTTAAGAAAAAAACCCTTTTCCACAAGTGGATGATATATTTGACTAGTTAAAGGGGTGAAGTGGTTTTCCAATATTAATCATCAGTTGTGTTATCATCAACTCAGAGTCTGGGTGTCAGATATACTAAACACTTATTTTAGGTGTTGGTGTGGCCATTAATAATATCTTTTGATTCCTTTTGTTATGAATAATGATCCTAAAATGTTTCTCGATTTTATTAATCGAAATATTCCATCAATATCTTGACACTTTTGTGGTAGTGTTCATGGATGATATTCTGATTTATTTAAAATATGAGTGTGATAACAAGAACCATATGAGTTTGGTTTTGGAAATTTTGATAAATCCTTATTTTTATGGAATTATTTTAAAATATAGTTTATAGATATAGTAAGTGATTTTATTAGGGAATAATATTTCTGAACATGGATTATATATTGATCCAGTGTAGGTAAAGGTTTTCTGGTCTTGGAAGGAACAACAAAATTACTTTATGATATAGAGCTTCCATTGTCTTTCTGGGTACTACTGATGGTTTTTCAAGGATTTATCTAAGATGGTTTCACCAATGACTAATCTTACATGTAAAGCGGTGAAATTCACATGGGATGGAAAGTTTTATTTTTCATTCAATGAACTTAAAACACGTTAGATATCGGCTCATATTCCAATCTTACCCGAGCTATATAAGGGATATGTGATGTTCTTTGATGCTTAGGTTACTATTTTTGGATGTGTTCTTATTCAGGATGAACATGTGGTAGATTAAGACTCTCTTTATATTTTACCTCAAAAAAATAATTACACCACTCAATATTTAGAACTTGTTGTAGTCATTCATTCACTAAAATTATGGTGGAACTATATTTTTAGGGAGAGGTTCGTGGTATTTTCTAATCATAAAATTCTGATCTATATATTTTCTTCAAAGGAACTGAGTCATTGATAGAGATTACTAGTATAATAACGTATGTTGTTTGTATTTGATATCCCTTATACCCCAAGAAAAGGTAAATGTCGATGCAAATGCTCTTAATAGAAAAGTACCATCACATGCTGTTGTGGAATCGAAGGATAAGTGGTTCCTTAAGCATCTTTTAACTCATTTTCTCTTGGATTATCATGAGGATGTTTTAGGAATGGCTATAAACAGTTTTTAATTATCATCATTTCTCATGGAGTCTATTTTTTTGAATCAACATTAGTATTATGAGTTTTAGTAGACTCGAGAAAGTCCTTACGGTGGGGAGACTATTTCAAGATAGTCTCTCCTTCAAATGGTATTCTCTACTTCGGGAAGAGGGTTTTCATCCTTGCATCTATAAAAATATTAGTTTTGTTTGATTATTACAGATATTTTCCTCTATTGATCTAGGAGCTACAAAAAAAATTTATGTCCAGAGGCAGTGATTATGGTGGCCAGGTATAAAGTGTGAAATCATCAAGTTTTTGTATCCTTGTTACACCTTCCAACAGTTATTGAATGTTCATTTGAAAACTTCTAGTTTACATCTGTCTCATCTATTGAAAATTTCTAAATTGGACATGGTATCCATGGATTTTGTTGTTGTATTACCATGGACTCCTAGATGGATTAATTCTATCTGGGTGTTTGTTGATCAGTTAATGAAGTCTGCACATTTTATTCTATGCAAATAAACCACTAAAGATGATTATATTGGTAATAGATATGTGTAAGTGATTGTGAGGTTTCATGGGATTACATCTATAATTATTCTGGATAGGTATCCTAGGTTTACTTAGAGGTTATGTAGAGGTCATCAACTGTTAATGGTAACTTAGTTTATGGTGATCACAACAAACCATCAATAGACAGACGGTTAGGTAGAGTGTGTGATTCAGATCCTAGAATAAATGCTCGGTGCCTATGTCTTGGATTTCGTAGGATCAAGGGATATTTATATGAGATTAGTTGAGTTTTTTATAAAAACAAATATCATTATTCAATAAAAATGTATCCCTTTGATGTATTTTATGTTCACCCCTGTAGATCACCTCTTTGCTGGGATGAGTGGGGAGATGTATCATTACTTGGACTTAGTTTTGTTCAGGAGACATCTGCAAATACTCACGTTGTACATCAGAATATGATAATAGCCTAGAGTGGAACGAACTAATGTGTAGATTAGTGGAATTAACCATTAGAGTTTTCTATATATGACTATGTTTTTGTGAATGTTTCTCCTCAGTTGGGTCATCATCATCATGGAAAATAGGATAACATGGCTCCACGATATATATGACCATTTTATGTCACTGAGACTCACAGATAGGTTTCTGGTCATTTAGTATTTCTGATTCGGTTGATGTGTATTCATGATGTTTTCCACATGTCTTAGCATAAATATACCATCCTGATCCCACTTATGTTGTGATTTTGGAAGAAATTGAGATGGAGCCAGATATTTCTATTTTGGAGAAACCAGTTGTTATCATTGAATTTCAAGGGATAATATTGTATGGGTTGTGGTTACCATTGGAAATAGTTCAATCACAATAATGATGAGATTCTCCTGAGACTTGGGAATATGAGTCAGTGGTGAACGATTATTCGACTCATCTTTTTCAAAGGATTACATATTCCACATAAATTCATGGGGATGGATTGACTTTATGATGGAGAGTTTGTAACATCTTGTTACCCATCTATCAGGTGCATTGTTGAACTCTTCATGGATATAATTTTTTTTATTGTATATAGAGGGCCGATATTGAATTTGGAGGATACCTATAATGGTGAACTCATTGATTTTTTAGACATTCTTCATTAAACTTAATTTTCATATGGATGAAGGAGGATTTCACACCGTGTAATTGGTTTACACGACATGTAATGGTTTCCAAGTGCAATTCATGAAACGGGTAACATTGTGAAATGTTACACATCGTGAATATTGGTCTCACACAGTTTATGTTTTAAATAATGAATTTTTAATCTAATGTGATATGTTTTTTGGCGTACTTAATATATCATGGAATTCAGGATGTGAATAGGAGTTTCAGGTCATGTAATTTCATGATTTGGGATGTTTTAGGGCACCTCTAGGGTTTTCGTTCCCAATAGACGACATTTTATCAAATTCACTTGAACACAAGCTCCTCTCTAGTGATTTTTTGAGAAAATATTCCTTCATATTTCTCTACTCAGCATTCATTCTTCATTGCAGTTGTGGTGTCTCTCCGAGTGATCTATCATTCCGCTTCTTCATTGTTTGGGATAATGGTATCACCATAGGGGGGTATTTTCAAATACTTCTATCTATGTTGATGTTCTATCACGTACCCTTATAATATCTGGTGTGTGATCCCATTCTGTAGGCCATTCCTTTATTGGACATGGTGCATAAGGTTTTCATTTTGGAGTTATGTTTTTTCCTCTTCTGTGTCGACCCTTTTTGTTTCCAATTAGATCAATATTTTAATAAGGATTGGATTACAGTGTCTCTACTACTTCTATTGGGCTTAATTTTTGGGGATTTCATTATGGGTGTGTGCAAACTCAACTTTGAATAAGGAGGTTCTGTCTCTAGCATATGATAATTAGCATGATTACTCTTTCTTTATAAATTGATTTCTAAAAAATGAATGACTCTGTGTGTATGTTGAAAAAGGTTTTTTAAAGAGAAATTATTTTTCTGGATATTTTGATAACTGAAAAAAGATATTGGTTGTTTTTAAACATTGAAATTGATTTGTCAAAATGAGCACATGGTTAACCTTATCTATTTTGGTGGAAGGATTAGATTGAGTACATAGTCCATGTTTTTTTATTATCAGGTGGTTTTATAATGGGGATTTCCTATGTTTCCAAGGCATGTGGTTCAAGGGGTTAGATATTTAAATTCTTAAGTGGATTACTCATGGGGTATTCCTCTTCATTCTAGTCCTGTGTTACAGGAATAGTATTTTGAACCTGATTATTGTGTTATTATTAGTCTACTAATCTATCCTATAGTGAACCTTTGAACTGATTCATATAATTCTGCGTTTATTGTGTTCGTCATGGATTTATGAGTTGGTGTTGATAGGCACGTCATACCCACTTTTGTTTGGAACTATGAAAAAGGGAAATCTTTACCATGTTTTCCATAAAACCTCATTAATTTATATCATGGAATGTTTTATTTAAATAATCATACATGAATATTTATACACAGACTTGATATGGAACACTTCAGTGAGATCCTACTGAGGCTATTATATAACAGCCAAAACACCTCTTCAAAGGGGCTTAATCCTTTGTATGAAATCCAATGTCAGGAATGTAAAGGCACTACAGTGAGGTGGTGATGTATTATTAGTTAGTTTTGGGTATTTTGTGGTTAGATGGATGTATTTCAGATATAACATAACATTGAATAGTTGTTTGGTTATGTTCCTTGTAGTTGGCGTTGTTTTTTGATCTTTGAATACTTTTCAGTTGTCTGTTTCTTATACCTTCTTACTATTATGGAATATATATTCCTTTAGTATTTTGATTTCTCTTTTTTCTATGTATATATATATTCCATGTGATTTATTAGGATGGGAGAAATCATTACCTCTAGTGTGTTGTTCGATTCTTAGGTTCTTGTCACCAGCCCGTGGGGATTGGGAACACCCTTTGGGTATGTAATATAATATACCAGGTACTAGGTTTGAGGATAACCTGTGTCAGTTCATTACAATTTATTAATTGGTATATCAAATAAAATATAAATACAATATATTTCATGATGATACAAATATGGAGGGAATTATTTATGGAATAATTTCTGGAGAGGTTGACAGATTTTATAGTTCACACAAATTTGAATTTTGGATGGTTATTATGAGTGTTTCATTGAAAATCAATGCATAAATGTTTCTCATATATGAATTTAAAAAAACAATTGCATAAATTCAGAGAAAAATATTTTCATCATAGACCAGAAAATATAAATGATTTATAATATTTTAAGGCTATATGAAATGAAACTTGTTGGTTGAACATGAATGTTTTTAATATGTGTTCTAGGGGGTGTTGGAAATTAATTCTGAAAATATATGAAAAATATTTGGATCAATTGGTTTAAATACGTGTCTATGTGAATACATATGAATTTTCTATGATTAAATGATTCATGAAATGGCAATAATGATTTGGTATCAAATTATTAATCTTAGTGGAAACAATTATAGTATAAATCAAAACATTATGTTTTAAACATAAAGAATGGATAATGTAGATTTTGAGAGGGTTGATCGATAAGACATTTCTAAAGAAAGGATTGATATTATATTCTGTTATATTCTGTTTTTTATAATCAATAAGGTTATGAGAAGAAACTGGATGAAAAAATGGTATAAATGATAAATCAATAGAGAAATTGTAAAGAACATATTAACATGAAATTTTCCCGATGGTATTGATAAACAATACAAAGGGGGTGTTTAAAAATAGTTGGTTTTGTGTCGTAATGTTTTTCATTTTGTTCCAATATATGAAGAATATAAATATCTTGGAAGAAATGTGGATTTACCAAGTTAATTATAAAAATAGAAGAATTTCCCAGGCTAAGGACAAATGAATGTTTATTATGATTTATAAATTTTATATGAAATTATGTGAAGCCTTGATTCTTTGGTGTTGAAGTTAAGTATCATAATACTTGTTATAAAAGGTTATATGTTAGTTTCTTCCAATATATATTCATGGAAATTGATTCATACATGGAAAATAATTAATTTATGTAGATGAGGTGCTCCATCCTTATGAAGTGAAAATATTTATTTGAAATAATATTGGATGAAGACTGATGAAGTGGGAAATGGATATCATGCCTGATAAGACATGAAATTTTATTAATATTGATTTTATATTTAAAATTTGTGATTATAATGATAATAGAATGTACATTTTTTTATTCTTATTTAATGAGGATATTTGTAGAAAGAATACTTAGATTTTATATGTATTAATGATTTGGGATTCAATTAAAAAAAGTTTAACTACCATAGGCTATCCCACTAACCAACATAATTGTACATGTAGGGAGATGCTCAACCATAAAAGAAGTAGGTCATCATGGCTAGCCCTGGTATCATGGTTTCATGCATGGCTACCATAAATAGCATGTAGAGATCAGGGTATTCACATGAGTGATTCCATGGGTGCTAATGGGCTATAATGTGGAGGTGCCATCCTGTAGACCATGTGTGTGAGGATTGAGAGGAAATTTGGAGTGGAACTTTATACTCAAAAATAACCAAATAAGGATATGGAATTTCTAATAATAATTTCTGATTATGAATGATAGTTCCAGAAGGGATTATATGAGAATAAGTTACTATTACTATGTGGTAAAATGTTATGCATAGAATATCAATCGTTCAATGAAAAATATCCAATTCATATGATTATCCACTCTTTATATTCCCCATGATGAGATGAAAAAATGTAATCTCCTAAAATAGTTTTATGCATATATCTCCATGTTATGGAAAGAGAAAGGACTAACCTCATGTGATATCTTTTAGTCGATTATTCTAGGTTAAATCGAGCACACATTGAGCTTGGGTAAACTATATAATTATTAAATCAGATACATGAGTTGTTAATGTAAATGTATACATGATATAGATCAATCATTCATGATGAGTTCAAAATTCCATATTATTTTTTCACATTGTAGATAAATCAATTGTTACTAATTTATCAAACATAGTGAATGATCGAACGTTCATGCAATGATCATCCACACAAACAAATTCAGACTGACTGTGAGAATTATGATCAACCATATATGCACTAATTGGTAGTGCATGTTTTTTTGATAGAATAAAGAAATTGAAGACCCGCTACAAGTTTATTTGAGAAACTTCATGAGCAACCGTGATTGACCATATGATGAAGATGTACATGAAATTGTTTTATCATCCACCATGAAGGTCAATCTTAAGAAACACCTGGGAAGAGTTGGAATCCTAGATGGTAGATAAGGGGTGGATGAGTTTTTTAGACATGCATGGTAAAGACTATGAGATGAAATATTTTTTATGGATGTATATATAGTATGAATGTTAATATGATGTGGTTAAGAAGAAGATAAATAAAAGCATTAATGATATTTGGTTTCTTGTGAAAATAAATGTGTGTCTGGGACACATTCATGCACATACAGAAATTCATTCCTTAAAAGATCAAATCCAATTATATCACAATATGTCTGGCATATTATTTAGGTAAAAATAAGCAGCTGGACAGTTTCATGATAAATTGGTGATAAATAAGATGGTGTGTCTAAAGAATTTGAGTGTTCGGTTCATTCCATGTATACAATGCTTATCATATGAGTCTTTCATGATGTATCTAATGCATTAAAACTAAAAGAAAAATGGATTTCATAAATTTTTGGAAGATATATAATTCATGGATACTATAATACATAAATTCATATGTGAAATAAAATAAAATACATGCAAGAATTAATAATGAAGAATGATTCATGAATCTTAAGATTATGTTATTTCCATATACGTACTTAATGATGTATTTGAGTGATGAAGAAGGATTATTTGAATAATTTGGATATTTAAATGAGATTAAAAGAGGATAGATGGTGCATCTGTGATGTCACTGTTTTATAGATGTAAATATTTAATTTAAAATAATAAAATATATTGGCTTTTAATAATTTATATAAAAATTATGAATTGATTTATTTTTGGTGAATATTTATATTTCAAATTACATGTTAATAAAATGTACATAAATTAATTTTTAAGGATTAATTTTCATTTAGAAATATGTTTTTTGGTCTGTAAGAAAATTTAACGTGGTTTAATTTTTAAATTTGTAGGAAACATGTGGTCTAGCCACTAATTAGGTCATTCCATGCCCATATGAGGTGTACAATCATTGACCATGAAGATAGAACCTCATGTGTGGGGGTGGGTGCGAGATCTCATGTATAATTGGTAATGTAGAGAATGAACTGGTGCCCAAGAATCAGGTTCATGCATCATAAGTGTGACGTTATCCAAGGTAATAAAATCCCAAATTAATATTAGTAGTCCCCCACCTCCTATAAAACATTACATGAGTAGTTTGGGTAGTGGAATTGTTTTTATATGCGAGTCTCAATACTTAAATATCCATTGTGAGACATATTAACGTCATAGGTATTGTGAATACTTGCATACAGGATGTCTCTTCATCTTTTTCCACACACAAAAACATTCATTTCTACCTCTTATTCATTAGAAACTCATATCTCCACCTCTAAATTCACTAGAAATTTCTATTGGAACTAATATTTAAGATTTAGATTAAGCTAGCAAGCCACTATAAGGCCTGAGAATGCAATGGATGACTACTAGAGCTCTTTTCAACTACTATGATGGTTAAATAAAATAATATGAATGTTCATTATGATAAGATAATGACCTAAGATAATCCTCTACTATGTTGATCAGGGTCATGGTCCAAATGTTCCTCTTGATGAAAAAAAATCGACTAAAAGGATAAGAATGGGATGGTTTCAATAGTGTCTGAGATGAAATACACAATTTTTTTAACTTGTTGTGTTCATTTATTTTGTTTCTTATTGGGAGTTTTGTATGAGTAAATTTCTATTAAAATAACTTAAATATCATGGTGTGTGTAATGAGTGAATCAAAACACCAACAGGATTTCTACTACATCATGGAGCATGGTATATGGCCAACGTTGAATGATGAAGAAATGGAAAAGGTTATGCCCATGATGTTTTTGACCATAGGGAACTAAGATATTTTATGATAAAACAGTAATTAAAATAATTTATTTGTTGTGGTCAACATACATGCATAGAAGGCTAGAAGATTGGATGTATCGAGACTATAATGAATATGATGAATTCGTTCTGAACAAGTAAAATATAAAAGAAAATAAGTAGGGTTTATCCTTTCTATCATCATTTCATTGGTGCATATGGGAGATAAATTATATATATAGTAAATTACAAGTGAAATGACCACATTATTTAGGTTACAACACATTAGTGATTAAATTTAAAAATAATTTATCCTTTTGATTATTTTAATGGATTCAAATAATACCAATGGTTTACTGTTTTATGTGATAATTCACTCTAAATTTAAATAAAAATTAAAGGGTTCAAATGGATAAGAAAAGATATAATAATGTAAGCTCAAAAAGATATATTTTGGGGTTTCTTAACACTATTAAATTACTTGTCTCTTATAAATACATAGTTAGTGACTTTTGTGATGGGATCTTCAGTGGAGGAGGATGATTAATTTCTACTATTGGGAGTCATAACTATATTCTCCTTCATTCAACTTGTTGTTAGATCTTAATTACTTTATGTTATACTCCTTTTAATGATTAGATTGATAGAGAACAGTTTAATTTGTTCCTAGTGTAATGTAGAAGGTTATTGTTTAGTGAATGGTATTGTACATGAGATATGGATAAATCATATGAATTAATTAGTAAGTTCTTTGATTTCATTCATGACTTGTGTATGAACTGAGGTTTTTATGTTTAAACAAGGTTCTATGCCACCTATTCTATTAATTAACCAATATGATTGACTATATGAAACAGAGAACTAGTGAGAGAGAAAATAATCCCAAAGGCCAAATGATTGTATAGACTTGATTTCAATAATGAGTATAATAAATCATAACATCCCTCTTCAATAGTGTATATACCTAGAAACACTAGACACGGTACATTATTTGCATTTTTCTCCCTCACTACTTTATTCCAAATTTAATTTAGTTTATTAATTTTTTTTTCATTTATCATAGTTTTATGCCTTGATTTTTGAATTAATTTGACTTCAAACCTATTCTCCATGGGATCCAATTTGAATCTTGTATAACATATATTACTCCTAATTAGCTTTAGGGGTTATTAATCTTATTTAATAAAAATTTGAAATCGATCTACACTCAGTAGAATTAATAATACCTTTCAGTACTATCAAATCTTAGTGTCATTTTTGGAAAAATGTGCTCATAATAATTTAATTTATTAAACAAGATAATTAATTTTATCTCCTTTATCTTTTTTATCTACTTTTAGCTGATGTTTTTAGTTATTTTTCTTTTTTCTTCCTTTTATACTCCTTGGTTTTTTAGTTATTTGTTTAGAGAAAACATCAAGGATGAAGGCCCACATCTAAATGGATATCAAACTCAATAATCGGTCAAAACATATTGAGGTACACAACAAAAGAATAAAAAGCCTATTTTGAGAGTATCAAATTCAATACTTGGCACCACAACCACATCAGAGCTTTGAAGATTAACACCATGGAAGGAATATAGCTTTCATAAAAATAGCAGAGATCCTAGAATATATATAAATGGAATATGATTAATCAAAATAGTCATCTATGAAGGAAGATCACTTTAAGTAAGATATTAAGTAATATTTCAAGATCACTATGGCACCTTGGGATGTTTCCTAGGATAATTTTTATTATAATTATTTGGATGAAAAAAATTTTCAATATTCCTTGGAAGAAAACTTCACTAAACTTTATGAGGAGGAAGAGGAAGAATAAGAAGACACCACTTATAAGGAAGTGATAGAGGATGAATGGATGATGGCTACAGAACATTAGTATTTCATAAAACAAATTGTGATTTGGTGAATATAGATCATACTAAAACATATTATCTAGGTGAACCTATGACACCTATCCTAGTTTAGGTAATGAACTAGAATATCGATACGGTGTTTGGAAGGATTTTAATTATTTTCCCAATAAGCTCACAGTCTTTAGGATTTTGGTTACCTCCTCTATCTTAAGAACACAATGAATAGAAATTTATTGCTAAAATTTAATTTTTCATTATATCATTACACTTGTATTCAAAATAAGTTAAGGAAAAAATGGGAGTAGTATGATGTGTGGAGAGCACATGAACTTCATATCCAATACTTAGTAAAATCCACGACTTGATGTTGTCCACAATTTTGGAAAAAACTGAACATGATAACGAGGATAAGGGAAGATAACATTTCTCAAAAAAATATTAATTGGTTATATCCAATATTGTTGAATCTACAACCTAGTCCTACCCTGAGACCTAAAGATATAAGTTTGAGATAAAAGATCATAAATAAGAGTATCTTTTGGGGTAAAAAACGAGCTTTTAAATTCCATATAGAACATATTATTTAATTATTTTCAATTATGATGCATTTTATGAATTCATTTTAGGTTTTAGAGGGAAATCCACTATTTTTTATAAGATGAAATAGAAATGGGCCTATACTTTAACTATTTTCATTATATTTTTAGACCCATGATGATCAATTCAGAAGGACCAAAGTCTACATAAAAGAGTAGAAAAAGGGAAGAAATGATCAACAAGGGCGATTGCACTCAAAATTTCAAAATTCCATTATACTACCCTATTTTTAAAATCTATTTTATCCTTAAATGAGAAATTACATTCCCCAAAATTAGGTTTTTAATTGTTTTGGTCGATGATATTATAATTTTTAGGAATCTCGTGATGTAGTGTGTTAGATTTCAATGATATTGAGAATAAATGAGATAATTGGTGAATTAAACAATTAAATATAAACTTATCAGTATTTAATTGATATATCATGATTTTTGATGGCTATTTGACCCTTGTAGATTAAATATACATACATTTGTAAAGATTTGAATTTGTAATGTTCATGTGGATTGGTTTGTTATTATTATTCATTCCCTGAGTGATAATATGATATTATATATTTTCTATTTCTGAGAGAAATTCTATTCTAACACATCATATAATTCATGATCATATTTCATGAGTAAACATAGTACATGTTACCAAAAAGAAAATAAATCCTATCTCGTCAAAACTATGAATGAACAAATTCCCATTTAATATAATTGAGGATTTCTTTTATTCCATTATCCTTGGGAATAAATTCTTCTTTGATCTTAATTTAAGCCAATAAAATCCATGAATGACTTTTTTAGTGAACATCCACATTTCAATTTGACCATATCATTTTCTACCATACTCAATGTGTTTTTCTTGATTATAAAATGTTTGTATGTGGGGAAAGAGGTTGTCCATGGTTGAAGGGAAGTGCATTATTGGGTGGAGTATAATTTATTTTTCTTCATAAAAATTGGAGACAATATTCATGTAATCATTCATTGATTTTTTTAAACCACTTGAAATAATATTTAAAAAAATAAAAAATGGGTTTTATATTTGGTGGATAAAAAATTCATCATCGCTTGACCAATGATTTTTATCACATGGCGAGTGATTTTTATAACTTCAATTTGTGTGGTGGATGTGAGGTTTTAGATAATTTTGAATTAAAAAAACTATATATTTTAATAAAAATGGAATAACATATAAAGAATTAGAGAAATGTGCAAGAGGGTTCATTTCATTTGTTATTCTTTCACTATAGGATAGAAAAAGATTAAATGACAGTTTTTAGGAGTGGCTTTGAAATCTAAGGTTATAAAATATTTGGGGAAGAATTGATTTTTGGTTTTTAAAACCTCAAATAAATATTTTTTTAAAATTTTTATTATTTTTATAATATTAAATTTTTTTAAACTAAACTCGTTTATTAATGTGGTTTTTTAGAAACCACAACTAAAATAAAGGAAAAATTACATAAAATATAATATATAAAGTATAAAATAAAAAATAAAAAAATAAAATAGTATGATTTCTCATTTCATATTTATTTATTATTTTTTAATAAATTAAAATATGTTAATTATGAAATATTTATAACTATTATCTAATAATTATTTAAAAATTACAATAATTCTTAAATAACATGAAATTCATACTTTAACCTCAAATTACATTAAATATTTATCTAGGAGTCAATTTTAGCTCCACAACAAGATAAATTGAAACTTATGAAATGCGATAAAACCATATTATATAATAAATTTGTAAAAATTAAATGATTTTGATTTATTACATTTTTAATAAAAGTTTGAAATCAAACATCAGGTTCAAATGGCCATAAATTTTAATCATGGTGTCTATTTGGGCTCTACCATATTTCAAATCGAATCCTACCTTGAGATATATAACATATTGATGGGGAAGATTATGTATTTTTTCAAGGTCAAAAATCCCAGAAGTCCCCCAAATCCATGTTTTTTGTTCGGATATCAATATTTTTTAACATTCGATGATATTTTATCTGCAATTAAGAGTGTCCTCATATGTTTTTTATTAAATTTATGATTCTATTCTATTGATTTATATTCCTATTAATTTGATAATGTAACAATTATTATGGTGTCTCCTCTATTGGTGATTTATTATGGAATATATATATATATGTATTTTTAAATTTTTGTGAATATTATATACATTTTTAAATATTATATATATATATATATTTATATCTTCTAAGTATAAATATATATATATAGATATTTCTATTTACTTGTTACTATATATATATATAATTATATTAATATAAAATTATATATCTTTGTGTGGTTAAATATATTAATGTAACAAAAATATGAGTTTATATATATTTATAAATTTTTCTTATATTTATATTAATATATAGGTATTTACATCCATTTACCATTTATTATTTATACAATTAATATTTTGTTGTAATTATTTGAATATTTATTTATTTCTCATTTATGATTTATGGATTAAAATTTTGTTAGTAAATTACAGTAAATTTAATGTTTAATTTATATTTCTTATTTTTTTATTTCATATATATGATTACATATTATTTTTAATATATTATTTATTTATTATTTATTATTTATTTTAATTTTTTTAAATAATTATTATTTAATACTAATTTATAATTGACATATTTTTTATTAGTTCTATAGTTATTTAATTGTTAATTAAGTAATTAATTAATTATTACTTGTTATTTATTTATTATTTACTATTTATAATATATTAAAACATGGTTTTTTAATATATTTGTAATTTATTAACTATTATTCATTGATTAATTAATTATTAATTATTAATTATTATTAATTTATCATTAAAATGTTAATTATTATTTATTTAGAAGTAATTAATTAGTTTCTATTTATTTATTTATTTAATATTTTTATTTATTAGTTATTAATTAATTAATAATTTTTATTTATTATTTATTATTTAATATTTATTATCCGGTATTTATTATTTATTATTTATTTTTTATTTTTTATTATTAATTAGTTCATAATTAATAATTAATATTTATTTATAAGTTCTATTTTTTAATTTTTAATTTATTTACTGATATATTAATTATATTTTCTTATTATTTTATGATTTATTTGTTATTTATTCTTTAGGGATACCCTCTTGGGAGTTCTGATATCAAGAGAGACCCAGATTGGGTTGATGAACAGTTCTGGGGGTGGTGGTGGTCTCCATGGTGTTTTCTCATAGTGTCTTCAGATGTTTTTAACACGATGTCGGGTGTGCAAGCTTCTTCCATCTGGGTTTCTCATATCAGTGGTGGTGATACTTGGTATACGTGTGGATTTTGTTTGTCGATGGATCACTAGTTGGCAATAATTGTTCTGATTTGACATCTTTTCTCTGTATCTACGGCATTCATTCCTTCATATGCGGCTACTCCTGCTCATCTCATTGGCGGTCTAGCTTCCCTCATCAACATCTATGTTAGATATGGGAAAGATATGTTTTTTCCAATTAGATCTAGTCTAAACTGTGGTAGATTCATGGTTATGGTGTTGATGTTGGGAGGGGTGATATTATTCATGATTTCAATCAACATGGATGGAGGGTTCTAGAACTCAAAAATTTTCATGCAGGTGAATATTTTCCATGGCCTTATGCAGCAATGGTGAGGTCTCATTGTGAAGTGATGGTGGCTTGACAGGGTGGTCGGTGATGAAGTTTCTGGTGTTCTTGGCTTCAAGAACTATCTGAAGCGTGTTGGGAAGTGGCTTCACTAGAAGGATCTACATAGAGACTTTAATGCGATAACAATGGTCGTGTGGGTCATTGTCGACAAGGCTCAACAGCTCTCAGCGGTGGGCTTCTTGGTGGACTATTTTTGCACTGTTGAGTAGTGTAGTTTTCGATAGTGCTTGGGCATACAGGGCATCAACTGGGCCTTGGGGATGTGATGGGCCTTTGGTTCTTGGGTCTGCAAGCTAATAGGCTTTCAGATCACTAATTATTAAGGCTTGATGCATTTCGGGCTTATGGTTTATAATGGGTTCTCCCCTACCACAGTTCAAATGTGGTTTCTCTTCTTATCTTTTTTCATAAATGTGTTTTCCCCCAAACTTTTTTGAATTATTAATTATTTTCTTAATTTATTATTATTAATTAATTAATTAATTATTATTATTATTTATTTCATAATTTATTTAGATATTTTTTCCATTCAATCGATTTTTTTTAATTTGTTCTTATTTTATTATTAATTTGTACCTAACATCATATTTTATTTTGTATTTATTTTTCATAATTATTTTAATATATATTTGTTGTTTATTTGATTATTATTTATTTATTATTGTTTTATTATTTATACATTGTTTCAACCTCCGAGGAGGCATGTTCTCAGGTTTGGAAAAAATGCAATGAATGATATGAAGGGTGAGGAGAATTCATCGGTTATTATAGAGACATTCCCATTGCTATCTTTGTTTTAACTGAATCATTGTCATTATACCTTAAGGGGGGATTGAATTGACCATGTAAAGATAAGGCAGTTTATCCCTTCTGCATTATGAAGGAGGTTCCATAGCCAAAAGGTCCTAGTGGGTGATTGCATGGGATCAGTCTTTATTCCATCACTCCTCTTAGGATATAACTTCCTCTGATGGTCTCCAGTGGGTTTATTTGTGGAGCCAAAAAAACCCAATGACCCTAATATCGATGATTTACGGACTTCTATTTCAACGGCAGGCACTCATTGGATGATGATTTGACCAACAACACTAAAGGACTCCATTAGTTGAGAGGATGGGAGGTCGGGCTCATCACACCCTTTGTGGGGGGGGGGGGTTATGGCCTATTTCGGGACTCTCTTTTAGATTGAAGTCATGTTCATATATTTGTGAATCCTTTTTTCATTTCCTAAATAGGTTATCTATGGGGTACCCCATATTTGAAGGATCATTATGGGAATACATGAATTTGATGCTATGAAGGAAATATTTACATAATACAAGCAATAAGGCATGCTAGAGTTTATCATTATCCAGGGGATGGAATATAGATTAATTTTGGGATCGGACCCATAATATAGGATTCCTTTGTATCCTCAGGAGAGGAATCTTAGCCCATGTAGTTCGGGAAACTAGGGGCTTAAACATGTGGGCTACCCATTTGAGGGGACATGATTTGGTGAACCCTTTAACAAGGTCACCCCTTTTGCGCTGGAGCCTTCCTGATGGCGTGTTACATATCTTGTTGTGACCAGGAATTAGAGTTCTCGTAGTTTAGGATGGGATGGTTGTGTGGATGATGTGATCATAAAAAATCTATAATCTTAAGTGATTCAAACTCAGTGTGAGAAAAACAATGATCTGAGAGATCCAACTAACCACAAATCTCCTCTCCCACAAATGAGAGATGGTGGGCCTATGGTGGAAGAAGCTAAGGGAACGATGGGTGAGGGCACAAAGCAATGAAACCATTAATGTGGGGTGATATTAGGAATTATTTGACTCGACCCTCAAAAAGATAGGGACTTAACTCAGTGGGAGTGCCCCAAAATGCATTCTAGGATAGGGAAGGAATGTCGCCTCTCGTCAAAATGAGGATTTAACATGATTAATTCGAATAATCACCTTTCCTCATTGAGTGGGAAATCAAGTGATCGCTAGAAATCCCTAGAACAGAGAGGTTCATGTAATAATTCCAAGGTTGGAATCTGGGTAACCATGGGAATGTATACTTACAGACATCCCTAGAGTCCAAACTGTTTTGGGAACATCCTTCATTACTCTTCTTACCATGGGTATGTAGACTCAAAGGGGCATGTTGATGTGCCTGATGATCTTATCATACAAGTCAGATTGATTTGGAGGAGTCTTTGGCCTAATTTTAGGGGACTGGTTCGTAGAGAGGCTATATTGAATTGGATGATAACAGAGATGATAGATTGGAGACAGAGGGAAAGACACCGAAAGCTTCCCATTTACACATACTTTCTTCTCATGTGGGATGGGGGATCTCTGCATACCATAGTGTTATGCGGGTAGATGGGTCTTTCACATACTGTAACAGTATGTGGGCTTAGGCATGGACCATCGTGCACCATAGTGGTATGTGACCCTAGATATGGTCTACCACACCACTTCAGGTTCAATCTACATACTGATGTAGTACGCAACCTGGGGTTCAATCATCATAGTGATACACTATGTGGAACAATATATTGAAGGAGGGTCTTTGAACCTATCGTTCATGGGGAGTTCATCTGAAAGGAATGTGGGGTTCGTGATTATACCAATTAGGCTTGCATGTTTTCCATTATTATTAAATTTCTTCTTTTTATACTTTGTGGCTAGTTATACCTACGGAAACATGGTTTGTTATTTAAACTTCCTGGATGATTCTAAGTTGAAGCTGGAATGCTCTCCAAATTAGTCCCTCCAACCTCTCGGTCTTCAATGTTCTTTCTTGGTCTGCCGTTTCACAATTACATATGTAATTTTTTATAGATCATTGGGAAAAACATATTTATAGGCATGTGACATCATTTGTGGAAGCTCGTGAAGGGATATATCAAAATCTGGATGACTCAATTACCCGAGGTTTGCGGAGGTTGTGGTTAATGAGTCATTGTTCTCGGAACCCTACCAATTTTCTTCATCCACAAACATCTGAGTTTGTCAGATGTTATATGGGTGACCTTGTAATCCTTGATTCTGCTAGCAATATGGTTCATAGGTTCCTAGTTTCACTGGACATCACTACGTGCACCAGCACCTCACTGGTCCTCCCTTGTACTGGTAGTTCGTGGTTTACTCGTTCTGTGAACCCTTCCTTATGATGGTACGAAGGTCACTAAAAACTCTTTAATAAATTAATCTTTTTCAGATTTCATCCTATGTTCGAAACTCTATTTTCATCCATTCACTTTACTAGACCCATAAGATTTTTGTCATCCTTCTGTAAAGTTATTGTGGGAGTTTTTTCTTCCTTTTGTGATGTTTTTAGGACCCTACAAATTCCTCCCATTGGAATGGGGTCCCTTCAGAATGAAGAGGAAACTATTCTGGGGTAGAAGCATATATGAACTGAAGTGGTTTTCTATAGAATAGATAAGACCGCTGGGACGGGACCTGACCTATATATAGGGGCCCATGACATTTTTCTTTTACTATTTCTCACGAAAAAAGTTATATTAACTCCCCATCACCATTCTATGCATCTGTGTAGCATCTATTTTGAGAAATCTATCTTCGTGAACCACTTTGTATGTTTCGTGATCTGATCTCTTCCCAATTTCTTCTTCCCGGGAACAGGATTTTTTGGATTTTCAAACTACTTTGTGGAATTTAGAACAAAAGTTTAGACTAATGCATAGGAAAACTCAACATGGTTTTCATTTCCGACACCCCAAATATAAAATGTAGAACTAATCCTTAAAACTTAATAATCTAAACTTAAAATTTTAAAAGGAAAATTTGAATATAGACAAGAGAGGACTTGGTTATCAATTTCTTCTTTCGGTGAACCCTTATGTTCATTTGAAAATGCTATGCAGGATAGTTCCTCGCGAGACATTCACATACTATGGTTATACATGGTATAATGTTTTTGTGTACTGTTGTACTATGTAGGCATTAATTCCATGTATCGTGCAATACATGGTAAATAGCTATCGCGTACCGTTTCCTGGGGCAGTCCGCGGAGCCCCATGCTGACACTCTTTTAAGTCCATTGGCCATTTTTTGTTTCCATTATCAACATATTTTCATTGGAAAGACCTTTTGGGGGATTTTGGTTCTTTCTCGGCATGATGTAATAACAATTTCATATACTACCACTAAATTCATTTTTCCTTCAGAGGCTACCCCTATTGCCCCTCTATCTGCTGCCGACGAAATATTAAATAACATGGTGTATTTGGTTGATGATAAAATTCTGGTTGTTCTATTATATCAATTTCTGGAAAATCTGCTTATGGGGGGCCAAAGGGAATACCCATATTTAGACAGGCTTCAATCTTTTGAGTTTGGTGTATTGTCAGATATAGAGACTCTAATTCCAAATCCAACTGATCAGACAGCTGCATAGATAACTAACACCACTATCACGAAGGCTTTGATTTTATCCAAAGTTTGGTACCTTTATAGTGATATTGTCTCTATGTCCCAAGTGAAATACACACCACTAACAATACATGAGGTGTAGTGGAATCCAAATAAGATGACACATTCCAACCAGAGCATTGTGTGGAAATCTATGGTGAATGGGTAGCACAGCTAGTCATCCAGTCGGGATATTCACGTGGGAGGTTCATTTTTCTTATATTGGGGTGGTATTCTTGGGTTCTCTATAGTTGCTATGAAGGTTGGTCCGAGCTTCAGGAAGTGGAACTATACGAGGCTACTTGGTTATCTTTGACATACACTCATTTTCGTACCTCCTTTATTTCATAGCTCCTAAGTAGGTCGATCCCAGACACCAATAGCTTTCAATTAACCCATGGGTTGGCCAACATTAGTCTTTGGGACAACCATCAAATTTTGGGAATACATATTTTTATTGATATGTGTGAATAATTCCTACATCCTTCCTCTTTTTGGGATGAACAATAAAGGACCTCTCCTTTATCCATAAAACTCATCATTCTGGTGAAGAGACATATGAAGGAATATGATCCTTGTCTGATTCAGTATCTTACTTTTGATGAGTGTTTTGGTTCCTTTGTTAATCATATTATTCTAGAGCCCAATACGTACAGACCCATAGCATGCGCTACCAAAAAAACTGAGAGGAAAGTGGGTACCTATTGGCCCACCTTGGAAGAGGGTAAATTTCATAAGTGCGGATGGGGTCTCATCCCTGATGTTGACTGATTATTTCAACTAGTGGTCATCTTGTCCATTATTTTGAGTGGTTCTCTCTTAAAAGTATGCGAATTTAGTGGTGTGAGAGCTTCAACATTGATCATGGCCTCTCATCCAGCCACAACAAGATGCATCAATCTAGTTATCCCAGTGATGGACATGATTTATTTCCTACTATGTCGGATCAATGAAGGGAGATACCTTACATGATGATTGGGCCCTTAAAAATTCTTTTGGGCAATATATGAGCCCACATAGTAGGTTATACCAATATGAATTTCTTACTAATTCAACATTCTACCCTCCTACCATATCATCAGAGTACCAATGGGGTAATTCCAGTGGCTTAGGCCTCACAGGATAAGCAAGAGGAGCATACCGAATAGAATAAGAAAGACTTTATTTCTATCTCATTCTCTACAAACGTTTCTCTTATCATAATTTTGATTCCCATGTCGGTACCATAATTAACAATGCATCTTATTACATTTTCAACTGATTATACTTTTTTTCTTTAGAGAAGGCATCTTGGTTGCCCACATTAGAGGGGATCTTATTTATGATGGATATTCACTTTACAGATTTATTCACTAATTTATCTATGTAGAGAAGTTGTGCCCACCTGCTCTAAACAGTGCCCATCAAGAGAATCATCTAATGATATCCTGTACACTATAGATGATGTACACCCAGGTGGACACCCAATGCCAGGTCAAAATTCCAGAATCATTGGATTCCATACCATTTATCACCGAAATCTATGTTGAGGCATGGGTCAAATCATATGCCAATGGAAAATTAGTTTATCTAGTTATTTTAGTTACTAAATCCATGGAATCCATAGCTAAGAGTAAGGATAAGAGAAAGTGGAGTTTTTGGATACTATCTACCATGAAAAGTCCTTCAAAATCTTCTTGGCTCCCCCCAGAGGAAAATTGTGAAAGATGGGTCGTGACCTCACAGTTGGCCGAATAACATACAGAATCTGTTACTAGGATCCCACCATCCATCCACCAATGATGATTTTCTTGTGTCTTAGAGGCAATGGGAAATTTTGAAAGGTCACCGGTCCACTTTCGACTGGTCCCCTCGTTATTTATGGTAGTTCCTTTGAACTATGTATATTTCTCATACTGGCATTGGTTATGTGTTAGCACTTGCTGAAGTTTCTTTTAATGAGGATCCAGAAGAGGTGGGTCATTACCTTGGGGACCTTAAGACCCCCATCAATTCTCTATGTGGTTTCTGTAAATACTATGATCGTGTAATTTCCATGCTAGATGAAAAAATGACGATGAGGATGACAATGTCACTAGCTATCCAATTGCGTTAACCATGGAAACAGTTTCATACTTGCTCGCAACATCTCATAAGAATTCATCTCCTTGGGGACTTGAGTTTTCCGGAAAACCCATGAATCATTTGCGGCTGTCGAAACCCACCCTGCTCCCCTGAACCAACCTTCCAGTGCTGGTCATCCTAGTCATAGCTATATTTTCATATTCTTGGAGGGTCTGGGATGAACTGAGGGATTCAGGGAGTATTTTTCAACCTTCCGAGTTATGGGGGATCCATTGTTCCATCTAGTATTTTGACCGAAGAAGAGCCTAATTAGGTGTATTCCTACTTGAATCAAATGGACACGTGTCTTCAACCCCCACAAACTTGCATTACTGATCTAACCATGTGGCATTGATGGAAGTACTCCTATGGTCAATGTGAGAGGTTTTTAAATATAAAACACTAGGATTTAAATTATTTTTTTTATAGAGACACTAAATAACCCATTTCTTATACATGCTCTCGGTGGGTCTCGATAAAAGGTGCATTCCCCTATTTATTCCCATGGGGGAACCGTATCATGGGAGTGCACCCTACTAATTATAGGGGTGATGTGGAAAGATACCATAGATCCAAAGAACACATAAGATCGGTCATCACATAACCTTCCATGGAATTTTCCCCTCCATCTATTCTGAGTTCTCTTATTCATGATCCATATCCATGACTCTCAAAGAAACACAAGCTGGCCTCGCAACTATCAAGACACATTATTAAGGTAATAACAAGTAATCATATGTTCAACTTGTGGTTGAACGGAGTACCCCTTATCTTGTTGAATCAGTGTTGCATGTGTGTATTTTGATGCATGAACTATCTATAACAGGATGTAAGTTTCTCAGACATCTATGGCTCTCATCCCCTTTGTGGAAGTGGAAGGGTAGCCATCCATTGTGATCTATAGAATTAGGGGATAATAGCCTTTCGAGGAGACCAGAGGTACTGTCATCCCTTAATGTGTGCCTTACCCTACTCAAATGATCTATATCTCAATACTAGAAGAAAATTCAAATGGTGAGGGATCATTTGACCATGTTCATCTGATTTCCATGGAGACATATAGGGTACCCTTTATGGCCAGGTTACAATACAATGGAAATAAAAAAAACCCTAATGGATATTGGAGGGGATTTAAATCATCAGGAACAAATAAATCATGTTAAAATGGTCTTTACACCTATAGAGGGAATCCCTTTAGAGATTGAAACTGCACATACACATGCTAACTCTGCAAAAGTAACAATCACTAAGGTGGCTGATGTCCTAGACCTTGAAAATTTGGAGCGGGCCATTATAAATTTTTCTCCAATCCTTAGAGACATTGTGTTTTCTACCCCCATCATATTGAGACCAGTACCCATCTCTGGACTGACAATCCCAACAATCCTAATATCAAAAAAATCAATCTTTTGTATGTTACCTCAGGGATTACTGTTCTGGTTGGGTATGGTCCCGGGCCATTACCATTTCTGAGTGACCGTGGGGAACACATTATGATTTAAGATGTGGTGATTCCTGTTATAGTTAGTGATATTGCTATATAAGAGGGTGTTATTGAAGTCGTCTCCTATATATTCTCAAAATTTCAACCACAAGAATTATAAATATTGGTGACGATGTTTCCGGTTCAAGTCATGTTATAGCCACTAAATTGAGTCCATTTCTTCTAACGTTAATCCCTTGATATTTTTCATCATCAAAGAGTGACTTCGAGACTCACCGAGAAGGCATGGTTGATATTCATCCCATCCGTCAAAAGGCATTGAGGAACATTTAGATATTATTCTCTAAGATTCCATTGGTTGAGATGCTAGTGAAGCTTCCAAAATTACACCATCATTTTGTGGTAATAGGTTTTGGTGGATTCATCTATCATGGAACCCATGATATAGTGAGGCATGTGGTTTTTGCACAGGAAGAAATCAGTACACTTGAGTCTCAAATTTTTTGTGCCATAGTTAATGTATTATCTTTCTACTAGACTAAATATTCTTATTCATGGATCTTCCAATCAAGATGGAGTGGTGTCGAGGTTGAAAAAATAAGTCATAAAGAAAAATTCCTTGGTGAAACAACTCGACCAAGAAGTGGATAAACAGATTTAAAAGGAGGAGCATCATAAATAGTAGTGGGCCTATGATGTAGTCATCGTTGAGGGGGGCGGTGGTAGATGCAAGATGTATAAAGGACAGACATTGAAACTATGAGGGATGAAGAGGAACTAAGAGAAATTTGGGAGTCCAAGACTATGAATATATTAAATATTATCCAATACATTGATTAGTCTCATCAAATTTTTATGAAAATTTGTAACTCTACTAAACATATCTTATAATGATCATGTCCCACTTGTGAGGAGAGGCTGTAGGTTATAAATTCTAGCCATATCATTATGAAATATGAGGAGATTATTGTTCCCTCAAATTCTTCTTCTTTTCATTCTCAGATAATTTCTATTAATCCTGATCAATCATATAAAAATAATTTCAATTAGGTATTAATTTTATACCATACTTTGAAACAAGTAAATTGAAATAATCGAATCAGGCTCTAATTGTTTTTTGAGCTGCGAGACTCAGTTAACATAGATAGACTACTATTGAAGTTTCATGGAAATCAACACAAAGTTTTGTGTCCTTTTCATTATCACAAAAAAATTTCCTAAGCCTATTTGATATGGGTATATCGAGTAAAAATTGAAATTTTCATAGGCCTCCCTTTTTGGGTTTTCATCCTAACATGATTTACGTCACATTTGATATCTCAATTTTTATTATTTTTTCCTAAACATACTCAGTGTATGTTTAATGAGTTGATACTCTAATTTTATCCAGGAGTTCCCTTTGTAGGATTTCACACTAGTGAGTATTGGGTCTTTTTCACTGGCAAATTATAGTCCTACCATTCTAACTTATTACTAATTCTTTAGGTCGAATAGTTTTGACCAAACATGATGGGACATGTGACCTAATTTAGTATTAATCATATAGGAATGTCCTAATAACATTCATACATGAATGATGAATTTTTCTTGACATTTAATTTTTTTTTTGTTTTTGATATGTTTGAGGGTATGGAACCATTTTAGGCATACAAATGTAAGAGAGGATGAATTTTCTTTTGATTTAAGGTCGTCTGTAGGCATCATTAGAAGAACAACCATGGAATGATGTGCATAATCGAACAAAGGTGTTCACATGAAATAGGCCTTCCATATCTGATGGCCTGGGAGGATTTGCAGCACATTGAATATTTTTTGGGTTGGGGGACATAGTGGGTGGCTAGTCTGACAGATGATTTATAAAATTATTTAAAACATTTGTATCAGATTTGGATGTGCAACTACTCCCACATGATTCATACTTATGTAAGAGAGATCTGGTGAATGGTTAGTTAAATTATAAATATTTTTCCAGTATAGGCATTTGAAGAAGGATGAATATATAAGTCAATTTCTAAAGGGTTATTCCAAATCCTGGGAGTGATATGATAAATAAGTGTCATTCAGGTGTACGGAAACTGAAAAGTACTCTCCAGAGGATGAACTTTTCTTTGGTTGATGGTTTTTTTGTTGGAAACGTATATAGTGCCACTATAGCATGATGCGTGTAGTCTAACAAAGGTATTTGAAGGACATAGACCATCCATATTAGATGTCCAGGAATGATTATTAAGGTTGGGATATTTTTTATCATTACATATGGCCTCTGAAAAGGGTTGCGCCAAAGCCTGAAGGAGTAAATTTATTTGGCTGACATTTTTTGGGAAACCCAGAAATAAGTGGGGGTATTTTTTTCATACGTTGATCAACTTCATGAATATGGATGGGATATCTTTATTTTACAGAAGCCTTAGGAGAGACCAGAGGAGAATCCAAAAATAATGTTTTGATATGTTTAGGATGTGGGTAGCAAAGATAATGTAAACCATGACTATGTGGGCTCTTGAATCGGAAGGGATGTCACAATTCATGAAATCCATTTTGAATACTGAGTTAGTAGAGGTCACTCCTAGGGATGAAATTTCTTTTGATTGATGATCGTATTGTAGGTATCATATTCCAAACCACCAGGGCATGATGTTCATTGTCAGTCAAAGGTGTCTATAGGAAACTAGTCTTCTATCTCTAATGTCCATGTAAGATTATGGATATTCATGATTACTCAAAACATAGAGTTTGAGGTATGGAATGAGTGTATCTGAATACATTAGAAACATTCATGCTGTGATACACTCAAGGGATTATGTATCCCCTACATATAACTCTATCATATGTTGGGGGATGCATTAATCCCATCATTAGAGTACCATGTGGTTTAACGTCATATGACTAGGACTGGTAGTTCCTTATGGGAAAGAGAATCATGAAAAGACATTTAGGGTCTTGCTTCTAAGACCAAATTCCTAGACTAATTTTACATAATGTCAGGGTGGATCTTTCTCTGAGGTCCCTAAGCTCACATGAGCTATGCTCAGTGTGAGAAACAAGGGATTATGAGGATTCTTGATCAAAAATTAAGAAATAGTAGGGAGATTTTTACACTTAATCAATGCTATGTTGTTTAACATCATGCGGTTGAGACACTTCTGGCCTTGCTATTTAGCATCATGTGGTGAGGATGTTATGCTATGCTGTTTAGAGTCATGCAACAAAGACATTATGATATGCAATTTTGCGTCATGAAGTTATGAAATTATGTTGTTTAGTTTAGTGTAATACAGGGAGGAAATTATGATGCACAATTTAGAGTCACACTGCAATGATATTATGATGTGAAGTTTAGGGTCATGCAGTGGGGAAATTATGATGTTCATTTTAGAATCATGCAGTAAGGACATTATGATGTGCAGTTTAATTTCATGCAACGAGAAAAATATGTTTTTCAGTTTAGAGTCTTTCATTGAGGACATTATGTTTTTTAGTATAGAGTCATGTAGCGGGGACATTATGATGTGTAGTTTAGATTCATGCAGCAAGGAAATTATGATGTTCGGTTTAGAGTTGTGCAACGAAGAAATTATGTTGCATAGTTTAGATTTTTTTAGCATAGACATTATGTTGTACAATTTAGATTCATGCATCCAGGATAGTATGTGGTGCTGTTTAGAGTCATGCAGTGAGGACACTTCTATACATGATGTATAATATTGGGTGGTGAGTATGTTATTTTGTGTAATTTAGATTAATGCATTGAGGACATTATGTTGTGCAGTTTAGAGTCATGCAGCGAGGACATTATGTTTTTTAGTTTAGAGTGATAATGCAAAGACATTATACTAGAAATTTTAAAGTCATTTTGGAAGGACATTAAGCTGTCACAAAGACCACACATAGCATTTAGTTAAATGTGGACGAGATATTATAGTATTCTATAGACATGAGTGATGATAGAGGGTAAATGAAATAGAGTTGGTGGCCATTGGATTAGGAATAATGACATGCGTATTTAAATCCAGTGGGAATACTGAGATAGGAGAGGACTCTCCTAAGGAATAATTTTCCTCTAATTGATGGTTGTCCTATAGGCATCATATGTAGGGCCACCGAGGCATGATGTGTAGAGTCAAATAAATTTGTCCACAAGAAATTGTCCTTCCATCTCCATTGGCCATGAATGTTTATGGGGACCCAAGATTTCCATGTCTATGGAGTTTGAAAAATAGGGAATATGTTCCTGGGAATGTAAGAAATGTACAAATTGTGATCTAATCTTAATTACTTATTATTCTACACATATCTCACTCATTTGTAGGGTGGTAGTATGATCTTTTGAATCCTTATGAGTTTCATAATTCAAACTTGGAATTTCCATCATCAAGTTATATTTTTTTTCACTGGAATTGGGAAATTGTGTAGGATCTCAAAACATTGACAATCAATCTACACCTGACTCTTGAGAGATCATACAGTTTAATTTCATGCACTTAAGACATTCTATATATTCACTCGTACAAACAAGACCTACGAATCGATGTAGGGGAATTTTTTATTTGATGGCTAGGTTAGGATGAAAAATTTGGGCACCACTAAATATTCTACAAGGGCAAGAATAAATCCATATGTAGTTCTGAATGTTCCCTATAAAGGTTTGGTCCATGTGTAGGGACATGAGAGGTCTTTTTTGTGGATTCTCTGGGATACGAAATCCATGCATCAATACATATCCTGCGAGGGAAAAAATCAATCCATACGTAGTTTTAAATGTTCCATGTACTGATCTGACTAAGATGCAGGGTACGATAATTTTGGGTTCATCCGCTATGTATGTTGGTTCTATCATATTCCTCTATAATTTTTTTACATAAGGGAATCTTCACCACTGATTCTACGATCTTATAATTAACATATTATTAGATAAACAATTAGTGACAGGGATGTTGGGGAGAGAGAGGATACAATAGAGGAATTTGTTTCAAGGTTTGCACAAATATTGATGGTCGATGCATCACTATGTATCCAACAGACGATTGGGAATCATTATCTATGTAGTTCATTGGGAACTGTGTAATTTATCGTTGTGTGATTAGGATGATTAATGTTATGTGGTTTAGAATCTTCTAGTTATGATGATATGTTTTAATATTTAGATTCATGCAATGAATACATGGGAATCATAGTTCAATTTTGTGTTGTAGGGACAACTACCATTCAATTTAATATCATGTGGTTAGGAAAATAACTCATTGTTTTGGGTCATAGAGTTTGGACCGCGGGTGTCATTGTTAAGTGAAGTTCTTCAGAAACCTTTCATTGGTGGGAGCTGTGATAAGTTGTTCATCCATTTCTATCATTGCGTATTCTCAATTATAATAGAACCTATTTATGTCATATGATCCCTTCAATTTTGACTATAGATTTATTGGATTCTTCCTGAGTATCATCAGGGTACTGAGGACCAACACTGTCTCTCCTTCAAGGAAAGATCGAAGTCAATCCTTTTTTATGGAGGCTCATGTGATTCGATTTTGGTTGACTTCCCAAATGGTGTAAAGTGTGAATCCTTTTCTCATCCAGCTTCTCTAACTCATAAAACAATCTCTAGGATTTCTCATCCATTGAATGTTGATCAGAAATTTCCACATATAGTGATGGAACATAAATTTAAATAGGAAAAACCACCAATGTTCCATGTACTAGTTAATATGTGGGTTCATAGGTGGCAGTTCGGGTCATGGTATGGTAATCTAAAAAAGCATGAGATAGATTTTATGAAGATGATTTCTTATCCTTATCTACAATATTTTGGAGTATATTGTTAAAAGTCTTATTAAAACACCCTATCTTCCTATTGTCCACTACATGGTTGTGTGATTAATGGTTGGATTTGATTCTATAATCCTGGTATAACTTGTCCATCTAAACAGTAAGTTAGTGCCATTTCCTATCAGTATTTTATGAGGGAAACCAAATATTGTAATGATTTTGTCCTTCAAAAATCTTACAATGCTTTTCTCCCTGAACTCATTAAGGGTAATGTCTTTGACCCATTTGGAAATGAATTCTGTTGTTGGGAGAATGAACTTGAATTGTCTAGTTGTGGTGGGATGATATGGTCCCACAACATCCATCCCTCTGGTTGGAAATGGATAGGAGTATTTTGATGTGTGAAGAAGATCTTGGGTTCGATGAATAAAATTGTCATGAACTTTTTAGGAATGACTCTTCATGGTAAATACGGAACAATCCTTTATCATATTGGGCTAATAGTATACAGGCCTTCGATTAGAAATGAGAGCATGGTTGATGATTGGTGTGCTCCATTAGCTCCGCTGTGCTCTTCATTCATGATGATAAAAGTCTATTCTCTATAGATGCACATCTGGAGGACTCTATCAGGGCCCCATTTATAGAGAATCATTTCTTGGTTTAATCAATTGTACAAGTCAATGTTAACTGCCAATCTTCATATCTATTCTCTTCTAGTTATATCTTGTGGGAGTTCCCTCCCCTAGAGGTAATTGGCATTATGATTCAACCAACTGGCGGTGTGACCATAAGGATCACAAATGAGTCTAATACAATTTTTAATCCATATTATTTGGAATAAATGGAAAGACTATCTAACATTGGGAAATTCTATAAACTGTTCCGTCACTGTCTGGATAGTCCAAGGCTGTAGTTTCATTTTCCAATGCATCGTCTTGATCATTTTGCGACCAGGGGACATCAGTTAGTGCTTTTTTAATAGGGATTCATCCATCGGTTCATGAACGTGATTCATCAAGGGGGAATAAATACTTTATTATGGAAATAGTCACCATTGAACTACTTGATGACCAGCTCTGAATCACTATTTATTTTCAGGTGTTCAGCTCGTGCATGAAGTTATAACTCAAGGCCTACAATGAGTTCCCAATATTCTAATTCATTATTTGGGTATCCCTTTGAAAGTATGAATTAGTATTGAAAATGGAATTCTAGGTGGATATGAGTACAACTCCAACCCTTACTTTGTTCAGCTTAGGATCCTGTATCATTTTCCCTATTGGTCTTCTAGAAGCCCTATTGAAGTAAATTTCCTTTTCTTGGGGGTCCTCTTGGAAAGAGAACCGTTCTTCATTTGATATTTCATCATCTAATGGTTTTTTTCTCTGGGGTTCTCCTCTATAATGTTTGCAAACACATGGAATTTGGTGGCCTTCTAGGCAACATACTTTATGTCAAACTGTTTCTAGTATAACAACCCACCATTTTGGGCATCCATTTAGCATGTGATGACTGGGGTTATACTTGGGTGGGTTGTATTAGGAGAGTATATATATCGTGTGGTGCTTTAGGTAATGCCATAATTTCAAAACAGTGATGATTAGGGCTAGGAAGATCTTTTTGATTCATGAATATCAAGTATTAACATCAATCATTATAAGGATGAGGTAATATAGATTGTTCTCATTGTCGGTGCCATTCTTCTGCATGATGGATATGCCTAATGATCATTCTAAGGGAGTTGCGTAAAAAATGTGTGGTCTCCCTTAAACTGGAAGCATCAGCACAGGGGTGATTAGTATATTTGTTTTTAGATTGTTGAATGGTTCTTCATAATCATTATCCCAATCATATGTAACCCCTTTCTTTATTAAACTTGTGAAAGGTAAACATGTACCCATAAGGTTACCTTTGAAGCACCAGTTGTATTCCAAGTTCCCTTAGAACAATCAACTCAATGAGGTTTCGATTTAAAGACATTCTAAGGAAGGGTTTTGTATTTTCATGGATGTCTTCAATGTCTCAGTGGTGTACGTTGAAGATGAGGAATTTCCCAGAGGTAACGCTGAAGGGAAACTCAAGGAGATTTATCTTTAAACTATGTTGACAATGTTTTTTGAAGAATGTTTCAAGATCTATCAGGTGTTTTGAGTGTTTTCATGATTTAACCACAAGATCATCGACACATAAATCGAGGATGTTTCCCAATAAGTCCTTGAAAATTATATGCATGGCACGCTGATATCTAGTTTTGAAATTTTTTTGACCAAAGGCCATCACCTTATAATAGAAAAATCCCTAAAAGCCACTGAAAGAAGTAACTTATTCATCTCTTTGGACAATTTGGATATGGTAGTAACTAGAATAGACATCCATGGTAGAGAGGACCTCATATTTGGTGGTCTCTTAGATCAAAAATTATGTGACCAGGACTGCAAAAATCATCTTTTAGGTAGTGTAGATTGAGGTCCCTAAAGATGATACCGTTTCGAACATTTCAATTGTTGTTTTTTTACAGGGTCTATGTTTTCAATTCAGGTCAGATACTGGAATTCCCAAATGTAGTTATCTTTGATTATTTTGTTATATTTTGCCTCTATTTTTGAATCATGCATGTTTGGGTCCTTATGATCACCTATTTATTGCCACGATGGTCTTCCATTATTCCCAGATGATTATTGGAGGCCTCAGAATCGAAACCTAGAATTTATTTATATTTCCAGAAAATCACATCTTGATTTGTTTTTAGTAAGGATGTTTATGCCTCTTTCTCCTCAAAAGGCATATCCATACTAATCTGAGTGGGCCACGAGTAATCTTTGGTGCCCAGGTTTACCGCAATAAGTTCACCAATTGTGTTGGAAACTCATACTTCGATTGTGATAGGGGTATCATTGAGGTATTCATCTTATTATTCATCATTATAATCCTCTTCATAACATCCTTCCACTTATGATGGAGATAGTATTCTTGAGATGAACTCTCTGATGTTGGGATATAAATCATCATCTTCGTTTCTAAGTAAGGCGGGGACTGTCTAGGGTCCTTAGGACTCTCCGGGAGCATCTTTTATAGGTATTTCCATGGAACCTTAGGATTAATCCCACTATTCAATGAATTTGAGCTAGGCGGACGTAACAAAAATCATGAAGATGATTAAGTCTTTATCGTAGCTTGAACTTATGGATTCAAATTGGATGATGGTTAATACATCATTTTTTTGCTAATTTTGGAGGGGATCGGTAGGAACCATTTACAATCCATTCGAGGTAGTGATCCAGTCAACTTTTTTGGTCTAATACTACTTCAATTTTAGTTCATAGAACCCTACATTGATGTAATGAGAATCAAAATATTCGAATGGGGATTTATCGGCGTGCAATGTCCCATTTTTTTCATTAGCATAATATTTGATGCAAATATTGTATTGGGGATAAATTGCAGTGTGTTGATGTAGCTAAGGCCTGCATGAAAGGAAATAGAAGGCCTTACTTTTCCACAATACCAGAAACTCGGAATCAGAACCATGGTCTTCAAGCTGTGTTTTAAACTTGATTCTTCCCAAAGGATTCATCTCACATTTTCCATATACTAGTAGAGTCGTGGTGGAAGGTGTTAAATTGTACTCATCATAGCCCAACCAATGAAGTGTTCACAGTGGGATGAGGATGACTATAGAGCCATTATCTATGAAAAATCACTGAACATTGATGTCGTTTTACTTTTCAGACACATATAAGGGTTTTATGTTCCCCTGCATGATGGAGTCTTCATCCCTATTTATGAATGAGATGACAACATGGAATTTTTCATGATTGGTCTTAATCTGATTGACTTCAGCCACTGCTACTTCATCCGAGAATTCCTAAGGACTTAGAAAGGCTATGATGAGTGCCTCTCTTATGTTTTTGGATAGGCTCAAGGCATCCAGGATTGATAGCATCACCGATAATAAGTCTATCTTATTTATAATTTCGTATATATTCTATAATGGATGGAACTTCTGGGCTCATGGATTCTCATTCATGGAAATAGCAGGAGCTGGATAATTTGACATTGATGGTCCATCCACAGTGAGTGGAGTTGGTGGCATTGTGGTACTTTCTGAGTTTGGATGAACTGGTTTTCCAGTATGCATTGGGATATTGGATATCTGTTCTTCCTAAGATGGATAATCTATGATAATTGGGTTAGGATTTCTTTTAGAGAGGGAAAAAGAACATTTTGATTCCCATTGGCTCTATTGGAGTGTCGTTTTATTTGTTTTCACAAAAATTAATGGTTTGTTTTATGGTGTGGCCAAGAATTTGAATCCTTCCATGATAATACCTTCAAAGAAACCCTTGGCCTTTGTGGACTCTTCCTCCGGACCTCCAGTTGGATGTGGGGAATTCTGGTTTGTCTTCGTAGTCTCTATCAGATAAGGGGTCCATCAAGAGAATGACATTAATAGAGCCAGTGATTAGTTATTGATTTGACAATTCTTCTGTCTGCCTATCTTCTTCTAATGGCACCGTTTGGTAGGGTAGTGCCCGTTATACCATTCTGTAGGGCGGAACCCATTGTACCATTTTTCTAGGTGACACCCATTGTACCAGGTCTGATGGAATGTTGTCTGAATGTATCAAGACTAGATTTGCATTTGGCACTATCTCATCTTCTTCTCCTACTTTATTCCCCTCTGGCCTTTTTAAGGATGCAGGGATGAAGATGACGGTTGTGTTGCCTCATGAGCTATTGGGGGCATGGTTAGTTACTTCATCTACACCTCGAAGATTCCATGAGCTAGTTTGACTATGTTTTGAGTCAACCGAATGTCAAAAAAGTTCCCCTTTTACTGAGGACTTCTTTTCAATCCTCTTCCTCTCTTGGGTATAAAGTGGAGATATACGCCACTTGTGCTGGCAGTGAACCCAAATTGACCTTTTCATAATCCACCATCTTTTGCAAGATATTCTTGAAGGAGAAGCACTCCTAAATGGTGTTCCACAGTATCCAGTGACAGGAATAATAGTTTGTATTGTCATCAAGACCCACATCATTAGATCTCCTTGGCTCTGCTAACAAGAGTAAGTTACAATTCATAGTGTCTATGAAGTAGCGGTGGACTTGGTCAACTTTTAATGAGTAGAATTTATTTATTAGCTACTCAAGAAAGATTCATTATGCACTTTTTCTCTCATATTGACATAGAGGGGGTGATTGTTGGTGTCTAGGGGGTCCCCTGTGGTTTGGTTTTCAGCCTCACAAATGGGGATTGTGTCAAGGGTGGCATAATCATAATTTAAGTCGCATCATCTTTTCCAATTATTTTCCTTGGGGATGATGGTGCCACTCGAGACTTGATATTGGTCCTCTGCAAGGAATCTTCTATAATTCGGGAAATGGTAGGGAAATCTTGGAACACACTTTTGTAGAAAAAATGGAAGAGTGGTGTTTGAAATTCATCACGATGGTTATCTATACACATAGTGAGAATTTCATCATAGGGGAGAGGCAGGTTCAGGTTGTATGTCAATACTTTCCATCTAGCAAGGAAGCATGAAAATCATTCATTCTCTTGCTTCTTGCAGTTCATGAGATCATTTCCCTTTGTCTTAGGCAATTTCAAGTTGAACAACAAGATAAAATGTTACCAAAGCTCCTCCCAACATGTGATTGAGTTATATAGAAAGCTAGTATACGATACAAGGATCGAACATGGCAGGGTAAAAATGAATCCCATGAATTTAACTACTTATTGCAGATTTGTAGTGCCCATACTAGGATCATAGTAAAAGGAATAGTGCATTAGATGTTGTTTTGGGTCTCCCAAGCAATTGAACACCGGGAATACGGGGTTTACAAATTTTGGTTGTGGTGAAACATTGGTTACCCAATCTAGGTAAGGATTGTGCTATAGTTATATCATAGCACGCCACCCTTCCATGGATTCTAGTTGAGCTATTAGTTTCTCGATGGTATTCAATAGCCCTTGAGGCATATCCATCTAGACATGAGCTTGGGCGGGTGTTGTAGGGGATAAATCTGGATGTGTTAGTGAAATTGGAATTGGGGTGCATAAGTAACCTGGGGGCATCCTTTGTGGGTTCTCTTGAATATACTCTAGATGTTTTCCTAGTGGATGGAAGTCATGATGTCCTTCACGGTCCAAATTTATGTAGGTTTACAGTTATAGTGCTGGATTATATGGGAATCTAAGAATGATCTTATTCATAGGGAAGAGTTCCTATTGGAGGGGCACCTCTTCTGGGAACAGCTGCTGACATACCATTGGGGGAACACATCTAGCAAGATATCTCCCTTGACACAGCTCGTCATTAATTCGGATGAGTTATTTAATTTCTTCTTCCTGCTTGGAGAATCTTCCCATAATGTTGAGCGACGCATTCACATGTGGAGGATGAGGCAGGACATAGAAAACTAGATATTTATTCTTCTTTTTATGGGGTTTTCTCTAGGGAAGTAGTGATAGATTATCTTAGGGGGTGCCCAAAATTTGGACCGTTCTCTAGTTCCTAGTATTAACTTCATCACGCTTGGTGTGGGATGCCTCTAGGAGAGAACCATATTCTCTTTCATCCTCTCCCTTTGTATCATTTCCTCTGAGATCCATGGGTTTTTTGTTTACTACATTCATTGAGGCATACCGCATTTGGGGTGGTGCACCCAATACCGAATGGTATAAAAGCTTTCTATGTACTTTTTAGTACATTCTCATTCCATTATTTTGTAATCTTTGTGTTTTGTGGTGAAAATTAACTTTAAGGGAGCCCTTATCTGGCCTCATAATGTCCCTTTGTCTTAGAGGGTATGAACCCTAAGATGGGGTGGAACTAGTGACCACTCATCTCATTGTTCTTCCCAAATGAGAGAAGACATGTGTCTGTTTTGCATGTACATGAGGTAAAAATTCCCCATGACTTTTTGGATAGGGATGCTTCTGTTATTCCATTAATTCACTACATCCTATAATTTGTTGGTATTATGGGGGAATTTTGAGTTAAAAATTCCTCCATCCCCGTGGGCTAGGGCTATTCCCACATTACGGCGGTAGCTGTCGCTACTGTCGCCTTTTTTACTTCACGAACTCGAGCACCACTGTGAGCCAAGTATGGTGCTGGAACCACACGAGATTTATGGGCTTTTGAATACAAGGTCATTTATTGCTGGTTGAATTAACGTAGGTATGAATCCTACTAGATGTTCTTGGTTTCCTGACTCATAAACTTTTCGATGGCTTAATCTTGTTAGATATGACACATTTGAGACTTAATCAGGGCCGGTTTTTGTTGACTATTCCATATTTCCAGATAAAGGATTTCATTTGACTGTTTCATTTGGGTAATGACATTCCAAGATGTCATTTCCAACGAGGTCTGCTAGACGAGACATGGGGTGATATTTAGAGCTCCATGTTCTCATCATCATCGAATATGAACTCTTAATGGGGAATCACCAATGAAGAAATAGAACATGGGTAGTTCATAGAGGAAAGATAGTTAAATGTTTTCCTTTCATATAACTGATCATGGCTTCCATAAAGATGGGAGGGCTTCCAGGTCAATTAGACGTTGATGCTCCCTTAATATGTTAACACAGTCTGCATACCCTTCTATTTAAAGAACAATTATTTTAGATAGAGAAGATTTATCCACATATTGAGGTGAATTACATGCATACAATCCTTAGTCAAATCAATTGTCATATCAAAGGGAGAAGTGGTTTTAGGCCAATACATCACATGGATATTATCCTTAGCTAGTTGACTTCTCCTGAGAAAAATATCATGTTTTTGTTATTTAAGGGGATCCTCTACTTGATATTCCCTTCTTGATTGCTTCTTAATAATTTCTTTCCAAGCATCCGAGCAGGTGGGAGCCTCATTGATATGTGAACGACTTGTGGGTGGCTTAGAAGATGTGTGTGGCCCCAGAACATCCTCTAGTTGAGAAAGGATGTCACTCATCATAGATAAAGTGTTTGATAACTCTGACTTCATTTATCTGAGAGCCTTATCATAGGAGGTCTTTCTCATATTTGTCTTGGATAGGGGAGGTCCTTCTTTCCATTATGAATTTTGATTGCAGGGAGGACCATCGCAATCAGTGCTGCAATGGAGATGGCTACCATTGCATCTTCATGCCCGAAAACGGGGAGTAATCATGTAGAGTATACTATGGGGAGGACCTTCAGGGTAGGATACAGTTATGATAGGACCATCTTTCTACTTGATTTCTTAGATTGGAGGACTTTCTCTTTGACTGATATGATGGTGAGGACAACTATCACAGCTTGATATCTAGTTGTAGGGAGAATCTCTGAAGTGTACATCCGAGGGAGAGCCTTTAAGATGTACTGAAAAAGTGGAGGACTTTATGATTTCTTGATGATACTATGGGGAAGGCCTTCAAATAAAGGTCCATTTCGGGGAGGGCCTTCACAATGACTGTCATCTTGGAAAGGATTACCATCATGACTCGCCTTCTAACTATAGGGAGAAGCATATGTGCAATTTATACTCTAGGGAGGACCAAAGGGGTGGATGAAAATAAGATAATAACATTCTTTCAAGTTGATCTTCATGTAAAGGGGAGGTATACCCTAACATCATCAGGATATATGATCTCATGATCGATCATTGCGGTCCCATATAGTAACACCCGAGGGTGATATTCGGAGGACCTTCAGAGCTGCTAGTAGAAACATTGCGAGGAGTTCCTTTGCAACTGCAACTTCCACTTCAATATTTTAGTAATGGACTGATAGGTTCTTGAGACATTATTGATATTTGTTCCAGGGCATCACGAACTCCAGATTCCAGTAGAGCAGGATCATGTTTGTGTTTTTCATTTTCCAGTTGACTTTGGTGCATTTTATTTTTGGGCTCTCTCTTGCAGGTAACCAGGCTGACTACAATTGGTAACAACCTTCATATACGGGTCTATGTCCTGTTGGGTCCCATGATGTCATCAATATATGCTGAAAAACATCTTGAGTTTTTGTAGGGATATATGTATACCCTGGAGTAGCCACCACGTTGGATCGAAATCCCACAGTTGGAACATGTATTTTTTCTCTATGCAGTTATCCGTATATTTTGAGATATTGTCATCGACCCTCCGAGACTAGACTTGGCATGAATAACCACTCCATGTTGACTAATCTTGTTTTTGAGTAATTCAGTCCATTCGAGGAACCCTAGTCACGTTCTTGGATCCTTTATTTTTTCACTGATGTAATGATATATTAGAATATTTGGAGGATACAGTCTATAATAGACATATGATCTTCCATCATTTCCATGATGTGGATAGATACATCTTTAGATGGAACGGGTATGAAGGTTCATTATGATGTTAGAGAAGGAGTTTGTTCTTGCTCCAGTCCTCCATAGGTTTCCTTTAGATACCTATCGTTCTCATGTGTCGGGGCAGAGGAAAGAGTCTTCCGCTGGTTTCCTTCTACGGTTTCAACTATATTTGTCTGGTGTAATTCATATTCATGAGCATGAAATTTCATCTACCCACCTACTATTGTATTTTTCTCAAGGTATTTGTATGAATACATAGGAATTTGACTCTGATCATATTTTCTAATTTCCCTATTTGGATGGAGTTCTTGATACACATTAGCATGTATTTGGGCATACCTATAGCTCGTTTCAATCCTATTTGGATGATGGGATTCTTGTACATCAGCAAATATCTGAATCTACCAATAATTATCTTCTCTATCTACATAGTGGGACCTGATTGAACTAACATGAATGTTCACATGACCATAATGATCCCCCTATTTCTATGCTGGTCTTGAGAGGAGGTGGCAGAGTTGTATATCCGTCCATTGAATGCCACCATGTTTGTATAGTAGAGTTTCTCATTAGGAACTAATGTGATAGTATATTCATGATTTTATATATTCTACCCTTGGAAATCAGCCTGAGGGGCCTTGATCTTCTTGACTTTAGCAGGTTCCATAATTGTAATGGCATTTTCAGCGTGAGTAGAGTTGGCTGTTAGAGGTTGGTAGCAACGATCTATGGTAGGGGACTATGAGTAGGAAATCTATTCTGTTGAGATGAACTCCTCAACATCGATTTCTTTTTCCTCCCTAATATAAGGGAGTTAATTGTTGTCACGTTTAGGGGATAGGCAACTAAAAAACATTGAGATGACCACAGGGGCAGCCTTATGCTGGTTTTCTAACCGAGGTTGAGAATGCGGCTGGTGAAATTTTTCATATGGGAGGGGTTGTCGGGTGGCCTCCACTTTGGGGATACTAACATTCGAGTATTACTCTTTGATCATCATGTTGGATACCCATTTTTGAATATGTGGGTTTCGGAAGGGGGCCTGTTATTTACTGATTCCCTGACCGCCTGTCGGATCACTTAGGCACGTATTTGCACTCTTTGTCGATATTTAATTTGGATCAAATGTTTCTCCGATGAAACCTAAAATATAGATATATATATATATATATAACATATACCAGAAAAAACCTTTTCAAAGTATCATCTCTTGATCATATTCATATTCGATGATTCATCATGACCCCTTATTTTTTGAGGTGAAGGGGCTTAAATATTGTAAACCCACCACCTTGGTTAATGGTCCACATTAGGTTCACGATTTTGGTTTTGGCCACAAAGGAGGTGTGTTATAATGTTCGATAAAAATTAAAATAACGGTTCAACTAGTGATGTGTATTCATTCATTATTATGGAGGCTTTCCCATCACCATATTTTTTTTTGGCATGATCTGCATCATTATCAATTAGAGGGGGAATTGGACTGACCCCGTAGGGACTGGGTAGTTTATCCCTTCAACATAAAGATGATGTTTACAAATTAAAATGATCCCATAGGGAAATTTCATGGGGTTAAGTATTTGTGTAATCAGTCCTCTTATGATATAACATCCTCATGTTGTCTCTAGTGGGTTTATTCATGGATCCAGAAACACCCAATGGCACTGGTATCCATGATTCATGGACCTTCCTTCCAAAGGTAGATTCTCATTGGATGATGATTTTGAAAATGGAACTTAAGGACTCCATTGGTTGAGAGGATAAGATATCGGACTCGTCACACCCTTTTGTGAGGAATTATTTCCTATTTCGAGACTCACATATAGATTTTTGTCATGTTCATATGTTCATGAATCCTTTGTTCATTCACAAAGAGTGTATCCAAGAGATACCCTTGGTTTGTAGGATCTTCATGGGAATTCATGATTTTGATTCTATAGAGGAAATGATGACTTAATCACTAGAATAAGCCGATGTAGAGTTTATCATCATCTAGGGGAGTGGGAGATGGATTGATTTTGGGATCAGACCAACTAGATGGTCTTTCTACATATCGTATGTAGAGGATTCAGAGCCCACATAGTTCAGGAAACTGGGGATTATGCTTGGGGGATTCCCATTTGAGGGAACATGATTGGGTGAACCCTTTTGGAAGGGAAACCCTTTTGAGATTGGGCCTTCAAGTATGCATCCAATGTATCCTAATATTGAAAAAAATTATATTTATCATAGTTTAGGATGGCTTGGTTGTGAGGATGTAGTGATCACCAAAAATCTCTAAGCCCACATGAGTCATACTCGAACTGAGAAATAAAAGGATGTGAGAGATTCAACCAACCACACACCTCCTCTCCCACCGATGGGAGTTGTCAGGCCTAGGACGGATGAAGTTGAGGCTATGATGGGCGAGGGAGTGGAGCATTGAAACCATTAATGTGGTATGACATTAGGGGTCATGCGGCTCGACCCTCAGATAGTTAGTGACATACCATAGTGGTAGTGCCTGGAAAAACATTATGGGAAAGGAGAGGAATGTTTACTCTTGTCATAAAAAGGAATGAATTGGATTCCTTCGACTAATCATCTTTCATCATTGAGTTAAAAATCCAGTGATCACTCTTAATCCCTATAATAGGGAGGTTGACATCAGCTTCCCAAGGTTGGAATCTAAGTTATAATGGTAATGTAGACTTACAGATATTTCTTGAGTTCAAAGCGTTGTGGGGAGAGAATTCGTGACTCCACATACCATGGGTATGTAGACTCAATGGGGAACACTGATGTGCCTGATTATCTGATCTTATGGATCTGGCAGAATTGGAGGAGGATTTGGCCTAAAACAGGTGGATTGGTTCGTGGAGGGGCTATGGAGGAATGGATGGTAACGAAGGGGGGATATTGGATCCAGAAAGAAGGAAACATGAAGTCTCTCAATTCCGCGTACTATATTCTCATGAAGGATGGAGAGAGCTCCTCAAACCATATTGGTATATGGGCGGATCATTCATCCACATACAGAGGTAGTACACAGGCCTTGGAATGGACCATCAAGCACCATAGTGGCACGTAGTCCTGGATGCGGTCTTCAATGCTGATTTTGGTTCTATACATTTACTAAGGGAGTACACATTGTGGGTTAAATCTGCAAAGCAATACACTATGTGAAACACTATATTGAAGGAGGGTCCTGGAACTTATCGTTTTTATGGAGTTCATCTGGGGGGAATGTGTTGTTTGCAATTACACCAATTAGGTTTCTTATTTTCCCATTATTATTAGGTTCTTTCTTTTTTATGGATCATGGCTTGTTATACATGAGGAAACATGGTTCCCCATTTGAACATCGTCTATGATTTAAAACCAAATCTTGAATCCTCCCTGAATAATATATTCCATCCTCTAGGGTTTCCCCCATGCTTTCTTCATCCGCCCTTTCTCAATTCCATTTGTTCTCTATTTATAGAGCATTGAGACAAAAATATTTATGGGCATGCATCACCATTTGTGAAAGCCAATGAATAGATATATTGAACTGCTGATGACTCGTCCACCTGGGGGTTGTGGAGGATATAGATCACGAGTCAGGGTTTGCAGAACCCTACTGATTTTCTTCCTCTACGAATGGCTGAGTTCACAAGATCATTTTCAAATGGCCATTGTGTGCTTGATTCTGCCAGAGATCTTTTCTGTGGGCTCCTGGATTTGCTGGCCATCGCTCTGTGGGCCTATGCCTCATAGGGCCTCCTGCGTACTTTTTGTTCATGGTTCATGCATTCTGTGAAACCTTCCTGGTGATGGTACGCGGGTCACCAAAAACACTTTGAGAAATTAAACATCTTCAAGTTTCTTCCCATGTTGGCAACTGAATTTGTATCCATTCGCTTTACTAGACCTGTATCAATGCTTACTTCCTTCTACAAAGTGATTGTGGGATTATTCACTTACTGTTACGACTTTTTCAGGACCCTACAAACATTAATTATTATTTTATTATTAATTTATCATTTTTTAATTATTAATTTATCATTAATTTATTGTTTATAACTAATTTATTATATATAAATTATATATTTATGAATTATTTAATAATAATTTAGGATTTATTTTCTTTTATTTATCAATTTATTATTTATTTATCTTATATTAATTTATTTTTAGAGTAATTTATTATTTATTAATAAATTATATATTTTTAATTTATTTCATTGTAATTATTAAATAATAAATATTATTTATTTAAATTTAATAATTATTATTTATTAACTGTTTCTTATTAATTATTTGTTATTAACTATAAATTATTAAATATTAAATATTTATTTTTTATTTTTTATCTATTTGTAATGTATTATTTGTTTTTTTCATCGATATGTATATATATATATATATATTAAATACACTTTATTCACCACATGAAGAGACCGTTGGGGTGGAAAAGTCTTTGAAAAACAACCAAGAAGTAAGGGGTTTATCAGCAGTTTAAACCACTACTAAACGATTCTCACAATTTTCAAAAACCACCACTAAATCGTTCTGCAATGGTTTTGAATAAATGCCGCTTAATAATTCCCAACACATGATTTAGTGGGGGGGGGGGTTCAATACCGATGTCAAACGAATTAGTGGTTATTTAAACCACCAATAAATGCATACTTTGCAGTACTGTTTTATTGTTTCTTGTTAGGAAGCCTTTCAATGGACTTTTCATTTAAATATTGTATATTGTGCTGTTGTGAAGAAATCTTGGAATTGTGGTAGGAGTACCCGATCTCTTTTTTGACATGCCACCATCATTTTATAAAGCTAAATTATTTAAATAAGAGAGTCTAGAAACTGTAATATTGGATGTGATACACGTCAATTTCATAGGTATTATGCATACTAGGGGAATCAATTTTGTTTTATCCATGAGTCGTGTTCCCCCACTCTAAAAGTTTCCCACCACTAATTCAACATTTGATCATCATCAGACTACTACTGGATTCACCAGAAACCATCGTAGACTTTGTTGTTGAAGCTTGAAGTAGAACCACATATCCATTCCAAGTATTGGGTTTACAAATAATGACTACTAAATCAATATCTATATTTGACTAATATGAAGGTTACTTTGAAGAATATGAATATTCTGCAATTTTGGAGGTGTTCTCAACCTTGGTTATAGCAAGATAACGATATCATGAAAAAATAATATATCCCTGGGATTATTTTCAAGTCATGACATCATGCCTGAATAATATTATCATGCTATATTATTTACTATTAATTTGAATAAAGATTAAATTATTTAAATGGATATCAAATGAGAAGATAATGTAATTTTAAAAGGTGATATTTTACGGTTTTTATGCCCTCTGAGATTACCTGCTTCTTATAAATACTGAGTTTGGAGTGTTATATAGTGTTATATATATATGGGTTTTGATAAAAAATTAATTATTTATTTAATTTTAGTTCTAAAATATTTTGAACAATATGCCAAAAAGGCGGTAATGGAGTTAAGGTCTTTGGCCTTTTCTAGAATAGTAAAAAATGCATTATATATTCAATCTCCTTTTCTCAAAATTGAAGAAAAAACTATTTTTAAATATATAATATTTTATTTTTAACAATTATATTTCTTATTTTGTCTTGTTCTGTATATATATTTATATAAAAAATTATTTTGTAAAATTTATCTTCAATTTAATATTGTGTCTTAGTACCATAAAAGAAGCCTGAAATTCTAACAAAAGCTCTATCTCATGGCTCTCTTTTATAAGGGGCATACCCTAAAAATCCTTCTGGATTTCCAATGTGGGATTTGGGTCCTCAGATTCCTATGAGAAATAAATTATATATTATAAATAATAATTAGTAATTAATCAATGATTAGTATTAATTACTTATACATAATAGTGATAATACATAAATATTAATTAATTATTATCAGTTACTATTAAATTTAAGAAATTATCTAATTAATAATTATAATATTTTAAATAATAGTAATTAATATATAATTATTTGTAACATAATATTAATATTTAATTGAAATTAATTAATTAGTAATTAACATATATTTAATTACTTATTAATTATAGTAGTTACTAATTAACTAATTATTTTTTCTTTCATTATTAAATATAAAAAATTGTTGTTACAGAGTTACTAGTATAGAGAAAAATAGTTATTTAGTCACTAGATGTAAATAATAATTATTAAATGATTAGATTTTTTATTTTTAATTATTTATTATTAAAATAATGTTAATTAATTAACTTATTTTTTTATAATTAATATAAATTACTAAAAAATATTAATTCAAAATGAATATTAATTAAATAATATGATTATAAATTAAATAATATTAATTTATAAAATATATTAGTTACAATTAATATTAACTACTAATAAATATTTTAAATTTTCATTTAGTAAGTAATTATTAAATATAATAATATAAATATTATATATTAATTACTTATTTATTTAACCATATTTAATATCTGATTAATAAAATTAATTACTAATAAAATAATTATATATATTATGTGGGTTGGGTACAATTATATTCAAATACGTAGACACCAAACACAAAAAAGCTGAAAAAGCTGGTCATAGCCCATTCTAAGGGATAACCCACACATTCAACACTATTTATTCATATTTTAAACGCTCATTGGCCCCACATTGGATGGACTGAAGGAACCCTCATTTTGATGGACAAAAGGACCTGCTAGCATCAGCATGTCCAATGGTTGGCACCCCTTTCCAGCATTATATCTACATCATCGCAACCTATGTCTGCGATTATGTCATCACCTACATCTTAAATCCACAAATAGGGTTTCCATGATTCAAATCATGGTTATTTGGATGCTGTGTTATGAGGTTTACCACTCCTACACCACCCCAACTACTGTAATTATATTAATTATTATTTATCTAGTAATTAATTATTATTATAATAAAAAAATTATTAAAAAATGTAACGCCCCTACCACATTTTCATAAATTCTGTGAATTAATTCATTACATTTAAATGATTATGAGAAAGTCATATCCTGAAGGAATAAATGGTTTATTAGTTTTAGAAATCCAGATATATACATTGGGTCAACATCATCACTCGAAATGAAATACAACATATATATATTTTATAGGAATCGTCCAAAAATCTGTTTTTATTCCTACAGGTCATGCATAATAAACATATTCATGTCTTAAGAAAATGAAACATTAGAAAGGGGTGAGCACAGATGCTTAGTAATGTTAAGAAATATAGAGGATGATATCATAAACATAAACATTATTAATGTTGAATAACTAAAAACACATGCCTTTAAAAATAATCTTGAACATATTATAGTAGGAATAAGAGTAGAATAAATAATACCACAATAATGCTTAATCATGGGTATGGTAGTAGTAAAATAACCAAATGAACTATCTATTACTAATTTCATAGTGAGAGAATGCATAATGCAGGACATCATAACTATACAATCAAGGCCTCATGCTGAGAATATAAAATTTCATATTGTCAAGGCTTCGTGCCAAGACCATAGTTTGTCTCGTGAGACCTACCGATGCATCATGGGGAAAGAGTCGGGTCCACTCGACACTAAAAAATTTCATTTCCTTGATCATGTGAACACTTACAAAAATAAACAACATAAACATTCATATTGAATGTATCATAGGAAATGTAAAAAACATTCCCTGAACATTAAGCATAAACACAAACCATTAAAAATAAATTGGTGAATGGTTTTAAGATAGCACTTCTATAGTTAAAAAAATCATAAAACATTAATAACATATTTTAGATGATATAATAATAGATAAACCTAAATTAGAAGAGTGATTCAGTAAATGATGTTTACATATATGAGTATATTTTTGAAAGATACCACTCACAAACTCTTGAAGAAATAATTCATAAACATTCCAAAGTGTCATATATCACCTTGAAGCGTTCAAATTATAGGACCTTATAATATCATGGGAATAAGAAGACACTTTATATGATATAATAACGGTAAATACATACACCACATGCATGGAATTAGTGGAGATCAAGGAATATACATCATAAAAGTTAAAACGAGATGAGAATAATCCTTATAACCTTGGAAAGAAGAGGTCTTTTGTAAAATCATTTTTATTTTTCATAATATTAAATTCAAAACAAATATAACCCAGAAAAAGAAATTTAAGTATACTGATATTATATTTGAATCATAAATGGTTCCTCGTCATGTAAAAAAGAGTTTTTAATGAATCTTTCAAAGTAAAACATTTTTGCGAGGTTTACAGAAAACATTAAAGTTATTTTAAAGCCAGAAGACATGTTTTATTTAATAAAACCAGAAATGTACCAATGTAGTTTTTCATTACTTTTTTTTTGATTTTAGAATGATAATTATTAATTAAAATAGATAATATATTATACTTAAAAATATTAAAGAAATCGAGAAATTCTCTTCTATCGAGCATTTATTTTTGAAAGAATTTTTGAAAGATCCTTTAAAAACATGTAACTCCAAATAAAATAAAGAAGGATTTTGATTGGTGAGAATATATATTAAACTGAAAAATAATTTTTTAGGAGTAAAAAAAATAAATTATATTTTTATTTTGGTAATTAGAGAATAAGAGTAACCCAAATAAAAATGGAGGTTTGGTTAGAAATCCCTTACCAAATTGTAATCAATCAATTCGTATGCCACAAAATAAATGATTTTAAAATGATACATAGAATAAAATGAAATTATAGAGATTCATGATATGTTAAATCAAGTGGGGGTGTACATGCACTATACCCATGTTATTTTAGTCATTAAATAATATCTCATAAAAATTTTAGTGAGATGAGGAAACCCTTACATTAAGTCCAAAGTTGTTATCCACTTGATCATAATGACCAGAATAATAAATTTTACGGTCAATAATTAATATTTTGAAAACCTACTATTCATGTAATTGATTTTTTATAACCATATTATGTTCATTCATGGCCTTTTTAATGATTTAAGAGGTTCTATTTCACTGTTCAGGTACGTTTGTTTCATGATTTGTTATACTTATATACTAGAAAAGAGAATCATGTAAAATGAGGATGGTTGCATAGAATTGAATTTATATGTTATTAGTGAACATATACAAGGATACGTGGTTTTTAATTTAATTCGGTTTCTTAGAGTAAAGATTAATCATATTATAAATTATTTAGTGATATCCATTTGGTTTAATTAGCAGTTTTTGAACACAACGAACTCATTTGCATTATAAATGAAAACCATGTGTATAAAAAGATTTAAAAACAAAAAATGTGTCAATATATATATATATATATTATTGTCTAGTTCAACCATAAGAATTTTATAATTACCACAATTGTATAATGTAATAGAAATTGACAACCCATCATCCTTGAATGTGGTAAATTACCATATCTCGGATTGTGTTTTACACTAATTGCAGAAATGAAGGGTAAAATATACAAGATAAAAAATTATTTGATAATCATAACAATATCAAAATAAATTTAAGTTACTAGAGTTTTCATATCATTTGGATGAGGATGGGTGAGGATAGAAATGAAAATAAAGGAACTGAAAATTGAAGAAATGAGAAGAGGAATTTACCTCTTGTAGTTATCTTTATTGAGGGCCAATTTAGGGTAGCAGTTTTTGTATTTTTATGATACCAATGGATGATTGAAGTGGGTAAGGATCTTGGGAGAATATTTGGGTAGAAGTTATACGAGGCAGAAGGCATGAGTGGAGTTATGGGAAGAGGGAGTGATGGGGTTATTTATAGTGGGGGAGAGGTAGGTTTTCATAATATTTTAATCATTAGTTTATTATTTTCCTATAAGATAAGAAATAGTGATGATTCTGTGAACAAAAATAGTAATAAGTGCATGTGTGTTAAAAACAAGGCTTCTTACTTCAGTGATGATTCTAGGAATATTGTATTTAACTCAAAATGTATATATACGGTAAATAATTTTATTTCACTATTCAGAAAAATTCACATTTTTTAGAAAAATCCCAAAAATATAACCTAACCATATTTTGACATGTAAAATTACAAAATGGGGGCCATTTTGTCGAAATAATATTCTAGATAAAAAAAATTTAATTTTTAAATAAAATACTTATTTACTTGAAAAATACTGATTTAAATTTAAATCTAATTTTATAATACTTTGAAAAATTTACTAAGGAATTTTAAATTATTCTAAAATTATAAGACAATAAAATATTTATTTTGGAATAAATTTAATTAAAATGAATTTTATTTTTTATCAATTTATTATTTTAAAATTTTAATTAAATTTTTATTACTCATAAAAAACCATCAATTAATTATTAATTTCTACAATACTCTATTTCATTTATATGTGTCTAAATTTTATTTATACCTTAATGGGTGTGGTTACTATTCATAAGGGGAATATTGCAATTCATAAGGGTACATTACTTTTCAAAAGGGTCAAGTTTCTATTTACCAAAAATCTATGTTTACAATATTAGACTTTAAATATCTTATGGAATGAAACTGTGTACGTCAATTTTTTGAATTTGAAATCCCAATGGTGGTAAAATTATGTTTACTGGCTAAGATACCACATAGAATTGTTTTGTAGTGACTCAGTGTTTTTTTGAATTTATTTTCAAAATATTTGAGTGTTACACTCTCCACTCATTATAATAACTTCATCCCCGAAATTTAAAATTGAACATCAAATGTTAATGGTTGATACTTGAACATTCCTTTGTGGGAAACCCACATTAGGAATATAGTTGAAATATCATCTTAATAAGAGGGAAAGGGAAATTCATTAGTTACTGCAAAAATACACATTCCAATTTTACAACATGGTTATGTAAGAATAATAAATCCATCATGTTATGATTTATGGTGATAAAAAAATATTCATAATAAATATAATTACAACAAAACCATAAAGAACAGTTATAAAAAAATTCATTGATATCATGAAGAATATGATAATAAGGAAACATTTTTCAAGACTATTTTCCTTGAGTTGAGGAATTATTCTACACTTATAAGAGTATTAAAAAAAATTTCTATTTCATAAACATAATCTTATCCTTTTTTTACTTGAACTGTCTATGATTCATCTATTAGCATAGGTTACATCATGTGGTGACATTAAACTAAAAAACCTCATACAATGATCATATTTATACATTTCATAAATGGTTTAACTTTATAAAAGACCATAATCTAATATTTAAGAATAATTCCAATATCCATCCTTTCTATATCCATGTATAGAAGGTCGTTGAAAATCCTCATTTTGTTTAGAACTCCATGATCCATCCCACTCAATGCATTTACTACCTTATTTTCCATTAAACAACATAAATCCACCCTAAATATTTACATTCCAAACATGCAAATATCTTCATCATGTATCATCATGAAATATGTTAGTGAAACAAATTACCATAAAACCTTTTTGAAAAAAAAAGAACTAATCATTACTCATGCTATTGGTTATATTACTTGTATCCATAAATGTTTTAATCTCCATCAAAGATAGCTAATACCACTAGTAGAAAAGTCAATAATCAGTTTTAAGGTAGTGAGTACTTATCCAAAAAAATAATTTCTTTATAATTATATTATTCCTCATGAATATATTTGGGGTTGTATTTCCCTCATCCATATACTTTCCCAAGATATTATTTTTCTATTATGTCACTTATCTTTGGTAAAATTCATCATATGAACTCAAATTATTATTGAAATAATTCTGCAGTACAATACTGATATATACCATAATTCATATAAAAAACACATTGATGATAAAATATTAAAGTTATTTGATTCTCAATGAGGGATATTAATCATTACACTTCATATGCGGTAGTATCATGACATGATCCTTATCTAGTAATATCATTTAGGGTATATTCCTTTGATTCCAGGGACAATGATATTCATAGTGTCTCATCTCCTTGCGGTTGAAGCATTTTACATTAGAAACCATTTTCTTACACTCTTAATCATGAAATTTGTGTCATATTTCTCCACACTTATAACAAACATCCAATCTCTTCATGAAAATAACTTGATAATTCTTTCAATATTTATAACATGTTGGAAAACCCTTATTAACCTTCATCCCTTTATCCATATTTTCTCTTCCTTCATCTTCTTTTCTTTAATCCCTTCAAATCCATATGACTCATGGAATTCTTTACATATATTGTTACCACATGATACCATTTCCTCATATGATGAGGATACATAAGATATTATCTTCTTTCAAAATGATGGCTTTAGACCATAAGTAATATGAACCTTCTCACAATTTTTTTCACATGCATTAGAAAAGTTATCATTATTTCATATAGGTTCCATTCATATTTGATGAAATATACAAGATTAAGTTACGAATCATAATTTCTTGTAATAAAATATAAAAATAATTATCATAACATTAAATATTATGCATATATAATCTCATAATCATAAAAATGTTTTCTATGAGAAAAAATATATATTTAAATCCATCATAATTACTTGTAAAAAATGTAAATTATCCTAAGTATGTCCCCCCAGATTATCAAACTAGGTGTGTAGTAAGGCCCATTGTCATGTACCAGGATACCCCAGGTCAATCTCGAAACACCTAGTCAGAGTTGTTACTCTTAGGTACATCTTTTCTAGAATAACATCCCCTTATAGTATCAAGATTTGGCAATATTTGCTAAAAATATCCACATAATATATTCCTTACCAAAATTTCTAGATGTTCTTGCATGATTATCCTCGATAAATATCTTTGGGGTTTTATGCCTAATCTATGTTTTATAGGTGTAGTTTCCATGTTTTCTTCTAAAATTAAATTGATAACAAATGTAATGCCCCGACCCTAATTGCTCTGATTCGGTGCATTATTTAAATACATTGGCATCTGACAATAAATTCGTATCCCAAAAGAATGAGTAGTTATACTGTTTTTGCGAACCATATGCATACATAGGTTTAAAATTAAAACATGAAATAAAATACAACCTATATGTTTTATTGGGATCATTCACAACTCTATGTTTATCCTAGAATGTCATTCATAATAAACTTATTCATATCTAGAGAAAACGAAACATAAGAAAGGGGTGTGCTATGAATCATTGTATGGGTAAGAAATACAAAATAAATTATCATATACATATACATTAGGCATGGTGAATAACTAAAAAAAATCATTTAAAAATAAACCGTAACACATTATGGTAGGAATAAGACATGAATAAATAATGCCATAATAAAGCATAATAATGGGTATTCTACTAGTCGAATATCCACATGAACATTCAATTACTTGTTTCATAGTGAGGGAATGAATAATTCAGGAAAGTATTACCACAAAATCATGGCCTTATGACAATACCATAAATGTTGATTTTTCCAAGGCCTCTTTCCAAAACCAATGTTTGTCTCATGAGAACAATAGATGCACCGAATGACTATAACAGGCTCCAACCAACACTTACTAAGTCCAATGAATTCATTATATGAATATATAAAGACATAAACAACATGTACATTCATATTGGAATAATCATCTGAAATGTAAATAACTTTCCTTGAACATTAAGTATAAACACTAACCATTCGGAGTAAATTGTTGAATGTTTTTATTATTGAACATTCATAGTCAAAGTAATCAGATGTTTTGGGAGGTGGGATAGTGGACATTGATATTCTAGACGCGACCAAAATCAGGATGGTTTCTATTTTTTGACCTCTTTGTCGATGGCATTCTCAGGTGTTTCATGCACCGACTCTATCCCTTCTCTATTCTATGGTTGTTGTTTTCATGGATGCTTGTTCGGATTGTTCATGTTGATGGTTACTTGTGTGGTACATTTGGTTCTGTCGAGACCATTGTTGCCACTGAGTTGATCTCGCTGGTGCTGATGATGTTGATACAGCGACGGATAATCAGTTTGTTCATCTCATGGCTTATGTGGTGCCCATGATGGTGTTCTGTGATAGTATTACTCCGGCGACGATTCGATGATTTTGGTTTGGTGCGACAGTTCCAGTGAAGATGGTGTCAACGTCTACTTGATGAACAACAGTGTTGATGATGGCTCAGGCTTCATGCTTCCTTGATTCGCGTAAGGAACAGGGTTTGAGGGTGTCTATATGAATTTTAAATTTTAAAATTTGAATTTTTAATGTGATATTATAGGGTGTTGGGTAGTTTTTTTTCCATTTGTATGGGTTCCCACTAAGCCTCAACTGGATATTTTGAAAATTCAAAAAAAAAATAGAATTTGAAATGGTAATCATATAACCTTAAAAAATATTTTATATGATATCATAAAAGATTAATTTTAATTTATTACGATACTCATCAAATTTTTTTGACATAGATGATGATATTTTTCAATGAAACCACTGACAAACTCTTGAAGAAATAATCCACAATAATTCCAACGTGTCCCATACCACCTTGAAGCATTCAAATAATGATCCCTTAGAATATCATTAGAATAAGTAGACACCTGAAATGATATTCCAAAGGTCATTACATACACAAAATTCATGTAATAATTTTTGAACCTGGCATATACCTCATAAAAGTTAAATCGAGAAGAGAAAATTCCTTGTTACCTTGGAAAGAAGAGTTTTTTTGGATAATCATTCGTATTTTTCATTAAATCAGTTTTTAAACATTTATATCCCAGAAAATAAAAGCTAGGGACATTGAAATTATATTTTAGGAATAAATTTTGTCCCATCATGTATAAATATTTCTTAAAAATATTTATAAATAAAACATTTTAGTGTGGTTTAATGAACAAGTTAAAGAGATTTTAAAGTGGAATGGAATGTTTACATTCATAAAACTAGAAAAGAGGCAATGTATTTTTTCATGCTAAAATTAAAAAATTTAGAAATATAAGAAGATATTAATCTAATTTTATGTTACACTCGAAATAGGTAAGAATTTGAGAAGTTCCCTTGAATCGAGCTTGTATTTTGGGAAGAATGTTTGAAATACCCTTTTAAAACATGTAACTCTAAATAAAATAAAGAAGGATTAGTTTTGGAAAACCTATATAGAAAATCCACATATATGTTTTTTGATGTAAATATGAATAAATAATAATTTCCTTGATGAAAGTAGAGAATAAGAGTAACTCGGATGAAAATGGAGGTTCGAGTGGGAATCCCTTACCACTTTGAAATCAATCAATTTTTCCCCAATATTAATAATAATAAAATGATAAATTTAATACCATGAAAATAAAAATATTCATGAAATTTTATATCAATGGGATGTATGGATACAATATATACATGTAATAATATCAAATAAGGAATATCTCACAAAAGTGGAAGTGAGGCGAGTAAACCCTTGCCTTAAGTCTGAAGGTGTTTTCCACTTGATCTTAATGACTTGATTGATAAAATTTAGGCACATTAATTTATAATTAAAGAACCCATCATTCAGGAAATTGATTTATTACAACCTTTTTAAAGTTCATTCACGTCCTTTTTTATGGATTAAGAGGTTCAATTTAATTGTTCGGGTCTATTTGTTTAATTATCAGTATACTTATATAGATGAACGGATAATCATGTAAAATGAGGATGGATGTACATAATTGAAGTTATATATTATTAGTGAACATCCATAAGGTCACATGTTTCTAAATTGGATTTGGTTAGTTTTAGTGAATATGAATTGTAATATAAATTATTTATTGATAACCATTTTGGTTAATTACTGGTTTTTCAACACAATGAAATCATTTTTCTTTATAAATCATAACCATGTGTATAAAAATATTCTAGAACCATAGATGAGACATAATACTAATATTATTTTCTTGTTCAACCCAAATAGTGCATTCATGACCATAATTATATACGATTATAGAAATTGAAAACCCATCTTCCTTTAATGTGTAGCATAAAAGAAGGGTAAATGATAAATTATAATAACATATTCAATAATCAAAAAATATTCTAGTAAATGTAAGGAATTTGAGTTTCTACAAAATTTGGATGAGGATAGGTGAGGATAGAAAATAACTGAAAGGAACTCAAAATCAAATAAATGAGAAGATGTATTTACCTCTTGACGTAATCTTCCTTGATAGCCTCTTTAGGGTAGAGGTTTTGGTCTTTTTAGGAGACCAAGTGCTTTTGTACGTGGGGGAGAATATTGGTGTGATATTTTGGTATAATTTAAACAATGCATAAGGATTTAGAGAGTTAAAGAGACGAGGGAGTGAGGGGGTTATTTATAGTGGAGGAGATGTGGAGTTTCTTAATATTTTAATCATTAGTTTATTATTTTTACATAATACAAGAAATAGTGATGATTACATGACCAAAAATAGTAGTAAGTGCATGTAGGTTATGAAAAATGTTTCTTACATCAACTATGATGCTAGGAATAGTGCATTTAACTCATAAAGTATATATATGGTAAATTATTAAATTTCACGGTTCATAAGAAACTCCAGTATTTTAAAAAATACTAATAAATCATCCTATCCATTTTTTTACATGTAAAATAAAAAAAAGAACTCTATTTTCTTAAAATAATTTTATAAATTAGAAAATATTAAAAATATTTAGAAAATATTTTTTTACCTGAAAAATATAGATTTAAATTTAGAACTGATTTTATAATACTTTCAAAAAATAACTAAGGACTTATTAAATTATAATAAAATAATAGGAAAAATAAATATTTATATAGAGAAACATTCTATGAAAATCAATTTTTTTATAAATAAAAATATTAATTTAAAATTTTAAATAAATATTTATTTCTCACAAAAATACCAACACTTAATTATTATTTTCTAGAATACTATATTTCTTTTATTAGGTGTCTAAATTTTATTTATACCTTCATCGGTGTGGTTACTATTTATAGGGGTCATATTACTATTCTTACGGGTACATTACTATTCATAAAGATCAAGTAACTATTCACCAAAATATTTAAGTATATCTTATCAAACATTAAATATCGTACAAAACACAAATGTGTTTGTGAGTTTTTCGAAATTCAAATAATCGAGGAGGTAAAATTATCATTACTGGATAGGTTATATCAAAGTGTAGTTTTGTAGAGACTCAATGTTTTATCCATTTATTTTTATAATCTAGGGGTGTTATAATAAACATTTAAAATTATTATTATTTTATTAAATATTAATAATAAGGATTAAATTATTAAATTAATAACTTTTTATTAATTAATTTTAAATTTTTATTAATTACAATGCTAATTATTCCTAATAAATATTAAATTCTAATAAATTGTATTTATGAATAAATATTAATTAGTTAATATGATTTACTATTTAAAATATTAATTTCTAATAAATATTAACTAGTAATTAAAATTAAATTATAATAAATATTTTAAATTGTTTTTAGTAATTATTTATAAAACATAGTAATAATAATATTAGTTATTTATTAATTTGTAATTATAAATTTTTTAGTACATATTAATAATATTAATTTATAATTACACACTTAATTATTTATTACCTATATATTATTAAATATTATTAATAATTGTTAATAATAATAATAATAATAATAATAATTATTATTATTATTATTATTATTCATTTACAGATAAATATTTAAATATTTTATTCATTTAGTAAATATTATTAATAATGATTAACTTATTAAAATACTAATGATTAATAGTTATTATTAATTAATTACTATTTAATTAAATATTTTTCGATAATTAATATTAAATAGTATCAAATACTAAAAAGAATTCTTTAGCTACTAATTATTAATAACAATGATGATATTTTTATTTTTTATTTTTTATTTTTTGTTATTATTAATATTATATATTATATATTATATATTGTTTAATTAAAAAAATTAAAACCTATTACTTATTAATAATAAATTACTAAATAATTATTTAATTATTAATATTATTAATAATTAATTAATATTTATTATTAGTTAATATTATTAATTAATATTTAATAAAATGTTATTATTATCAATTAGCTAATTATTAATATTTAATCAAAAATGATAGATGTTAATTAATATTTATGTATTATTATTATTATTATTATTTATCAGTAATTAATATTTTTTATTAATTATATACTATTTATAAATAATAATATATTATTTATTATCTACAGGAAAGGGGGGACCTAAATCCCCCATTAAAAATTCAAAAGGATTTCCAGGGTAACCCCCCTTAAAAGGGAATCCCTAAGAGATTGATTCTATTAGAGTTTCAAGAGGCTTTAATTACTGTAATAATGGATATTAAATAATAGAAAATTTTGGTTGATTTTTTTTATATATATATAAAAACAAAAATAAACCAAATAAAAATAAAAAATTTAAATACAAAAACATGTATATTTAAAATAAGTATATTTTCATTCAGAAAAAGGCATTGGACCCCATAATTCCGTTTTCTCATAATTTCATGCCAGTAACTTCACACCTTTGGCCCAGGAAAAAAAATTTAAAGGATGAAAGGGCCTTACAACCTTTCGATCTTAGTTTTAACAAAATTTCAATCCTAGAATTATTTTAATACATTTTTTTAAAAATAAACAATCTTAATTAAACTCACAACAAGTGGGATGAACTAGACTATAGGTGGATAATGATTTATTTTTTTGCGCAGATCATCTATAATCCCCACTTTATATTCTTAATATAATATTTCCATTTCATAATTTTATACTTCTTCTAATGATTGGAATTTAAGGGAATCCTTTTATTTATTTGAAGGGTAATGTAAGACAAGGATTGTTTAGTGAATAATTGTCTTATATTTATTCAATTTTAGTTTTTACATCAATTTTAATTTTTCAAAAACACTTTTTTGGTCTTATTGCGTGAAAGTCATATGTGATAGAATGAGTTCTCCAATAATTTAAATACAAGTTTAAATGATTTAATGCATGTATATTAGATTAATTGATGTAATTATGTTTAAACATTGGTTTAAGTAATGTTTTCCATTAACTAACATAAATGATTGACCATATGGAAAGTAGTGTTTCCGAGAGAGAGAGAGAGAGAGAGAATAATCACAAATACAATGGGATAATTTAGGCATTATTCTGATGATGATTATAATAAAACATAAACTCCCTGTTGACTAGTGTATGAACATAGAAAAACTATACTTGGTACATTTTTTTCACTTTTCTTCCCTAGATCATTAAATCATACATCAAATTAGTTTAGTAATTTTATATCATTCCTCATAGTTGTAGTTCTTAATTATTTGATTAAATTTTCCTCCAACCTATTCCTCTTGGGATCAGCCTCCGTAATTTCATAAGTAATTCTAATCCCAAGTAGTTTCAGTGTTTTTTTGTTTGTATTATTTAAATTCTAATTGATTTTAACTCATGGGAATTAATGACACCCATTGGTCTGATCAATTTTATTTTTATGCATGAAAATGAGGAGATATTCCATGTAAGACCACAAAACTATAATATATGAACATTGAATTTGATAGTGTGTTTGACAAACAACACCCAACGTATAACAGAATATAATTTCCCAAGAGTTTATAATATATTTGTCACATTAAATAAATTAAATCTATGATATATCTTTCAATTCATGATATACTGAGTTATTTTACTTTAGACATAACAAATACTTTCTTCGATACCTAATATTACACACAAGATCGTGTTTTACCTAACAACAGTGTATTACTAAAATATTTTTATGTAATATAATAAAATATAACATAGTCATTAAATTAGTAGTTATGAAGAGTATTAACTATCGTATGATAATATATATTATAAATCCAATAAAATGTTTTTACAATCATCCTATATACTTTATTGTCATTAGATACGAAAAAAATCCAATATTACACACAAAAACCTATAATTTTAAAAATGAACTTTTCCATCCTTTTAATGAAGAACCTACTTTAAAAATTTTAGTCGTAAAATTAATAAATTTTAATATTAAAATAAAATTAATTTCTAAAATGTTAGAATCATAATTATCTTAGGGTGCAATTTTGGTATTTTTCAAGGAAGTATCATTTTTTGATAAATGTGGAAAAATACTGAATTTTAATTCAAAAATTTTTTCTCATATAATTTATTTATAAATATTTTTGGCGCCAAAATATTTCACGAATGGAAGGGACGAAAAAGAAGGCTGGCATGCTGTCTGGCGAAGCACCGGTGCAAAGCACCGGCCTGAAGCGCCCCGAGCATCGCGGTCTCGCGAAGCTCCAGAGGAGGTAACTCTCCACGAACACATTTGACGTTCGCGAGCCCACGGCGAAGCTCCAGAGGGGGTAACTCTCTACGAACTCATTTGACGTTCGTGAGCCCGCCGCGAAGCCCCAGAGGCAGTAACTCTCTGCGGACACCATTGACATTCGTGAGCGTGCCGCGAAGAACCTGAGGGGGCGCGCGAGTTCGGATTCGCGGTGCCCCTTGCCTATAAATACTGGGCTCCCCCTGAGTCCAAGAGGACAGAAAATCTGACCTTTCAGATTCTCCACTCTCGAATCGTGAAGCACCCTTTTCCCCCGGGAATCATGAGCTACGTGAGGTACTTCTACTTCGCGAGACGCCTTTGCTTGGTCTCGTTTTGACCCCCTCTTCCGAGAGTGATGCCCTTCGCGAAGCTCAAGGGAATTCGCGTAGTAAGGGGATTCCCAAGGGAACCCGGGCAGCAGTAGAGCGTTTATACTTCTCGAAACACCCAACCCATACTAGTTATCCCTATGCTAAGGAAAGATCTCTACACATCGCGAAGCACACTGCTTCGCAGCACTCTTCTTCATGAGGCACCCCTTCATTGCGAGGCAGTGCTCCGCGAGTACTGTTCCACTTCGCGAAGCACCCTCCACTCACACCTATGCCCCATGCTAAGGCCAAGGAAAGTTTCTTCGCGACGCACACTCCTTTTCTTGGAAATTACTCTTCCCATGCGACCCTCCAGGTTTGCACGATGTGATTTCAAAGTCCCGTGGACAATACCACTCGTAGTGTTGCTTCGCCTAAATGCTTCTTCGCATAGGCATGCTAACGACTATTGCTTCTTCGTATAGCCATGCTAACGTGGACCCCTCGGTGGTTTGCACTAAAACCCCCCTTGACCACAGCCTTACTAGTACCTTCCCTTCCCCAAGGAAAAGAGGGTACCGGTTATGTAAGTCCTAGGGGTGCGAATTGAACCCACTTCATCCGAGCTGCAGGACGTTAAACTGCCAAGCATCACGTCCTCAACACATAAAGTTAAACTGTGACCCGACCTCATGCCTCTCACGAAGGGCCCCCCAGCTCGAACATTCTTTACACCACTCGTCTCTATAGGAATGGAATCACCCATCCACAAGGGATGATATCCTCCTTATTGGAGTGGCGTATGTTCTTTGGATAAGGGCAACCCTAGTTCCCCAATGGATGGCTACACCCATGCATCTCCGTACTTCCCCACTACCATGGTCAGTGGAGGGCGTGATAGGGAACGAGGAACCCCACATCATTGGTCCCAAATCACCCTATCACTGCGCTTTACCGCACCTCGGGCCTCCATCCTGGAGTAAATCCCAGCACCATGGGCCGCCTAATGCATAAGCCAATCTTAGCTTCTCACGGACGCATCCTTTGCGACGTGATCGTCAGGGCCTTGCAACCTCATGTTTCTCACACCGAGCATGACTCGCGTGGGCTTAGAGTGAGCACCGACCCTGACCCCCACCCTCAGTGAACTACGAGGACTTTGATCCATGTCATGCCATGGTACGTAGGATGCCTCTATGAGGTTCAAGACACATTACTCGGTCGTTCATTCACGTCGAGTTTCGCCCCTGTCCAGCATGACGATAAACTACATGTCCTCGTCCAGCATGATGATAAACTGCATGTCCCCGTCCAGCATGATGATAAACATCATGTCCCTGTCCAGCATGACGATAAACTGCATGTCTTCGTCCATCATGACGCTAAAATGCACACCCTCGTCCAACATGACGTTAAACTACACACGATTGTCCAACATGACGTTAAACTGTATGCCCCCTTGTCCCGCATGACATTAAAATGCACACCCATTTGAACTACGTGATCTTTGATCTGTGTCAAGGCATGGTACGTAGGAATCCTCCATGAGGTTCAAGACCACTCATCATCCAATTCACATCAAGTTCTACCTTCATCCAGCATGACGTTAAAATGCAATTCCAGTCCGACGACAAGCCGTTGTGACCAACCTGAACTACGAGGACTTTGATCCATGTCAAGGCATGTTACGTATGAACCCTCCCAGAGGTTCAAGGCCATCTCCCATCGGACCAAGGACCCTCATTTACGTCGGTTCGTAGACACCCACCGCCTGTCGTTTATTCACGTCAGGGTTCACTATCGTCTCGCATGAAGTTAAACTATATTCCATCAACCCTTTAAACTACGAGGTCTTTGATCCGTGTCAAGGCATGGTACGTAGGAAGCATCCCCGAGGTTTAAGCCCATCTCTCATTGGGCCAAGGTCCACTTTCACGTCAGTTCACTGACGAAACCCTTTGAAATACGAGGTCTTTGATCTATGTGAAGGCATGGTACGTAGGAAGCCTCCCCGAGCTTCAAGACCATCTTCCATTGGTCCAAGGTCCACATTCATGTCGGTTCACCAATAAAACCCTTTGAACTACGATGTCATTGATCCGTTTCAAGGCATGGTACGTAGGAAGCCTCCCCGAGGATCAAGCCCATCTCTCATTGGACCAAGGTCCACCTTCATGTCGGTTCGCTGATGATGCCCATCGGACCGAAGTCCACCCTCATGCCGGTTCACCGGCACCATCCCGAACTACGCGGACATTGATTCCATGCCATGGGGATACGTAGGAAGCCCCTTTAAGGCTCAAGCCCAACTTCACCGTTCAACTTGCGATGGTTCCTTACCATTCCACCCTCCACTTCATTCATCCATCCACCATCCACCCCGATCCTCGCCCGGACCGTCACATCCTGGTGAGACCATGTCGGTAAGCTCCTCTCCATGGCTACCCATGGGATGGCCCCGGTATCGGCATCCCTTCAAGGGAAATCCCTCAATCCGATCTATTCTAGATAATGCTCTGATCGGGCTGATCCGTCTCTACTGGACGTTAAACCCACGGCGTACCCTGTGTTAAACATGGGAAGCTGAGGAAAACCTCATATATGTGTCTATGGCATATAATTCCCTGCGCTCGATGTGGGATGCCTCGGGTTTCCACGCCCTCGAGAAGCCCTATGACTAGGGATAATAGACAGACATGCCAGGTTCCCCAGCATCCAGACATGCTACAGATGCCTCAACGTGACTACTCCCCCGACTGAAGGTTGCTGCCTTGACCAGACCCTTTGGAATGTCCCAACAGAAGCAATGTAATTAACCGAAGTCCATGGAATCATGGAACTAGGAAGATTTTCACAAACTACATATTAAATCTATGAGGGAGACCCTGACTAGGTGATGAGTTCTGAGAAGGAATCCAAAGAAGGAAGACCCCGACATCCCATCATCCCGTTTCGATCAAAGATCAGACAACCTTGAATAAGGAGTGAATGCCGCCCACCTTTGGAAAGCGAGAATGCGGGGAAACAAGTGCAGCGCGTCCTCCTCCGCGGACGGACGGATGCGCGCCGCCCTGGCGAAAGCGTCGGAAATAGAAATGGTGGACCTGACGAGAAGGTCTTCTCCACAATATGGATATTAGTAGCATTCGAGACACTAGTAGATTGACATGTCACCGGATCCAGATATCTTGTTCCTGGTCTCACCAAGAAAATAGCGGACCTATAGTGAAACTTACCGGATGTCGGGGCAGTGGAATGTGGGGTACTCCGTTCTACAGCATGTTGGCGTGGATCCTTCTTACAGACATGGAGAATGGAAGGAAGTTGGGGAACTGGTTGTCGATTTATTTCCTCTCAGTGCTGATGAGTTGATCCCTTCGTTTCTCAGGAACCAGGTTGTTGTTACCGAGACATGATCACCGCTCGCCCGCCTACGTAGGGGCAGGGGAAACTCCGCCACAACCACCCTATAAGGCGCCGCTACCGCCACGAAGACCGACAGATCGCCGAATAAGGGGCGCCCACATCCCCTTTCCCCATCAGAGGTCATCCAGCGAAGGGTGATCGACAACCTCGTGCGCAGGTACGAGGAGGAAGGGGTCATACCAACTAGGGATATGGCCTGCTTGGACCTGGAGATCTTCAGGCCCTGCCGTCAACACCGCCCTAATAGGCCATGCAGGGAGCCCCTGCTCCCCACCCCAACGTTCAACCGTTTCGGGTGCCTGTCCCCAGAACGCCTTGACGACTCCTCAACTTACGCTGATGAGGCATGCATCATCCGGCTCAGCCCGCTCAGGGTCCCGACCCAAGGGCTCCAAGCAAGAGCTCCCACCCGGCCACGTCAACACCGTCGTCCGACTCCGAAGGAAGAGTAGGCAGGCTATGCCCCTGCACCACCTGCACCAGCTCACCTTACCCGACGCCAGCACCGTCCCCGAACTGAGAACGCTCGCCCAGGTGCGTCAACGTCAGCAGTTACAGTGGCCCGATCCACTGCCGACGTGCATCATGAAGTCCCTACATACACCGAGCATGGGAACTTCTTCACCCAACTAGGATCGAGACCCCAACCGCCCCACGGGCAGGCTGGGTTGACTCTCCGGGTTGCAGGCCCTAGTGGTGATTGCCGCGAACTAACCCGCAGTGATGTCACCTCATACAGAGGCCCTCCCCGTACCACTACTCCATAGAGAGTGGGCCTTCCAGGCTCCGAAGCTTGTTATGGAGGTATGCCTCGTGCTACCATCCCGAAGGAAGACCTGCCCAGCGGGAGTGACGATCGGCGTGGAAACCTTTCCCGCGCCCACTATACTAGGTATGGAATCTATCCTACCCCCAAACGCTGATCTGAAGGCACTGTCCATCCATTCCTTCTCCAACGTGGGGGCCCTCCCTACGTCCTCTCTGCAACGGGCGAAGGTCATCCTCACCCCATTAACATGAGGAGTGAAGGCTATCCTCGCTCCGCCTGCATAGACCATGGAGGTCCTCACCATGCTCCTACCGATTCAAATAAAGGCTCCTCCCACATGGGTGTTGTCCATGGAGGTCCTCCCCATGTACCCTTCAACATTTGACCCGGTGCCCCTCACAACTCGGCCATCTCAAGTGGGGGTCCTCTCCGCCACGGTGCCAGCTCCACCCCGAGATTACATGATAGGGATCATCCCTGTCCCGAAGAGCCACCCCGTGGCAGGATAGCGGGTCGTCGCCGCCACAAGAAGAGTCCTGGGAAAGCCCGGGAGGAGATCAAACATGCATGCTTCTCTGACTCTAGAGCGAAATGCGACTCAGAGACGGAACCTTCTCCTCACTCCTCCGTATCAAGGACCGAGGTAGGAACCAGACGCGTTAGCCTCATTCTCCCGGAATATGAGGTCCACCATATTCCCATCTCTCTCCGTAGGTACATCCAGGAGGAAGAAATCCTGGGAATTCCGCAGGTCTCGACCACGCAATCACCAACATCGTCACATGAAGCACCCTCTACCTCTACCAGAGATCCCAGAGAGCTATTTTGGGGGCCAACGACGGTAGAGTGACGACACGACCTATCGCCGGTAGCCACGACTCCTGTGCCGGAAGGTGCGGCTATCAGCCCTTCTTACCGTGACATCGTGGCCAGGTCACCTCACTCCTCAGAGGATGCCCCGGAATTCGGCGGCCAGTCAGCTCGTTCGCCGTTTTCTCCGTCGCTGAGTTTACTACCCCAGAGGTCCGCCTCGGTACGACTATCAGTCCCTCAGCCACCCCCGGTTGAAGAGTGGGGCAATACAGGACCAGACCCCGAGTCCGAGCCCAGGAGCATCTGGAGTATTCTTGCAGTGGATTACCTCCCAGAGAAGTTAGGGCCGACGGTGGTGCTGAATTTTCGCACACCAGAGTCCCTTACCCCTGATGAAATGGGGTGTTTTTGTCGAACCCTATGGGCGACACACTTCCGCCTTCATTACAAGCGGGTGGAATACCCCAGGAGTCGAGATCACTTCAATGAAATCATCGAGCAATGCCGCCTTATCGATTCAGCCACACTCATTGTGGCCCAGCACCCTGAGTCGCTAGGCCGCCAGAGCGCCCTTCAACGGAAATGTGTTCAGAGTTTCAAAGCACTCTGCAGAATCGTCAGGGAAGATACCCCCCATGTGCAAGTCCGTGGATGGGGACACTATGCCACTCTCCTCTTCGACCCTATCTGACGGTAGCCCGATTCCTTATGCGACATCGAGGACATGCCCTTGAGAGGGTTCGCGGTCCACATGGCTGATGTCGTGGACAAGGAAGACGCGCTTGAATTCCTTGATGGAGACTTACCCCCCGAGGGCGTACCGCCACTGCTGGACCCATCAGGGAGGGTTACCCATCAGCAGAAGAACCTGCTAGGCCTCCCCGTAACCACTGAGTCGCTGGTACTCGGTCGAAATATCGGCAAGGGTAAGGAGCATGTCAGAACGGTCAAGCACTCCGACCCATCTGCCTCTGTGCAGAAAACTGATGAAGATCCCAAGAAGGCCACGTTACGCCAGCATCTTGCTGATCAGAAGAGGCTGGTTGACAAACTCTTGGCTGAGCACGCTGCGGAGCGGCGACCCGACTATGGTAATCCCAGGCCAGGCCAGCAGGGGCAGGAACAATTTCCCCCCGGTGAGATGCCTCCGGACAACCCCGATCATGCTACTTCCGCAGACAGGGCGGAATTCGGAAAATATGGTAAGAAGGCACAATACGTCTCGCCAAACCCCCCCGAGCGACGGGGTAATTTGAAGAGTCCAGTCTGGGTTCCCCCAGTCGCCCCGCAGGTTGTTCCGCCAGTTGATCCACGAGATGCCAAACCATCTACCGTGTTGCGGAACCTGGCAATGCACTTGTGGTTAGGGATCCCAGTCAAGACAGGGACCCCCACCTGGATGATCTTATAGCGGCGCTCACAGCCCGCCTCGAAGTGTTGGAAACACGGAAGGTAGCGGTCCCACTGGATGGCAAGCCGTATCCCGCATGGGTAGATGATATGCCCGTACCCCCGGGTTTTGGGTAACCCACTTTCTCATCTTCCAATGGGACAGGGGACCCGCTGCAGCACATGGCTCATTTTTCTTCTAGGTGTGGCCTCATGCTGGGGAACCTGGCTCAGCAAGAAGCCGCCAAGCTCCGATGTTTTGTACAGACATTGGAAGGCCCAACATTAGTCTGGTATAGCCAGCTCCCTATCGGATCGGTGACCGGTTGGGAGGATCTCCGCCGGCAGTTCCTATAATAGTTCCTCTCCACCACGCGGAAAACTAGCATTGCAGACCTCTTCAAGTTCAAGCAAAGTCCTCATGAGAATGTCGCGGATTTCATCGCCCGGTGGAAGGGACTTACGTATTCCCTCGACATGCCACTGACTCAAGATCAATTACTGACGATGTGTGTGGTGAACGTCATGAAAGAGCTGGTACCCTCCCTAATTGCCCAGAACATCCCTGGAGGGTTCATAGATTTCTCAAATAAGGCTCAGTGCCTTGAGGAAGCCCTGCAACAGTCTAGTCAGGCACGTTTGTTGCCCACTATGATCCCGGCCAGGAGGACCGCCAGGGCTGAACCCGCCGCGGTGGCCCAAATAGAAGCCCCTAGGCAGCTGGAATTACTGCCAATGGCACCATCCCTGCAACCCCGCAGAGGTCCTCCACCTCAAGTACATGCTCCTTCCCAGCAGCGACCACCTCAGAATCGACAGGTTCCCCCGCGCAATGTGCCACCGCCACCTAGGCGAGACAATCAGGCACTGCCTCCTCGGTAGTCCCCTCCGGCCCCTCGTCAGGGCCAGGCCCCCAGGGCCCCCTATCCCGAAAGAAGGCACCATACTTATTTGCTCAACGAAAATCAGGTCCCATGCTACTTCCGAAGTGCTTTAGAGCAAGGGATTGTGTGTCTCCCCGAGTGTAGAAGGCCAGCAGAGGCGAATCTCACCGATCACCCCAACTACTGCCCTTATCATCGGATTCTGGGGCACACCCTCAAGCAATGCTATGTGTTTAAAGACTGGTCTCAAGACCAGGTCAACAACAACATAGTCAAGTTGGGCCCGGCACCAGCGCAAGTGGTGGGTGTCTTTGTAGGGTCAGAAATCGGTAGCGACCGCGAAGGCGAGTGGCAGCAGGTTCCCAACCACGGATCCTAGAAATAAGATGATTGGATGGCTCAAAATACCATCGTCCATGCCCATGGTATCATCCTGGAGCGCCTGAAGCAGTGATAACCTTCAGAAGAAGTAGCTGGTACCTCCTCATCGTTTTCACAGTCGACCTCTTCCCAAAAGGTCAAGCAGCGGCGACGCAATAAGAAGCAACGCGCACCCCCGTTGCCGCCGTCATCCCGCATTCTCAGCGACTTTATGCGCCCTGAAATGGGGATTCCTCCCAGAATCTACCCGGTACTGGATGACTCCTCGAGCGATAGCCTGGGGTACGCTTCGGTTAACACCGTGGAGTTGGTAAAGCCCTATATGACTCCCGACGAGGGGGAGCGCTAGGAGAACCTCCCCAACGTTTCTAGACGACATCAACGTCGGAGGAATCGCAAACATGCCGGTCATCGAGGTACGTCAACAGGCACTTTCAGCCAAGACGTGCACGCTACTGAGACCAGACAGCAGGCTCAGCGTAGAGCTCAGCACGCATGACCCCGTCTAATGCCCTCAACTCTACCTCCACCGCCGTTCGTGCTACTAGATCAAGGAGAGCTTCCTCGTTCGTATCACAGTCTGTATTTCCCGGCTACAGGCCAGCCTCTGCTACCCAATCCTAGTCCGGTGACTACTCTCCAGGCTTCTACTAGTAGGCATCAAGATGTACCCAGTACTAGCCGATCGCCGGTTCAACCAGCAGGACCCGCTATGCCTCCAAATGCCGCACGACCTCCTGTAGGCATAGGTTCACGTTTGGCACGAAAATATGATGTCCTGATGCACCTAGACGACATTCCGGAAAGGCTTCCTATCCTTGAGGCCCTTCACCTATCATTTGAAATGCGCGAGCCACTTGCCGAGGCCCTAAGGAGCCCCCTCCAGTTTGAGATGGAGGTTGCAGCTGCAGAATCCTTCCATACCGAGACGATTAAAAATGCCAAATGTCAAGTGGTTATCTCGTTCTCTAGTGAAGATGAGGACCCTCTTATACAGGGGAATGTTCACCCGCTTTACATCACTGGACACTTCAATGACGTGGAAGTCCGCCACTACCTCGTTGATGTGGGTTCCGGAATCAATCAAATTCCGACTCGGACATTGCGAAAGCTGGGTCTGTCTGAAGGTGATTTAACTCCCTCTGACCTCGGAATCCAGGGGTTCGATAGGACCGAGCAAACCCCAGTCGGCAAGATCCGCCTAAAGACTCTGTTCGGTGGCTTAGTTGCCAGCACTGAGTTCATGGTCATCTCTCAGGACACCGCCTACAACGTGTTGATGGGTAGGCCATGTCTCCATCTGCAAGCAGCGGTCCCTTCTTCGTAACACCAGTTCTTCAAATACTCACTCAACGGTCGAGTGGGCGTGCTCCAAGGAGATGCGTCCCCTTTCCCTTCTTGTGAGGCCCTCTATCTGGAAGCTGGTTATTACAAAAGTAAGGATAAGCAAATCCTAGTACGTGAGGATGAACCCGCCCCGGTCACAAATGATCCCTGGGCAAGCCTGGATGACACCTACTTCCTCCGGATCCACCGATTGGAGGCCACGACCCCCGACATGGGGCAATGTTTTGTTGTTTCGGGTACACAAGGAAGGCATGTCATCGTGTCCAAGCGACAGTGGAAAATCACCTCGTACTCCTACATCAACCAGGCTTAGGTGATCCCAGAACCTCCTACATCTGTACGGTACCAGGACATCAAGATTATGACAATGGCAGTGCGCCATACGTGTCTCTTCCGCCGGGCTGGAATTAACTGACTCAAGTCGACGCGTCGCCACTGCTTTGATGTCATCAAACGTGGCCCCTTAGGCCGAAGGCCAGATGGGATAGGGTCGACTGCCTTCATTGCTATGGTCTCAATGGCAAGTGATTCTCCTAATATGGTGACCACTGCTGCCCGAGCCGGCACTAGCTACCCCTCAGGATTTGATAGCCCAGAAGTACCTACCATCGCGGGAAATCCCCCAACTGGTGGAGAGGAAGACCTGGAGGATGCCCCCCTCCTTTGAAGAAGGTGTTTCTACCACGATTGATGAACTGGTACAGGTGAACCTTGGTAGCGAGGGAGATCCGAAACCCACATTGATCAGTGCAGCCATGTTCCCTGAGGAGCGGCAGAAGTACGTAGACTTCCTCAAACAACACTGTGACGTGTTTGGTTGGAGTTAGAACGAGATGCTAGGACTAGATCCCCAGGTAGTCGTTCATCGTCTGGGCCTCCCGGCAAAACATCGTGTGTTTAAGCAGCCTCCCAGGAAGATGCACCCTTCCCATGGTGCTATGGTTGAGGCCGAAGTTGACAAGCTTATCAAAGCCAACTTCGTTAAGGAAGTCCTGTACCGCAAGTGGCTTTCCAACATTGTGCCAGTCAGGAATAAGAATGGAAGATCAGAGTCTTCATCGACTTCCGCGATCTTAATCGCCACTGCCCAAAGGATGACTTCCCACTCCCGGTGACGGAGTTATTGATTGACGCCACGGCCGGGTTCCAAGCTCTTTCTTTCATGGACGGGTATTCCAGGTACAACCAGATCCAGATGGCCCCTGAAGACGAGGAGTCCACTGCCTTCAGGGCTCCCCAAGGTACCTTTTTCCACCAGGTTATGCCATTCGGTTTGAAAAATTCAGGTACCACTTATCAGAGGTCCATGCATCGCATATTCAATCCGATTCTCGGGACATTGGTGGAATGCTGCGTGGATGACCTTGTAGTCAAATCATGTCAGCGCCAGGACCATCTCAAAGACCTCGAGAAAGTGTTTGGTTTCCTCCATTCCCGTCACCTAAAGATGAACCCGTTGAAGTTTTCCTTCGGGGTCACCTCTGGGAAGTTTCTGGGATTTGTTGTCAGATACCGAGGTATCGAGATCGACCCGGAGAAGATCAAGTCCATCAAACAAATGCCTCCCCCGAGCAACATTTGGGAGATTCGAGGCCTCCAAGGCCACATAGCCTATATACACCGATTCATCGCGAATCTGGCCAGCAAGTGTAAGCTCTTTTCCCGGCTCATGAAGAAGGGCGACGCCTACGAATGGGATGAGGATTATCGGACCACCTTCAAGGAAATCAAGCAGTATCTGCTCAAACCTCCAGTTTTGATGCCACCCATCTCCGGAAAGCCGCTGGTCCTTTACGTGACCACCCTGGAAAGATCCCTCATTGCACTGCTCGCCCAGAAGAACAACCAGGGTACTGAGAATAGTCTCTACTGTCTCAGTCGCATGCTTCTCGATATGGAGGTCAGATACTCCCCTATCAAAAAGAGCAGCCTTGCGCTCGTATTCGCCATGCAGAAGTTGCGACATTACCTGCAGCACCATTAGGTTCAATTGGTCTCCCGGGTAGACCCACAGAAGTACATCCTGAGCCGCCCCATGCTGACTGGCTGACTAGCACGTTGGGCGGTGATTCTCCAGCAGTTTTATATCAGGTTCGTACCTCAGAAGGCCATTAAGGGACAGGCGTTGGCAGACTTTTTAGCTGCCCATCCAACCTCTGCGGATCAATCCTTGGACCTGGATTTTCCTGATGAGACGATCCTTTCAGTCGATCATGTCGTCCCGTGTTGGAAAATGCATTTCGACGGCGCCTCCCGGAGCCCCAACGGTAGGCGGCTCAACGATCCCAAGCTCAACAGAGTGGGTCTAGGTATTGTCTTCATTACCCCAGCACAATTTGTCCTACCATACTCGTTCCTATTGTCATAAGGCTGTACGAACAACGAGGAAGAGTACCTGGCTCTCATCACTGGCCTTGAGTTGGCCCTTGAGAGACAAGTGCCCCATCTACATGTGAAGGGAGATTCCGAGCTGGTAATCAAACAGGTTAATGGAAACTACGTCGTCAGGAAGCCGCATCTTGTACTGTTGCTAGAGTACACCCTCCGCCTAATGGACCAGTTCTCTTCTTGACCAGAGGTTACCCATGTCCCATAGTCGCAGAACGGTCAAGCAGACGCCTTGGCTGGTTTAGCCGCGTCGCTCATAGAACCTGAGCAAGATGATTTGATCATACATGTGGCACACCGTAGAGTCATTGCCCCTATCACCCAAGGGGACAATGATGGTCTGCGGGTAAGTCATCTCACCGTCAGACCCTCCACGTCAGGGGTCCCGAGTTCGTCAGAGGCAGAGGTTGAAGCCACTCCCGACTGGACGACACCTTTTGTCGAGTATCTCCAAAATGGTCGCCTCCCGGACGACCGGGTCGAGCGTGAGCGAATTTGACGCTGCACGCTGCAATTTACCCTCCAGAGTGGCCCCAGTCTTGAACAGATCCTTTATAAGTGGAGTTTAGATGGTATCATCGTCTGTTGCATCCAAGGAGTAGAGATACCGTAATTTATGCAAGAGGTTCATGCCGGTTCCTGTGGCGCCCATCAAGCTGGGCTGAAGCTATCCCATAAAATCCAGAGGTTGGGGTACATATGGACCTCTATGATCCACGATTGTATTGGGTATGCCAGGAGATGCCACACATACCAAGTTCACGCCAACTTCTTGCATCGGCCGCTAGAGCCCCTCCACCGCACCAAGTACTCTTGGCCATTTGCGGTATGGGGACTTGATGTAGTGGGACCGTATCCACCAGCAATAGCCCGCCAGTATAGGTTCATCCTAACTGCTATGGATTTCTTCTCCAAGTGGGCAAAGGCAGTTCCACTCAAAGAGGTCAATCCCCGTTCCATCGTTAACTTTGTGAGCTCCAATATTATCCACCGGTTTGGTGTCCCTCACGCCGTCCTCACTGATAACGGCACCAACTTCCGAGCAGCTGAACTGAAAAAATTGTACGCCAAGTACTACATCCTTTCGATCCATACCTCCCGCTACCACGCGTAGGAAAATGGACAGATCGAGGTGTTCCACAAAACCCTCTCTAACATTCTACAGAAGATGGTTGGTCAGAACAAGAAAATTTAGTCAAACAAGCTCCCCAATGCCCACTGGGATTATCGGACGACGACTTGCTACTCTACCCAGGTGACCCCATATTCCCTAGTGTATGGAGCTGAGGCCATCCTACCCATTGAGATTCAGCTCCCATCGTTACGCACTACAGTTTATGATCACCAGACATCATATGAGGTAGCCAAAATCCGTCTAGCTGAAGTAGAAGCACTGGATGAGAACCGGCTTCGTGCCTTGCACAATCTGGAAAGGCATCAGGATAAGATAGTGAGGGCCTTCAACAAGAAGGTTTATCTCCGCTCTTTTCTAATTGGCGACCTGGTACTGGCCCTTCGAGTGCCAATGATTCCTGGTAGGAAACCGCCCAAATTAGAACCCAAATGGGAAGGGCCTTATATCATCCATAAGGTTTACCCCAATGAAGCATACTCCTTGGTGACCACGGATGAAGAGCGTGTAACCCCTCCCACCAATGCCGAATTCCTCAAGCGATACTTTGCCTATGGAAAAAGGGTCATGCACGACCCTAAACTACAAAAAGGTCACGCATGAATTTAAACTGCACGATAGGTTCCTGTACGACCTTAAACTACATCTTCGACCTACAAGACGATAAAATTCAAAATGGTTCCAGCTCTATGACTTTAAACTAAGATCTCCCCCCGTCCTTACGGAAAGACGTTAAACTGCAAGTCAGTCAGGCCTTTCTGACCGAGGCTCAGCCTCATGCCCCTTGGCCTCCTTGGGCCCATGGCCCCCCCGTCTTCACCACGAGACGTTAAACCGAAAGCTGGTCAGGTGTCCCCCTGTCCTTACTGCAAGACGTTAAACTGCAAGTCAGTCAGGCCTTCCTGAACGAGGATCAGCCTCAGGCCCCTTGGCCTCCTTGGGCCCATGTCCCCCGCCTTCACCGCGAGATGTTAAACCTAAAGCTGGTCAGGTCTCCCTGACCGCGGTCCGGCCTCAGACCCCTTGGTTTTCCCTGACTTACCCTCTTGTGGGATTTTACGGTATGGTGTGAGGTTATTTTCTCATTCACGTCGGATTACTTGTCATACCTTACATATCCCCAAATGAGGTTCCTCCTCGTCCCGCATGACGTTAAACTGCATTTCAAGAACTATGTGTGGCTTGATTCCCATTTTGATGGGATACGTAGGAACGCTCAGACACCTCGTCTTGAGCCCAGCCCCAAGCTTTTCTCCTCCACTATCCCCCCTGGGAATAGTTTCCTTGGAGGATCTTTTTGTAGCATGGAGTAGGCTTTCTTAGCCCCGCTCATACAACCCCGCTCACACAAGGATTGTAAGGGTCGCACCATGTGCCCACTCCCGTTCTTCTATCCTCCCACATCCTCACCGTATGACGCTAAACTGCATGGCCTTCAAGAACTATGTATGGCTTGATTCCCATCCTAATGGGATACATAGGAACGCCTGAACATTTCGTCCGTTGGCCCAGGCCAAAAGCCAAAATATTCCCCTCAGGTCAAAACATGGAAGGGTGCACACTTTTTCCCCAACTCACATCGAGCAAGCCTCGACCCGGCTGCACATCCCCCTAGAGATGTTTACCTCTTTCGTGGATGGATACAGTTATGCTTCACCCACTCCTTGACTGGGATTCCATGATCTTTCACACCCAGAGGGACCCCCAAGCACGGCCTGGATACTACGCACAAGGGCTCTCCTACGGATACGGGCCAACGCCCCTGAGGGTTTTCAAGCAACAAGACGATACATGTCCCGCGTTGCGAATTTTGTCAGTGGTCGACGCTCATTTGTTGATCCCATATCGGGTCACCATGGGAACGTTGTCTTTCGAACATATTCAACTCCCCCTCGGATCTTTGGGTCCACCCAGAGATATCCCAGACATCGAGTGTAGTGATTCATTCTACCCCATCCCGAAGTGACAAATTTCATCCTGGGTGGTGCTAGCGATCGTGCCCACGGCCCAGATTCCCCATAGCGGTGTACGGTGTGGTGTGGGAATACGTCCCCATTCATGTCGGGATAATGTACCATGTCGTACGCCTCCCCTTACGAGGCCCAGCCTTAGGCCCCTTGGCCTCCTCGGGTCCCCCGGCCCCCGTCCACATGTAAGACGTAAAACTGCAGATCAGTCAGGCCTTCCTGACCAATGCCTAACCATCAGGACCCTTGGCCTTTCTGGGCCCCAGCCCAGGTCCTCTATTATATGAGTGTATAGCGTGGCATGAGGTTATATTCTCATTCACATCGGTCTCGTAATGACCGCACCATATATCTATCCTTCCGGAGTTGTTTCGTCGACCCCTCTTCGGCGGTTCACCAATGTGCCTAAGAGTACACTGGTTTATTACCTAGAATGCCAAGATTTACTCGGACACTTCCTCAACCGCTTCCCAGGCTTTGTGTATCCCTGCGTCAGGGCTTCCATCACCATTCACACCCGGAGGGACCCCCAAGAACGGACTGGATACTACGCCCAAGGGCTCTCCTACCGTTACGGGCCAACGCCCCCGAGGGTTTCAGACAACAAATCAATAAAATCTTGCGTTGCGAATATGGTCAGCAGTCGATGCTTGTTTGTTGTTCCCACCTCAATCTAACACGATATGGACACTGCGTTTCCACCATGGTAAATGGTTTTCCTCTATCTCCACGCCAACCCATTAAGCCCAAAATGTCGGGTACACAATTCACACCCTTCATCACTTCATCATGTCCAAGTAGTGTCTCATAACTCTTGGTACTTTTCCTCCATGCACGTCCGTGCGTTGGGGGAACAAGCCGCGTCAAAGGTGTCCTTCGGGGCTCTCTGCCGACTCCCCTTGGAAGGACGCCCCATGTATTGCGATAAGGATTCCCCCCCTTGTTTCCCACACTGAGTTTAACTCACATGGGCTTAGGGATCAGGTTGACATCTGTGCTTACTCAGGAAGTTGTAACCATCCACGGTTCGAGCTCTAAGACCATAAACTAAGATTCACATCTCGAACTATGTTCACCTTGATTCCCATCTTAATGGGATACATAGGAATGCCCGGACCCCTTGTCTTTGGGTCCAGCTTGAGTTCAGCAAATTCACCTCTCTGGTCCTGCCTTCAGGACCCCGACTACGAGACCGCGTGCCATGGTGCGGGATTATGTCCTCATTCACGTCGGGTTTGCAATAGATGTACCACGCACACCCCCGTTCTGAGATTTATCCCTCCTATTACTTGTCCAGCATGACATTAAAAGGCACCCTTCAGAACTACGTGTGGCTTAATTCCCATCCTCATGGGATACGTAGGACCACCCGGACACCCTGTCTTCGGGTACAACCCATTTAGGGAGCCAGTCTCTCCCCCTATTTCACCTCTTACCTCTATATAGGCCCCTCGGCCTAAGGTCTACCTCTCCGAATGGCATACAATGTGATGTGGGATCATGTCTCCATCAATTGTGTTTTATAACACTATGCACGTTCCCCGCCTAGCATCGTCTCTTGTACGTCTGCACTGCATGAAGATAAAATGCATGCTTGGTCCAATCATACGAACCTAAACTGTGACATTATCATCCTAGCCGCACGACGAAAAACGGCCCTGCACTGTGGTGACCTCGTTGTAGAGGACATCACGTTGGGTATTGATCATGTGCCATGCCATTTTTCAATGCCCATCACGGCTTGATCCTTGTGGCGACATCACGGCCTACTATTCTAGGCCTGTCTCTTCACAAAAAAAAACATTCACCTTATAGAAAAAATAGGATTTATCAAATTTTGCTTCTTTCAGTGCAAGGGCGACGACCGCGCTCCCCTTTTCCCTGGCACTGGTACCTTACCGTGACACCTTTCAGAACTACGTATGGATTTATTCACATCCTTATGAGATACATAGGAGCACCCGGGCACTTCCCCGCGGGCCCAGCCTAACCTTTGTGTTTGATCCCTCGACTTGAGCATTTCCCTAGAAGACACATGGTAAGTAGAGCTTAGGCCCTCCTTTACATCGTGTTTTGTTTCCATGCGTCCCCTACTCCCTTTACCCATTTATGGCCTAAGGTCCATCATGAACTACGTGAGGCTTGATTCTCATCCTTATGAGATATGTAGGAGCGCTCGGGCACTTCTCCTCAGGCCCAGCCTAACTTTCGCTTTCGGTCCTTTGACCAAAAACCTCTCCTAAGGGGGTCGGGCGATGTGATATGGGATTACGTCCTCATTCGCGTCAGGTTGTTCATCGCACCGTACACACCCCCTATTCCCATTCACGCCAGGTGCATGAGTTACTCCACCATGCACTTTTTATGTCTCCTCCCATCCATGGTACGAATGCTACGACCCTAAACTAAGATCTCCCCATGGGAAATAAATCTGCTCCCTCTCTCTAATACGTCTCGTTGTCATATTCAGATATGTTTCGACAAAGAGCCCAAAGTGTTGGATTTTCATGGGGACATTCCCCTCGTCCCATGACCAAGCTTCATGAGCTCGCTATTTGGATCCTCATCCTATTCCACATCCAAAAGAACCCTCGAACGAGCTGGATACTAGGCTTAAGGGCTCTCCATGAATGCTGGACCTAAGGGCCCTCCAATCGTTTCGGGCCAATGTCCCTACGGATATTTGACAAAATTTGTTACATGGTCCCATGTTTCGAACATGGTCAACGGCAAACCCTCGTTTGTTTGTCCCCATTCTAGGCTAACGCGATATGGATGCTGGTTTATCCTGCCACGGTCAACAATTATCCTCCATCATCACGCCACCATTATCGTGATCTGAATCTCGAGTGCCATGATTCACACATTTCCACTTCCTCATGTTCAAGTGAAATTCCATCATACTCGTCTCTTTCTCTTTGCGCATCTAGGTGCGCTAAATGATCGTGTTAGTGTTATTGGATCGGTATTCATTGAGCGTCCCTTTGCCCTAACCTTTCCCTTTTTGTGTCGGGAAATTCCCAGCACTACTGCTTGTTTCCCACACCGAGCACGACTCACGCAGGCTTAGTAGTTTTGGCGGGATGTGTACCAACACAGTCGTGCTGCTCCTCGTCCCGCATGACGTTAAACTGCGCATTGAGAACTACATATGGATTGATTCCCACCTTCATGGGGTACGTAGGAATGCCCGACCACTCTGCTTCGGGGCCAGCCTAATCCTCACTCTTGGTCCCTCGACCTGAAAAGTTTCCTCCGGGGGTACGTAGTGTGATGTGGGACTACGTCCTCCTTCACGTCGGTTTCGTATCTACCGCACCACACGCTCCCTGGGATCTTCCGTTTTATTCCACGTCCTATCGTATGACGTTAAAATACAGTATTCCATGTGTCCTAAACGCATGATTCCCATCCTTATGGGATACATAGAGACACCCAGGAATTTCGCCTCAGGTCCAGCCCCAGGAATCGCAAAATCATGTTCCTCCCTATTTCCGGCCCTCTGGCCTGACCGCTCGGGGGGAACTATGTAGCTGCAATTTTGCCCTGAACAAGTTCAGGATGCCCCAAGATCCCATTGGGATGTAGCAGGCCCCCTCTCCAGAGAGGCCCTTCCCCAAAGAAGGAATGATCCATGATCAGACCAATGTGCCCATATGGCGTACTCCCACCACGGTGGTGTAATTACATAAGTGTTGGATTCTGTTCAGACAAACCATCACTCCATCTTCCACGCTTTGCGTGCCACTTATTCGGACCCTCGTCCTCTTTCATTTCTAAAGGAACCCCCTAACGGCCTGGTCTCATGCCGTATCGGAAAACCTACAGTCCTGGGCCAACGTTCCGGAAGACTGTTCATGTTTGGAAGGACCCCCTAACAGTATGGATGTTTGACCTATGGTCTTCCAACTGTCATTGGCCAACGTCCCGAAGGATTGATCGACAACATTTTTGATATGGTCTCGTATTTCAAACATGGTCAATGGTCGACCCTCATTTGTTGTCCCCATTATAGGCTAACGGAGTAAGGATACCACTTCTCCTCCAAGCTCCCCTGGAGTTGCCCCGTTCGTGCATAAGAGCACGCTGAAGAAACGGTAATTCGACTATCCTGAAAGTTCCCTCTCCGATCAAGACTCTCCCGTCTTTCAGAAATCCGGACTGGTAATCCGAATCCTGGATGCCCAGAGCATGGTCCCCACTCCTTTGTTAGGCGGGATGAGAGGGAAACTATCTCCTATTAATCACATCGGGCTCGACCCACGTGGGCTTGGGGAATTGTCGCCGAACATCCTACAAACATTGTAGGGATGTAACAAGGCAATTCAAATAGAGGAAATTGTGCGCGCTATGACATTCAAAACAAAGAAAGAAAATTTGAATCACGAAAGTACAAATAAAGGGTTTCTGGTTTGTTACAATACCTGGGGGTTGACCCCCCCTGGACGGGTTGACCCAGTCAAAAGAGCATTGTAGCTCCACCACTCGCTGGCTTGTGGCATCCAAGGCTTGCTGCCGCTGACTCACCTCCCGTTCCTCCTCAGCTGCGGCGGGGAGCAATTCGTTAGCCTTGGATTTGGCCCTCTCTATGCCAGCTTGAACAGCAGCCATCTTTCCAAAGGCCTGCCTTATACGCTCTTCTACCTCTGCCAGTTGGGCCTTCAACCGTGAGATCAGCTCAGATTGTGCATTAAGGGAGGCTAAAATCTCATCTGCCCGGGTCTGCATCTGTTGGACCTCGCCTTCAGCCGCTTGGAGCTTCTTGATGTTGGTCGCCTTCCTCCGCTGCCATCCCACGCTGAGCCCACGATCATTCTCCCAGATCGTCTCAGCCGTAAGATCTCAGATGTGTGCGTGAGGACGTTGGTCATCCACTCACCCAGCGCACAGTTCGTGCAACCACGAGCGGAGTCTATCCATTTTGGCGAGCCATTGCGCTTGGGGGGTGTCCTCGATAAAGCGTGTGATCAGCTTCCACGACCGGCAGCGGACAATGCTGATGTATTCCTCGTCAGAGGCCATTTCATCCCAGTCTGCGCAATTGGCAGGCTCGTACGCGGGATACACCCGCAGGAAATCCTCGGCATGATCAACATCCGGTGTTGAATCTAGTACGACACCTTGCACCGAAGCAGGCGTGACAAGACTAGGACCGACCAGTTGATCCTATTCCTCGGATTCCACCTCAATGACTTCGGGTGCGACCCTGCTAGTGGTCCCGCTAGTGATGATGTGCATCACAGCTTGAGGAGATGGGGGAACTATGGCCACCATCACTGGTATGCCCCTAGTAGGGACGCCGCTAGACATCCCGACCAGTCTTACCGTAGCAGCCCACGCCAGTCGGAGAACTTTACGACATAGAGGGACATAAAAGTTAGTTGGCAGACATAGTCTACATGTGACGACAGGGGAACCGGTAGAGGAGACTTACGGAGATCGACCACCTGGCGCTGCTCTTGAGCCGGTACTGACGGGACCCCAAGTCGAGGCCCTCCGTATACTGTTGGATGGTATGGAGATTCTGGAGGAGCCACTTCGGGTGCTCTGGTCCCACTAGACGCGGAACTGGATGCAGCCACAGGCGTGGGTTCTGAAGGTCCCACATCATCACCCGCCAAGGGGAAAGAACGAGGCCTACGAACAAGTTCCTCCTGCATGGCTCAAACATCTTTGAGAAGTCCATAGCGACCCAAGCACGGATCGTAAGGAAATAAGTTCAGAATGCTACCTTGAGAGCCTCCGCGAAATCGTCAGAATTTGAGCCTTGATTTCTGACCTCGCCTTCCTCCCACGGGCTCCCTCCTCCAGCCTCATCCTCCCGAGAGGTGTCCTCTGATTCTTCCGGCAGGGGGAAGTGCTCCCTCAGATCGGAAGCCGATAACTGTGGGCGGACCGTTCGATTCAGCAGTATCCTCACCCGGTCTGTCATTGGGCGAGGGACACCACTGGAGTGAACGTAATCCTCTAACTCGTCCAGGTATTTCTCTGCCTCTGCCGGAGATTCCATGAATCCAGCCCAGACTGGGCCTATGCCCGGTAATTCCATTCCGAGGCGATTCAGGTGGGACCATATCTCAGGAGGGATGAGGAATTGCCGGTTGACATCCCAAATGTCCCAGGCTTCCGGGAAGACAACATCCTATACCATGTCGGTATGAGGCAACCGCTTCCCCGGAGCCTGAGTGGATATGCTATGAAATCCCCTCAGTGGCTGCCCCTCCGGATGGCCTTGCTCATCCGGAATCACCGGACCCACCGCTGCTGCCATACACTCGGCCGGTGCGGGTCTCACCGCCATGGCAGCCCCGCTACCGCGAGTGACCCTAGCTGCCCTCCGACCAAGACCTCGGGATAGGGGAGGCCCACCGTCACCGACCCGAATAGTGGGTTGCTTCAACATCTCCCCTGGGTAAGCAGCCTCCCAACTAATGGCATACTACCTCACCAATCATAAAGCGGCGGTGGATGGAGGAAAAGCAATCCGCATATTCCCATCATCCTGTGTGAACATGAGCCACAACTGCCACATCACACACGTGTGCTCCTCGTGACGCACCTCCCAGTAGACATGCGGGGTCAGCTGCTGGAGGCACCAGAACTACCTCGCAAACCGATGCGGGGTGTACGGTTTGCAGAGTGGCTCACGATCTATCCGTGCCACCAATACTCCACCTCGAATGGCCAGGAGTTAAGCTCGATGTTCTTCCGTTCCCCGCCCGTCATCAGTAAGTATCTTCGTCGGCAATGGGAAAGGGTGTAAATTAAACTCATCCGCCCTCCACACCCGATTCAGCACCATCGGCACAGCTAGATTGAATGGGAAGCTCCCGACCGCGTTCAGGATGGAGGGGTGTAAGTTCGATCTCGGCGGCAAAATGGTGTTCGGATACTCGTAAATCCCCCTGATGTGCTCTGCGATCCACCCATACAAGTGGTGGAAGGGCCCGCATATCCTTGGCGGCTTCTTGCCCTCGCTAATGTGCCGTAGCATTCTGTACAATTTGGCGAGCATTGGAATCCCCTGATTGATTGGCTACCCCATGGCCAACATGGACGCCATAATAAACGAGTTGGGCCGCACCCCCATGCTTGTATCCCACTCCAGCAGGATCCAACCGCAGATGAGAGCCGCGATGAACGATGCCAGCCTAACTATCGGCTGTTGTTCAGTGCTGATACTGAAACCCCAAGTATTCCATTGGATTTCCTCCAAGACCCGCCAATACGAGTGCCCCTTGCCCCGTTGGGCCGCCCTCGGACAAGTTCGAGGCCTCGGAGGGAACTCTCGATTTTCTGGGAAACTTAGGAATCATTTGAACCATCTCCTAAAGTGGACATCCCTCACTGCCTCCTTGTCCTCTCCTGGGACGAGTGCCATTAGCACTGACACCAGTCGCTGAATTTTCTCTGTATCCTCCCACGCGCTGATGACGGGGAGGAACTCATCATACATGGCTCCCCAGATCGGAACCCCAAAAATCTGGTGGACATCCCACAGGCTGATTCCCACCTCCCCTTGATGCAGGTGAAAGGTATTGGACCTAGGCAACCATCTTCTCAGAAATTCCAGCATCAGTTGCATCGGTTGGTAAATGTGGAATTGGGAGGCCCATACCGCCTCATACAACCCCTCTCCGGTTGTAGTGTCCTCCCGTCAATATTGTTCACATGTTTGTAGAGACAGTCAGCGGTGACGGGTGTAATGTTCTCTTGTGCATGACCATCAGCCGCCCTGAACCATTGGTGCTGGCATGGTGTGCTCCTGAACCAACAAGCTGGTTCGTCCCTACTCGCCTCAGGGATGAAGACGTCATCCCTCAACCTGAATCCATACAATGGCAGCTTCTTGCATTGCGGATAATCCTTCTGACCCTCCGATAGAAGATCTATCAATGAAGTGTGGTCCGAATGGCTTCGGATCATCTCCCCAATGCCTGGACCGTTGACCATCTCATCCCGACGGGTAGCATCTGCAAGCACCCCCAATACAGCCTCTTGATGGGCCATTTCGATTCCGGCCCTTGGAAAAGAATTTTTTTTCAACGGATCGCAAAGATGGATCGCGAAGTTGGATCGCAAATCGGGATCACGAAGGTCGGTATCAAGACCAACCCGCGAAGTCTGGCTCAGGCTGACAAGCTGAAGTTCGCTTGGTGCGGACACGGAGTCGGAGACCCGCGGTTCGCCGCGAAGCTCGATTCGCAGAGGGCTGTCGCGGAGTACGCGGAGCTTCGCGAAGTCGAGAGCACAAAAAGACAAGGAAGTCACGTGAAGACAAAAGTGGTCGACCAACCTATTTATAGGCGGTGACCCCGGAGCATTGCGGCGCGCCTCACCCATGCGGAGCATCGCGGCGCGTCTGGATCTGTGGCCCCAGACAGCACCGCGGGCCCCCTTCACGAAGCCGCATCGCGAACCGCCGACAATTTTGGCGATTTTCCCTCAGACTTCGACCATTCACCCTCCGTGGCTCCAAGTCTGAGGGGGGGCATTTGTTGGTGCCAAAATATTGCAAGAAAGGAAGGGACGAAAAAGAAGGCTTGCACGCTGCCTCGCGAAGCACCGGCGCGAAGCGCCCCGAGAATCGCGGTCTTGCGAAGCTCCAGAGGCGGTAACTCTCTGCGAACACATTTGACGTTCGTGAGCCCGCCGCGAAGCTCCAGAGGCGGTAACTCTCCGCGGACGCCATTGAAGTTCGCGAGCGCGCCATGAAGCACCAGAGGCGGCGCGCGAGTTCTGCTTCACGGCGCCCCTTGCCTATAAATACCGGGCTCCCCCTAAGACCAAGAGGACAGACAATCCGACCTTTTGGCTTCTCCTCTCCCGAATCTCAAAGCACCCTTTTCCCCCGGCCATCATGAGCCCTGCGAGGTACTTCTACATCGCGAGACGCCTTTGCTTGGTCTCGTTTTGACCCCCTCTTCCGAGAGGGATGCCCTTCGCGATACTCAAGGGCATTCGCGAAGGAAGGGGATTCCCAAGGGAACCCGAGCAGCCGCAGAGCGTTAATGCTTCGTGAAACACCCAACCCATACTAGTGATCCATATTCTAAGGAAGGATCTCTACACATCATGAAGCACACTGCTTCGTAGCACCCTTCTTTGCGAGGCACCCCTTCTTCGCGAGGCGGTGCTCTGCGAGTCCTGGTCCACTTCGCGAAGCACCCTCCACTCACACCTATTCCCCGTACTAAGGCCAATGCAATTTTCTTCGCGAAGCACACTCCTTTGCTTTGCAATTCCTCTTCCGGTGCGACCCTCCTGGTTTGCAAGATGTGATTTCAAAGTCCCGTGGACAATACCACTTGTAGCGTTGCTTCACCTAAATTCTTCTTCGCATAGGCACGCTAACGGCTATTGATTCTTCGCATAGCCACGCTAACGTGGACCCCTCGGTGGTTCGCTATAAAACCCCCCATTGACCACGACGTTACTGGTACCTTCCCTTCCCCAAGGACCAGAGGGTACCAGTTAGGTAAGTCCTAGGGGTGCGGAGTGAACCCACTTTGTCCGAGCTGCAGGACGTTAAATTGCCAAGCATCACGTCCTCAACACATGACGTTAAACTATGACCTGACCTCGTGCCTCTCACAAAGACTTCCCCCAGCTCGAACATTCTTTACACCACTCGTCTCCACAGGTATGGAATCACCCATCCAAAAGGGATAATATCATCTTTATTGGAGTGGCGTATGTTCTTAGGAGAAGGGCGACCCTAGTTCCCCAACGAATGGCTGCACCCCTGCATCTCTGTACTTCCCTACTACCAATGTCAATGGAGGTTGTGATAGGGAACGAGGCACCCCCCATCATTGGTCACAAATACCCCTCTCACTGCGGTTTGGCTAACCTCGGGCCTCCATCCTGGAGTAAGTCCCAGCACCATGGGACGCCTAATCCATAAGCCCCTCTTCGCTTCTCACAAACGCATCCTTCGCGACGTGATCGTCAGCGCCTTTCAACCTCTTGTTTCTCACAACGAGCATGACTCAAGTGGGCTTAGAGTGAGCACCGACCCTGACCCCCACCCTCAGTGAACTGTGGGGACTTTGATCCATGTCAAGGCATGGTACGTAGGAAGCCTCTATGAGTTTCAAGCCACATTACTCGGTCGTTCATTCACGTCGAGTTTTTCCCCCGTCCAACATGATGATAAACTGCATGTCCCCGTCCAACATGATGATAAACTGCATGTCCCCATCCAGCATGATGATAAACTCCATGTCCCCATCCATCATGATGATAAACTACATGTCTTCATCCATCATGATGCTAAACTGTACACCCTCGTCCAGCATGACGTTAAACTGCACACCCTCTTCCAACAAGATGTTAAACTGTATGCCCCCCTTGTCCCGCATGACATTAAACTGCACACCCATTTGAACTATGATGTCTTTGTTCCATGTCAAGGCATGGTACGTAGGAAGCCTCCACGAGGTTCAAGCCCACTCATCATCCAATTCACGTCGAGTTCTACCTTCGTCCATCGTGACATTAAACTGCAATTCCAGTCCGACAGCAAGACATTGTGACCAACCCGAACTACGAGGACTTTGATCCATTTTAAGGCATCGTACGTAGGAACCCTCCCAGAGGTTCAAGCCCATCTCCCATCGGACCATTGTCCTTCATTTACGTCGGTTATCCGACACCCACCGCCTGTCATTTATTCATGTCAGGGTTCACTACCGTCCCGCATGACGTTAAACTGTATTCCATCAACCCTTTGAACTCGAGGTATTTGATCCGTGTAAAGGCATGGTACGTAGGAATCCTCCCCGAGGATCAAGCCCATATCTCATTGGGACAAGGTCCACTTTCACATCGGTTCAACGACGAAACCCTTTGAACTACGAGGTCTTTGATCCATGTCAAGGCCTGGTACGTAGGAAGCCTCCCCGAGGTTCAGGCCCATCTCTCATTGGGCCAAGGTCCACTTTGACATCGGTTCACCGATGAAACCCTTTGAACTACGAGTTCTTTGATCCGTGTCAAGGCATGGTACATAGGAAGCCTCCCTGAGGTTCAAGCCCATCTCTCATTGGACCAAGGTCCACCTTCAAGTCGGTTCACTGAGGATGCCCATCGGACCAAGTTCCACCCTCATGCCGTTTCACCGGCACCATCCTAAACTACGCGGACTTTTATTCCCTGCCACGAGGATACGTAGGAAGCCCCTTTAAGGCTCAATCACAACTTCACCGTTCCCCTTGCGATGGTTCGTTGCCATTCCACCCTCCACTTCATTTACCCATCCACCATCCACCCCGATCCTCTCCCAATCCGTCACATCCCGGTGAGACCATGTCGGTACGCTCCTCTCCATGGTCGCCCATGGGCTGGCCCCGGTATCGGCATCCCTTCAAGGGAAATCCCTCAATCTGATCTATTCTAGATAATGCTCTGATCGGGCTGATCCATCTCCGCTGGACGTTAAACCCGCGGCGTACCCTTTGTTAAACACGGGATGCTGAAGAAAACCTCAGATATGTGTCTATGACATATAATTCCCTGCACTCGATGAGGGATGCCTCGGGCTTCCACGCCCTCGAGAAGCCCTGTGACCAGGGATAATAGACAGACATGTCAGGTTCTCTAGCATCGAGACACGCTACTGATGCCTCACTATGACTACTCCCCCGACTGAAGGTTGCTGCCATGACCGGACCCTTTGGAATGTCCCGACAGAAGCAGTGTAATTAACCGGCATCCATGGAAACATGGCACTGGGAATAGTTTCACGAACTACGTATTAAATATTTGAGGGAGACCCAGACTAGGTGATGAGTTCTGAGGAGGAATCCACAAAATGAAGAACCGACATCCCATCATCCCATTTCGATCAAGGAGCAGACGTCCCTGAATAAGGAGCGAATGTCGCCCACCTTTGGAAAGCGGGAATGCGGGGCAACAAGCGCAACACGTCCTCCTCCGCGGACATACGGATGCGTGCCACCCTGGTGAAAGCGTCAAAAACAAATATAAATTATATATTTATTGTTTTTATTGTTTTATTAGATCAATATTATATTAATTAATCCAATACAGTTCATTGTAATCAATTTCAAATTTAAATTGGTTATAAAAACATAGAAAACTCTCAAATGTATTTACTTTAAAAACATGAAATATAGTCCTGCCTGTAGGATAATTTTTAAATAAATTTTTGGCACTTATGTGATTGTAATTTTAAAAAATTGGTTCCATATTTTGGAAAATAATTTATAATTTCTAATAAGTTCAACTTATTTTTTTAAAAAATGTTTTTTGAAATTAATTAAAATTAATTACAGCGATTAAGAGAAAAATTAGCTTCACAACAGAGTAAACCATAATCTTATGGCCCAAATGACCAAGAAATTTTTTAAAAATACATTTTTTGTTCATATTTAGACACTATTATCTCATAGAACTATATTTTACCATTATTGTATCAACTTTACATGTGAAAAACATCGGTGGAATTACCCTTTCAAAAATTTACATGATTTGTAGACCTTATCCACTATAAAAAATACTCACCCATCACACTTATTTACACCTATCCCATCACTTGGATATCACAAAATCTACACAAATAATATACACACATAATTCACCTAAAATTATATTTCATTATTTGGGCATAAATAAAACCAAGGAATTCTTTTGATATAACCCAAAAGTAGTTACCCGAATAAGAGGATACATTCTCCAATGATCACCTTTGTTTCATATACTTATCCACCCCATAAATTATGACTATATCATTCTAAAAAAGAAACCTCATAATGTTAAGTATACAGATAAGAATTTATTCTAATGTGTTTACATACAATTTCACACAAATCCATCAAAATGGGATACACAATCATTGTTCGTGTGTACGTCGGACAGTCGCCTTGCAAAACATTAAAGATTTTAAATAATGATGTATTTAATGTTATTATATGATATATATTATTTTTATAATCTCTTTATACTTATAGGATTATTATATAACACATATAGTCAAGTGTTCTCTGTTATGGGGATATGATAATATCATTAGTGGATGTGTGAACTAACGCCAACTCAATGCAATGTGATATGTTCAGGCTATACATGGAAATTATAAAGGATGGTTTTTACAATTAAATTTGAAATATATTATATAAAATTTATTATTTTATTATCATATTAATATATATATCATTTAATTTGAATTGTATTAATTATAATAAGGTAATGGGAGTAGCATTCATGCGTACGTACGACCTACTATCTCCATGAATAGTGATTTTCATTTCTATCTCCAAAAATTAAGGATTATTATAAATAAATTAATACTAAATATATATGATAATTAAATCATTGTTTAAATTCCAAAGATGATTAAATCATGATCGATGTAAGATGAAAAAAAAGTGATAATATACTAAAAAAACTAGGCAATTTACACTTGGAACAGCAAAAATAATGAAAGACTCTCAACAAAAAGGTTATGATATATTATAAGAAATTAATATATGATATTATAAATAGTAATATTGTTCATTTATAAGTAATTATCATGTTTAATACCATTGTACATGATGTTCAAAAACATTCTCCCAAAAGGAAACACATTGTATGTGATTCTTGTCTCACTTATCATTAGGTGAGGCATACACCATTCCCACTACATAATTATTCAATTTGGTGTATATACTACTCTTTTTGATATATTATATCATTAATTCATTTATACTAATTTTATTTATTTTTTCATTTTAATTTTTCACATTCATGGGGCTAATGATTTGAAAGAAACTAAGTTGTATGGGATATTGTCCCAATTTCCATTCTCTAAGGAATACATTATCATTGTGCACCTAATTTCTCATATACGATGTACATACTTGTAAAAAATAATATATTATTGGATTTTTTTGATATTATATTGATTCATTTTTCAAGACAAGGTGATGAGACAACATTTGATTCTGAGGCCCGATGTGCCCGTAAGAAATTTTTCAAAAAATTGAAGTATTTAATGGCACAAGCACACAATTTCTATAAAAAATTGAGGTTACTCTTAAACTAATTTACTAAAAATTATTTTTAACGCAGTGAATAAATAAAATTTAAATTTATCCTTATGTAAGGATAAAATGGTTACAAGCATAACCATAGAACCTCTATATGATCGTTGGAGAGAGATTTGAGAATTCTTTCTAATGTAGGAAATAGATGTAGGATCGATGATGACATAATTATTTCTCTTCATCAACAACCAATAAAAATCGAGGTATGACTTTTGATTCAATCCATTTTTTCCTATTCACAATTAAAAAAATCAATGTGGACTAATCCAAGAACTTATTATCCTACAGATCGATCATGTTTCCAGGATGGTTTATTTTCCATGATTACTGAGAGTTGATTCATGAGATTGGATTTGATTTTTTAACGTTCTAACAATGACAAACCAAGATCGAAATAAACATAAATCTAGGTTAATTCCTCTCAACATGAATTTTTCCATCATCTATTCATCATATTCATTGTTTTTGGAACCACGTTGTTCCCAAATAAATATTTCCTGGTGGTTGTGAACTCAATCAAACCATGGGATTATAGGTTTATAGACAATTGTGGATGGATCTCTATATATTGAGGCCCAAGTAGCTCGAATATATGATCGTTTGATTTTATGGTCATCATAGGAGTTACAGTGGTCTGCAGAAAGACCATAATAATGGGTGGCCAATTGTAGTGCTCGGTGCCACGGGCAGTAGTTCCACATGTGGTTGGAACGGTGATGGCGGAACACAGTGGTGTCATGGGTGCGGTGTTGAAGACTTGACAACGATGACGAATGGTTGAAATAGGAGGAATGTAATGGACATGGAGTGGGCTAGGTAAGGTGGGCCAGGTTAGGAAGACAGGCTGGGTCGGGTTGGTAGGTCGGGTCAGGTTGGTGGGTTGGGCCAAACATGGGTCAGATCCGGTGAAACTGAGGTGGAGTCTAATTACATTCGACCAATATATTTGACTATGAGGCTCGACCGTGATGGTAGACTACAATGAATTTTGACCGATAGTAGAGGTCGACCATGGTGGTAGGGGGACCTACCGCAGCGGTAGGTTCATAGTCCCCTGGCAAGACCATGAGTAGTTTCATTCAAACAAGTATATATCCTAAACAAAGCATCCTATCAATGAGTTGTTAGTGTCTTTGAGACCCTATGGATATGGTGTTCACTTTGAGACAAATTTTAGGTTTTTATTTCAGACCATTATAGGTTCATATTATTCCTTTGTCCCTTTCCTTAATGGTTCAGTATGACATTACATCTAGATCACTGGATTGCAATCCCCTCAAGAGGCTGAGTCTCTGTTATAGTATGGAACCATTTCCTAATACTAGAGTGTGATCCTATATGACCATTGTGGTGTTGTGGAATTGGAGTAACCTCTGAGAGTAGGGATTTGTCCCTCCATTTAGAAGTTTGCATCAGTAGTGTTTGTGGTGTCCCCTAGCGGTTTTATGAATGATCCCCTATATAGAAGGTTGATATAGACTAGTTTAATAGTATCCACAAATGATTTTGGGAATGATCCCCTATAAGTGTATCATAGTATTTATGGAAAAATTTGTTCTCCTTGGTTGAGGACCAAGTGAACTAGACCTATTCGTCGTGTGTCTCTGATGATATCAAGGCTCTAAAAGTATGTTATCCCAGATGAAGCATATGTCGAGCCAAATCATATGGATTGTTGTTGTTTATGAACACCTAATTTCATGGTGTATATCCTGAGTATATATGGATATTCCTGTTATATGTACTATATGCATACCCTTGTGTATTGATGAATGTACGTTTTTTTGTATTTAATTGTGGTTTTGGGTTCCCTACTGAGTATTGTTAGACCCACCCATGCACAGTCTTTGCTCTCATGTGTCATTTCTTGTGAAAATGATTAAAACATTTATAGAGTCATTGGTGGACTAGGAACATATGGTTCTTAGTGAGACCAGATAGATTGTGGTGTGTTACTACGGCATTCAGCCAGCATTCCCAGTGCCCTTTACTTTCAAGTGGGGCTTGTGGTTTCCAACTCTTTAAGGTAGATTTTTTCCCCCGTTTAATTTCTAGTACATTCACTATCATAATTTGTTGTGGGATAATATATGTATTCATGAATCCTTTACGTTATTTAACATTTACACATTTTTTCTTAGAGATGCATGCATGTGTACAAGTACTTTAGGTTAATGCCTCTCAATCGTGGGATTTTCTTACTCGGTGCTAGTCACCAGCCCCAGGCCTATTAGAGGTAGGATTGGGGTACTCACATCATGGGCCCCTATGGGATGGGTCATGATAGCGTGGTATCATAGGAGTCCATTCTACATTGGGATTGGTAGTTTGTGAGGTGGGTTTGGGAAACATTGTTAATTGTTTCATGTTCGGATTTCAGGCCATGGACTCCAGTGTTGGTACGGTGGCCGAAATATCCATACATAAGGTCTCTAATTTCCTACTTTTAAAATTTGTACATGAAAACACTGGTTATGGGGAAAATAATGTTACATGTATCATATATTAATGACTTTTTCCATGTCCTTCTGGAGTCATCTACCCAAATATACTCTATTAACTATAGTGTGTCTTATTTTATTTCAAGATGAATCCGTTTAGATAGCCAGACATGATTCCACAAATTGATTAATAAAATAATTTACCTAGTGATGTTGCATTAGAATGGGGGGCTTGTATTTGAGATAACACCTCCGAGTGGTTGACCATAAAAACTACCACCCATCAAGTAGCATCTACTACCAACATTACTAACTGATGATGCAAGAAGGTATAGTGTATTTCCCGAGTTATAGTGGCATCAAAATGCCAGATTTTGGAGTGATCATGCCCTTCAGATGACTAAGTATTGGATAAAGGCATTCACCCATGTTTTTTAACTTTTGAGGATGCATGCTGATCATATGGAAGTTATTTATCTGATAATTTTTTATGGATCAACATGGAAATGGTGAAGCTTGGGGACTCATTCCCATGACAAGACACCTCTTTCATGAATAGACTCCAAATACCTATTTGGAGAGAAGTACTATATAAACATGTTGTGATTGGTACATATAAAAGAGTTCATGAATCTATAGTAGGGTAGTATGTCTTTGGTGGAGTATTCGAAAAACATTACAAATAATTCACAACACTCCTTCGAAATGTTACATGAAAATTTCTTCAAGGACCATACCATCGAGCATGCATTACACCGGGACATCATGTAATTAGTGGTATCCCTTAGAATTCCTACTTATTTTGGGGTGCTTGAGGTATCCCTGATAGTGGATATTTTCATACCAGATATGAAACCGATAGTATGAGCTAGCTTTGGGAACTAGGTATCTAAAATCTCAGTAGTAAGTAGTTGATGATGATCATAGGGCTCCATGAAGTTCAGGCACTTTAGGGGTGCTCCCAAGACTCCTAGAAAACAATGTATGGCTCCCAGTGTAGATCAAATCATCCATCGAAAAAATTGTGTTACTCATGATATATTTGAGCACATATGGCATGATAATGCACAACAAATCACATAGATGATTGGGAGAAAACCGAGGGACCACTGAGGAAATGGTATAGACTGAAGAAAGGTGGTCCACAGGGTAGATTATGTGGAAGAGTGGATGGAAGGGTTGTAGTAGGTGGTCAGAGGTTCCACTTATTACCACCATCACCCCTATGTGGTCCACAATAGTCTTAAAGAGTTTGTGGACATGGATGAGGCAAGATACATGAAAGTGAGTATTATGACCCTCGGGCTCCAGGGATGATATGATGTATGGTCTGTGTCTTTTTTATCCTAGTTTCAGTTTTGATTAGCATAAGTTCCAATAATTATTTTCATTCTATGAATATTTTTTGGGGATAAGATATTATTCTTGAACTATTGCCTCGACCAGTTTTTCTTAGAGACTCATACAGGAGGAGACTCGATGATAACACACTTGTGCCGACAGTGTGACATGTCTCCTAGAAGAGAGAGTTTTAGTTGGGATATCCTAGTAACAGAGTTGAGGCCTTATGATGTCATTTTCGGTATAAAATATTTATCCACAATTCATTCTCAGATTGACTATTTTAGGTGAATAGTGTGGTGTGTTCGCAGTAAGTGATATGAGTCCTCAGTATCCTGTAGTTGTGGCATAGTATGAGGACGCCTTTCCTAATGATGTTCTAGGTTTACCTCAAAATAGTGAGGTAGACTTATGAATCTATCTACACCCTAAGATGACACTACTATCTACACCTATATATCAGATGTCTTCCATATATATTCATGAGTTGAGGATAAAATTGGAGGACCTGTATAGAATGATCTTTGTTAAACCTAGTGTTTAATCATAGTCAGCCCTAGTTTTCTTTTCCAAAAATATGATTAGATCTTGACATTATGTGTAGATTACATGCGTTGAAACCACGTGACCATGATAAAAATATAACCACTACTAAGGGTCAATGAACTCTTGGGGAAGTTTAAAGGAGTGTGGTTGTTCTCCAAGATAGACCTCATACCGGGATATCACCAAGTGCAATTACGAAATGAGGATTTACTGAAGACATCATTCAGATGTCGTTAAAGTCAGCATAAATATTTTTTTATTACATTTGGCATGAAAACTTTCTGAGGAGTGTTCATGGGCTCATGAACCAGATCTTTCTTCCTTAAATAGACCAGTTCATGGTGGTTTTCATTGATGACATCCTAGTGTATTTGGAATCTGAGGAGGAGTATGTGAGACACATGAGGATGGTATAAGACAAACTCTGAGATCAATAACTTTTTTTAATCTCTCGATGTGCTAGTTTTTTATTCTAAATGTTCAATTTTTAGGACATTTCATCTGAGAGTATTGAGTTTCTCTAAATCCATTTATTATTAATTCATTTCATACTTGGTATTAACCCAATAGCATTATCAATGTATGATGTTTCCGTGGATTGGGAGGGAGATATAATTGGTTTTTATCGAACTTATCTATAGTGGCAACATCCTTCAAAGATTTCACATAAAAGGATAACAATTTATTGTGTAAACAAAAATGAAATCTATTATTTCAGAAGCTGAGGCATATGTTAATGAGAAATCCCATCCTGATGTTACTAGAGGATGGAATCGAGCACAAGGTGTTTGGTGATGCCTTATGGACTATGATTTGTTTTATTCTGATGTAGAGGAAAGAGTTGATTGCATATTGTTCATCCCAGCTGATACCACATGAGTATAAATATGTGACCCGTGATCTTGAGATGGATGTGGATGTCTTCAAATAGAAGATGTGGAGACACTACCTGATGGGAGAGTAGTTTTTCATCAACTCTGGTCACAATAGTCTCAAGTATATCTTCTCATAGAATCATTTTAATTTGAGATAGAGGATACGGCTAGAGTTCCTCCAAGACTATGAAATTGATATTTTCTATACTACTAGGAAGGGGAAGATAGTGTTAGATTCTCTTATTAGGAGAACTAGTTTGTAGTTACTGAATGAGATATCCGAAGAGTTGTCCAATTACAGATATCCTTTATGGATGGAGATGGTGTACATTAATTCAATTTGATGGTTGTCACCCATCCACTCTTACTTTGATTTAGGGAGGCACAACTTTGGTATATAGACTACTAGACCCTATGTGATTAGATATCCACAGGTAATGCACCTGAAGGATACAAAAATGTTGGGAAATATTTCATTCTTTCCAGAGGAAATACATTAGTACTAGTGGAATTACTGGTGGAGTTTTTGAGGGAGTTTCATACATCCTCTTTAGTGGTACATCTAGGTGTACTATGAGCTATGAAATCAGTTTTGGTGGCCAATAATATATAAGGGGGTTATAGTGTTTGTTCTTTAATGCCTTCTTTTTCAAAAAGTGAATGTCGATAACAAGGTTCTAGTGGGTTTAACTCATCCCCTTGAGGTTCCAGAAATGAAATGGTGTGGTATATTGATAGACATCATGATGGGTTTACCACATATATCCAGGGGTCATGATGCCATCAAGGTGACCATTTACTGACTCACCATGTTGGCCCACTTACTAGCTACCAAAGAGAAGAGTTCAGCCGAGACAATGGGATTCCTCTACATGAAATATATAGTTTGACTCCATGGTGTCCCATCGATGATAGTTTTTTATCTTGATTCTTGATTTACATCCCTATTGTGGAATGGATTGTAGTAGGTTTTTTGGACCCAACTACACATCAGCATAGTGTTTCAACCACGTATGGATGACCCGATTGAGTGGACCATTCAGGTTCTAGAGGTAATGCTACAAGATTCCATGTTAGTATTTAGACATAATTTTTAGGATCACCTACCACAGTTGGAGATTGTGTACAACAACAACTACCATTACAGAATTCGTAAGGATTCATTAATTGATTTTTATAGGGGACCCCGAAGTTCACCAATTTGATGGGATGTCCATGGATAGTCAATAATCCTGGGCTTGAAGTTGGTGCGATCTACATAATTTAAGATGAAAATCATACAAGAGTTGATGAAGACTGCACATGGTCATCATAATTCTTATGCTAATAGATGGTGAAGGCCTTTGGAGTTTGAGGAAGTTGACCTTGTGATCCTTTGGGTTTCACCACAACATGGATTACATAGATTGGTCCAGGGTGGAAATCTATCTATGAGTCTCATCGAACCCTTCTAGGATTTTCATAGATTTTTAAAGGTGTAAATCCTATTGGATATACCATCATAGTTATATTTTAATACCCCAATATTCTACGGTACGCTTCTCTTTGAATAATGTGATAGCGTGTGTTGTACGCAACACCGAGTTCTAACACACCATAACTAATCAAACTAGCCGTTATGAATAGTAATACCTACTTTTTGAAATTATATATATTTTATATTTCAAAATGGACATCATTTTTGGATTCGGAATATCGAATTTAGCCTATGGTGAAATTTTGGTACATTTCGGATAACTTTCATATTTTGATGAATAGTGAAAATTACTAAATTTTAATTGAAAACAACTTTTTTAATCAAAATAATTAATAATGATAAATTATGAATTTTAGTAGTTTTAAAGTATATTTAGAATATATTTTTACCATTTAATATAATGTTTGTCATTGGACATAATTTTACAATTAAACCGAACATAAACAAGTGTCAATCTTTTGATAGTTATTATCTCTTAAAAACACGCTTTTTGTTTTGACAGCAGAATTAATTTTAAATTAATTTCTGCCACCTCTGTGTTTTGAATTTAGGAAAATGGATTCCATATTTGGAATCAGGATGTTCAAATTGTGTAAATAGGTAACTTTTCTTTTTAGACATTTTGAATAATTACTGCGGTAAATATTTTATTTACCATGGTTAAGGGTAAATCCGGTAAATAAGGGTTAAAAAAATAATATTATAATAATACTAAATTACCCTAAAACGTGTCTTAACCCTATTGGTTGAAACATGGTCGACCATGGACATCTTTGGGTCGATTTTGGGACCCCATGGATCCACTTGTAAGTGATAATGACACTTTATTTTAATTAAGTTATAATGAATACAAAAATGACACAAGCATATATCTTTTAGAAAAACAATTGTTACATAGGGTTTTATATGTTGGATTTTAGATTATAAATATTCATTAGAAAGATAAAACGATTCCCTACATAATTATAGTTTATTTATAATTTTTAGACATTAAATAATTTATTTTATTTATGACACAATGATGATGCAGTAATTACTATAATAGTGAAAAATTAAAATAATTGATATTATAAATACCCAAATAAATATAATATGAAACTTTTAATGAATTAAAATAATTTTCTAGGATAATATGATATATTAGGATTGATGTAATTGACTTTTTTCGAAGTAATCAATCTGTTATGAGTTTCACAAAAATCAACTATTGAATAGTGTCAAAATTGACATAAAAGAGCTCTTAAAACAAATATTATATTATTAATTGATATTAAATTCCTAAAAATCTATGGTTCGGCCAAGAGACTTATATAATGATAGGTTCATCATTAATGGACCACTTGGGGGTCGCTAGGATGTATATAGTATGTTTATTAACCATATTATATAAAAATACAAAGAGACATTGTAAAAGTGAAACTAATTAACTTAGAGTTAATACTTAAAGATAAGGTTAATATAAGTACCCAAACCTGTCTAAATTCTATTGGTTGAGTGTTTTTCGACCTATCCCCACCTTAACCTTTGAATAATCAACTTTTGAGCCATTAGAAACCGAATATGAATTTATTATAAATTAATATTTCTAGCTTTTCCAAATATGCCCCTCACCCCTCTTATAAAAGGGCACTCCTCCTTCTCATTTCTTCACACCTTCAAAGCCTTTTGGTTCGTCCAAACTCTACCCAAATACTCTCCCAACATCCCTCACTACAACCTAGGGGCCTTATTTTGATCAGAAATCCAACCTAAGGAGCCCTTTTGATCAAATCAAAAGGAAGAACCCGAAGAAGAGGTAATGATTTCACCACCCTTTTCTAAGTTCATTTCTTCTTCCACTTCTTCTTCCTTTGTTCTTACCATTATAAAATAATAACTCCAGTATCTCACATATACTGTGATGTTATTACAAATATGGTACAACCATATTCAGTATTCTATCCACCCTTTGAATAACATGTCACCATACGTGCGTACGTACGGCTTACCGTCTCCACGTCGTGGTGTAATTGTTATTCAATATAATATTATTTGGATGGGTATAATAATGATGTGTAACTCATGTAAATAATAAATATAAGATGTTAATGATTCTTTCTATATGATATACCATCCATTTATATATTATTTTAATATCAAAAGAATGATATTGTCGCTCGTGCGTACGTACGGACTACCGTCTCCACGAACGCGATGAGATTCATTCTCCATCGTATCCATTCAAGTATAATTATCATTTGATGATTTAAAAATGATGTTTAAGGACTTGATATCATTCTGGATATGAGTAATATACAACATATCCTTTACAAAAATGTCTTACGTAACAAAACATATAAAATAAAACAAGTAAGTTAACACCCGAAACAATGATAATACTAAGATATTATTATAAATCAATATTAAAAGATCATATATGATATCATATTAATGTATATGATTCTTTTATAATTTAGTAACAATTATTTCACCATTATACAGGAGGTTAACTTACCCCAACCAAGGAAAAGTACAAGGTAAGGGTTATTTCACAATCTCTTCATTATCCGAGGTTGTTTATATGTAATAATCTACTGGGATCTCTTTATCATCCACATCCATGTTTCTTAAAAATGTATTTCAAAACATTTTTACTATTTATTAGAATATGAGTTAAAGTCATTTATACCCTTTTTGACTTTTATAAGTGGTTTATAAAGGAATATTTCCGTCATTTTCAAAACAAGGTCCCTTTTAACCTTTTCGACAGAATTAAGGTAAGAATGTTTTTTTTAACTTATACGGTGGGTGCGGCTATTTTCCGCCGTTATAAAATCTTCAAAGCTTCCCTTACAAGCTTATAAGATTATTTTCAAAGAAAATGTTTTATTTTATATTGAACTTAAATGATTTCAAAATAAAAGGAGATATTTCTTTAAAAAGAATTTTGATTTCATCTATGTCAACATCCTTTGATGGATTTTAAGATTATTTGAAGTTGATTTATTATGATACAAAACATCTATATTGTATTGAAGGTTTTGTGATATGCTTGACTGTGGATGTGCTATTTTTATACCATTCATAGTTTATGGTGAAAGTATTGACATTTCGTTTGCTAGTTTTAATACGAATGTTTATGTTATATTTAAACCTTTTCATATGGGAATGCATTGGACTTAATATGTGACGGGTGGAGCCCGCTATAGCTCCTCGATGCATCGGTAGGTCTAATGGGACAAACTAGTGTCTTGGCACAAGGCCTTGACAAAATCTTATTTGTAGTCTTGGCACGAGGCCTTGGCTATGTGGTTATGATAGTCTGGCATTATGCATTCCATCATTATGAAAGTGGTTATTGATTTTTGCATGTGATTATTCGATTAGTAGAATATCCATGTGAATAAGTAAATGGCATTATTTCATTTTATTTATGCCATACCATGTTGAAAGTTCATGTTTGAAAGGCTTTTGTTTTAGTTATACATTGCCTTAAAAGTTTATTCTTATTTATGAAAGTTTCCGCTATATTGTTATCCTTACTGGGCATTTGAGCTCACCCCTTTTCTATGTTTTATTTTTCCCAGGAAGTGAAGAAGTATGTTATGAATGACCTGCATGGATATTATGTGGGGATATGAGTCTGGATTATGGAGACAATATGTTGTTGTAGTAGTTTTTCGTTTAATGATGTAATGTAATACTTATGAATATATCTAGTGTTTCCAAGGCTACTAAACCAATCGGTCTTTCGAGATTTGATCTTTCTTGTGATCATGCCAATGTTATGTAATAATGCACCGACTCTGGGTAACTGGGGTCGGGGCGTTATAGTTGATATCAGAGGAAGTTTAGTACAAACCTTGGAAGCTAGATTTAGATAAACTCTGATTAGAGCACGTAGACCTAAGATGAACTTTGAGGATTAGTATACAAGAACTTCCTAGAATTTTTGTATTGTAGAGATTTTGTGAGTTTTCCGAGCAATACATACCTGTCTGGATACGAGCAGGTAGAGGAGGCTCTGGCACAGATGTACCTAGGGGTAAAACCCGAAAATACCGCTTTGAGCTAGACTCGAACGGGAACTGGTGCACGACAACGGGCCTTACTGCACTCTTGGTTACGACACTCCCGGGGGATATGCTTAGGATAACTCTCATTTTCTTTACATATCATTATGAAGGGTTTATGAGTATATAATTTCTCAAAGAAAACATTTTTATGATTATGGATTATATCCATAAATAGTTCAATTTATGTTAAGTGTTTTATAAGTATGGGATTATGTATTTTGATTCATAAACTGATCTAGTTTATGCCATTGTTTAGAAATGGCGCCTAGTGGAAGAAATGGAAACCGTATCAATGCACGCACTCCATGTAGGGATTTCCCTCCTGCTCAAGATAATTATAGTGGGGCTGGTGATGCAACTGGTGCCAATCAGCTAATCACCATACTGGGACAACTTACTCAGGTTATGAATAATAACCTTACCCGTATGGAGCACCCTGATCTGCAGCGTGGAGGATCAATGTTAGATCGATTCATGAGGCAAAAACCACCAACGTTCAATGGGAATACAAATCCCTTAGTAGCTGAGCAATGGATATTTTCCCTAGAGAAAATATTTCAGGCTTTGGGGAGCAGTGAAAGGGAAAAAGAAATCATGGTAGTTTACCGCCTCACTGGAGATTCTGATCAATGGTGGTCATTGATTCAGAACATGAAGGAAGATGATGAAGTATCAAATATGTAATGGAGGGAGTTCAAAGATCTATTTTTAGAAAAGTACTTCCCTCGCGACCATCGAGCAGATATGGAAAGGCAATTTCTGAGTCTGAGACAGAAGGAGGATGAGAATGTCACAAAGTATGAGGCTAACTTTACAAGGTTAGAGAGGTATGCTAGAGATTATATTCGCAACCCAAGAAGTAAGATTTTTCGTTTCATTGATGGGTTAAAACCATTTCTCCGTCGAGCATTAGTCTCACAATCCTTTTCATCGTACGAAGACATTGTCTCATGTGATATCAAGACCGAAAAGGAATTCTCTAAGTCTTATGACATTAAAGCAAAGCAAGAGAAGAAGAGACCTGCAGAACAATATGGGTATGGAAATAAGGGGAAGAAGGGAAAGGTTGAATATCCATCTTGTGGTAAATACGGGAAGAAACATCCTGGTACTTGCTTGAAGGGAATGGGAGTCTGTTACAAGTGTAGTGAAAAAGGCCACCAAGCTCGTGATTGCAAGGGGAAGAAGGAAGCTACCAACGTTCAGTGCTACAATTGCAGGGAGATGAGGCATTATGAAAATGCATGTTCTAAGCGTCAGGAGAACTTACCTCAGAAAAGGCCAAGGGATAAAGGCCAGGCTTATGCTATCACTACTGGTGAGGTAGAAGCTCCGAAAGACGTGGTGGCAGGTAATTTAATGGTTTCCTCAAGTTTAGAAAATGCATTATTTGATTCTGGATCATCACATTGTTTCATATCTTCCCAGTTTGCTAAGAAAATTAGATATTTCCAATTTGATTTAATAAGGGAGTTGTCAGTTAAAACTCCTAAGAGAAGTATCATTGCAACAATGTTTTGTGAATCAGTCCCCGTTAGAGCACATAAATTTTCTTTATCTGCTGATCTCATCGTCATACCTATGATTGAGTTTGATATAATCCTCGGTATGGATTGGCTTTCGGACTATGATGCAAAGATTTATTGTAAGAAAAAAGAGGTTACGATTCTTGATGATAATGATATGGAACACCTTATTTTTAGAGCAGAATCATCACCACCTAATTCTTATTTAGATCCACCCCCAGTAGCTCAACTTAATTCAATTATTGGGGAGGAAGAGAATGAAGTAACTGTCGGTGAGGAAAGGAATGTTCAAATAGAGGATGTACCTATTGTGAAAGAATTTGTAGATGTATTTCCGGAAGAATTACCTGGACATCCTCCAGAACGAGAAGTTGAGTTTTCCATTGATTTGATTCCTGGATCAAGGCCTATATCGTAGACCCCTTATAGAATGGCCACTATAGAGTTAGTCGAACTAAAGAAACAACTAGAGGAATTGAGTAATAAGGGATTTATTCTCCCTAGTGTTTCTCCATGGGGAGCCCCTGTTCTTTTTGTTAAAAAGAAAGATGGATCTATGAGGTTATGTATCGACTACAGGGAGATCAATGCTATAACGATAAAGAACAAGTATCCCCTACCTCGTATTGATGATTTATTTGACCAACTGCATGGAGCTCAATACTTTTCAAAGATTGACCTTCGATCTGGATACCATCAGTTGTGTGTGAAGAAGGAAGACATTCCGAAAACAGCATTTCGAACCAGGTACGGGCATTACGAGTTTACTGTAATGCCGTTTGGATTGACTAATGCACCCTCTGTATTCATGGATCTGATGAATAGAGTTTTCAAGGAGTATCTCGATGAATTTGTGGTGGTATTTATTGATGATATCTTGGTATACTCCAAAACCTACGAAGATCATGAAAATCTCTTGCGCATTATCTTGAAGACTCTGAGGAGGCATGAATTATATGGGAAGTTTAGCAAGTGTGAATTCTGGCTTCAAGAGATTTCTTTTCTTGGCCATATAGTCTCTAAAGATGGAATCTCTGTTGATCCTTCTAATACCAAGGCAATCCAAGAATGGCCAACACCTACGAGTATAACTGAGGTATGCAGTTTTATTGGTTTGGCAGGTTATTATCGACGTTTCGTCCAGAATTCTGCCCGATTGGCTAACCCATTAACGAAGCTCACACGTAAAGGGGTTAAATTTGTTTGGAGAAAAGAGTGTGAAGAATTTTTCAAAGAACTGAAGAGAAGACTAGTCAATGCACCTATATTGACTCTACCATCGGGGAATGATGGGTTCGTTATTTATAGTGATGCATCGAAGAAAGGACTTGGTTGTGTCCTTATGCAGAATGATAGAGTTGTTGCCTATGCATCACGACAGTTGAATATTCATGAACAAAACTATCCTACTCATGATCTCGAGTTAGCAGCTGTGATCTTTGCTTTGAAGATATGGAGGCACTACCTCTATGGTGAAAAATGTGAGATTTATACTAATCACAAGAGTTTGAAGTATATTTTCTCACAAAAAGAACTCAACATGAGGCAAAGGTGATGGCTTTAATTACTCAAGGATTATGATTGTACGATACACTACCAACCGGGGAAGGAAAACAAGGTGGTAGATGCTTTGAGTAGAAAAGACCATGGAGTTTTGAACAATATGAGAATTGAAAGGGATCCAATTTTCATGGATCTAGTAAAGATGGACATGGGAATAACCAGGGAAGGCGAAACATCATTTCTTTTTCAAATGGTTGCCAAACCATCTTTACTAGAAAGGATTAAGAGTTCTCAGACCGATGATGAAGAATTCCAAAAGAATATTAAGGCTGTGAATGATGGGAGATTGAGAGACTTTGTGTATGAAGATGGAATTTTGAAATTCGGGAAGAGACTTTGTGTCCCCAATATACCTGATCTAAAAAGGGAATTGCTGGATGATTCTCATAGTTCCAATTTCTCTATACACCCTCGGAGCACCAAAATGTATAGAGATTTGAAGGAACATTTTTGGTGGGACAACATGAAGAGGGAGATTGCTGATTTTGTGTCAAGATGTATGGTTTGTCAACAAGTGAAAGCTGGAAGGAAACAGCCTGGAGGAGTCATGCAACCTCTTCCCATACCGGAGTGGAAATGGGAAAATATTACGATGGACTTTGTCATGGGGCTACCAAAGACTCCTAGAAGGAACGATGCAATATGGGTTATTGTTGATCGTCTTACCAAGTCAGCACATTTTCTTACTATAAGAGAAGATCTACCCCTGGAACGTCTAGCAAGACTATATATTAATGAAGTTGTGAGACTTCATGGAGTACCACTATCGATTGTTTTTGATCGTGATCCCCGTTTTACTTCAAGATTTTGGAAAAGTCTTCAGAAATCCATGGATACTGAACTTCAGTTGAGCACTGCTTACCACCCTCAGACAGATGGAAAATCAGAACGGACTATTCAGACCTTAGAAGACATGTTGAGATCTTGCTCACTTGACTTTCAGGGTATGTGGGATCAATATTTACCACTGGTAGAATTTTCCTATAACAATAGCTTCCATTCGAGTATTCAGATGGCACCATATGAAGCGTTATACGAAAAGAGATGTCGTACACCAACCTGTTGGGATGACGTTGGTGAAAGAAAACTTGTAGGCCCAGAACTGGTGGAGGAAACGGTGGAAAAGGTGAAAGTAATCCAAAATCACATCGAAGCAGCTCAAAGTAGGCAGAAGAGCTATGCCAATAATCGAAGGAAGGATTTGGAATTTCAAGTCGGTGATCATGTTTTCCTGAAGGTATATTCATGGAAGGGAGTCATACGTTTTGGTAAGAAAGGTAAATTGAGTCCCAGGTACATTGGACCTTTCGAAATTCTAGAACGAATTGGGGTTGTAGCTTACCGATTGGTAATGCCGCCAAGTCTCTCCAAAGTTCATGATGTGTTCCACGTATCTCTGTTGAGGAAATACATGCCTGACCCAACGCATGTACTCACCTATGAGGAATTAGAACTGGAACCCAATCTGTCTTATTGAGAAAAGCCCGTCAAGATTCTTGATACGAGAGAACAAGTGCTGAGAAACCGGACGACGCGTCTGGTAAAAGTTTTGTGGAGAAACCTAAGATGGAAGAGGCAACGTGGGAACCCGAGGAACTTATGATGAAGAACCACCCGATTCATTTCATGTGATAAGTATTCTAGAAATTTCGAAGACGTAATTATTTGAAGGAGGGGAGAATGTAACACCCCAAGCTTCTACGGTACGCTTCTCTTTGAATAATGTGATAGCGTGTGTTGTACGCAACACCGAGTTCTAACACACCATAACTAATCAAACTAGCCCTTATGAATAGTAATACCTACTTTTTGAAATTATATATATTTTATATTTCAAAATGGACATCATTTTTGGATTCGGAATATCGAATTTATCCTAAGGTGAAATTTTGGTACATTTCGGATAACTTTCATATTTTGATGAATAGTGAAAATTACTAAATTTTAATTAAAAACAACTTTTTTAATCAAAATAATTAATAATGATAAATTATGAATTTTAGTAGTTTTAAATTATATTTAGAATATATTTTTACCATTTAATATAATGTTTGTCATTGGACATAATTTTACAATTAAACCGAACATAAACAACTGTCAATCTTTTGATAGTTATTATCTCTTAAAAACACGCTTTTTGTTTTGACAGTGGGAATTAATTTTAAATTAATTTCTGCCACTTCTATGTTTTGAATTTAGGAAAATGGATTCCATATTTGGAATCAGGATGTTCAAATTGTGTAAATAGGTAACTTTTATTTTTAGACATTTTGAATAATTACTGCGGTAAATATTTTATTTACCATGGTTAAGGGTAAATCCGGTAAATAAGGGTTAAACAAATAATATTATAATAATACTAAATTACCCTAAAACATGTCTTAACCCTATTGGTTGATACATGGTCGAACATGGACATCTTTGGGACGATTTTGGGACCCCATGGATCCACTTGTAAGTGATAATGACACTTTATTTTAATTAAGTTATAATGAATACAAAAATGACACAAGCATATATCCTTTAGCAAAACAATTGTTACATAGGGTTATATGTGTTGTATTTTAGATTATAAATATTCATTAGAAAGATAAAACGATTTACTACATAATGATATTTTATTTATAATTTTTAGACATTAAATAATTTATTTTATTTATGACACAATGATGATGCAGTAATTACTATAATAGTGAAACATTAAAATAATTGATATTATAAATACCCAAATAAATATAATATGAAACTTTTAATGAATTGAACTAATTTTATAGGATAATATGATATATTATCATTGATTTAATTGACTTTTTTCGAAGTAATCAATCTGTTATGAGTTTCACAAAAATCAACTATTGAATAGTGTCAAAATTGACATAAAAGAGTTCTTAAAACAAATATTATATTATTAATTGATATTAAATTCCTAAAAATCTATGGTTCGGCCAAGAGACTTATATTATAATTGTTTAATCATTAATGGACCACTTGGGGGTCGCTTGGATGTATATAGTAAGTTTATTAACCATATTATATAAAAATACAAAGAGACATTGTAAAAGTGAAACTAATTAACTTAGAGTTAATACTTGAAGATAAGGTTAATATAAGTACCCAAACCTATCTAAATTCTATTGGTTGAGTGTTTTTAGACCTATCCCCACCTTAAACTTTGAATAATCAATTTTTGAGCCATTAGAAACCGAATATGAATTTATTATAAATTAATATTTCTAGCTTTTCCAAAGGTGCCCCTCACCCCTCTTATAAAAGGGCACTCCTCCTTCCCATTTCTTCACAACTTCAAAGCCTTTTGGTTCGGCAAAACTCTGCCCAAATACTCTCCCAACATCCCTCACTACAACCTAGGGGCTTAGTTTGATCAGAAAGCCAACCTAAGGAGCCCTTTTGATCAAATCAAAAGGAAGAACCCGAATAAGAGGTAATGATTTCACCACCCTTTTCTAAGTTCATTTCTTCTTCCACTTCTTCTTCCTTTGTTCTTACCATTCTAAAATAATAACTCCAGTATCTCACATATACTGTGATGTTATTACAAATATGGTACAACCATATTCAGTATACTATCCACCCTTTTAATAACATGTCACCATACGTGCGTACGTACGGCTTACCGTCTCCACGTCGTGGTGTAATTGTTATTCAATATAATATTATTTGGATGGGTATAATAATTATGTGTAACTCATGTAAATAATAAATATAAAATGTTAATTATTCTGTATATATGATATACCATCCATTTATATATTATTTTAATATCAAAAGAATGATATTGTCGCTCGTGCGTACGTACGGACTACCGTCTCCACGAACGCGATTAGATTCATTCTCCATCGTATCCATTCAAGTATAATTATCATTTTATGATTTAAAAATTATGTTTAAGGAATTGATATCATTCTAGATATGAATAATATACAACCTATTCTTTACAAAAATGTCTTACGTAACAAAACATATAAAAGAAAACAAGTAAGTTAACACCCGAAACAACGATAATAGTAAGATATTATTATAAATCGATATTAAAAGATCATATATGATATCATATTAATGTATATGATTCTTTTATAATTTAGTAACAATTATTTCACCATTATAAAGGAGGTTAACCTACCCCAACCAAGGAAAAGTACAAGTTAAGGGTTATTTCACAATCTCTTCATTATCCGAGGTTGTTTATATGTAATAATCTACTGGGATCTCTTTATCATCCACATCCATGTTTATTAAAAATGTATTTCAAAACATTTTTACTATTTATTATAATATGAATTAAAGTCATTTATACCCTTTTTGTCTTTTATAAGTGGTTTATAAAGGAATCTTTCTATCGTTTTCAAAACAAGGTCCCTTTTAACCTTTTCGACAGAATTGAGGTAAGAATGTTTTTTTAACTTATACGGCGGGTGCAGCTATTTTCCGCCGTTATAAAATCTTCAAAGCTTCCCTTACAAGATTATAAGATTATTTTCAATGAAAATGTTTTATTTTATATGGATCTTAAATGATTTCAAAATAAAAGGAGATATTTCTTTAAAAAGAATTTTGATTTCATCTATGTCAACATCCTTTGATGGATTTTAAGATTATTTGAAGTTGATTTATTATGATACAAAACTTCTATATTGTATTGAAGGTTTTGTGATATGTTTGACTGTGGATGTGCTATTTTTATACCATTCATAGTTTATGGTGAAAGTATTGACATTTCGTATGCTAGTTTTAATACGAATGTTTATGTTATATTTAAACCTTTTCATATGGGAATGCATTGGACTTAATATGTGACGGGTGGAGCCCGCTATAGCTCCTCGATGCATCGGTAGGTCTCATGGGACAAACTAGTGTCTTGGCATAAGGCCTTGACAAAATCTTATTTGTAGTCTTGGCACGAGGCCTTGGCTATGTGGTTATGATAGTCTGGCATTATGCATTCCATCATTATGAAAGTGGTTATTGATTTTTGCATGTGATTATTCGATTAGTAGAATATCCATGTGAATAATTAAATGGCATTATTTCATTTTATTTATGCCATACCATGTTGAAAGTTCATGTTTGAAAGGCTTTTGTTTGAGTTATACATTGCCTTAAAAGTTTATTCTTATTTATGAAAGTTTCTGCTATATTGTTATCCTTACTGGGCATTTGAGCTCACCCCTTTTCTATGTTTTATTTTTCCCAGGAAGTGAAGAAGTAAGTTATGAATGACCTGCAGGGATATTATGTGGGGATATGAGTGTGGATTATGGAGACAATATGTTGTTGTAGTATTTTTTCATTTAATGATGTAATGTAAAACTTATGAATATATCTAGTGATTCCAAGGATACTAAACCAATCGGTCTTTCGAGATTTGATCTTTCTTGTGATCATGCCAATGTTATGTAATAATGCACCGACTCTGGGTAACTGGGGTCGGGGCGTTACATATATTGCTTAGATGACGTCTTCTATGTGTTGCAGCTGAGGAGGTACATGGATGACCCATCACACGTCATCGACTGGGGTGAGTAGAACAAAAAATAAGGAGTGACCTTTGCCGATTACACAGTGCAGATCGATGATCAACCGAAGAGGATTCTTAGTAGGTGATCTATTTCTTTTGTTAGAGTCTGGTGGTAGTATGAGAATCTATAGTAGAGAACATGGGAGTGGGAGGCTCAATTTCAAGCTCATTAACCTTATCTGTTTTAGTATCCCTTTTTTAGCTTTTTAGGGATGTAAAGCTATATGGTGGGGAGAATTTGATATCACATATTATACTTTTATTAGTTTTATATATTATATGAATGGATTTTGAGACCAGGTGTTGTGATGGCACGTGATTATGAGGCCCAATGTGCTTGGAATAAATTTCTGAAAAAATTGAAATATTTAATGGCACATGCACACAGTTTTTCTAAAAAATGGGATTACTATTAAATTGGTTCTCGGATATGAAATATGAGGGCACAATTCTGTTCAAAATAGTGGTTTTACCCTAGGCACGACCTATCCTTAGTCATTATAGTTTGTTTGTTAAAATTATTATGCAAGACATAAAAGGAATAAAATAATTTAATTAAAATTATTTTTGGAACTGAAAATTTAAAAACATTAAATGTATAATTATGTAGAAATTCTAGGGTTAGTCGCATAACTCTAATACCTTTGGAGGATCATTGGAGGGATGTGTAGGAATCCATTCTGACAAACAACAATGGATCAATGAATGACGATGAAACCATGATTGTTCATCATAAACAACCAATCCAAATAGATTGTGATTTTTTATATTTAATCTATTCTAATCCATTCTAAAATCCCATAAAATATGAGGACAAATCCATGGTTGTATTATACCAGGGATCGATCGTGTTTTCGGATTTTTGAGGAGTCTATTCATGAGTTTTTTTGGATTTAGTTTATCATTATAACTGTGAATAACAAATATTGACGAAACAATTGATCAAGTTTTATCCCTATTAACATGATTGTGTTTTCCTCTCTCCTTCACATTTTTATCCATTGGAACCCCACGTTTCACAGATCAACTATTCTTAGTCATTCTATAATTGAACGAATTCCCATATTTGAGGAGAATCAAAAACTGAAGATGTATCTTTGTATTTTGGGTCACAAGGAGCTCAGATCTATGATCATTTAATATTTTGTGCATCAGAGGAGGCATGGTGGTCTGCATAAGGGACAATCGACATGGGGGCCAGTGGAGCCGTGTGCAATGGGAACGACGATGACAGAACATGGTAGCAGCAATGCATGTGGATGCAATGATGGATGTGGCGACATACGTGAAAAGACAGTAGTTGATGTGGAATGGGTCGGGCTAGGTTGTCCGAGTCAGTTCAGGTGGTCGGGTTAGGCTAGTGGGTCAGGCCAGAAATGGGTGGGATGCGTGGCAACAGGGGCAGAGCTCGATTGCAGTCGACTATAAAGGTCAACCGAAATGGTATAACATAAAGTTCATCCATTATAGTAAAACATGAATACCGGGACTACTCCATCATTTTGAGTGGTATTTCAACAAACTGGGGAGGGAAACTGTGGCAGTCAACCATGGTGGTTGGTCTGCAAGCCCCCGGTAGGCCTGTGGGAAGTTTTGTTCTAACAATAATATCTCCTAAATGGATAATCCATTTGAAGATACATATATGGAATCAAGAAACTAAGGATAAGAAGATCACATTGAATCTTTTTTGTTTTTATTTTATACTAGTATAAGTTGAGAGTGTTCCCTTGGACATTTATTCTAGGGTTCTGTATAACATTACATACACCTAATTGCAATTTGATCCCCTCTAGTGTTAGAGTCTTAGATTGAATATGGTATACCACCCTATGACTAGAGCGAGATCCTTTATCTCCCCTAGTGGTGTTGTGGAATCAACTTTACCTCTATGAGAAAGGTTTTAGTCATCCATCTAGTAGGTCATATTAGTAGGGTTCGCGGTGTCCCCAAACAATGTTGGTTGTGATCCTCTCTTTGTTATCCTAGTCTTCCTTGACTAATTTGTTATCTTTGGGGTCGGTACCAAATTATCTAGACCTCTTCATTGTGTTTCTCCAATGATATCATGGAATTAGGAGTATGTTCTCTCAGAACACACAAGATACAAGAAGAATCTGATGAATGGTAGTCGGTTATGACCTCCTGATGGTGTGGGGTCTCTCTTGAGTATGTAAAGATATTATTATTATAAATGATATAGAAAAACTCCTATGTAGATCCAACATTAATTTCATTTATTGTATTAATTTTTTGTTTTTGGGTATCCTACTGAGTATTGTTATACTCACCCCTACATGTGTTTTCCCATATGTGTCATGTCTTGTGCAGATGATAGACTCTTTGACAAAGTCCTTGGTGTACAAAGAACATATGGTGCTCAGTGAAACCAGACAGACTTATGTGTGTTCCTACGACTTTCAAATACCATTCCTAATTCCCTTTAATTTTAGATTGGACTTTTGGTTATAGATTCTTTCTTGTGGAACTTTTTTCCCTTGTTTAGTTTCATGTACTTTCACTATCAAACTCTATTGTGGCATCTGATGTATGCGTGCATCGTTTTAGTTATTTTAAATTTCAGAATTTTCTTCCTTGGAGATGATTTCATGTGTACAAGTAATTTAGGTTAATGCCTCCCATTACTGGGATATTCCTACTCAGTCCTAGTCCCCATCACCTGGTCTATTTTATGTGGGCTTGAATTACCTATTAGTTGGATATTCCAACTCAGTGCTAGTCACCAACCCCTATTCTATTTTATGTGGGCTTGTGGTAGTCATGGAATGGTCCCCTCCATGACAGGTCATGAAAATACTACCAATTTTATATATAATATCATGAATAATTAATTCATCATGCCATTTAGATTTTCAATTTTAATTATTTCATCTAAGGGGATTTGAACATAAAATCACCAAGTGTAAAATAAATTTCATAACTCAATTCTTTTTTATTGGGTTTTATAACATACTAATTGTAATTAATATTCGATGATTATATATATAATGAATTTTTTAATTTCCCGACATAGATTTGACTAAAACAATTCCTCAATATGGGTAGTTACTAGGCTTCAAAATGCACCTCTCCGTATGGTATAGGCTGTTAAATAGCAATGAAGGTCCAAAATGGGAAAATGGGGAGACTATTCCCTAATATAAAAGTAAGTATACAATAGAAATAGTGAATAATCATACATAGCTGTAAATAAATATAGTTCATAAGCATAACATAGTATAGAATAGAACATTCTGTAAAAATGGTAAAAAAATATAAAATCATGAATATCTTTTTCATACATACAATTCTAATCACCCATTGGGCCGACATTACATTTAAAATAATACAAATGAAACTGGAATAATACTATAGGTCTCTACTATTGTCTCTAATCCATATAACATACCCAGATCTAGATATTTTGGAAATACACTTGTCGGGTCAATAGAACCCACTTGAGAATCTCCACTGAATCATGCAACTCTAGGCCTCAGCCCTATCCACCATGCAATCATGTTCAACCTAAAAATATTAGACATATGGTCTAAACATAAAATGAGGTGCACATGTAGGGTTGAGAAAAAATATTATTAGGGCACCCAAATGATGAACCAATAATGTATGCTTCTATAAGTGTATGTAAAATCAAAATGTTCATCCTAGAAGAGGAACAACTAAAAACGAAATGTAAAACCGAAACGTGAAACCGCAGTCGAACCTGTGATCATCAACCCAACCAACTAGGCATGTGCCACCAGAGATGTCCATATCTATATATTTATAAACGTATCATACCATACCTATCCATATATACATAAATTTTAATATTCATGTTTTGGGAAATATAAATAACATAAAACCCATCAGCAGTCGACCTCTGGGTCTGTAATATGATTCCTATGGCATCCTGTGCAAGAGAATTTTGCTGGACATCATACCACCCGAGTAATGTATCTATATCGATATATGGGTATGCAATCTCAATTGTCATATAATTTCTTTGACCAGTACTAAAAATGTATCTATGAAAGATATGTCACTATATGGGCATACTTGTCCTACTCCTGGGTTCACCCGTACTCACCTCCAATCATTTTAATAGTGGATTCCAGGGAAGTACGTTTGGAAATCATGTAAATGGTCACCCTGTTAGATGTAAATATACTCATGCTATGTTAATCTAGTCCAATATCTATGCCTAGGGTCCTGGACTATAATCTATCATGACATTGTGACATGGATGAACCCTAAGGGTATGAGCCTTATGGAATCTTTACAAGAGCACAATGGTTAGACATCATTCCCATCCATTGAGATATAAATGTGAATGTTAATAATAAGTGTGAGAGCCATACTTAACCACCCTGATAAGGTAAGGCTCATAGGCCTGATCCCAGAGAGCATGTCTGGAGATCCTTAACATATGATATATCGTGGAGAGAAAAGTCATCATCCATAAACCATAGGATGAGGAGTGTATAATCATCCTCTATAACCAAAATTCAAGGAGAGAGTAATCATCCACCAATAACCTTGGGTTTAGGAGAGCATAACCATCCACATTTATCCGGTGATCTGATGAGAACATAATCATCATCACTCAGGAGAGTGGACTCATCCATGAATATCAATGCTATGAATTCCATGCCCATATAGAATAATCATAGGCTCAATAGTTGGATTCTAAAAAACACATATGGACAAACCAATAATCTAATTATCATACATACATGCTCAATATCAAAATCCCAAGTAGAACAACTATGTATAGAAATAAACATACCAAAATAAAATGGCTCAGAATACAGATCCTAGGAAGAACGTCTAAGCATCCCAAATAGAATGAAATATTCCTCTTGTTAGGGTCAATATCATTCTTCCATAGACCCCCCTATTAATCATCAGTATATCAAAAATAAACATGTGATAAATTCACAAATAGTGAGGGTGAATGATTGCTTAAACCTAACACTGCATCCACAACCCCATGTGATTACAAGTTTTTCATGAGTTCTATGGTGACACACACTACCATCTCTACCCAAACCCATCATAATAACTCAGGGTTAGTAAAATGATGTGAGCTCATTGTGTCAATAATTTCCTACAATGAGAGGCATCTAACATGGGATTCTCATTGTATGGACATAAGTAAATGTATCCTTAGCTATAAGTTAAGGGAGGCATCATACATTGTATCCAATAATAAAAATCTAATTTAGGCATCCTAAAAGGGATCCTCATAATAGTACTTAGGAAAATAGGATCCCACATGAGATCACCCAAGATAATATAAAAAGAATAGGCATCTTGTATTTAATCCCCAAAACCATACAAAATTCAAAGGGGTCCTACAAGGGACTCTCAAGATTAGATCATAAGAAAATTTATCCCTCAAGAGATCCTCTATAAATCAATAGAAGATAGAGGTATCCTTCATGGGATCCTCTAGTATGAAACATAAATAGAGGAATCCTACAGGTGATCCTTGGGACGACTGATCTATCATCCTCATAGGCCACAATAGAACATATCTCAAGGGATATGTACTTAATGAATGATCTACAAAGGCATTGATCAAGAGAGATATCTCATGGATCATCTTAGAATATGGCCCTCACTCTGAAGACACTACTAAATTCACTTATCATAGGAAGAGCCTATACATTTTGAATGGTCAGAAACACCACCTAGGAGTCCTCAAAACACCCCATGGGTCTTAACATTGATATATAAATTAATATATACATATTATGGACTACTAATATGCCCAATTTTGACTCATGGTAAAAAATTAAAGAAGAACCCAAAAAGGGTTACAAGGGGTAGTACACGTCGTGTCTCCAAGAATAAAGGACATGTACTCTCGAAGACCCACCAGGGCATGTACTCCCACCAAACATGGAGTATAAATTCCCATGTAAATGAATTTTAGGATGGTTACATGGTGTGTACCCAAAATGAGGTATCCACCTATGTCCCTCAAATGTCCTGGAAATGTACTTGGTTTGGCTCTATACATCTACACAATGTTTGACCCACCTAGGGTCTAATTGTGCACTCTAAACTACAATGTACCCCTATATGGGTATCCTAGACAAGTACATTGATACATGGATGAGTACCATTAAACGGAATGTAAACCATAATACACATAATGTACATTAAAATATTTAACATCTCTAAATCTAAATAACAAATAATGTCTGTTCCCAGAACCACACGCCATGTACACAGGTTTTCCTGAATGGAAAACCCTCAGATTACCCAGAAACCTTTGTTTTCACCCCTAAATTGGTAGATCGGTCCACACAGGTACATAATAATTATTAATAGTGATTTCAAAAATAAAAAAATAACATTGGAAATTTATGATGAACATTAAAATTGGACTACCTTTAGGTGGAAACTACCGAAGATTCCCTCATTTCTGTAATCCACTATTGTATCACATTGATTTGACACGTCCAAATCATTGAGACGGTGCCTACCTCTATTCCCTATATTAATATTTCTCCCTCTCCCTCTCCCCTCTCTTTTGATTACCTGAAGAGGAATCCACAAAGTTTTATTCCCGAATCCAAGAGGAAAATAATGGAATGAAAAAGAGGATAATGAAAAGGAAGAGAATTAAAAAGAAAATAAAAAGGGGATTAGGCTGACCCAAGGGTCCAATAAGAGTTTATTCCCAATATAGGAAAAAGAAAAAGTTCTGGACTCAATAGTGAAGATAATATCTCAATCTATTTCTCCGTTCAAATTATATATTCGAACAAACTTGTGTAAATAATTTAATGTTTAATTTATTAAATTTTAAATAGCAATCATTCCACTAATATTAAGAAGGATTAGAATTGCACCAAAATCCTATACTAGGGTCAAAAAAATAATTTGGGACTAACGAAGTGGTCAAAAAAATTATCTAAGATCATATTCTAAGAAAAATACCATTTAAACCCTCATAATAAACCTGAAGTAAAAAATAAAAATTCTACTTAAAAATTCATTTTTGAAGAATCATAGGTCCTTACAACCATACCACCATAAGCCTTCTTATCCTTGATAAGCAATGTGGTAAAACTAAAAGAATCTATCTCAATCAAATAATCAGCACAAACAAGCTATTCGGACAATCCAATGACCAGCCATGTAGCATCCACAATAGTCTCCAACAGTGAATAAATTTAACCACGTTTGTATGGTGCTCCAAACCATTACAATACACTTATCATAATTTTTCAAAAAACATTGAGATCGACCTCTACTGGAAGAAATAATGTTCAGATGAAAAATAGGTTCTCCATCCTCAAATGGTCAACTGTTCACTCCCCACCATATGGATTACCTTACACCTCTCCATGAGTGAATCCTCCACAGGTTCCAATTTTTAACTAGAAAATACATTTAAAATGAAAAGAAGATCATTATTAGGCGGATGCTCTGTTATTATACCCAAGATGTTGTTAATAAATATCATGATCTTCTATAACCATGATTACACAATGATGCCAAAAAAGATTTTTAAATCCCTTTTGATCCTTGCTCACAAAATGCAGGCTTAATTGACATTAACCAACACCTAACACCACATCAACCAAAAATTCATTACCATGTATAGACACACGATAACTATTTCATAGTAACAAATTCATTCATGAAATATCCTCTACCATAGAAGAACATTGATCACATTCACCCCAACTCTCTAGAAAACATGATCGTGGAATGTCATTAAAACATTAATCCTCAGCTCACAGCTGGCCACATAAAAATTTATGAATAAATGGTACCATATGAACTAGTGTTTAGATTTAACACCATACTCATTCTATAATGAGCCTTTTACTACAAGGATAATCTAAACATGATACATGGCATTCCATTCTCATTAATCCAGAACCTCCCTTATAACGCCTCTTCAAAATTGGTCACCACACTCGTGCCATGATTTATTCTATGATATATAATCACCCATAATTATTCAAGTAATGAGAATCTACCAGTGATCTGGCTACATTAGAAACAATGGAAACACTAGTCAACTGGACCAGGAACAAGAACTGTCAATCCCTATCAAAGACATTCTTGATCCCCAAAGCACCAAAAGTTTTAATCAAAACATGAAGCCGTAAACATGTCTATAATGTAAAACATTATCACAAATCATTCCTCAATCTCAAACTAGCATAAAACAAATTTCAAAAACAAAATATTTATCTAAAACCATGGTCCATCATCTCTTACACCGGTTGCCTTAGAACAAAATAGACATCAACCTTAATGGCTATGAGTCAACTCAGGGTCTCTAGGTCTCTCACCTAGCCCTACAGATCATGTCTCACTACTGGGTCCAAGGTCCAACCACCTATCCCAAAAGGTCAATAATATTGAAATAAGGTAATGATCAAATTGATCTATGTGGTCCAAAACTAAAATAATGGACTATCTAGACCTGATCCACACTAAGAATCCTCATACGAAACTACTCCATGATCATCATGATACAAACATAGAAGAGATAATGAACTGACAGTCACTAAGAATCTGTATACAGTAATACCCCCTCCCCTCGACGCCCAGTCGATGAGAGAAGTCCCGGTAACTATCCAATTTTTACCTAATGATCTGACTAAGTAACCATGACTTGAGGTAAAATACCAAACAATGTGTAAAACCGAAGTGCATCATGTTCCATACCATCCAACTAGGGTCACTTCATCTCCCATGCAAGAGTACGAAGTCATTAGCCTCAACACCAACAAATCAATTTAAACCCATATTACTTGCCATCAAAATATATATGTGTGTGTGTGTGTTTGTGTGTGTGTGTGTAATATTAGTCCCAACTAAATAGGCCTCAGTCATTTGTAATGATCTCTTAGTAACATGCCTATATGATGTGAATCATATGTGCTAAATATGATGCATGAGACACACCTTTCCCTAGTTGGACAAAAGTCAAAATACATCCCTGACCTATTTCCAATGGAAAAGATCTAGAAATTGAAAATATATACTAACATCCAAAAAAATGTGCATATATCAAGGATAAAATCATATTCAACTATAACACTTTAGATTAGAATAACAATCCCAAACCTCTAAAAACGTAGTCTTTTTAACAGAATAAGTATTCTTGATGCAGTTCTCTGATATCCATCATAGGTTCCAACACATTCCTAATACTTCTATCTCCCTTGTCACTAATTGTCATTTATTGGAAAAGAACTTCTTGGATACCACTTTGTTACATGATGACCCGTATACTAGTAAAACGGTGCACCGAGCTAGCTAGTTAGTAGGCCTCAAGTGCACCTCCCCATACACCAGAGGATGCCAACTAGAAGTGTGGGCCTATGATGTGATAGTAGGAGACTATTCCCTAATATTATAGTAATAAAAACATTGAAATATAAAAGTATTATACATAGTAGTAAATAAATAGAGTTCAGAATCAGTAAATAGAAAGAAATAGAACATGCTATAAAATTAAAAGAATGGATATAAAATAATGAATAGCTATTTCATACAAAAAAACACAGGGCCGACGATACAGATACTTGAATATAAATGAAACTGAAATAAATGTATTTATCCCTACTACTATTACCTAATAGACAATGTACCGGGTTTCCAATAATTATCAAACTACACCATCCCAATCAAAATATCCCACTTGAGCAATTATGCTCAATCATGCAACTCTGGGCAACAACCCTATCTACCTTCAAATTGTGATTAACATGAATAGAATCCATAAGGTATGCACATACACCGAGGCTCATGTGAAGGGGTTAGTAAAAATCTTAGTAATAAACCTCAATAATGATCCTATAAATTATGTTTGTATAATTGTATGAAAAACAAAGCATCTCAACGTAGTTGAGAAAATACTAAAAAGATAATTAAAATCAAAATGTAAAACCACAGTTGATCCTGGGTCTGTCATCCTAGCCAACTGGGTAAGTGACACAATGTATGTTAATATCTATATAAATATACATGTTTAGTCTCATACCTATATATATACATAAATATGAATATTCATGATTAGGTGAACGAAATAACATAAAACCAATCAACGACTGATATTTGGGTCTATAATCTGATTGCACGTAAATCCTGTGAAAGGGCCTTGATATGGAAACCATTCAACTAAATATATGTATCATTAAGATAATATTATGGAATATAATCCTAATCTACATATACTTTCTTCCACTAGTGGCTGAAATGTATATGAGAAAGCTATGTCACAATAGGGGGATACTCATAATAAACATATGTTCTCTCGTACTCAACTACAATCAAAATAAAAATGGATTCCAAGGGTGTACGTATAGATATCCAGTAAATGTTCACTGATTTAGATGATAAGGTACTCATTCCATGTAAATACAACTAAATTTCTAGTCATTAGGTCCCAGTTCGTAGGTAGTCACAACATTGCGACTCAGATGAACCCTAGGGGTCCGACCCATAGGCGATCTATATGTGAGCTCACCGGGGATACATCATTCCCACCCATTGAGATACAAATGTTAATTTCAATCATAGTTGTGGGTCTCCATGCTATGTAATCCTGAAAATGTAATGTATCATAATCCTGATCTGAGAGAGAATATATGCATATAATCATCATATAACAAATCAAGGAGAGTGTGCACATCCTCAATAACATACTAGTTAATGAGAATGAAATCATCCTCTATAGACCACAAGTCGAGTAGATAGAAATAATCCATCAAAACCTCTAGGTTAATTAGAGTATAATAATCCAAATTTAACACACAAACAGAGGAGATAAAAATCATCTTAATCACACTGGAGAGTAGAATTGTCCACGAGTATCTTTACTAAGAACATCACACCTATATATCATAATAATTTTCATAACAACAATACACTATGAAACACCACTGGACATCATAATAATCTAATAATTAAATATATGGGCTCAATATCCAAATCATAAATAGTACAACTAGATATAAAAATATTCATATCAAAATAACATGGCTCAGAAGCTAAATCCCATGATGAATTTCTGAGAATTCCAAAAAGAAATAAATAATCCTCATGTAAGGCTCAATAGTCTCAAACCAGGAATCCCCCATGGTAATCATAGTTTCATAAATAATAAAAATGTGAATGATAAACAAATATTGATGGTGTTTGAATGCCTAAAACCAACAATATATCTACAACCCCAGGGTATTAATACCTTGGAATAGGTTCTATTATGACACCAAATACCATCTATATTTAAACATAACGTACTAGATAATGGTTGGTCAACCACAGGGAAAATATTGGATCCCTAAGGTTAAAAACTAAGAGTCATCCTACTTGTGATCTGAAAGGTCTTCCCACAAGAGAAGGATTCCTTTAAGGAATCCTTATCACTAAGGTAAGGGTGAAATCCTACATAGTATCCTCTAACAGCAAGAAAGCAGAGGAATCGAACATGAAATCCTTAGAATGGTAGTTAGGAAAAAGTAATTCCACATGGGACCCTCAAAATATTGTATAATCATATTTATCTTACATTAGATCATTTGAATGACACATAGGTAAAAGGAATCCTTCACGGTACTCCCTAGATAAATTCGTAAGAAAAGGCATCCTTTAGGGGATCCACAGTAAAAAAATAGAACATTGAGGTATCCTACTTGAGATCCTCAAGGTTGAAACTGTTGAGTCAAAAATTTATTTATGACCTTTATATTCCTTTTGTTCTGTAAATCATAAACTCTTTATTAAATAACATTATTTATAACCATTCATGTCTAAAGGGAATTTTTGAATGTTTTTGAATAAAATATTTAATTTTATAATACTTTGACATAGTTTTAAAGTCTCATAAAACATAACCTAACATTACACAGTGAAATTATCATATTGAGTATGAAATGGATAATAATTGGATCTAACTTTATCAATTAAAAATCAAGACTTTTTTTCTTAACATCATAATGTCAATAGTATTTTTAATCGGACATAATAAGGAAACTGATAAAAACAGGATTCACACCAATATAATTTATTGTAATGATATTATTTAATAAAATATATTATATTGACTAATGTTTAAATTCTGAATATAAAAAACTATTCTCTACCAAAGTGGAATATATTTTACAAAGAAAATGGTGTATTACAAAAACACATCAGACTTTCTGTTATGATATAGCCGTTGCAGTGCCAAATTTATATATCGTTGCTACAAAATTGGTGAAATATGACCAGTGGTGTAAAAATTTGACCATTTGGGGTCTTACTATAAATACCTGGTCATTTGAATAGTTTGTAGAAGACCTCTTCCATTTTGAATATTTTTTTGTTCCAAGAGATCTAATGATTTCATGTAAGAATATCGGATTCTGAATCATTTTAATAATTTAGATTCATTTTTTGTAATTTTTCTATCTGATTGTGTGAATATGATCAAAGGATTCTGTTTCTAGGAGGACGAAGATACCAATCATCATATTCGTCAACAAGAACATAGGGATAGTGTAAAAGACAAATCATTTTATCAAGGTATCACAATAACAGTGAGACAAACCGATCATTGTATCGAGGGATCATGGGGATAGGGATACGTACCGATCTTTGTATAGAGAGCATACCCTGGTAAGGGAAGGACATAATTTCCTGTAAGTATAAAATAAGGGACCTAATCCTATGTTATCAGATACCCTACACTTTAGGTTAAAATATGTGCACTCATTTTTGTTACATTTTTTGTTACATGTATTTTATTATGGATGCATGTAATATAAATTTATAATTTTATATTCATCCTTCTATTCATATTTCTTTATCATATTATCTTCTATTATGATAAAAAAATAACTCGGTATTATTTTTTTGAATACGATATTATCCTTATTAAATTTCTAAATGTTTTATTATATAAACTCTACATTTTTATTACACTGATTTATCATAAAAACTGTGATTAATATATTTATGTTTACTCTGATTAATATGGATTATACTATGAATACTAAAAAGTAGGATTTCATTACCACTATTTACGGATTAAGATCCAATACAATGTTAAGGTAGAATCAATTTTTCATTATGAACTATGTAGTTATATATCAAAATATACTTGATTACGATGTTCTTATCATTCAGACCCATGGTCCATGTCTAATTAGAATTTTAGTACTCAAGAGGTTTTGTGAATACGATTTATTTAACCTTGTTAAACTATACTTCCTTTAAGGTTAAAAATTAATGTTTTTAAACATTAAATTTACCCCCACATCTTGTATTTATCCATCTTCATATACATTACTATCCAATTATTGGTATTATATATGGTTTCCAATAATAAAATACTTTCTAACAATTTTACCCTATATGTAAAATTACAGGTCAGTTAAAAAAATTATATATTTTTTATATATACTTGCTATACTAATGTTTATTTTGGAATTTTATTTTTTTTATTTTTTTAGTGATGGAATAACAAAATTTTGGTTCAATAGATAACCTCAATCCAAATATACCCCAAACTTTTTGGGGAGCCTATTATAAGTGTTGTAGAGGTAGAATAAAGACATTCATTATAAATACTGGAATGGAAAATTTCATCTGGTTAACTAGATGTTATAATATTTCTGAAAATGAAGTTACAACTTTTATAAATTAGGAAAATAAAGAGTATCAATTTAATTAGTACAATATAAATATGTTAATATATTCTTTAAATAGAAGGAATTATATTAAGAGTTTTTGTGTGTGATTATTATAATAGTATTTGGAAGAAGTTTTAGATTACTCATTTTTGATCTTCAAATTTTGTTGAAACCAGAAGAAGATTGCCTAGAAATGACTATCATGCATTCGAAATTTCTTTTAGTGAACCTGTTGAAAAGGTACAACAACGGTTTATGACAATAGTATATTATCTTTAATCTATGGGAGACAGAGTATTAGAATATGAAATCTGTTTTGAAAATATAATTGATATCATTTCCAATTAGTGCGAATCTAAGAGAACAATTATTAATTAATCAATGAAGATAACAAACCTCACTCTTGATGATTAGTTTCGAACCCTTTTTTAATATGACAGTAATAGAATCAGAGAATGTAATGAAAAATATTTTTTGAGTTGATTTACTTCTCCTTCAAATGTGATAATATCCTATAATCTTGATAAAGTAATTAAATCGACAAACAAAAATAATGTTATTATCCAATATGCTTCATGTGATTATGAATATTCAAATAATGAATTAGATAATCTTGCTTATAGGTTGAACAAGATAATTGAAATGATTTATTTTTAGTATCATTATAGTAAAAGTAGCAAGTAAATAAATGAAAATAAATATTCTAATGTTAATCGTTATTAGTGAAACAATATGGACATATTTGACATAACTAACCAAAGATGAAAAGAAAATAGAGGAAGGATTGACATTTTTATAGGAATTAGAATAATTTTTATAAGTCAAAAATAACGAAAGTTCTTATGGATACTAACACATGGAGTGCCAGGGGAGGTGATTTTTCAGAAAATTCCTCAGATAATGAAAGTCTAGATCAGATAAATATAGGTCTTATTACTATAATAACTATTACAAATAATTGTTTTATGGAAAAGGTACACATATCTGATTCCATAAAAAATAAAAAATTAAATAAAAATTATCGTAATGATAATAAATTTTTATACTGGGATGAATATTCTACCTCAACTAGTGATGATAATACTTTACCATCATATGAAAATGCTTCTCGCATTGAAAAACTTTTAAAAAGTAAAATTGTAAAATTTCTAAAAATATTGAAAAAGTTTATTCATGAATTTATATTTTAACAAATTAAATATTAGTTTTATCAAAATATATTTATAAATACCGTTATAAAAAAATACTATCTATATATTTATAAAATTTAAATTCCAAAAAATATTGTTTGAAATATTGTTTTGAGAAACTCAATTCTAAAACCATTACTCAATAGGATAAAAATTTGGTTATCTAAATAATGTTTGAAAATTATTCTTTAAGAAAAATATTGTTAAACATTACATCTATTATGGAGTTTTTGATAAAATGTATATTCAAATCTTTCCTCATGGTACTAGTTCTGTATTATGTTTTTCTAATAGAAAATATTTTCTATTAACAATTACATTGTTCTAAAAAGTACACCATTTTGAATAAAATTCCTATGTGTTGGTAACTGGAATAATAATTTTCCCCTAAATACAGTTCAAGCTCTTGCTTTTCGAAGAGCCAATTTCTCACAAAAAAATGTGGATTTCTAAAATTTACTTTTATATCATTTTCAGAAACATATAGGTTTGGGTATTGAAAGTCTAATTGTATTGTTTTCGAGAAAACAATGCTAGTACCAACAAAAATAATACTTGGTACATGGATAGTGGGTTTTCCAAACATACTACTAGACACAAATAATTATTCAAAAAAGTCATAGTGATGAATGGTGGAATAGTTACCATTAGATATAAAGCTCAAGTAGATATTATCAATAAAGGTAATATTGTTCTTCTCAAAAAGTAATTAATTTCATGTTTTTTGTTTAATAATGGTTTTAATAATAACCTTATAACTATATGTTAGTTATGTGATGAAGGTTACCTTGTGAATTTTAGTAATGATAAAGGATTTGTACACAATTCGATGGATGAATTCGTTCTCTCTTCCCATCGGCATGAAAATTTATACACACTAAACTTTTAAGACTTTAAGAACCTAGAATTACCTTTCCATAGTGAATTGGAAGAAAAATCGTGGTAATGGAATAGAAGGTTAGGACAATGTAAGTTTAGAAACTTATGTAAGAAGACTATGAAAAGACTGGAAAATAATTTAATTGAGCTAAGGGATGATTCTTCAAAAGACATCATCCTTTGTCAATATGCTAAGAAACAAAAGACAAGCATTAAATTTAGTAGTGAAGTCTCAATTATTGATGCTTTATAGTTAGTGTGCTGGGATTTATTTTTTCCAAAACAAAAATTGATAATTGGGGGAATTAATATGTATTTATTTGTTGATGATTACACTAGATGCACATGAGTGTATTTTCTAATAAAAAACATGAATACTTTTTTATTTAAATTTTTTTCTCCAATGTTAAAAATGAGAATAACACTTACTTTAATAACAATTATTAGAGATCATGGTGGAGAATTTGTAAATTATAATTTTGTATCTTTTTGTTGTAAAAATAGAATTACCTATAACTTTTTAACTCATAAAATGCCTCATAAAAATTATGTTTTTGAAATAAAAAATAGTATTATTTAAGAAATAACAAGAACCATGCTGTGTGAATACATAATTTCAAAACATTTTAGAGCTTAAGTGATTATTAATTTTTGTTATAATATAAATCAAGTTTTTATTAGACCCTTTATTATTAAATTTTTTTATGAATGGTGGACAAGATGGAAACCTAATGTTTCTTACTTCAGTTTATTTGGATGAGAAGTATTCATCTTGAATATGAAAGATAACTTGCACAAATTCTCACCCAAATCTGATAAAGGTATATTTTTAGGTTATTACACCACTTCTAAGGCATATAGCGTTTTAAAAACAAATTCTTATACTGATGGGGAAATAGTACATGTTAAATTTGATGAAACCAACCATTTTTTTAAAAAAACCAAACCAATAACCATAGATACTTTTTTTTTCCAAAAATGATTTTCAAATATTGTTATAATATTCATATAATAAGGGTAATACTCAAGAAATTGTTTCTAAAGTATTTACTCTAGATTATTTTGTAACTTTTGTTGATGAACATATTTATCAAAACCCAAGTTAGTTGTTTATTATGAATCATCATTGTGATAGTTTCATTCGTGATATAAATCAACTAATTAAGACTAGAATTTATTTAAGTGATGAAATAACACATCTTTATTTCCTTTCCCAATTTGAACCTAAAAAACCTGATGAGGCATTAGGTTATATAGATTGGATTACATCTATACAAGATGAACTAAATGAATTCAAAAGAAACAATGTCTGGACCCGGGTTGAATAACCAAAAGAAACTTATCAAATTAGGGTAAAATGGGTATTCAAAAATATATAATGGAAATGGAATAATCATTATTAATAAAGAGACACTTGTTGTCAAAGGATAAAATTAACATGAAAGAATATATTATGAATAAACCTATTACCTAGTAACATTAATTGAATCTATTCATATTATATTATCCATTATAACATTATTCACTGTCATACCTTGTCAAATGGAAGTGAAGTGTACTTTCCTTAGTGGATATGGACCGGTGAATATTTTTTTAAACTACCCCTAGTTTTTAAGATTCAATAAATCTTCATTCTGTTTTTATACATACTGAATCATTATATTCACTTAAACAAGACCATTGATCCTTGTATGGTAGATTTACATGATTTTTGTTACAAAATAATTATATTAATGGAACTGCAGGTCCTAGTCTTTTTATAAATAAAGATAAAAAACAGTACTATTGTTCATATTTTTGTTGATGAATTTATCATCAGATAAAATCAAATTTTTTTACAAATTTGTTCATATATATTATGATATCTGAGTTTGTAATGAGTAGGATGGATGAGTTAACATTTTGTCTTGGTTTTAAAATTTCTCAAAACTGAGAAGGTACATATATATATCCATAAAAGTATATCAAATATATTATTAAGAAGTATGGATATGATAATGATAAAATTATTTTTACACCCATTATTACCTCAAATATACATGATCATGATGAAGCTAGGAAAGCAGTTGATGAAAAAACATTTAGAGGTATGGTAAAAAGTTTATTATACCTAATATTTAGTGGACCAGTCTAAATGTCTTTGTATGATTATGTGTAAAGTATAAATATAATCTAATTGAATCCCATTTAAAAGAAGTTAAGTAATTTTTCTATTATCTAAAGTAATCATGGATTTAAGACTTCTCTATTCTTATAGAAATTATTTTTAATTAAAATGTTTTTCAGATGCTGTCTTTGGTGGTCATAGAATTAATAGGATAAGTACATATGGAACTTTTCATTTCCTATATGATTCAATAGTTTTTGGTCTTGTATGAAACAACATACTGTAGCACTATACACTATTGAATCTGAATATGTAGTGGAAAGAAGTTGTTGCACTCATGTGTTGTGGATGAAAGACACACTCACTGATTATGGAATGAGTTTTAAAAAACAAAAATTCTTTGTGACAACACAAGTACCATATATTTATGTAAAATCCATTCACATCAATCTCATGAAAAAGACATAGATATTAAATATCACTTTATTAAGGATCAAAACATTAAGGGTTATATCATTTTATAATTCATAAGAATGCATGAAAAACATGCTGATATTTTTATAAAACCATTACCTTCTGAATGATTTCAATACATTAAGTAAAATCTATTAATGATGAATTTTAATTATTAATTCATATCTACTTTATGTTTTAACAATATCTTTACATTAACATAGTTATTTTTTAGGGCTAACATATGTTTATTGTTTTGAAGAATTGATTTTTTCAAAAAAATTAATCCATAATCGTAATGAGTGTTTCAAACCCATATTTTTTTCTCTCAAAAAATATTTTCAGATGTTTCAATTAATTTTTTTATAAATTCAACAATTACTTTTTTTCTCATGTCTTATTCAAAACGAATGTGAAATTTTTTCATATTTGGGATTTCATTAAAAAAATTTATAATAATGTTTTTTATCTATCTATTCTTAATTCTAAATCTATACAAATCTATTATTTTATAAAACCATGATGAAAAAATTTAAATATTTATGATTCCACTCTACAAGGTATTATTATTTCATGTGATCTTTAAACACTATTCTACCATGATTAGTATTATCCTTGTAAATTTTAACTATAAAACATTTTCAATTTTATTCACACAATATTATAAAATCATTTTATAAAACCTCGAGTGTTCAAATTATTTAAAAATAATTCTTTACATAATTTATCAATTGTTTGATCAAATGGATCAAATATCAAATATAGATCCTTTTGTGAGATAAATAGTATCCTCAAACACTTGTATATGGAGGGACCCCCTAATGTCCCACATTGGTTATTTCATGTTATTTTCCTTGAATTAATACCTCATTTTAGTCACCTTGTACGATTTTTCCTTCATGTTTGAATCTTCCATATCATGTCCCAATATGATGAAGCCTTCGAAGGATTTTAAAAAATGTTATGTTTTTAGGTACATTTATGTTGAGAAAACATTTTAGGAAATATATGATTAATATATGTGGAGGATAATTGAATTACAAGGTTAGAAATCGTTATGTGTGGAACAAAAAATATTGATTATGAGTTGTTTTACTTAGATCTCGTTATAGTTTTTTATAACTCTATAATGTATTTTGAAGACAAAATGAAATGATATGTTTTTATTCCAAATATATGATTACTATTACAATATGAAATATAGGTAATCCACATGATTCTTAGGTATTTTAGTAGAAGTAGATAATATTTTTCCATAACATTATCTACTCGATTCCAAGGGTACATTTATCAAAGAAAGAGATGAAAAGTCCTTATTTAAAAATTACTCAAATGATGAATCAAGAAAGGTTACTCATATCATTATGAATCATAGAGTTATATCCCTTCATATGTATGGGTTTATAATTCCATTAAAGGGATATACAGATACTTTGAATATATCTGACATTATTATTTTGGATTACTTATTTAACATGAGGAATATTGAATTGGATGGTATTGTTATAATAACAGTCAATAATATCAAATATCGTTCAATCAAGTCTCAAATTATAATGTTTCAATATTTCATAAGTATGATTATTGAAGTAATCATGAAAAATTATAATATATAAAAACAATTGATGGCCATAAAACAAAATACGATGTTCCTATGTTTTGACATAATGAAATTTATGAAGATTTTATTTGATACCAAATCAAATATGTTTGTAAAAAATACTTATCCTTCTACATTAGATGTGGAACAATCATCAAAATAAATGTAATATTTGAATATTGGGAAAAACATTATGGTTTAATCACTTCCTCTGAAAGAAAAGAAACAAAAGAAATTATCTGATAAAGTAGCCACATAGTGGATAGAGAAAATCAATGAACGAAAAGAAGGTGATACTCAATTCAGACTCCACCATACTGAATATTTAGTTTTACAAATCAAAGGAGCTGAAACGCAAGAAAATGAAACCAAAAAAATTAATATAAAGAAGAAACTCCATGGAGATAATTTAGTTAATTATTTTACGAAATGAGTATAGTTATCTTCTTCACACATTCTTTTATTAAATCCAGATACATGATTTTATTTCCAAGAAACATATATTTTCTATATTGATGTTACAACAATCATATATAACAATAAAATAGTTATATTGGATAAATAATTGATTCTATTTGGGAATGGTTATTTAATATCAAAAAATTACTGTATTATGTGTTTCAAAAAAATAGAAGAAGTGTGGAAGAAGAATGACTATACAAATAAATAGAAAAGTATGAAGAATAAGAATCAGAAGAATTAGAAGAAGAAGAAAATAAAAATGTTGATACAACAGATCTATTTTCTAAAATATTTCATTAAGAACTTCACAATAATCCTGAATATTATTTTCGTCTTAGTTTAATCAGAATGAAAATTAAAAAAGTTTGAACAAAAAATTGTCTCCAACTATTCAAAAAGCACAATCCTCATCAAAAAAAGGTGAACAAGATTAGAAAAAAAATTATTATTATTGTAAAGGTATTTATTTCAATACCATTTATATTTTTAAAGGAAATCAGTTCAAACAATTAATTGAGAAATTGGTGTCAACTAATGTTGACACTGGAAAAATAATACAAGTTTAAGTCGGAATATATGAACCTAATTTTTTTATATTGAAATATCTGAATAAGTGGATATGATCAATTTTTATGGAGTTCATTATATTTAAAATTCATTATAAGACATGAATAAACAATTATTTAATTTCACAGGCTTGAATAAAATATTTATTTAGTCCATTAAAATAAAATTCAGAAATCAGAATCAATTAAAGTACTATCCAATGGAGTTATCTAAAATGAGGCTGAAATAAAATACTTTCATGAATGTTTCCAAATCCACAAGAAATCATGGAAAATAAATGTGAAATTCCAAAAAAATATTGATGCTAATATCATAATGCATGATTAATATATTCAAGAATTAAATAAGTAAATGGATGAATCTAAATAACTAATCAATGAATTATGAAATAATATGGAAAAGAGAGTAATGTTTATAGAATCATTCAAGAATGAAACTAACAATCATACTAATACTATAAATGATATGAGTGGATATATATATTATTTGTATTATTAGATTAAGAGATTTAAAAATTCTCATGATAAAGTTAGTATCTAGAATAGTTATTTTTTATGACATCAAAACTATAAAGAAATAATTAAACTAAATATGAAAATCTTCAAAATCAAGTTGAAGGTTTTCAGGGTATAGAAAATGAAAATTAGCCTCTGAAATATTTTATTAAAAATATTTAATAATAAAGGAAATATTTTATAAAATTGAAGACAATCATGAAATCATTGATGATAAAGAATGATTAAATATTTCATATTGAACTCTTATTCTATATTATTTATGAAAACTTTTATCTCAAAAGAAATGAATTAAATATTATTCTAATTCAAATACAACTGTCTATGTTTTTTTTCAATTTTGCGTGGTTTAATATAATTTCATATTTTTTTTGAATGATTATATAGTTAATCTTTTCTCATAATTATTTCTCTAACCCTTTTTAGGTTTCACCTAAATTTTCCCCATTATATTTTGAGAATCACAATGTGGGATGATTTTATTGAAAGGGGGATATGATTTTAGTAAGAGGGAGATATTTATCTAAGGGTGATAGAAATATATTTAAAAATAGAATACGGCCCTTGGGATGATTTCTTATCCTAAGTGGGAGTTATTCATATTTATTATTTCTTTCAAATGATTTTTAATACTCAGGGTGAGATAAGTTTTTTTTATTCAATTTAAAATACAATGTTCTGAAAAGATAATGGACTTATGATTTTAAAATTTATTTCTTATTTGAGTTTTTTGGCTTTTTATTTCCAAAAGGTAGATATTATTGATTTAAATATTCATTATGATTTTTCTATTCCTTTGGTTTTGGAAAACCAAAACACTTTCTTAGATAACCTGATTACCAAATTTTTATGTCTGAAGAATTTTTTTTATAATTATTTTGAAGAAAAAATATACTTTTAGCAGACATTAAAATAGTTCTAATGTATTAAAAGACTTAATATATCATTGATAATTATGATTATAATATTGAGTATGAAATTGATAATAATATTATCTAGCTTTATCAAATTATATTGAATACATTTAATCTTAACCTTAAAATGAAAACTATATTCATAATCAGACATGATATCTAAACCAATAAAAATTAGATCCCACCATAGAATATATTGTAATGAAATTTGGTTATAAAATCATTTTTATTTACCAGTTTTTAAATTATAAATATGAGAATCAATTTTCTATTGTATTGGAATACATTTTACATATAAAATGGTGTATACCAAAATAAAATCATACTTTCTGTAATGATATTGAAATTTCAATGCCATCTATGTAAGTAATTGAAAAAAACTCGATGAAATATTACTGTTGAAAAGAATATATGATCATTGGGAATATGCCTATAAATTATCATTCAATTGAGGAGTTTGTAGATTGATGATTTAGTTGTCTAAATTTCTCCTTTGTAAGAGATTTGAAGATTGCAATTGTGAGCATATTATTCTTAGTTATTGAAATCATTTAGAGTTATTTAGTTTGTAATCACTATATCTAGTCTGTTGAATATGATAGAGGGATTCCAAGGACAGAAATATGTAGATACCAATTAGTGTATTGGATTAGGGAACATGGGGATAGTGTTATAGACAAATCATCACATTGAGGGATAATGAGAATAGTGAGACAAGCTTATCATCGTATCAAGGGATCGTAGGTATAGAGAGAAAGACTGATCATTGAATCAGTGGATTACCTTAGGAATGGAAAGATATAATTTATTATAATTATAAACAAGGGACCTTTATAATAGGTTATTGCATAGCCTACGCAATGGGTTAAAATAATCGTATTCACTTATATTACTTGTTTTATTACAATTATTTGATTTCCACCACCAGTAATAGAATGTTATACTTTTATATTTATATTTCTATTCCTATTTAGTTTAACATAATATCTTTGATTATGATATAATTTTTTTACTTTGAATTATTATGTGAATAAAATAATACCCTACTTTCAATTCTATACACTTTAAGATATAATAATTAATCTTTTATTAATCTATATTATTATAACCATTGTGATTATTATTATTTTTATGTTTACTCTAATTAATTTTTTTTTGTTTTGTGAATACGATTAAACTTTGTTTTTGTTACCACTACTTACAGATTAAAATTATTTTCAATGTTAACTATAATCAATTTTTTATTATAACCCGTGGAATTATATATCCAAATCTACATGACTACGATATTCTTATGATCGAACACAAGGGAAATGTTTGATTACATATTAAATACATAAGAGGTTTTGCGAATATATAATATTTAATCTTGATAAAAATGATTCATTAATGATAAAAAACAAATGTTTTTAAACCTACAATTCATCCCCCTCTTGTATTTATCAATATTCATATACATTATGATCCAAATGAAACTTAAATAGAGGAATCATAGCGGGGATCATTGGGACAACTGATTTATCATCTTCATATTCCACAAGGGAGAATCGTCAAGGGATTTTACCTCATGCAAAGAGGTGAAAATGCATCATTCATGTGAGCTAGCTCATGGTTAATCACAAAATAGGAGTCCCACTCGGAGAATACACTTACAGGAGGATGATCCTCCTATTTTAGGAAAGGTCATAAACACCGCATTGGATTCCTCCGAACACCAAAAGTTTCTTACCATTGTAATCTAAGGGAAAGGATACTCATAATAGACTACTCATAGGAATAATTCTAACTCTTGGGTGAAAATAAAAGAAGAACTAAAAAAGGATAAAAGTGGGTATTACACAACATGTTTCTATGACAACATGATGTGTGCTCTTGAATTCCAAACTGAGAATATAGTACCACCAACCATGGTCTGAAAATTACCATGTAAAATACATATAGGCTGGGTACATGACATGTACCCCATATGGGGAATCTACTCATCCCCCTCAAATGAAATGGCCTTGTACATGAACTAGGCATGTACTTCAATATAGTCTGTAACCCACACTGGGTCTGAACATGTACACTACGTGGCCCTGTACCCCCAAACGTGTAGCCTAGCTGTGTACTTAGCTTCATGCATGAGTAATACTACATAGTGATTACCCCTAGTAAATTATGTGTACTTCCAAAAATAAAATATTCACAAAACCAGAAGAGCACATGGCATGTGGTCCCCAAATCACATGTCATGTACACAGGTTTTTCCCAAATGGAAGACCCTCAGATCATATTATAACAATCATTTTCACAACAAATTTAGTATATTGGGCTAGAAGGAGCCATATGAAATCATTATAGGGGTTTAAAACTTGAAATAAATTGAACTATGTTGATTTATGGTAAAATTGTAAAATTACCTACCTTTGGGTGGAAACTGTTGAAGCTTCACTCATTTCCACAGTCCACTGTTGTCACGCATTAATCTGGCACATCCCAAGAACCCTGATGGTTTTTCCATCTCTCCCCTATCTTTAAATTTTTCTATATCCCTTTCTTATCTCTCTATATTTCATAAAGGTTGAGCTTTAGGGGAATACATTAGATTCTAGAAGGAAAAGAAATAAAATAAAATGTAGAGAAAAATATAAAGAAGATGAAAAGGAATTGAAAAAGGAGCATAGGATGAACCTAACACCCAATATGAATTATGACCTTCCTAGGAAAAAATCACCACTCTAGACTCAATGACAGAGACATAATCTCAAAATGATGCTTTGTTCACAAGATATCACTGAACAATCTTGTTTGAATACTTTATTAATAAATTTATTATATACTAATTAATAATTATTACACTAAAATTTGAATGCATTATAAATCCACCAAACTATTAAAATATAGTAAATACCCTATTTTAGGACCAATTTAGCGGTTAATAAATTTATTTACGATCATATTACATGGGGGATACACCATTTTACCTCTTACAAGAATCAAAATGAAAAAAAGTCAAATTTATGTGAAAAAATTATATTTGAAAAAATAGGGTTCCTTATAATTTTTGAATTTCCATTGATGTATTTACAATTCATTTATATGGATTTATAGTTTATGAAAATAATAAATTCATTGAACAATTCACACTTAAGCATTATAATTATTTTAGTTGTTTATTTCATAATAATAATCTAATAGAGATTTCTTATTATTGATATTTGGTTATATAAATTTATATTTTCATTGTTTAGTGAACCATTTATTTTTATTCTCCTATATTTATTTATGTCATTTTTCATTTTGATAGTATAATATTTTCAATCATTAGTTCTCAAAAGTTTTCAAAAAATGTTTTTATGAAAACTCAACTTTATTTTTCTCTTTACTTGGAGAACATATTTTCATCTAAATATTATATTTTATGAAATAAATTCCAAATTATTTATGTAAATTACAATATTATTTTTAAAATATATTTCTTTTATTTTTATTTTAAATTTATTTTCAAAGGAATATTCTTGTCTCTTTCTTAATATGACTCTCTTCTAACAATTTACCTTGCAAAATGAATATACTTTTTACATTGTACGACATGTATATAATTTCCCACATTCATTTATTCAAAGCTTCCATTGTATGTTTATAAGATTAACATTTAAATGAAAATTTTTAAAAGTGATTTCAGATGATATGTATTTTCATAATTCTTTCATTATTCAGATGATATTTTCCACAATATTGTTTTTAGAAGTAATTTTTATAGTATTTACAATCATTAACAATGATAACCCTATATTTTTACACCACATGGGATATATTTTATTCATACCATATTTTTTATTCCTTTATATGGTTTACAATTTCTTTAAATAAAGATAGTATTGAAACTCAATTCCATTATTTATTTTATTCCCCTTGAAATATTCTATTTCCTAATATCATTGTACATTAACTCGTTCTTAATTATCAACATCATTTATCATGGATATATTCATTTCCATAACCATATATCATTTTACATATGTTATTTACATTGATAGTTATTTGTCTATATGAGGAAATATTGATAAATATGAATTCATTGTTTAATATGGAAATTTCAAAAGGCATATAGTTTTTTAATTAAAATAATTACTCAATATGAGGAATTCTTTTGATAAGAAGAGATAGGTGGGACCCAGATATTTTATATTCCATAAATGCTTCGATATGTTCTCATGTGATAGATTAGATTGACATATTAAATAGGATTTTACCTATTGTTTTAAACCTTATTATAAAAGGTTTTGATGATATAGGTTTTTATGTGCCTTAGACATGATGTCCAACAATTAAGGATTGAATTTATATTTATTCAGTATTTATAATACATGAAATTTAAGATATGAAAAGAAAATATGGATTAATTTCATTCTCATTTTATTTATTTAATGGAATGTGTTTCCAATTTTTCAACAATCCATATTGATATTTCCTTATAAAATTATTTAAATCTCATGTGGTTTCAGTTATTTTCCTTCCCATATTATGTACACTTTTAATTCAATGTTTATTGATTATATGGAATGTGTCTTTAGTTTTTACCTTTCTATATTAACTATTCTCATTGATTCATTATAGGTTTCATTGTACATTAACCTTAATGGGAATTTGGCCTCACCGTTATTTTGATTCCTTTCAAAAAGATTCAGTGAAGTGTGCTAAAAATAGATATACAATGATATACTATATGGATTAATGTTATCAACCAAAAAAAATATGTTGTATTTTATGTATTCATTTATAATACAAGTCTCGTGTATCTATCTAGTTTCCTAAGAGCAATAAACTGTACTGTCATTTTGGGTGTGATGTACTATTATATTATGCCCATTTAAAGGTTTCATGACATTGGGTCTGGAATTTTTGGGGACTAGTTACTATAGTTGGTATCAGAACAGGTTTATAAGCTACCTTAGAATCTAGATTTATAAAAACATATATTATGATCATACCCCTACGGTAATCATTTAAGATGAGTATATAAAAGATTCCTTAAGTTTCATTTAGATAGATATTATTAATTTTTCCTAGAAATACATCCACATCTGGGAACTACAATTGGACATGGTTCTATCATAGATATACCTAGGGGTAACAACTCTATAAATTTAAATTGGGACTTACATGTTTGTAACCTGGTACATGATAACGAGATTTACTGTGCACCTAATTTGACACACTTAGTGGATATCATTTGGACAATTATGGTTTTATTTATAAGAAAATCATGAATGATTTGAATAGATAATGAATATTAATTACCTAGGGTAAACCTTAAAACAAGTAACGATTTTTTTGAAATAAAATGATAAAATTTATTACTGGGGTTATATAATTAAATTGTAAATGTATTTTTTTCCAATGTTATTTTAATTATAATAATCATGGAACATCTACGGATTGTCTAAAATTATATAAGCATATACGTCTCTCTTAAATTATTATTTATGGATACCATCATGGGGCTATGAGATTATGGCTGACAATAATTCCTAATTCATAAAAATGTATTTAGGTTTTATATTATTAAGGATACATTGTAAGTAATTCATGGAAATACCACTAATTACTTTTATATCTTTTAGTGGAAAATATATTTAATAAATAATTCCATTACATCTAGATACATGATATTAGGGTATTGATGATAGTTAGAGTTTTTATGACAATTAATTACTTTTTAATAATAGTAAAATAATATTATTAGTCTTTGAAAAAAAATGTTGTAGTGAAAACCAACAAAAAACCTTTATATAATGAGTTAATTACAAAGATTTCCACCATATTTACTTTGAAAATTATATTAATATCATTTAAAAATAGGAAAAGACACATGTTAGGTGAAAAACCATCAAATTTGGCAAGGTGATGGGGCTTGAACTGATTACTGAAGGATGATAAGGGTCTCACACCTACTATTGCCCTACATGTTGTCCAAATTATGTGTAATTATTATTAGTTAATCAATTTTACAAAACAATATAAATAATGAATTAGTAATGTAAAATTTTAGGTTTAGATGCTAATATATTTACTATTTTGGCTTTTCAGAATTGTTAGAGGAAAATATAATGACTTATTTTATGGGTATTAAGATCTGTTAAAAGAAAATTTTAGTGCTTAAAAATAAGGGTTCATTCTAGGATATCCATTCCATGGAGTGAGATATGAATTAGAATTTGAATAAATCAAAACCAAAATATGTAATTGTTAATATAATATTAGATCCTATGAAGTAATTATATTTCCAAATATTATTGGTCAATAAAAAATTCCTTAACATTAAGAAAATATCTTTTAATATTTTATTCTTATTACCTTAATATTTATAGAGCCGATGGTCTTTTAAATCATCACAGATTTAGGACATTGAGGGTATTAATCATTCATAAACCATTCACTTGATTATGATAGATGAGTTCAATCACTCCTTATAAATATTTATTTTTTCCCTAAAATTCAATATTTTTACTTTTCACTAATGTTCTCCCACATAGAGACATCGTTATATGTTAGTTCATGTGACCTTTTTACTTTACATTCTCTGTTTTCAAGAAGATGTCTTATGAACCCTTCACCTAATGTGAGATTTAAAAATAAAAAATATCACATTAAATATTCCCAACATCAATTTTAAATTATGGGAACACAATTTATTTATGGTGGGGAGAATGGATCTCCTCAAAATTCTAAAGTATGAATATTGTATTCGACAGCTTGTTTGACACGCAACCCCATGTGCGTAAGGGAATATAATATCTCGAGAAATTAAAATATATTTAATATTTTAAATAAATATACTTTATTATAAAACATAAAATTCACAAAATAAAAAGTCATCCTTCATTATATGAATCAAATAAATTCTTACATATCTTGCGTTACACCCAAGATCGTGTTTTACTGAGCAACAGTGTATTATTAAAAAATTATTATTTTATATAATAAGATATGACTTATATGTTAAATTGGTTATTTTTAATAGTATTAAATATATTATGGGAATATAAAAATTATATATCCAATTATATTTTATAGATTCATCCAATATATTTTATAGTCCTATAATAATAACAAACCCAATATTACACATAAAAACATATATTTTTACAAAAGCACTTTGGATCCTTTTATTGGAGAAACTTTTCTAAATATTATTATAGAAACATTTATAAATTTTATAAGTAAAAAAATTACATTTTTAAACTAATTTATCAAATTTATCTTAGTTTAATTTATGGAATTTTTCTATGAAGTTTCATTTTTTGACGAATTGTGAAAAAATAATAGATTTTAATTCAAAACAGATTCATCAAATAATTTTTTTATAAGCTTAAATTATATTTTGATTAGTTTTAAAATTTATTTAGATAAATTTTTTTAGTAATTATTAAATTTAGGTATTTGGAATAAATTTTACATTGAAATTGGATATGAAAACATAGAAATCTCACAAACATTTTTAATTTAAAAACCCACATTATTGACCCGCATGTGGGATTATTTTTAAATTAATTTCTGAAACTTATGTGTTACAAATTTGGAAAATGAATTATATATTTGGATGTAAAAAAATATTTTATAATAATTGAAACTTATTTTTTTAACCAAAATATTAGTGAAATTATTTCAAATTATTTGCTGCAATTAAGAGAAAAAACAGCTTAACAAAAGACTAAACCTTAATCTTAGGGAAAAAAATGACTAGGAATTTTGTTAAAAATCCATTAAATGTAAATATTTAAACCCTATAATCCATTGGAATGAATATTTATCATTATCTGAGCTACATAAAATGGGAAAAACGTGTATGGAATTTCCTTTTAAAAAATTTACCAGAATGCAACTCCACCTCCACAAAAAAGGAAATTGCCCCTCTGACTAATTTACACCACTAAATCCATTAGGAATAGTTAAAATATAATAAAATAAGCTACCAAAATTCCTAAAATAAACCTAAAATCCTCAATTTTTATAGGATGAAAAAAATTATGTTTTTACTAGAAATCAGAAGGAGTTACCTAAATTAGAGGTAACGTTATCAATTTATCACTATTGTTTCATTTACTTCTCCACTACATAAATTATTAATATATCATGATTATATAATAACCTAATTATTATAAATATATTGAGATGTTTTTATTTTAATAGTTTTACCAAAATTTTACACACATCTATGAAAATGGGATACACAATCATCATTCTTGTGTACGGTGGACTACAACCTCATGAACTGATGTCGCTCATTCTTCCATTTACCACCAATCCAGGTTGGATGTAATAATATATTTATATTTTATATATGATATATATGATACATATAATGTATTTTTTTCTTCTTTAAAATCCCTAGTGGTAATAAAATTTCAAAACAGAATTCCTTTTTGATTAGGTTATATTACTTTTCCATTATCATTATTATGATATGATTATGTGTATAATTACCCTGACTATAAATTGATGTATTTCCACTTCTTATATGTTCATTTAAATTTTATAAACATAATAAATTCATTGATCAATTCTCACTTCAACATTTTAATCATTTTAAGGGTTTATTTCACAATCTCATAATAATCGAGATTACTTATTATTGAAATTCAATTAAATACATTTATTTGTTAATTATTCAATAGAAAATTTAATTTATATATAATTGGGTTATTAAAAACGTATTTCATGTAACAGTATCATTTTCCCACTCTTTGGTACTAAATTTGTTTTAGAAAATGTTTTTATAAAAACCAGACTTCATTTCTCTCTTTAGTCAGAAAACCTATTTTCTAATAAAATCCCAATTTTATAAAAAGGTTTTTAAAAAAGTTTTTAACATTTTAAATTTTGGATTTAATGAAATTTTTACAACTTTTCCTATTATTATTTTTTAAATAAATCATATTGTCACTTTCCAAATGAGACCATTTTCTAACATTTTACCTTAAAAAAAGGAATGTTCTTTTTACATTGTATGGCATGTAACAGATTAAAAATCACCATTTGTTTGATGATTCCTTTTTCTTTTTAGAAGGTTAACATTTTAAAAAAATTAAAAGTTATTTTCAAAAAAATATTCTCATTTTTTTCAAAATGAAAATGATATTTTCCTCATGAATTCTTTTAAAATAAATTTTTATTATATTTCTATTCATCAATGTAAACAACCATTAATTTTTATACCTCTTTGTATATTATTTATTTATAGTATCCTTATTATTCCTTTTCAATGTTTATGATCTCATTGACCAAGGATATTATAAAAATTTACTTCCATTATTCCTTTTATTCCCATTGAAATATTAAATTTCAATTGATCATTATACATTAAATACTACCAAATTATAGATATAATTTATCATGGATTTTTTCATTGCCTAAACGGTATATCATTTCTATAAATGGTATTTACTTTGTTAATTATTTGATAATTTAGGGAAATATTGATAAATCAATATTCTTTGTTCGATATGTATGTTTGATTACGCACATGTTTATTAATTAAATTGATTACTCTATATGAGTAATTATTTGGATAGGAAGTGATGGGTGGCCTCAGACTCTATATATTCCCTTAATGATTCAATGTGTTCTGATATGAAAAATAAGTTTCCCAAAGAAAATGTGAATCCATGTATAGTTTTAAACAATCTTATGCAAGGTATTGATGGTATTGTTTTTTTCTTATATATGACATCCAATAATTAAGCATTGCCTCCATTTTTATTGATTATTTATAATCCATGTGATTTTTACTATAATTAAATCTATGGATGAATTTTATTCTCAATTTATTTATTTAATTTAATGTATTTTAATTTTCATCCTTTACCATAATAATTTACCCTTATCTAATTATTTAAATAGATTGTTTTTTAATTATTTACACTTCTATATTTTTTTATTAATTTCCTTCTCAGATTATTGATTATATAGAGTTTTTCTTTAGTTATTACATTTACATATTGAATATAATCATTGATTAATTCCTTCATTAACTATATATTAACTTTACTGAGAATTTTTGTTCACCCTTAATTCCTTTTCTTTCTCTATAATTCCATGAAGTGTACTAAAATATATATATTCAAGGATATACTAGATAGAATAAAATTAATATCCTTGAAAGAAATAGAAATTATCTTGTAATTTTGTATTAATTAGTAATACAACACTGAAGTATGTATCAAGTTTACAAATACTACTAAAATGTTTGGTCCTTTGGGATATTATGGGGCTATATCTTATGCTAATGTCATGTTATCATGACACTAACTCTAGGCTTTATAGTGTCAGGTCTTTACATTCCATGGATTAATTCTTCATAAAATAGTGCAAAATATTTATGAACCCACTACAATTATGTATTATTATTTTAAATGGTAAATAAAACCCATGGATTCTAGGAATAATAATGGAGATCTAAATGATTAATTCCAAGATATTAGGGGAGAATAATAGTTCCCAAATATAAATACAAGAAAAAATGCGATGTATTTGGAGGGAAAAAATTATTTAAGGTAATGATAATATTTAGTTATCATATGAAATTAATAGATATGTTTATTGGTGCAATTATAGTGATTAAATGTGATGATTTATTTTGGATTTGGATATTGAGAATGTAAGAGTATTAAAGAGTGCTTAATACTATGTATTCACGGCCATTTGAGGGAAATTATTCAAAATACAAATGAGTTTAATGAAAATGACTTCATGAGTTTCATTGAGATATCATTTTATAATGAGAAAATTAGAATTGATGATTGAGTTTTCACAAGTATTTACAGAAGATAAAATGAGTCTTAAATTGAAGAAATTATGATATTTTCAATATAAACATAACTGGGGACAATTAACGAGACCCTATTATATTAAATATGATATAGTTTAAATAGAATAATATTCACAGTTATTATTTGGTGAATATAAATTCATAAAAATGATGAAGAATTTATGTAGTTTGGCATTATAATTTTTATAATTTAAATTATTTGTTCAAGACGTGGATCTAATATAGTATTTTTTGAAAAACATTATTTATAAAAGATTGGGAATGTAAATATCTTGTGTTTTATATAGACTAATAATTCCATCCAATTAATTAAATCTGAGTATGTAACCTATAATATATTCCAATAATGTATAATTATGAAGAACATTCAGTCATCCTATTTTATTATTATAGGTGAAGAAAAAAAATAATTTCATGTAGTTCATGAGGGATTTGATTCAACAAAAATTTTATTTCCTCAAGGTAGTTGAAGCATAATATGTTCAATAAAGTGTCAAAAATACCACACTTTATTATACATTGTAAATGATATATAAAAAGGCTAAATGATATACACATTGCCATTAATTATTTAATGATAATAATGATGTTATATTTTGTTTGTGTCTGTGGAGGGGGGGGGGGTAAAACAACCGTACACCATAAATGGAACCACCCTTAGAGAGGAGAACCTTGTCAAAAATCTTGATGATATCTTGTGTTTATTTTCTATATTATATTTTCATTTACAGTAACAAAAGATAAGAAAAAAAATAGAAAAAGAGAAATCCCATAACTGAACAAGTGAGGGAGGTAACAAAGGGATAAAAATTTTAATAGGTTATAAAATAATTATTTCCCTCTCTTAGTGTGGTCACATCCAGGTACAAATTTTTTTCTATTTTTAAAATTTATTATAATGTAATAATTTTTGTTTTAGTTTGTCATTATTTTTTTAAAATTATATATGATATGGGGAACTATTTTAATTTTTACAATGAGGTTTAAGTTCCCTATAGAATATTTGGGTTGAAAGTTATTAGTTTTCTCAATAAATAATTGGGTGAATCCCATTCATTAGATAGTGTTTAATTTTAGAAATGTATATTAAATATTCCCCTCATGTAATATTTGGGGTGAATCCTTCCAATGTAGAGACGTTTCTTTCTTTAAAAAATTACAAAATATTCACCCATAGTCTCGAGAATAGATATCTTCATCTAGAAATTATGTGATATGTCAGATTCTATATAACACTTCTCAAATCGTGTCTCATGTATGGTATATATGTAAATTTATTGTAAATATAACTAATGTGATTTTAAACTTTTTATAAAAAAATTTCCAAAAAATATTTAAATCACTTGTGTAAGTCGAAGTTTTTTTATTGGAGTATATTTCAATCAAGTCACTAGGACCGGTATATGTTAGAACATTCCCAAAATGGTAAAATATTCCATAAAAACCGATTTATGATTATAAAATATATTTTAAAATGATGCAAGTATGATATTATAACTATTAATTAAGAATTAGTTAATAAATTAGTAATTATGTTTGATTTCAATTTTTTAAATAAGTTATTTTATTAATTAGGCACTCATCCATAGAAATATTGAACTTTTTTTACTAATTTTTTTTATTTATCTTATAAATAATGATTAATTTAAATGATTTATGTTTAGTAATGGATTTAGTTAATAAACATTGTGCTCTTCATTGATAGATCAAGGAATAAATTAGTTGTTGTGGAAAAAATAATTTTAAACTAAGGATTAATCTATATGTTGGTTTCTAAACAATCTATTTAATTAAAGAAATGAATTATATTATGTATTTACTTGTCATTCAAACAATACCACATTCATATTCAAGGGGAGTTATTCATTTTTAAATTGTTCTATTAGTAGTTAGAAATCTAAAAGATGATAAAACAAGAATTAATACTCATTTGAGGAAGAAACTGTAATAATGTTCCTTCACTGTGGGATTGGTTTATTCATATCACATTATATCCAATTAGTATGGAATGATTTATATAATGAGTTTTTATCTTTTAGAGTTAGGTTTTCTTATTTTCGAACTCAGATAGCCATTCATCAAATGAATTAATGACTAAGAGGGTCAATTCATTTGACACTCTATACCTTTAAAAAAAATTATTTTATATTATTTTATATTATTTTTCATATATATATATATGTATATACATATTTAAAATTGAAAACAATAATTAAATATATAATTAATAATTAATAATTAATAAAAATTATATAAAAATATAATTAATATTTAATAATTTAACATAATTAAAATATAAATAGTAGTATAAATACCCAAACATATTAGTAATGGGTTTAAACCCATGAACAAAAATTAATCAATAAAATAATTCACACAATAAAGATAAAGAATAAAGGGTCAAATAATACACTAGGTGTTAATATGGAGATCAATATATCAATTAGTTCCAACATTTCCCTTGTTTTTTTTGTATATTCCATTCACCTTTGAATATCTTCCCCTTCTCCAAGTCTTAGAACAATGAGGGGGCTCATACTCAGTTGCCGATGATGAACTAGAGCATTCATCGAACAGAGACCAGAATATGTATTTCCCTAAGAATCTAGTGAAAAAGGATTATGATTTATCCTTGGATAATAAGTAAAAAGTAAATTTTCTTCAATGATAAATACAGAAGACAAAGAATAATATAACTCCAAAAAAATAGTAACTTATTTTGTTTCAATAGTGGGAACTCTAGGGGTTATTTTAAGCATTCCATGGAATATAAATTTAATAAGGTAAGTGAATGAAATAAAGAACAAAAATTGTTTATAAAATAAACTAATAATTTGGATGCATAAATACATTCATAAAATTCTTTCAAAACATTTTAAACTATGAACATATTCCTAAAAAATGTTTGGTCACCATCACAGTTGATCTATAAAAAAAATCTAGAATAGGAAAAAGAGAAGGCATAAAATAAGCGAAAGAGAATGACTCCACATGAATTTTAAGTTCAATTTAATTAATGGTTTTTAAGTGATGATTGACTAATATCTTATGAGGATCTATGTCATTTATGACTAAATGATGGAAAAAACTCATATAATTGTATAACAATTATCCCATTTCATGAAGAAGTCTTGAAAAATATGAAATCTAAACCAAGTGATCCTTTTTCATTTTTGGCTTATAATAATAAAAATTCAACACATAGAAGAATATGAGAAATAAATAATTTCAGTCTATGCAAAACAACATTGAAACCCTAAAATGCAACCAAGAAGATATCGCTCAAAAATTGAAGTTGAAAAGAAAATATTTACATTGTTTAGAAATTATTCTCGTCTTTGATGCTCCCACTGATGAAAAAATGAGGTTCCAAATTATTCTCATTTAATTTTGGTTGACATTTTGAGATATCCTTATAGCGAAGTGATGGTGAAGGTGGTTCAAAAAATCGAAACTAAAGAAGAAAAGTAATCTGCGATAATTATAAAATATTTCTATATGTTTAAAAGTGACATGATTTATCATTTGTAATATCAAAATAAATTTAAAGAAGTTTTATTCATATATAATTTGAAGAAGTTTGTAATACCTTAAAAAGGAGTTAGTTGATAATCTTCTACGGTTAATAATTCATACACATTTGAATTCTGGATGGTTCTTGTGAGTTTATCAAAACAAATTAGGTATAGCTTTTTTACCATCCATGAAATTAATATAATTTACCTTAACATATAGTGGTGTAAAATTATTTTCATCAATGATAATAAAATAATAAGTTTTTTTAAGTCACATGGTTGTATGAAATCATAACTATTTATGGTCCTTGAAATCTTACAATACTTTTAATAGGTTATATAGTAAATATAGGATAGAAATCATTGAAAAAAATTAGATAAATTTTTCTCAAAAAACGTTCCCATAATATATATAATCATCATCTAACTAATATATTTAATGAATTTAAATACTTATCGGTTGGTATGGAATCCCACCTTTTTAGTACATAACTTTTCATTACATTTTACCAACAGAGGACCTTTAAAGTCTACTATCATGGAGATATGGAACCAAATACATGTAAAAGTTAAAAAATATTTTAAATTCCCATGAATGGACTCTTGAAAATTTCAATCAATTTACAACTACTTCATGTCATAATATAGAGAAATACATTAAAGGAATGGGTGAATAGAAGGCCCAGTAAGGAAATCATGGGAATAAGTTTACATGTGATATCAATAAGAACTTGATGAAAAACATAAGGACATGAGCAATGAAAGTAGAGGAATATCATAATGAAAAAATTTGATCCATAACATGAATAAGTGGTTAAATAATTTAATTTATACATTCATGAATAAGTCACCAAGTTTCACCCCGAAGGTGTCATAAAAATTACCAAGGATATTCACCAAGGTATCATGAAACTTTTCATCTCTTGAGATTAAACTCTTTACATAATGAATTAGAGGGATATCAGATCACACCGTTATTATTTATTTATTTTCATGTGATCCATATAAATCATAATCATAAATTTCATAAATAACCCAAATTGATTATATGAAGTGGGTTTTAGTTCAAAATTGTGATGTTTTAAAAGTGCTTAAAAATAATATCATTATGTCATTTATAAAGCATGGAAAGGGAGTGAAGGTTCTTTGTTTTTCAATTATAGAATAAAATATATCATTTTTATGTCTCTATTAATACACCTAGAAATGAAAATAGATTTGGGCATTCAATAAAATAAAATAAGAGAATTTCTTGAGAAAAAGAGAGAGATTTTGAAACAAAAATTATACAGCATAACAACTACATAACATGATTTTAGAAAACATTTAAAGAGAAGGTACAAGGATAATACACTCAAAAATAACTCATAATATAGTACTAGGATATAATAAAATAGACAGAAGTACATGGTATGGATATATTAATGACATACCACATAAAAAGAAAACATGAAAGAAAAGAGAAGATCTGATTTTTTTTACGAAAATTCGGCAGCCTAACGACGTCACATAAAAATCCAGAAAATTAGTTGATGAGAGAGGAAAGGGTCTCTCCTAATTTGGACATAAAATAGACATAAACAATGATATATAATTTTTTAACCCCACAAAAATGGAAACGAGAATAAATAACATAAAGGATGTCATGACATAAAAAGGAGGGTGAAAGGATCCCTTACCTTGAATAGTAACATCAACACCATGAAGGTTGTGACCTTGGGGGGCTTGAGGGAAGCATGGAACGACTCCATGTGTGGTAAAAATACAATAAGTTCGTTCATGATGAGTTTGGAATGAAATTAATTAAAAACATTGGGTGGTATTTATAGAAAAAGTAATTGAGTATTTTATTTATTTCTAAGGAACACCTTATCAGCGATATTGGCAAAACCATGGGCTCGCCCATGGTAATTGCCAATTTAATTAGACACTTGGGAAACATCCTAACATATCTTAATATTTAAAAGTCTACCATAATAATTACATCTCTATTACTACATTAATGATGTCCTTGATCACACCAAAACTCAAAATTGTATTTTCACAATTCACCAAAGAACGAAACATTTTATAAAAAATTCATAAATTCCCCATAACCTAATATCGATACTCGGAATTAAAAAATGAACTCCATTTTATGTAAATAATTTTAAAATTATGAGATAATTATTTTTTATGTAAAAACACTTTTTACCCAAAAGAAATACTAATACATAACTAATAATTTCTGAAATAGTTATTTACTTATGCTGTTATATCACTTCACTATTCAAGATGCAAAAATTATATTTATACTTTCTTATGTAAGGTTACTATTCCTTGGGTCACATTACTATTAATAAGGGTAATATTACTATTCATACAATACTTTTTACTAAATGTTATGTGGATCTTATTAGGCCTTACATTTCATACAAATCACAACTGTAGACGAATATTTTCTGAAAATCATTTTACACTATTAATTATTAAAAGTATACAAAAACATTTTAAAATACCCATTTTTCCAAAATTTCAACAACAACATGGAACTTCTATAAATTCATCATATATTTATCTAAAAATTTTAAATTAAAAAATTTAGGATAATAATAAATAACAATTTAATTTATACAAAATGATTACACAACGTAAATAAGGTCTCGTTACATAGCCCATTATAACAACTGCATAGGAATTAAGTGTAAGTCATGTTATGGTGGTGGAATCTTAGGGAGGACTGATCAACATTACCTGAGTAGTGATTTATATTACCTTGAACTTCTCCCGTTGATGATTCCGTTCATGATACCCATGGTGGAGTTTGTCTTGGGATTGGTCTAGAGCAAAGCCTAGCGATACATCTTCCATCACAAGCTCTGACAGGTGGGCTTCGTATGGCCAGAGTCAGCTAAATGAGGCCACTGACTCATCTTTTTGTATTAATTAATGATGATCACTAGTATATATAAACATTAATCATAAGGTTAAGAATTTAGGTTCCAAAAATCATATTGGCCTATGGTCATATCACAGTTAAAACCCAGTGGTATTATTTAAATTATAATCACGTCATTATTTAAAGGATATATTTTTAGTATAAAATAAAATAATACAGAAAATAAAGAAACAAATGTTATTCAAAAATTCAGGTCACTACGTTATCCCCATTAAGAAATTTCTTCCTCTAAATTTTCTATCGTACCCTTGGAGGAGAAATGGTGAAGGTACTTTTGCCTCATAGACTCCCAATATTCCCATGCGACTTCTATGCATTTTAGGTTTCTCCACAACACCTTAACAGGTTGGGTAGTCATTTTCTATAGAACATTATCCCTATGATCCAAGATCTCCCCTGGAAACACTTCATAAGGTAGTTCATCTTCCAGTAGTACCACATATGGATTTAGTACATGCGAAGGGTCTGGTATGTAATTTCTCAAGAGGGATACATGGAATACATCTTGAACATGTGCTAGATTTTGAAGAAGTGCAACCCGATATGACACTTCTCTTATGTGATCAAGGATTTCATAGGTTATAATGTACATAGGGATGGGCTTCCCTTTTATCCCAAACCTCTTGAATATCTTCCAAGGTGAAATTATATGAAAATACCTATCAAAAACATCAAACTCCATGTCCAATCAATAGTTTGCAGCATAGATTTGTTGCCAACTTTTAGAAGCCTTATTGTGTTGTTGGATGGACTGGAAATTTCTATTGTCTCTTTCAAAATATCTGGCCCAAAAATCATTATCTCACTAGCATCATGCAAACAAGTCGGAGTTCTACATCAGTTACTATGTTGAGCTTCATTGGGTGTCATTTTAATGCTCATGTGGAAGCTGTTGTTATAGGAGAACTCAATTAAAGGGAGATCTTGATCCCATCAAAATTTAAATTTTATTGAGCATGTTTTCTGAATATACATGAGTGTTTTAATATTCCTTTTAGATTATCCATCAGTTTGGGGGTAAAAGGACGTGCAAAAATTCAATTCAGTGCTCAGATCATGTTGAATACTTATACAAAATTTGTATATAAACCTTTGATCACAATCAAATAAGATTGAAAGTAGAACTACATGAAGCCTTACAACATCCTTCATGTAAATCCTGGAATGTTGATCAAGATAAAAATAATCTAGAATGGAGATAAAATGGGAAGTCTTTATGAGATGGTCCATAATAACCCATATCATAATGTTTCCTTTGTAATTTCTTAAAAGACTAGTGATTAAGTCCCCCATGATGTTTTCCATCATCCATGCTGGTATGGATTGTGGTTGGAAAACCCCTTAAGAAATTTTTCACTCTGCCTTCACATTCTGACATTCCAGGAACCTTGAAGTGTAGTCAGTACTCTACCTTTTCATATTATACCACCTATGATGATCATGAAGGTATCTATACATTTTCGTGCTTCCTATATGTATAGAGAATGTAGATCTATGAGATTAATCGATTATCTCATTCTTTATTTCTGGAATATATAGAACACATAGTCCTCAGTGAAATTTTAGTACACCTTCTTGATCAATGATGGCCTCAAGAAACGTCCCATCCTTCACAGCCTCAAACTTCTTCTTTAATAATGGTTGTTATTTTATGAGCTTTCTTTATATTCTCTAGTAATAATAGTTGATAAATCATTTGGGTTAGGGTTGATAATGTCCCTTCATTTATAATTCCCATTTCCATATTTACTAAGTCATTTATCAAAGTATCTCTTTGAAACCTTATCATGAAAAAAAAACTGGGTCTTTCCTTCTTAATGCATAAGCGCCACTGTTTGCTCTTGCTGGATGGTAATGAATTGAACAATCATAGTCATTAATAAGTTCCAACCATATCATTTTTCTCATTTTCAATTCCATTTGTGAGAAAATATAATTGAAACTTTTATAGTTGGTGTGTGTAACACATTTCTCCCCATAATGATAGTTCCTCCATAGCTTCAGAGAAAAAATGACTACAACCAGCACCAGATCCCACGTAGGATAGTTCTGCTCATGAGTCTTCAACTGTCGAGATACATAAGCAATGAATTTTTCATTTTTCAAGAGGAAGCACCCAAGACCTTTTAGAGATGCATGTCGAAAAATAACGAATCCTTATCTACATGAGGTGTAACACCCGAGATTTTTATGAGTAATATTTTGTTTTTATATATTATCAAATGAATCTTTCACTACACACTTGCTTGGCTTACTTTACACCCAATCACGACCTTCCTCGATAGCTTGCGTCGTACGCAATACCGAGTTTCACTAAACAACAATATGCTATTAAAATATTATTAAAACTAGCCGTTATGAATAGTAATAACCACTTTTTGAAATTTAATAAATTCTATTTTTCAAAATGGACTTCATTTTTGGATTCGGAATACCGAAATTATCCTAGGGTGAAATTTTGGTATTTTTCTGAAAACTTTCAATTTTTGATGAATAGTGAAACCACTAAGTGGTAGGTTAAAAATTGAATTTTTGCATAAAACTTAATTTTACCGCTTCTGTGAATGGAATTTCAAAAATCCGACAGACATGGTTGATATCAGTAAGTAAAATGTGGTTCAATGAGATAAAAATAATTTTTTGGTGAATAGTAACCTTTTACTTTTTTTTCCGCGGTTAATAGTAAATAGGGTAACTAAGGGTAAAAATGATATTACTATTACCCTAACACATGTCCTAATTCTATTGGATAAGTTTAATTCGTCCAAAAACAAACTTAGGAATAAAATATGACCATTTAGGCCCACATGGGTGAGATTAGGACATTTATTATTAATTTATTTAAAGAAGAGTTAAAATAGTTAAAATCAAAGTTTAATAAGTAAATCATTTTTAATATGGGGTTAAACATAAGATAAATTCGACTATAAATATTCATTAGAAATCTAAAAAGCTTTCCTACATAATGGTATTTTATTTGTAATTTTTAGACATTAAATAATTTAATTTATTTATGACACAATGATGATGCAGTAATTATCTTATTAATGAAATATTGACATAATTGATGTTATAAACACCAAAATAAATGTAATTTGAGACTTTTTATGAATTACACTAATTTTCTAGGTTACTATGATATATTAGTGTTGATTTAATCAACTTTTTTTGAACATATAATTCTGTTATGACTTTCACAAAAAAACATATATCAAATAGTGTCAAAATTGACACAAAATAGTTTTTAAATCAAATATTATATTACTAATTGTTATATTATTCCTAAAAATATAAGGATCGGCCAAATGACTTATATAAGGAAATATATATTAATAATAAACAATTTGGGGTTCGTTTGTCATGTTATAGTAAGTGAATTAACCATATAGTGAAAGAAAACAAAAAGACACAGTAAAAGTTAAATTATTTAACTTAGAGTTAAATCTAATTGATAAGGTTAAAATAAAACCCTAAACTTGTCTCAATCCTATTGGTTGATAGGATTTCGACCCATCCCCACTTTAGCTTCGAAATAAGACCCTTTGGAACCATTATAAACCGATTTTGACTTTAATATAAAATAATATTTTGAGATATTCCTAAGGTGCCCCTCTCCTCCCTTATAAAAGGGCACCTCCTCCCCCTCCTCCTCACACCAATTTGAGCACTCAAGCTCGGCCAACCCCTGAAATTTTCTCCTCTCCACTTCCCTATAATAATCCTAGAGGTCCTGGTCTTCTTCAAAGACCAATATTAGTTCCCTAAGTGGAGGATTCAAAGAAGCGTTCCAAAGAAGAGGTAATATCCATTACCGATCTTTTCAATTTCTTTCTTCTTCAACTTCTTCTTATTTAGTTGTTTCATGATAAAGTAATAACATCAGTATTAATTACATACTTATATGTTATTATAAATATGAAACAACCCAAATTCACCTTCTATCCATCCTACGGAAAAATGAAATCACCGCGCGTGCGTATGTACGGAATACCGTCTCCACGCCGTGGTGTAATATATTTTCCACCATCACCTTACAAGGATGGGTATAATGGTGTAATGAGTAACTATTTATGATTATTATAATGTAATATTGATACTGAAATAATATTTATATACTCCAATACAGTTCCACGATCATAGGAACGATATCATCACTCGTGCCTACGTACGGAATACCGTCTCCACGATATGATGCGACTCGTTCTACATGATCATCATTATATAGTAATTATATAAATGAATTGAATGAATAAATATGATATATGATACACTAATAACATTCTGGATATAAGGTATATAAAACCTTAAAAGAAGAATATGAATTTATTCGGCAAAAGACGCATAAGAACAAAAGGCAATAAGGACCTGAGTAACAAGTAACAATGAAATATTACTAACAAGAAGCTAAGAATATGACCATATATGATATCATATCAATATGTATGATTTTGTAATAAGTCAATAACATTATTTAAACCATTATACAGGAGCTTCGGACACGTACAAAGCAAATCGGACCTAAGGTAAGGGAAATATCACAATCTCATTTTTATCCGAGATTGTTTTTACTTTGGCATTTGCTGGGGTGTATTTTATCATCCACATACATGTTCCCTCAATATGTAATATTGTTTCCATCCAATTACAATAGTTTAAATCCAATTTTACCCTTCAGTGAGTTTTTAGTAAAGAATATGAAAGGAATCTTTTGTCGTTTTTTCGTACGAGGTACTTTTTGACTTTTCCGACCAAGGTACGAAGAATGTTTTTTTAACTTGTATGGCATGAATGGATTTTTAAAAACATTATTTCCAAGAAGCTTCCTTTACAAGTTTTCAAGTTTATTTTTAATCAACTTCTTTTAGTTTATAATTGTATGACATTTTAAGAAAAGAAAAGTGTTTTTGAAGAAGAAAGGATATTTTCCTCAAGAATGGAGTTCAGGTGTTTTATCAAAATTATTTTCCATTTAAGATAATATAGGATTCTGTTTTTATCCCTATTATTACATTGATTTGATTATGTTTTGAGGGAATTATTTTTATGAAGTCATTTACCTTATATGATTTGTTTTATGATGTCATGATGTTTCAAGAATCCCATTTTTGTTACATGTGTTATGCGATGATGTATGATTTATGATTATGTGGCACACATAAGAAAGGATTAATTATAAGATGGGTGGGACCTATATCTCCCTCCAATTCATTGGGTAAAGATTTTATATCTCATGAGATAGACATGGCTGGAATGGTAGGTTATACTGGTTCAGTGAAACAGGACTGGAACGAGGGTGACTCGGTTCAGAAAGGGACTCTTTCCACTAAGATAGTCTTGGCAATGAGTCATGACTAACAAGAAATGATGTTCCATGATTATGTGTGCATGCCACAATGATTCAAGTTTCATGTTATGATTATGGGGATCTAATTTTCACTTCTATGATATATTCCATGTTATGATATTATGATCTATTTTGCGGGTTATGATTTTCAAAAAGATATGATATGGTTTTTATTTCCTTTATTTTCCCTTGCTGAGCATTTGAGCTCACCCTTTTATGTTTTCTTTTCCCCAGGTCAGGAAGATGGATATTAAGTAGAATATTCTAAAAGGGACCCTAGATATGATGAAATAAATGGGAGACACTGTAGAAGATTTATGAACCAGTTGTTTATGTTTCCCAGTTTCTAAAGACACTATACATATACGGTCCTTTGTGGTTTTGTCATATGTTGTAATAATTGTGCTTCAATTTTGAAGTATTAACAATGTATGTAATGTATGGGTCATTATAGTTGGTATCAGAGGAAAGGTATAGTCATCCTTTGGAAACTAGGATGTGAAAGCCTTAGTAAGAACCCTAAGGATAAGTCTAAGCATAGAACACAATCTTAGTGTTTTAGAAATGGCCATGAATAACCTAGGATAAGACCTTAAGCATGAAAATTTTATTCTTGAATTATGTGGTTTTCCTATTATAATTAGTGTTTCTCACACTATTCTTCTTGGTTTTAGTCAATGGCTGGAACCCGAAGGAACCGTGTTAATGCGGAATGCGATGGGCAATGCAATGATTGTCCCCCTGAGCAACCAAACGATATGGGAGCTGGAATGCAAAATCTTGTAGCTATGCTCACACAACATTCTCAAGCTACGAATCATGCAGGACTTCCAAACGAGCAAAGGAAGGAGCAACATTCTGTTGAATCCTTCATAAGGCAGCGTCCACCTTCTTTCAGTGGGTCTACTAATCCATTAGTTGCTGAACAATGGATTAGTACTACTGAAAAGATTTTTTCAGTTCTTCAATGTTCTAAACATGATAAATTCATCCTAGCAGTGTATCGTTTGGAATGAGATGCTGATCAATGGAGGAATCTTATTAATAATACGAGGCAAAGGGATGAAATTGAGTCTATGGAATGGGATGAGTTCAAGAACTTATTTTTCAATAAGTACTTCCCTCGTATTCTCCGAAAAAAGATGGAGAAATAGTTTCTTGAACTGAAGCAAAGGTATAGTGAATTTTTTGGTACCTATGAAGAAAATTTTACAAGACTTGAAAGGTACGCTTCTAGTATTATTATCCAACCTGAGAGTATGATCGATCGATTCTTTAGTGGATTAAAACCAAGTCTTAGAAGGGCGTTATCCATAAGGGACTTCAATAGCTACGAGGAAATCGTTCGATGTGCTCTCAAAGTCGAGATAGAGATTGGAGTAACCCATCAGTCACATGGGTTTGATAAGAAGAGGAAGATGGAATTCAAAGGAAAATCTAAAGAGCACACTGAAAAGAAGATGAGCTTTCCCTTATGCTCAAAGTGTGGAAAGAAACATGGAGGGAGTTGTATTAAAGGGACAAGTAAATGTTTTAAATGTGGAAAGGAAGGTCATCAGGCATTTGAATGCCGCGATAATGGGAAGAAGATGTCTAATGATGCAAACAAAGGAAGGGATACACAGAATGAACCTACTACACTTCAATGTTTCAAGTGCAAGGAGATGGGGCATTATGCCAATCAATGCCCAAATCCAAGGGTTGATGATGATGGTTGACGTCGACAAAATCTTAAGTTTAAAGACAAAGGAAAGTCACATGCAATTTCTATCAGCGATGTGGAGTACGATCACGAAGTGGTGAAAGGTACACTTACCATCCACTCTAAAGTAGCAAATGATTTATTTTATTCTAGATCCACCCACTCTTTTATTTCTGAAAAATTTTCTAAGGGTATCACCGTACTACCTCAACAATTAGATGTTGAGTTAGCTGTGACAACACCTAATGGCACAACAGTCGCATCAAAAGATTATAATTCTTCTCCGATCGAAGTTTGTGGGAAAGTGCTTCCTGCAAATCATGTGATCCTCCCTTTAGTGGAATTTGATGTGATTCTTGGCATGGATTGGCTTTCTCTACATGGAGCTCATATCAATTTCCAAAGAAGGGAAGTCGTATTTCATATTCCAGATCAATCTACGATCGTCTATCAATGCAAGGATGAACATAACCTTCCAGTGGAAATTTCTTCCATCTTATGGGTATTGATTCCACTAAATGAAGGTTATTTATCTCAAATGGTTGGTGAGAAACTCACGATTAAGAATATTCCCATTGTATAGGAGTTTGATTATGTCTTTTCGGAGGAATTACCGTGTCTTCCACCAAATTGTGAAGTTGAGTTTTCAATAGAACTCGTACCGGGCGCTTTGCCAATTTCAAATACACCATATAGAATGGCCCCAATTGAGTTGCAGGAATTGAAGAAGCAACTCCAAGAGAATAATGATAAGGGATTCATACTCCCTAGTGCGTCACCTTGGGGAGCACCTGTTCTATTTGTTAAGAAGAAAGATGGATCAATGAGACTCTGCATTGATTATCGAGAACATAACAAGATCACTATCAAGAACAAATATCCTCTCCCACGCATTGATGACTTATTTGACCAACTAAGCGGAGATCAATACTTTTCCAAGATTGATCTTCATTCAGGGTATCATGAATTAAGGGTCAAAAAGGATTATATACCAAAGACGGCTTTCCGTACAAGGTATGGACACTATGAATTTATAGTGATGCCATTTGGTCTTACTAATGCCCCTGCAATCTTCATGGATCTAATGAATAGAGTCTTTAGAGACTATCTTGATCAATTTGTGGTAGTCTTTATAGACGATATTCTTGTCTATTCAAAGAGCAAGGAAGAGCATGAAGATCACTTGAGAATTATATTGAAGACCCTAAGAAAGGAGAAGCTTTATGCCAAATTTACCAAGTGTGAATTATGGCTTCAAAACGTTGCATTTTTTGGTCACATAATCTCAAAAGAGGTTATATCTGTGGATCCAGCAAAAACAGAGGTTATCGAAAGATGGTAAAAACCAACAACAGTAACTGAGATCCGAGGTTTTCTTGGTTTGGCTGGATATTATCGACGTTTTGTAAAAGTTTTTTCACGATTATCTAATCCACTCACCATGTTGACTCAGAAAGGAGTTAAGTTTGTCTGGACAGAGGAATGTGAAGAGAATTTCAAGGAGTAGAAAAGAAGGTTATCCAGTGCACCTGTTCTCACACTGCCTTGTAGTGGAGAAAGGTTTGTGATCTACAGTGATGCATCCAAGAAGGGATTGGGGTGTGTTCTTATGCAAAATGATATGGTGATAGCTTATGCTTCACGACAGTTGAAAATCCATGAGCAAAATTACCCAACACATGATTTGGAGTTGGCTGCGGTAATCTTTGCATTAAAGATTTGGAGGCATTACCTTTATGGTGAATGGTGTGATATTTATACTGACCATAAAAGTTTAAAGTATATTTTCACACAAAAGGAGTTGAATATGTGTCAAAGAAGATGGTTGGAGCTGATTAAGGATTATGACTGCTCAATCCATTACCACCCTGGGAAAGCAAACAATGTGGAAGATGCATTAAGTCGACAAGACCATGCTAGTTTATCCATAATGAGGATCACAAAAGATCCAATATTTATGGATTTACAAAGGATGGATCTTGGAATTATAATGGAAGGGGAAAAATCTTATCTTTCTCAAATGAATGTTCAACCATCTATACATGTGAATATTAAAGAGGCACAGAAAAAAGATGTCGAGTTACAAAAGAAGGTGATAAATGTTCCTGAATTAAACCTTGATTGTGATGGGATAATAAAGTTCAGGAATCGGGTTTGTGTTCCTCCCATCCCCGAATTAAAGAAGGAGCTGCTGGATGAGGCTCATAGTTCATCATTCTCTATTCATCCTGGAAGCACGAAGATGTATAAGGACCTGAAAGAGTACTTCTGGTGGGATGGAATGAAAAGAGATGTTGCTGAATATGTCTCTCGATGCTTGGTTTGTCAACAAGTTAAAGCTGAGAGACAAAAGTCTAAGGGGATGTTACAACCATTACCCATACCCGAATAGAAATGGGAAAACATCACTATGGACTTTGTCACAGGACCTCCTCTAACATCCAAAGGCAATAATGCTATTTGGTTCATAGTTGATCATCTTACAAAGTCTGCACACTTCATTGCTATTAGAGAGGATTTCTCTCTAGATCAGCTTGCCAGGATATATGTAAAAGAAGTGGTAAGATTGCATGGTGTGCCACTTTCTATTATATCTGATCGGGATACGAGATTTTCCTCGAAGTTCTGGCGAAGTCTTCAGCATACTCTGGATACAGAGTTGAGTTTCAGCACTGCTTATCATCCCCAGACAGACGGTCAGTCTGAGAGAACAATTCAAACCCTAGAAGAGATGTTGAGAGCTTGCTCTATGGATTTTAAAGGAGGTTGGGATCAATACCTACCTTTGGTTGAATTTTCTTATAATAATAGCTTTCACTCTAGTATTCAGATGGCTCATTATGAAGCTCTCTATGGAAAGAAATGGAGGACTCCAACTTGCTGGGATGAAGTTGGGGAAACAAAGCTATTAGGACCTGATCTCGTTGATGAAATGGCAGAAAAGGTCAGATCTATTCAACAACACATAAGAGCAGCTCAGAGTCGACAGAAAAGTTATGCCGACAACCGAAGAAAAGACCTAGAGTTTGAAGTGGGTGAAAAAGTGTTCTTACGAATATCTCCCTGGAAGAGGGTTATGAGATTTTGAAAGAAGGGGAAGTTGAGCCCTAGATATATTGATCCTTTCGAAATACTGGATCGTGTTGGGAAGGTAGCTTACCGATTGGCGCTTCCACCGAATCTCTCTCAAGTTCACGATGTGTTCCATGTATCTCTCCTGAGAAAGTACATACCAGATCCTTCACATGTACTCAGCTCAGAAGTTGTACCGCTGGAGCAAGATCTTTCTTATGAAGAACAGCCGATAGAGATTCTAGATCGTAGCGAAAAAGTCCTACGAAACAAGACCACAAGCTTGGTGAAAGTTTTATAGAGGAACCACCAACTTGAAGAAGCTACATGGGAGCTTGAGGATATGATTAGGGAGAAGTATCATCATCTGTTTGTTACAAAGTGACGAATTTCGAGGGTGAAATTCTTTTTAAGGGGGGTATAATGTAACACCCGAGATTTTTATGAGTAATATTTTTTTTATATATCATCAAAGGAATCTTTCACTACACACTTGCTTGGCTTACTATACACGCAATCACGACCTTCCTCGATAGCTTGCGTCGTACGCAATACCGAGTTTCACTAAACAACGATATGTTATTAAAATATTATTAAAACTAGCCGTTATGAATAGTAATAACCACCTTTTGAAATTTAATAAATTTTATTTTTCAAAATGGACTTCATTTTTGGATTTGGAATACCGAAATTATCCTAGGGCGAAATTTTGGTATTTTTCTGAAAACTTTCAATTTTTGATGAATAGTGAAACCACTAAGTGGTAGGTTAAAAACTAAATTTTTGCATAAAACTTAATTTTACCTCTTTTGTGAATGGAATTTCGAAAATTCAACAGACATGGTTGATATCCGTAAGTAAAATGTGGTTCAATGAGATAAAAATAATTTTTTGGTGAATAGTAACTTTTTACTTTTTTTACTGCTGTTAATAGTAAATAGGGTAACTAAGGGTACAAATGATATTACTATTACCCTAACACATGTCCTAATTCTATTGGATAAGTTTAATTCGACCAAAAACAAACTTAGGAAGAAAATATTACCATTTAGGCCCACTTGGGTTAGATTAGGACATTTATTATTAATTTATTTAAAGAAGAGTTAAAATAGTTAAAATCAAAGTTTAATAAGTAAATCAATTTTAATATGGGGTTATACATAAGATAAATTCGACTATAAGTTTTCATTAGAAAGCTCAAATTATTTCCTACATAATGGTATTTTATTTGTAATTTTTAGACATTATGTAATTTAATTTATTTATGACACAATGATGATGCAGTAATTATCTTATTAATGAAATATTGACATAATTGATGTTATAAACACCAAAATAAATGTAATTTGAGACTTTTTATGAATTCCAATAATTTTATAGGTTACTATGATATATTAGTGTTGATTTAATTAACTTGGTTTGAACATATAATTCTGTTATGACTTTCACAAAAAACATATATCAAATAGTGTGAAAATTGACACAAAATAGTTTTTAAATCAAATATTATATTACTAATTGTTATTTTATTCCTAAAAATCTAAGGATCGGCGAAATGACTTAGATAAAGATATATATATTAATAATAAACAATTTGGGGTTCGTTTGGCATGTTATAGTAAGTGCATTAGCCATATAGTGAAAGAAAACAAAAAGACATGGTAAAAGTTAAATTATTTAACTTAGAGTTAAATCTAATTGATAAGGTTAAAATAATACCTTAAACTTGTCTAAATCCTATTGGTTGATAGTATTTAGACCCATACACACTTTAGCTTCGAAATAAGACCCTTTGGAACCATTATAAACCGATTTTCACTTTAATATAAAATAATATTTTGAGATATTCCTAAGGTGCCCCTCTCCTCCCTTATAAAAGGGAACCTCCTCCCCCTCCTCCTCACACCAATTTGAGCACTCAAGCTCGGCCAAACCCTGCCATTTTCTCCTCTCCACTTCCCTAGAATAATCCTAGAGGTCCTGGTCTTCTTCAAAGACCAATCTTAGTTCCCTAAGTGGAGGATTCAAAGAGGCGTTCCAAAGAAGAGGTAATATCCAATACCGATCTTTTCAATTTCTTTCTTCTTCAACTTCTTCTTCTTTAGTTGTTTCATGATAAAGTAATAACATCAGTATTAATTACATACTTATATGTTATTATAAATATTAAACAACCCTAATTCACCTTCTATCCATCCTATGGAAAAATGAAATCACCGCCCGTGCGTACGTACGGAATACCGTCTCCACGTCGTGGTGTAATCTATTTTCCACCATCACCTTACAAGGATGGGTATAATGGTGTAATGAGTAAATATTTATGATTATTATAAAGTAATATTGATACTGAAATAATATATATATACTCCAATACAGTTCCACGATCATAGGAACGATATCATCACTCGTGCGTAAGTACGGAATACCGTCTCCACGATGTGATGCGACTCGTTCTACATGATCATCATTACATAGTAATTATATAATTGAATTGAATGAATAAATATGATATATGTTACACTAATAACATTCTAGATATAAGGTATTTATAACCATAAAAGATGAATATGTATTTATTCGGCAAAATACGCATAAGAACAAAAGGCAATAAGGACCCGAGTAACAAGTAACAATGAAATATTACTAACAAGAAGCTAAGAATATGACCATATATGATATCATATCAATATGTATGATTCTGGAATAAGTCAATAACATTATTTAAACCATTATACAGGAGCTTCGGACACGTACAAAGTAAATCGGACCTAAGGTAAGGGAAATATCACAATCTCATTTTTATCCGAGATTGTTTTTACTTTGGCATTTACTGGGGTGTATTTTATCATCCACATCCATGTTCCCTCAATATGTAATATTGTTTCCATCCACTTACAATAGTTTAAATCAAATTTTACCCTTTGGTGAGTTTTTAGTAAAGAATATGAAAGGAATCTTTTGTCGTTTTTTCATACGAGGTACTTTTTGACTTTTCCGACAAAGGTACGAAGAATGTTTTTTTTAACTTATATGGCATGACTGGATTTTTTAAAAAATTATTTCCAAGAAGCTTACATTACAAGTTTTCAAGTTTATTTTTAATCAACTTATTTTAGTTTATAATTGTATGACTTGTTAAGAAAAGAAATGTGTTTTTAAAGAAGAAAGGATATTTTCCTCAAGAATGGAGTTCAAGTGTTTTATCAAAATTATTTTCCATATAAGATAATATAGGGTTCTGTTTTTATCCCTATTATTACATTGATTTGATTATGTTTTGAGGGAATTATTTTTATGAAGTCATTTACTTTATATGATTTGTTTTATGATGTCATGATGTTTCAAGAATCCCATTTTTGTTACATGTGTTATGCGATGATGTATGATTTATGATTATGTGGCACGCATAAGAAAGGATTCATTATAAGATGGGTGGGACCTATATCTCCCTCCAATTCATTGGGTAAAGATTTTATATCTCATGAGATAGACATGGCTAGAACGGTAGGTTATACCGGTTCAGTGAAACATGACTAGAACGAGGGTGACTCGGTTCAGAAAGGGACTCTGTCCACTAAGATAGTCTTGGCAATGAGTCATGACTAACAAGAAATGATGTTCCATGATTATGTGTGCATGCCACAAAGTTTCAAGTTTCATGTTATGATTATGGGGATCTCATTTTCACTTCTATGATTTATTCCATGTTAAGATATTATGATCTCTTTTGCAAGATATGATTTCCAAAAAGATATGATATGGTTTTTATTTCCTTTATTTTCCCTTGCTGAGCATTTGAGCTCACCCTTTTATGTTTTCTTTTCCCCAGGTCAGGAAGATAGATATTAAGTAGAATATGCAAAAAGGGACCCTAGATATGATGAAATAAATGGGAGACACTGTAGAATATTTATGAACAAGTTGTTTATGTTTCCCAGTTTCTAAAGACAGTATACCTATACGGTCCTTTTTGGTTTTGTCATATGTTGTAATAAGTGTGCTTCAATTTTGAAGTATTAACAATGTATGTAAAGTATGGGTCGTTATATGAGGTCAGGGGAAACATGGGTTTAGTAACCAATAACTTCATTATCTTTTGAAAACATACCTCACACTCTTTTTTCCAGATGAATATGACCCATTTTGAACCTTTTTAATGGATTATATAGTAAAAAAAAGTTTTTAACAAACCACATTTAATATCCCACTGATCAAAGGAAACTATTAATCTCAATTATTATTTGTAGGATGATGCCACTCCTCTATATCTTTTTTCATTGTAGGGTTAATTGTGATTCCATCATTAGTGACAATGTGCCCCCAGAAAGGAACTACGATTAACAAAAATTTACATTTTCCGAACATTCCAAAAGTCTATCCTTTGGTAGAGTTTTCAAAATAACACTTAGATGATCCTCATGCTCCTCACAATTTTTAGATTATATCATAATATCATCAATAAAAACTACCACAAATTTATCAAGGTAGTCCTTAAATAGTCTATTTATAAAATCCATAAAAATAGCAGCTGCATTAGTCAGTCCTAAGGGCATATAAACAAACTCATTATGACCATATCTAAGTCGAAATGCAGTTTTTGAAATATCTTATTTTTTCACCTTGAATTGATTATATCCAGATTGAAGAGGGTATTTTTTCTTGGAAGAGGGTATTTTTTCTTTGTTTTGATCACGTTCATTTGTCTATAATCAATTCATAGCTTCACTGATCCATCCTTCTTCTTCACAGAGAGAACAAGTTCTGCACAAGAGACACACTCGATCAGATAAACCCTATCCCCAAAAGATCATTGAGTATCTTGTTTAATTCCTCAAGATCAACATTTCCCAACCTATATGGGGTATTCGATATAGAATGAGATCTAGGTACAAGTTTAATGGATAACTCTGCCTCTATATCTAGGGGAGTTTTAGGTAACTCCTTATGAAATACATCAATGAATTCTTGGATGATATGGTAATATTCTATTCTTAAACTCTCATATCCTTCTTCTTCTTCACCGATCAAATCTATAATGAAAATATATGAGGTTATTATAGAAAAATATTTGGTTGAGATATTTCTTCTTGGAAGATAACTTTAGGTTTTATATTCAAGACTACTATGATTTCCTTGCTTCTGGATTTTATCTTAGCATTATACATTGAGAGACAATCCTTCCCGATTATAATATCAAATTCAAGAATGGGAATGACTACTATAATTTTTTTAAGTTTGGGCTTACTAATTTAAATAATAGAGTCTCTAAACATTGATAATGCTTGGATAATCCCTCTAGGAGTCTTGACTAATATGTCTACTTTTAGAAAATCAGGGGTTGATTCAAAATTCATTGAAAAAATGGAGGAAATAAAGGACTGTGTAGAACATGAATAAAAAAAATTACATTCTTGCTTTGAGAGAACAACAATAGTACCATATACCACATCATTTGGGAGTTGAACATCAGTTGTAGTGAATGAAAATGTATAACCTCATTCCATTGGATGATGCTAAGGATAATGGTGATTCCCCTCCACTGCCCTTAGTTTTGGACACTGATCGGAAAAGTGCCAAATATGTACATACATATTGCATTGGACATCATGTAGGCAATGTACCATCATCCATTTATCGTTAGTGTTTGGGAGTTGAGTCTTCACCTCACTATGATAGTTCCGTGTGATATGGAATTATCTTACACTCTTATAGCACTTCCTGCTCCTGAGCAGGCAATTCCCAGAATGCTTCTTCCAATATTTAGTACACATGGGATGTTTCAATTTCTTTACTCCTCTTCTCTGACTAAAATTCCACCCTAAGCTTGGATCCATTGATATTTTATTATCATTTCATTTATGAGACCGTTATGTCTCCCCAAACTCCAGTTCAATATTGTCACACTTTTAATGATCTCTTCATAGCTATCATAGTCTTGGTTGGCTAGATTCTTCATGAGAAGATGTCTCACCCCACTAAAGAATATATCAAAATTACCATTTGTATCCATGAAGAAGATAGATGTTTAACATGAAAGCCTTGTGAAGTTCATCACGTAGCTTCCCACAGATTCATTCTTCTTCTACTTCAGCTCAAGAAACTCTTTCTCCATTCTTGTTGTCAGGTAACAAGGGAAATTCATACTGAAGAAAATCCCACTAAACTCTTCCGACCCCATAGCTTCAACCTCCACTGTGGGAATCATGTTTTTAATTAGTTCCCACCATTGATCAGCTTCACCCTATAAGCGATAAATACCCCAGGTGACCTTCTCTAACTCTGAACTACAGAGCACATAAAATATATTCTTTATAGAGATTATCCACAGTTCAACAATAAATGGGTTAGTAGATCCACTGAATGTTGGTGTTTGTTGATGTATAAAGGACTAAATGGAATGTTATTCCCTTTTTAGTGAGATCAGTCTCTCATCTTGATTCAATTTATCTCCCATAACATGTGTCATTTGGTTCATCATTCTCATGAATGTTTCCATTCTGACTTCCATCGAAGGGCCATCAATGGATGGTCCATCACTGTCACCATTTGCACAGTTCCTCATGTTTCCCACAATTTTCTAAAAAATGAAACCATTATGAGAATCTTATTTCATTAATAAATCATTTACCTATATAATATTTTATGTCTTAAAACATCAGGATCACAAATTACATTTCTCAACATATCCTTCATAATGATTCATAAAAAAAATTATTATTGACCAAACATATCCACTGAGAGTGTAAAACTAGGAGTTAAGAAAGGAATGTTTTCATGTACCAGGATACCCCAGCTCAAACCCAAAACTCCTTGTCAGAGTTTTCACTCCGATTTACATCTGTTCTAGATCCACATCCACTTGTTCTTATCCTGACATTGACTTATTTTTTCTGGAACCACTTACCTAATATTTCACCAAAATAAAAAAACATTTTCTATATTTAATATTTTATATAGGGTTATACCTAATGTTTTCATAGACTAATTTCAATAAATAACCAAACTATTATTTGATACTAACAATATAATCCCTCCTTTTTAATACATAACCGTTAATTACATTTTACAAATAGAGGACCTTCAAATTCTTGTGTCTTGGAAAGCGAGAACAAAATACATGAAAACATAAAACAAAATTTTAAATCCCCTTGAAAAGACTCTTAAAAATTTCATCCTATGTATAACTACTTCATCTTATAACCTAGATACATACATCAAAGGAATGGGTGAGGAGAAGGCCCATTATAGAAAGCAAGGGAATCAGTTTACATGTGATGTCAATAATAACTTGATGAAATACATAATTACATGATCAATGAAAGCTAAGGCATATCATATTGAAAAGAACGTGAACCGTAACATGAATATGTGGCTACCACATTTAATTTATAAATTCATGAAAATATCACCATGGTTCATCCCCATGGTGTCATAAAAATTACCAAGGTTATTTACCAAGGTATAGTGAAACTTGTCCTCTCTAGAGATTAAATTAATTACCAAATTCATTAAAGATATATTGAGGTGAACCGTTAATATTTATTTATTTTCATGTTTGACACATATATAATAATCATTCATTTCATAAATAACCCAAATATATTAAAATAAACGGGTTTTACATCAAAATTGTGACGTTTTAAAAATGCATAAAAATAAGATCATTAAGTCATTCATAACCCAAGGAAATGAAGTGAGGGTTATATATATGTCAATTGTAGAATAAAATAGATCAATTTTATGTCTTAATGAATACCCCTAGAAAAGAAAATAGATTTGGGTATTCACATAAATAAAATTTGAGAATTTATTGGAAAAAAGAGTGTGATTTGGAGACGAAAATTCTGCATCATAAGAACAATATAACATGTTTCTAGAAAACATTGAAATAGGGAGGAAGGAATAGAACACAAAAAAATTACTCATATTAGATTATAGGGACACAATATAATAGAAATAATAACATGGTATGGATATTTTAATGACATTCCATATGAAAATGAAATATCAATGAAAAGAGAAGATGCTATTTCTTTTCTGAAAATTCGGATGCCTAAAATCATCACGTAAAAATCAAGAAATTCAGTTAAATGAGAGCAGAAATGGTATCTCATCATTTGGAAATAAAATTAATAGAATTAATGATATATAATAACATACACTCATATAATAAAATGGAAACTAGAATACATAACATAAAGGAAGCCATGACTTAAAAGAGGAGGTTGAAAGGTACCCTTACCTTGAGGAGTAACGTCGAAAGCATGAAGGTTGGGACCTTGGGGGCTTGAGGGAAACATGGTAGGTCTCCTTGGGAGGCAAAAATGTGATAGATTAGTTGATGATGAATTTGGAATGAAATTAATGATGGAATGGGATGGAATTTATAGCAAAACAGAGGGAATATTTAATTAATTTCCAATGGGACCCCTCATCAATGGTATTAGAAAAACCATGGGCTTTCCCATGGTATTTACCCAATTTATTGGAAATATAGGACACCTAATAACATATCATACTATTACCAAGCCTACCGGATTTATTACATCACCATTACATTATTAATGATGTCATTAATCACACCCATACTCAAAAAATGCATTTTTACTATTCAATGAAAAACAAAACATTTTATACAAATCTCATAAATTCGCACTAACCTAATATTGATGATCTGAATTCAAAAAATGAACTTCATTTTATGAAAAGAATATTTTATTTATCAGATATTTAATTTTTAGTTAATAAAACTATTTACCATAACAAATTCTAATACTTGACTAATAATTTCAGAAACTGTTATTTACTTATGCTATTATTTCACTTCACCATTAAAGATTCCTAAATTAAACATATATATTCTTAAGTGAGGTTACTATTACATTGGTCACATTTCAATTCATAAGGGTAATATTACTATTCCTATATTACTATTCACTAATAGTTTGGTGGATTTTATTAGACTCTAAATTTCATTCTGATCATAAATGTAGAAGACCATTTTTTGAAAATCATTTTACATTATTAATTATTTATAGTATACAAAAATATTTTAAAATACAATTGTATTAAAAATTTCATCAATTATGTAGAACTTATAGAAATTCATCCTACATTTATCTAGACATTTTATATTAAAAAAATTACATAATAATAAATAACAATTATATTTATACAAAAGGATTACACAACATAACTATGGTCTCATTACATAGACTATTATAACACCTTCATATGACCTAAGTGTAAGTTTTTCTATGGTGATAGAATGTTGTGGTGCTCAGAAAACATTGTCCGAGTGTTGATTTATATCATTTTGAACTTCTCCCATAGGTGATTACGTTCAAGCTTCACATGTTGGAGATCAGCTTGGTTTTAGTCCAAAGTAATGCCCAGTGATGCCACCTTCTTCCAAAGATCTGAAAGATGGGCATCGTATATCCCGAGTCTACGGGATAAGGCCATCAACTCCTCTATATATATGAATTTACCATGATCATTTTTATTTATAAACAATTATCATAACATTAAGAATTTAGTTTCAAACAGTCATATTGAAAATGGTCATATAACAGTAAAAAGCCAGTGGTATTATATTAATTATACTCACATCAATAATTAAAGGATATAGTTATATATGGGTATAAAATAATATAATACACAAATTCAAGAAACAACTATTATTCAAAAGTCTGTGTCATTACAGTTGGTATAAATGTTTTATGTGTAATGGATTTATTTGTCGAATAATTTTAACCCTTATATTTTTACACAGATCATGGATCAAGTATAAATGGAATTAGGTTATCTATGGAAGATTTCTCAAGAATATAGTGATATCATCCTCCCTCAAATTATTTTTTTAAGAATAAGCATGAGGGAAGAAAATGGAGAAGAAAACAAGAGAAAATATACATATTATGTTCAATTTGAAAGTACATATTGACAAGAAATGTTCCCATTGGTATTGTTGAGAAATACAAATGGGGATATTATTGATGACAATTATTGTTTTATTTTATTTTTTAGAGTGTATAAATATGTTTAGAAGAGAAACCTCCTAGAAGAATGATGTAGTTCCCAAGATAGCTTTGAAATTAGAATAAGTGCACAATCTATGATAATATGAAAATATATTGTGAATTGTAAATGATATTTGATTTCAAGTGAAGCCTTGAACCAAAGATATTGAAGTTACTTGTTTTTATTTATGTGAAAAAGGTAATATATAAATTTTTACATATAAATTTTCTTTAAAATTGATTCATTCTTGGAAAATATGTAACTAAAGGATTTGTGACGTTCTCCGTGAAGTTGATATATTATTTGATAAATTTTAAAGTTTTTTTTGTATTTAATGCTTTATAAATAATGACTATTTAATTATGAAGATTCTTATGAAGTACATAGAGTTCAAAACTAGTTTTTATAGTTTGATGAGAATGCATATTGTTCACATCATATTTTATTTAGATTTGTGGCATCCTAATATTATTTTCTAATTATTTTTATCCTTGAGGTTGTTTAAAAAGTTGGGTAAACTATTGGAAAATAATGTAACAACTTCAAAAGAATATGTGAAACTAAAGTAAACAACCTAGAAGGAATGTCAACTAATCCTAACTAGGTGGCATGGGTGCATGCATAGTTCCCATAGAGAGCACACATAGAGTCGGGTACTCACGATAGTGTACACATAGGTTCTAGTAAGCCAACACGGGGTTACACCTACTTGTAAAACTTTTGTGTAAGTTTTTTGAGGAATATAATAGTGGAAATAGATAATCATTACAAGCTACAGAAGAAATAAAAAATATTTTAATTTATGCCAAGGTAGAATGTTTGTTCGATGTGGGACTGTGTGAGAAGTGGTTACTATTTATTTGTGTAAACATGTTACACACATAATATCATTTCTCTGATGAGAATTATTCAAGACATATGATCATCCACTCTCCATATTCATCTTGATTAAATTTATATTTTAAATCCCATAAAATGACTACATACATATATTTCAAGTTACTATAAGAGATATGATCGACCACATGTCTTATTTGGAAGGATTGTTTCTAGATGTAATAATTTCATATTGAGATTGGATTGACTAAATAAAGGTCAAACAAACCACATGAGTTACTCAAGTGACCATAATACAGATTTTCTATGGCCTTGGTAGATGAGTTTGAACAACCATATGATTTTATCGCATGGTTAATAAATTGACAATGAGCTTCTTGATCAACTACCCAAAGTGAATGATCGACCTTTTGTATAATGATCAACCACATGAACAAATTAAGATCGACCATGAGAATTTTTATCAGACACATAAAGCATTAATACAAAATGAGTGTTTTTCAATTGATTATAAGAATATTCAATATATAGCTTGTTCATCCATGTAACTACATGACCAACCTTGATAAAAAACAAGGTCAAGATGCATTATAAACTATTTTTTCATCCACCATGAAACATGAGATTAAGAAACTATTGAGAAGAGTTGTGATACAAGAATATAGTTACAAGATGAGATGGGTTTTATTTACATGAATGATCAATGTTATAAGATGACATAAGTTTTTTGGAGTAATATATACGATGAATATGAATAGGAATTTCATAACAAAATGATAAAACAAAGCATCCATGATATTTGTTTTGGTGTGGAAATATAAGTGACGGTGTTACACATGCAAGCATGCACTGAATTACATGACTTAAAATTTAATAATCCATGAATTCAGATAAATATTTATAAATAATTCTAGTAAAAACAAAAAGATCTATTCTTTAATGAGTATTATGAGAAAAATAAGATGGTTTATACTTCTATGTTGAGTGTTTAGTTCATTCCAAGTATATAGTGCATGTTATATGAGTCTAATTTGATTCATTTAGTTCTTCAAAATTGCAATTGAAATGGAATAAATACAATGATTAGTGATGTATTCCTCATGTATATTATTATGAAAATATTAATATGAATAATAAAATAAAATACAACCATGGATTAAGGAAGATTAATTATGCATGAATCTATGGAGTAAATGATTCCAACTAATGCATTTAATGATGAATCATTGTGATGAAGGGATGTTATGAATATTTTGGACAATAAATTTATTTTAAAAGAAGTTAAAGGGTGCATTATACATTAATACATGAATATAATGTGATATGCCACTAGTATTACTATCATATAAAATGGTTCATAATATTTATTAAATAATATAAAGAATGAATGTGGTGTATAATAGGGAAAGAACACCTATGAATTATTGGAACAATAATGGTAATATAAATGTGGAATAACTATATATTATGGAATAATTATTAACTATAGTTGTGAAAGAATACATGTGATGTATTTGGATAAAATTCATGAGAGAATTTTACGGTAATATTAAATTTTTTTTTAAAAATTTAATATTGAGTATACAAGGGAATTAAGAGTGATTACATGTAAATATTTATTTGGGATTTGATGATCTATGATAAATGATTATTGATGAGAGTTTAGTGATATGTATTTAGGAGAATTTAATGGGGATTATTTTAAATCCATACTATTTTTAAGAATTTTAATTCATGAGTATTATTGAGATATCATTTTATGATGAGTAAATGATAATTGAAGACTGTTTTTTATGAGTATTTAAATGAGATCAATTGAGTCTTAAATGGAGAAATTTTTGAGTTTCTAATTGAAAAGATAAATAATGCTTATGAGGGAGAATGTTTCATATTAAATATGAGATAATTTAATTATAATAATATTCAAATTTATTATTTTGTGAATATATATTCACCCATGATATAGAGAAGTTATGCAGTATGACAATATTATTATGAAAAGAAAAATAGTTTTTTCAATACATTAATTCAATAAATTATCTATTGAAATCATTTATGTATTGAAGAGAGAGAAATTAATGACCTATTGTTTCATATTGAATAATCAATCCATCCACAGAATAAGATTTTAATATCCATCCTACAATATATTACAGTATTTTAGAAGTCCAAATAAAATCGAGGTAGCCCATCTGGTTTATTTTGGAGAAGAATTAGATAAATTTTTATAGTCTAGGAAGAATTTAATATAACAAAAGTTATCTTGATTCATGTTGGTACAAGACTGACATGCTTTACAACGGAAAAATAAGCTTAGTCTTACATTATATTTTTTCAGTGCCTGGATAACGAGTTCAACACAATACACTTTTTTCACATTTTCAATGATGATAAGAAGGAAGTTGTGTGTGGGGGGGAGGATACTAACCACAATACATAGATGAAGTTGTCATACTTATGTAGCTGAACCACAAAAACAATCTTGGTGTTCTCTTGGTCTTCATTCACTACAATATACCATCATGAAAAAATTCCACTATCAACACTAAAAAATTGGTGGTTCTTAGCACTGTTAGAGGGAGGGGGACTGGGGTACCCTATATCAGAAGTATTTTATAAATAATAAAGTCACTCAACTATGAATAAATTCATTATCAACGATAAATGATCCCCTTTGTCGTCACTTTCAATAGCGTTGATAATGGGTTCCTTTATCATCACTATAACTAGTGAAAATAAAATCCCAACCTTCTATAGTGTGTTTTTTATTTAACAATAAACTATAGAATACTATAACCTGTATACCAAAAATATAAATTCATTGGAATAAATTTTACATCAGGAATACATAAAGAATTTACTATTTAAATTTCAAACAATGTTTTGTATAATTAAATTTGAAATTACTATCCAAAGATATTTATAAACATTAATGTTTAATTGTCTTCGTCACCCTCAATCCCCATTTTAAAAAATCCCACCCACGGTATCAGTTGTAGAATAAATCACCTCAACCGGAGAAAAAAATCCACCTATATAAGAAAAAAAATCTTATGTCAGTAATAGTATAATGAAATAAATTAAACATTAATATGGAAGAATACATTAAAAAATGTAAATTTTAAATAAAAATACACGATTTGAATTATTATGGTCACACCATCCATCATATTAAAGTGAGGTTGATTCTTATATGTACAAAATGAGTTATGGATCCTTTTCATAAAGTATAAAATCAATCGAAATGTATTTTCTCAGTTTTGATCAGGTCACTAATACTTTCTACAAAAAATAACTTTTAATTTTAAATAAAGACAATCATAGAGTTATACTGGTCACACCATGCATTAGATTATGGTGAAAATACTTCCAATATTTCAGAAATTACTTATTGAACATTTTCTTTAAGAATCCAATGAATCAGAATGGGTATTCTCAGTTTTCAGTATGTCACTAGTGTTTTTTACTAAAATTTCATTTCGAAATGTAAACACAAACATTGAGTCATACAGGTCACATAATGTGTTAGTTTTAAGTGAGGCTACTTCTTACAGGTCATAATTGACTGTTCATTTTCTATCTTAAATTATATAGATAATCAGATATTTTATTTGGTTTCATTGAGTTACAAGAATTTTGAATTAAAAGTTTAATTTAAAACTGATAATGAACACTTTGAGTCATATGATAAAACTTTGCATCATATTGAGGTGTGGTTGATTATTACATGTAAAAATGGAATCATGGGATGTTTTCATAAATTTTAAAAATAATGAAAATTCATTTTCATATCTTTTAGCATGTGACTTTTCTTTTTACTAAAATTTGTTCTGATTTTAAATTAAAAGACACACATAGAGCAATAACAGTCACACTGTACCTCATATTGAGGTGCTGTTGATTCATATATGTGAAAAATTACTTAGGGATCACTATCATAAATTATAAAAACAATACAGACACCTTTTTTCTGTTTTCAGTATGCCACTTATTATTTTTTACTAAAATTAATGTCAATTTTAAAAAAGACGCACAAGAAGTTATTCCTGTCACAACATGCATCATATTGTGGTGTAGTTGATTCATACACATAAAGAATGAATTATAGATAGTTTCTCTAATGTATCAAAATAATATTATTGTGTTTTATTAGTTTTCAGTAATTTTCTTTTTATTTTTACTAAAATTAATGTCATTTTTAAATAAATAGACACACTTGGAATTATACATGTTACACCATACATCAAATTGAGATAAGGCTAACTTATACATAGAACACATGACTTATATATATTTTTATTATTTATCAAAATAATTGGAATGTGTTTTCATAGTTATTAGTAAGTCACATGTGTTTTATATGAAAATGTCATTTTAAACAGGAAACATGCACTTTAGGTCATATGGGTCGCATCGTGTGTTGGTTTCACATGAGACTACTTCATTAACATAAAAACTAAATTATGAATCAATTTTCATAATTATAAAGATAAATAGATCACATTTGTTTTGTTTTTAGTGAGTGATAAATGCATTGATCTAAAATGAAAATTTTAAATACATAACTTATACTTCGAGTTATGAAGGTTGCATTGTGCATTTGATTGATTGAAAGGTGTTTCCTATAAGTCAAAAAGGACTTATGGATATTTCTAAAAAATTATAAAAACAATCTGAAAGAATTTACATAGTTTTCAATATATCACATGTTATATTTAATATATATAATGTCAATTTTAAATAAAAATACTCTTTGAGACATATTGATCACACCATATATCAGATTGAGGTGAGGTAAATTATGACACATCAAAAATGAATTTTGGATCTTTTTTTAAAGTAATTAAAACAATACATGATATTTTTTATTGTTTTTAGTATTTTACATGTTCTTTTTTCTATAGTTAAACTCAATTTTAAATAAATAGACTCACATGAAATTATACTCGTCACACTGTGCATTGGATTGAGGATTGGATGACTCCTACATATCATAAATTAATTATGAACCGTTTTCAAAATGTATGAAAACAATATTAATTTGTTTTATTTGTTCTGAGTATGTCCCTTTGGTTATTTTATTCAAACATCATTTGAAATTTGAAACACACATTTTTATTTTTATGAGATCCATTTTTTTCATTCTGAAAAGTTAATTCTTCTTACACATCACAATTGACTCATGAATCATTTACCTAAATTATCAATAAATTCAGAGTGTGCACGATTTGTTTTCAGTAAGTAAACCATTTTCGACTGAAATGATAATTTTAAACTAATAATGGACACTTTGAATCATATAGATTTCATAGTGACTTGTATTTAAGCGATGTTGATTCTTAAATGTCATAAATGACATATGGATAATTTTCATAAAGTATAAACGCAATCTGAATGCGTTTTCTCTATTTTTAGTATGTTACATGTTTTCATTTCTAAATTTATAGTCAATTTTTTTAAAAAATACAATCTTTCTGTCATACTAGTCACATTATATGTCAGATTGATGTGAGGGTGATTCATACACATTAAAAATTACTTATGAATAATTTTTATAATGTATCAAAACAATACAAATGTGTTTGATCAGTTTTAAGTATGTAACGTTTTATTTTTACTAAAATTAATTTCTATTTTAAATAAATATGAAAATCATGGAATTTTAATAGTCATCATGCATTAGATTTAGGCCCTTCGGATTTTTACACATTAAAAATGACTTATGTATTATTTTAATAATGTATAAAAAGCTGAATTCATTTTCTTGTCTTAGAGTATGCCAATTATTATTTTTACAAAGATTTATGTCAATTTTAAATATAAAGACACACGTTGAATCATATCAGTCACAATATGCATCAGATTGATGTGAGTTTGATTCCTATATGTCAAAAATGACTCATGGATCATTTTCTTAAAGAATAAAAACAATATAAATGTGATTTTTTTGTTTTCATTATTTAAATTATCATTTTTATGATAAATGATTTCAATTTTAAATTGAAGACACAAATAAATTCATACCGGTCACACCGTCCCATTTAATTTCATTGTGAAAATTCCAACATTATATATTGAGTCAATCTTCTTAACCAAAAAAACAGCATCCTCTCATCTAGTTTTCAACAACGATAATGATTTTTTGGATATGATTATTGAATTAATATATAATGATTGTAGTTTAACAATGAAAGGAAAAGAGAATGCGTGGTAACATTAGAAAAATGTAAATGTTATATCTGTTATGCATTTTCGAAAAAATACATTCTACACATAAAACTACATTTATTGGTATCATATATATAAAAAATATTTTTTAAATTTTTGTAACATTTCATCATGTAGATAATATATAAATTTAATTACAATTATTTAGAAGTAGTTACCAAATTAATTTACTAATATAATGAATATTTTTATGAATAAAAACATTTTTCAGAAAAAAACACCACTTTTATTTTAAAATAATTTTAGTATTTAATTATGAAAATTGTATAAATAATGAAAATTTTTTATAAATATATTGACCATACATGTTTAGTAATTTATTTATTACAATTCATACCCACCAATCAAATCCCTAGGTTATAACTGACACATAAAATTATAATAATGTGACGGGGTTCTTTTAAACACGTTGTTGTGTGTAACACAAGCTATCGATGAAATAATATTATTTAATGAAAAATATTACACAAAAAATCATTGTTTGATAAATTTTACAAAATTTATAAAATCCAGATAAAATATAAGAAATATTTTTTATTTTTTAACAAGGATTAAAAAATATGTTTTTAGGCTTATATTATGTTCAAATGTAAGAATTCAAGGTTTGATTCAGGTATGAATATTAATAAAAATCAATGATAAATGGTCTTGGTAGTTTAAAGAATAATAATTTATTTGTTGTGTGTAAATATAAATGTATTATAATCATGTAGTAATTATGCTATCATTTTATAAAAATATCCTATGTGTACCTCCCATAAAAAATTACTTATAATGATGGTTTATTATTATGTGCTTTATTGATTATCAATATATTTATTCGTAATTGGTGGATAGTATAAATCCTTAATGATATATGTTTTGATACCCTAGATATCAATTGAATATTATTTGGTTGTGTGATTTGAAATGAATTATTTTGATATTGATTTTGATATCCCATATATGATATCTATATGATGATATGATTTGAATGAGTCTGATGGGGAGGAATGGAAATTATCTGAAAGAGGTTCTTGTAAAATGGAAACATGATTGTTTGATGTTATTATAAAAAAGTAACATGATATCACTATGTTATCATTATGATTTTATGTGATATATTCTAACATTATTATTGGATAGTAAATTGATGTATGATGTTAAAAAATCTTTGACACGTTGAAATAAGTAAGAAGAAAAAGGATCCATTGGTCGATGAATTATTTATTTTTCATAGAATATTTTTATGATGATAAATAATAGTTAGAAAATATTTTAATTTCCATTGAGTTAGTTTAGGTTTTATATAAATTTATAGTTTCTTTGGATGGTTTAATTCATAATAGTATCAAATATGGTGTAATATAAATAATATAAAACCATATTGGATTTCATGGCCATGTTTTCATGATGTATTAAAGAATAAAATTATTTGTCACATGAATATCAATGTCTATATAATGGTGTTTAAAGAGACCCAATAGGGCCAACATAGTTTGCACAGAATTGGAAACCCTTTTTTGGAATAGTGTTTTTAGTTCATGAGTTTTTTACTAGTGAATAAGATTGAATGAAACATTTCATGTTTATATAAAAGCAATATATTTAAAAAATGTATTTAATGATGGTTTATAAAATCATGGTAAGAGGTTGTAGATCATTCATAGATCATTGATAGAGGTCTATCCATGATCAATGGTTCCAAAACAAATTCTTGAGTTTCTAGAGAGAAAGATATGAATATTCTATGTATTTCCTCTCAACACAAATAAACCTATATTGGGCTATAGTCTTCTAGAGATTGGGTGAATCTTTGATCGTCAATTTTATGTATATATAGGTGTCTATTATCTATGGTGATTATTTATTTATATTGAAATTTTATTTGGAATTTATAGAATTAATCCCCTTAGTTTTAGTGTTTTTACTATTCTTGAGTGGAGAGATAATTATGTCATAGGAAGTGAGAAGTGTCTATAGAAGATAATTTTTCTTTAAAAAAATCTTTTTTTATACCCATTTAAACCCATTCTATGATAAGGTAAATCAATTTTTTCTTTATAAATATCATGGGCTATTTTTAAAAAACAATTTTAATAATGTACAGTTGTTGTTTTAAATGGGTATTTATAAAAAACATATTAATTGAAGTTTAGGGAATGCTTTGTACTATTTGGGTCATTGGAGACTTTTTTGGGTTTTATCTAAGGAATATTTTATTATTTTGGAGGTGTTTTATAGTTTAATAAAATTTTAACAATTTAATTTTTAAGAGTTAGTGTCACATAAAACCCCATTCCACGCATTTGTGGGTGGTGAATCCTTTCGATTTCTAATGTATCTTCCCATGTATTTTATTATTCTGTCTATCATATTCATGTTTTTTATTATGATTATATATAATTTTTTATGATATACATAATGTGAAGACCATGGATATTGATATTCATTTTTTTGTGTTAGGTTCTCTTTTACAAAAACAATATTCTCTTTATGAAGGATGATCACTTTGTGCGATGTGTCATATGTAATGTTGTTGATTAGAATTAGGTATTTACTTTACATATTCAAGTATCTAATTGTTTTGGTTGAGTTATTAGAGTAATTTTATGGTATAGAGTTGATTTTTGGATCACTTAATTCCATGTAACCCATTTTGATTGTGGTTACATTGTTTTGCAAGCCATTTTTAGGAAATGAGTATATTAGTTGGATATTTTAGTCATTTGAAATCATTTGGGTATTTACCCATAATGTTTTTGTTCTAAAATGTGTATTAGGATATTCTGGTAGTCATGGGGCTTGGATGAGGTATAGTAGAGTTCCAGTAAAAGAATGGAGAGGGGAATAATGAATGTTTTAGTTTTTACCTTATCTGTAATTAATTCATCATTTTTTCGTAATATGGTCTGTAAGGATTATAATTACATAATGATTTCCATTTTTGTGATTGTGTTTCTTGGATATTTTTTTAATAATCCCTTTAAAAATGGGGATGGATGAAACAATCATTTCTGTATATCGGGCATTGTTATAGTTGGAATTTGGTAGTTATATTATATATAGTAAGGTTTATTCCACTACACGATAGAATATGTAATATAGGATTCCATGGGATAAGAACAACATATAAAACTTTGTTCTATTACAAGGGTTCACACTATATCCATGAACAACTAAAAACATGGAAGGCAATGCCATGGAGATAATATTTTTTTAATGTGGATGAAATGGATATCAAAAATTGGGGGAGTTAACTAATTATAATGGATCTAAGACTCATATCTTTATTTGACCAATTCAACTATTTATGTGTTGAAATCCACCATCCCTTGATATAAATTAGTCAAATGTCTTTACAAATAAAGGTAAACATTTCTCCTTGTTTTTTCATTATTTGTTCATCTTAAAACATTATAAATAACATATACCTTGTTTAGATTGGTTCATTTATTCCATTATGGATCATAAAATTATTGATTCATGGTTTTAACACTTATTTTATATGAGGTTACCATTTCAAATTTCTTTACCTTTTTTATTCTTCTTCCACTTCAATGAATGGTTTAAGTATGGTTGATGTTTGGATCTAGTGGATTTCGGTTGATTGATTAATTATAGTAGTGATGCTACAAGATTAATGAAGACTACTATTGGTTCTTTGGTGTTTTGATATTTTTATCTCAATGTGTAATTTATTAGTTCAATTTGTGTTAGTAATTTTTATGCAATTTTTCTATCTTCAAGAATATATGTTTTCTTGTAATATTGTGTTATGTTATGATAATTCATTAATAAACATAAGGACCTGTTATTTTTATCCCCTTTGAACTTATCTACTAGAATTTTTTAATTGAATACCTTTGTTTAGAATCCTTTTATGAATTTCATTAAATTCGATTCTATTTGTTGAATCAATTTGACATACATTATACTGCCCCAATTTCTGAATCACTTATGATCCAACAAAATTAATTCTATCTCCCTATGATTGGTGGTTATGGATTTGTTTGAGGAGAGGGGCCTTAATTTTTTAATTAATTTATAATATCATACTATTCTCTTGGTCTACTTTTTTCTAGGTTTTTGTCCAATGTGATAGTTTATCATATGCCTTCATTTCTTCTATATATTACTCTGTTCTCTCAAGCATGGTTTTTTGGGTTTTTGTCAGAGGGTACGTCATATCAGATTTTCTCTACCTTAATTTATTATATTCTTAATATATCATCATCATCCCAAATTAATTACAATTTCTCTTTATGATTTATTTTAATTTCATTTTCAAAACACAATTGTTATTCATTGATAAATTGGTCATTATACAGTATTTTTTAGGAAATATGACCATGTTTCTGGATGAATAATTTGAAATGTCAATTATTTAGGACAACAATTTACTTATTCCATGTCAATATGATTACGATATGGTTTTTAAACATATATATACTATAATATGTTTATAAGAACTACATTTTTTAGTAATATATGTGTAAATTGAATTCTAGATAGATATATTAATGAACCTGTAACTCAAAAATCAGAATTTATAGGTTAGAAAATGCATTAGAGTGAAAAATTAATATGAAGGTAATATATAATTAATTCTAACTAAAATGGATTAATATTAATGTAGTGTACATTAAGTTTAATAGATTTTGTTCTATCACATTATTTATTTAGAGTGTGCAATGTATATTTAAGTGATTAATCTAAAAGGTAATATGAGGTTTGAGTGTGATATCTAATGGGTAGTAAATAGTTTAGGTTGTATTATCGGACATTGGGATATGGGTTTAAATTGGATTAATAATAGTGTGGTGATTAAAAAGCTGCATTTCCTTGTTTAATATATTGAGTCTATTTTTAAAATGAATTAAATGATTATATATGTATAATAATTATATATAATATCCACTCGAAATAGAATTTACCTAAATTAAATAAAAACTTGTAATTTTACTACTAGTTGAATTATCAACATGATAAGTACTGATATAATTAGATTAAAGGATTAATTGTTTTAAATATAAATATTAAGTGATAATTAATGAGATAATTAAATTGAATCTTTGTCAATCACTCTTTATGAGTTGAAATGTATTTAATTATTTGAGTTTTTATTAAAATTAGACTCATCGTGGTGATAAAAAATATTTTATTGTTCATGATATTTCATTTGATAGGTTTTTTTTTTCCAATAAGTTTTTTGTTTATTAAATATTTATTATGTATGAATTTTATGATTATAACATGTGAGGATTGATATTATATATGATGTGACAATGTGAATTGATGAAATGTGAATATGGGTCGTAATGGACAAATGATATATTCCATGATGACATGAATGATGTGGAAATTGTGATACAATGTGATGTGAGGGAACAATGTTATTTTATTTTCAGATTCCATGTCTGTAAGTGTTGAGTTCTCTTATAGGGTCACATCCAGTATGAGTTGGAATGGAATCCAAAATAATAGGTTATAGAGGTGGTAATAGTTTTTATCCCATTTTATAATATATATCTAACAGCACAGTACAGCCCACGATCAGGATATTTTCCACTTTTAATAGCCCACAATATTTTTCTTTCCTTGGACTCTTACCCTTAAGCATCCCCCAATAAAAGGCCTCATAATGGGAGAGGTATCCAAAACACCTTATAAAGGGGTGCTTCATGACCCTCCTCCTTTTATGTGGCATATCCATAATACACCCCCATGAAGGGAACAATTTCTTCACTATCACATCAAATGGACATTGGCTCTAATACCATTTGTAATGGCCCAGATTAGCCCACATCTTGAAATAGTCTGCTATGGGCCTATCCTGCATGGTTTTGATTTCCCTGGGATCTAGCCCTCTGGAATCTCTGAGGAAAAGGCCTCATGATGAGGGAGGTATCCACACCACGTTATAAAGGTACTCTCTGTGCTCCTCCTCCTTTGATGTGGGATTACCATAATCCACCCCCCTAGAAGGGCCCTACGTCCTCATTGGAACATCAATTGTTATCAGTGCCGGTGTACATTTGATGTGGATTCATGGATTTTGGGCCCATATAGGGAGGGTTGATTATGGTAATCCCACATCGGAGGAGGCGTATCATGGAGAACCCTTTTATATGGTGGTGTGGATACCACTCGCATCATGAGGGTATCCTTGAATTTTATCTGGTTATACTATACATTATTCATATAAAAGTAGTTTTCAATTTGTAAATTTTAAATCTTTAGTTTATTTTTATAGATTTTATTTTAGTTATTCGTTTATTGTCTTGAGAATTTTTAGATTAATTACTCCCCCATGTCCCATTTACATACTTGGTTTCAATGATCAATAATTTTCCTATTGGTGGTCAGCTTTTGGTTTCAAATTTTTCATCACTACCAACTTGTGTGTTTTTTTAGTGAGGGTAAATCCTGACAGAAATAGTGAAAAATATGATGAAAATGAATAACATTGATTGGTTTTGTTTTTGATCACTGATAAATGTTAACACTAATTATATTTTTTTACTTTTTTAAGAGGTATGGTAAATTATTTTCATTAAAAAATATTTATTTTGATTATTTATAGCAATTTTATGTGACAGTTTTATTCAATTTACCCTATTATCATTAATTTTATGGTACTGAGTTTATATAAATTTGTATAATTATAATCACATAATAGGATGTTATAAAAAAATATAAATCACAAAAAAGTAATGAATAGAATTTAGACCACATAAATATCACTCATCATAATCCAAAATCCAAAAAACACCCACGATAACCCAGCTGTAAACAATAATTAAAGAGTTGCGATAGAATGAAATGACATTAAGTTGATAAGGAAACCAAATAAGAATGGATGACCTTTGTTGTGGGTATTTTTTATATATAACCCACTTTTAATATGGAATTTGTGTTCTTAGGGGTTATTTTTTAGGAAAAATATATTAAACTATATTTTTGGAAAATCACATTATAATTCCCGGCGTTGCGTGTTTATTTTTATATTATTTTGAAATATCATATGACAATCCATTTATTTAATACACTATATTTTTTGATTTATTACATAACTTCACACATAGTAAAACCCATGTAATCAAGAATCATATTTTATATTTTAAATTAATTAAATAAAACATTATCCAAATACATGGATATGAAACCTTATTAAAAAATTCCCTAACATGATTATTAAATTCTATAACATTTAAAATTGAATGAGATAACCTAGAGAAATATATAAGAAATTTTTTATCTATAATGCATTATAATTGAATGACCATTAATAACACAAGGTAACTATAAAATTTGATTCAATATACATATCAATGGCACATAAAATGGGTGAGAATCATTACATGAGATTTGAATACTGGTATATAATGATAACACGAAGGAAACATGGAAATATGAAAACAAAATTAAACCTATCATCCTAAGCATATGTCCAGGATAACCTTAAATACACTATATCAGGATGTTATTCTATTATCCTCTCATGCACGACAAATTTAATCTCATGGGACTGAAACATTACCCAGGTCATTGGAGTGCTATCAGGGTATACACATCATATTCATATCATGTATATTCATAAGTGTTAAAAATACATTGTATAACATAAGATTTTTTTTATCAAATTTAATAAAATGATAAATTAGTGTTTGATACATATATGGTTGTACCAAATCAATTATTTATAGGTAAATCTAGGTTATTATCCTTATGGGAAAATGGTTTCTGGTATACACTTCAGAAATATTTGGCATAGAAAATCGTAGGACAATTTTGATAGCATAAATTTGATTAATAAGGTTAATAAGAGGAATTAATGAGACCGAAAGAGGATTATCATCCCTCAAGAATCATAAGAGAAGAATAAGAACATATCCCAACCTGAAAAAATGTAAAATAAAAGTCATAAAAATAGATGGTTCTAGAACAAATAGGACAAAGAGAGGATCCCCTTTCAAAATTCAGGCACAGTAACTACTTACGTATAGTCACAAACAGAGGGAATAAATGAACTATAAATATCATGAAAGAAATTTTATAGTTCATTGATGTTTATAAATTCATGAAAACACAAAAAATTTAGATTAAAAATTCGAATTACAAATAAGGTGCTTGAATGGAATTGAAGAGAGGGAGATCACTTACTTCGACATAGTAATGACTTAGATAAATTGTATAACAATGAGGATAAATGATATCTAATTTTTAAAACATAAATTATACTATAAAGGTATATTTATGAATACATTTAAATCTAAAAAATTTCAATTTAAAAGTATAAATATAAAGAAGGTTCTTGAATGGAAAAGAAGAGAGAGATATATGCTTTTCCAATAGAGGGTGTTTCCAAAATCTTATGAGAAACTTATGGAGAGATTTGGAAAATCATGGTAGGACTATATAGGGGAAAGGGTATAGTATAGTCTTGATAAAAGGATTCTGAGTGGAGAATAATGTGATCTTCATACGGTTAATATAATAATAGGGAGGGTATTTTTTTTTATTTTCCGAACATATATTTAAACATAATAAAATAATGTAGTGAAAAAATAATTATCGTGATTTTATCCAATGGTTTATACGAAAGGGGAGTGGTTTTAATTATTTTAAAAATCAATTAAAATATAGAATTAAAATTATACTGACACATTACTATCATGGGTAATTTAAAAACAATATTTAAATTTCCTAAGTAAAATATAGCGGCTATTCCTAGGTAGTCTCCAGAAGAAGATTTCACTCAAAACAATGTTGTCACTAATTATTGTTTTAAAAAAATATTTGGTTATAATTAAATTGGAATAATTTTATATAAATAACTTGTATTATTTTATTGGTTTTAAAAAATTAGAATGATGGTGATTGGAGCGGGTTTGGATAGAACAAGTGCAGTGTTATCATGGTTTCCACGTTTTTTTTCTTTTCCTTCCATAGTCTCGTAAGAGAGTGATTTATCTACTGAGTCTTTTAATAACTTGAATTTATGATTATTATAATAATAATACTATTTGAAACATTATTTAGGCCTATTTTCCTTCTCATGGGCATAACGACTGTCAAGATATCACCACCCAATCCAAATCTCTTCCACTTTATATATACAATAATTAGGATAAGGGATATAAAGATCATTGAAAAAAGTGATTAAAAATAACTTAATTAAAACCGAATGTAACAATATTTTGAAATTAATACAAAATTATGAATTCAAACCATGTTTAGAAAGAAAAAGGTAACTTACTAATTTGAATAACAAGAACTCAAGTAAAGAACATTGGTACAAATCCCTTTCCCTGATCACATAATGGAACTAGAACTCCATGGATGGGAAAGTAGAGATGATGTGGGAGAGGGGATAGATTGAAATAAAAGAAAAAAGCAATAACAGAAATAAATCTATATGATACCGTCATCCAATGCATCTCTTACTAGTCGATTGGATGGTTTGGGGAAGGATTGGAATGGGGAGGTTCACCTCCTTTTATCGACGAGGAGGGAGAGTTTTGGTTCCCGAATTTATCCACTAAACAAATTGTCATATTTGACTAATTAAATAGTATATTCACATGTGGAACCCCTCATTAAAGTTGTTGGAAAATAACTTTTGTGAATCCCCTCTAACTTGAAATTTATTTTAACATATATTACAAGAGTTATGCCCATTTTACTTTGAAACTATATTCTGGCCAATTATACTCTCCAAATTTAAAAATTTCGTATTATAATGAATTAATTACTATGAAGATGATTGATTCATTCATCGAATTATTAAAAATTGTTTTTACCAAATGTATTTCACGTCACTCTTTTATATTTCAGATAATTTTGGTGTTTCATATAGGAGTTATTTTTCCAATATACAAAATCTCAAGATTTTTGCACAATTTTCATGACCCAACATGTGATCTTGTTTTGGGATTCTAAGGGGAGGATTTGGTTTTGGGTATAGAAGAAGTAAATGAGTTCAAGATATATATTATCCTAAAAATAAATAGTTTAATAATTAAGATAATTATATAAAATTTTATTTCCTAAATATAGAAATAATTGAAAATATTTAAAATCTATAATAGACCATTTTTCATATTAAGCTCAAAATACCATCAAAATCATAATATATGGAAATTTATCTTAAAATAATTTTTTTGGATTCAAAGAATTTTATATTAAATGTTAAATTATTTAAAATATTTGTTTTATCAATTCCTCCACACTTAATCCATTCATTTCGTTAAGCATAAAATCTCATCTTGGAATTCAGAGCGCACCAATGTTACCAATATTCAAATTTCAAATCAATAAAATAAAACAAAAATAAATATTAAATAAAATTATCCAATATTACATAAATGGTCAATTCAATTTATCAATTTGAAAATAATAATTAAAATTTTGTATTTTAATTTTCCCCTTAGAAATAAATGATGGAACTTATCCTTTCGTTTATTAAACCTCTACATATAATTATTATTAAACATGGAAATTCATGAAAAACCTAAAAATATATTATTGGCTCTCCTAAATCATGAAAAAATACATATAGGGTAATTCTCATACAATGAGAACATTCTCCTTATCCATAGGCTTGTAAATGAACTAATTAACCCACTTTGTAAAGACAATAGGCATATAAAATCATCATGACTTTTCAATAAAGGTTAAAATGACTCTAAGGCATAAGGTTGGTAGAATTAGATGCTTTAAAAATTAAGTCTCAATGAAGAGGATTATACATTATGTAAAGTTATTGATATCCAAAATTGTAATGAAATAATCCCATTCAAATTAGAAACTCCCACTCCACCCAAACTCAAAGTACGGTCATTATAAAATTATGCATAATGAAATATTTGTTCAGCCTCATATATTTATTCAATATTATTTATCACATGTATTATTGAAAAAACCAAAAATCCATCAACCAACAATATATGATAAATATCTTTGGTCTAGTATTGTTTATTTTTGGTTTTCCTAAATCAAAAATCATATTTATTTCTTTTATTTGTTTTTTTAATTTGTTTCAAGAGGAGTAAAAAAAGTTTAAAATGAATGAATCAAATGACATTTCTCATTACAAAAAATATCACACCCCAAATTCTTCATTATAATTTAAATAATACCTTCCACTATGATTTCCTTTACTCTAACCCTTCAACTACAAAATAACATGCAAATACCAAGAGTGGGTTGGAATAAATAAAAATGGGTTGAAACATGGCTCATCCCTGAACAGGTTATTCATGGTCTTTATAGCATAATGAAGTATTGAAGTAAAGGATTCATTTCATGGATATGTGGTTTATCAAATAACTCGTCAATCATATTAAATGTGGTTTTGTATAGTCATAGATTTGAAAATTTCAAATTCAAGTTCTAGCATGTGACATGAACTAATATAACTCAAGAAATATTCTCAAGATAAAATAAGAAGGAATTGTTCTAAAAATACCATCTGAAATGGGAACATGATATTGGAAAATCACTAAATTCATGACTAATAATTGAAAATCAATTCACAAGAATTTTAAAATTTCAAATAATGCAAAATGTTTGGGAAATTTCATTTTTTAGAATCAATTAATTTCATTAAAAACATGATTCCTCATTTTAATATACATCATTTTCATTAATAATTCAATTCTCAATTTTACTGACTCAATCAAAATTTAATTTAAACATAAAACATGAATTCATAGGATTACTATAAAACTCATTTATCTTAGATAAGTCAATTAATACACGAATTAAAATGTGGGTATATAATTTAAATTATAAATTTTAAAACAATACATTTTCAAAAAATAAATATAGGGAATTAAAATTATAGTTAATGTAAAAGATAAACCCCTTTGGAAATTATGCTTCAGTTAGGTGGTGCATGTCTTGTTCCTTTAGTTATATTTTGAAAAACTTTCACAACATGTGTTCTATTAATTATATACATTTTTTATCCCAGAATCATCTTCTTTAATTGAATTGAAATATAAGAATAAAAATAAATGATATTTCATGCCTATTAAATAATTCTACAATATGATCGAGGGGTAGAGTAGACTATGGGAAAAAATATTGTTTCCTCCCTAAAGTTTGTTGTTTCAAAGTTATTGGATTTACTAAAAAATTAATTTTTTAAAACCTGGACAACTAGATTCATCCACAAATATAATTTTTACTATGTACTCAATGATTTTAAATGAATTTTTTATTTATGTATATAATAAATGGAATTACTATATTTTATAAATTGTAAAGGAATGATGCATCCTGGTAGGTCATTATAGGCAATTAGGGTAATGGATTGCGATCTCCCCCATTAGTTCTTGCGATGTAGACCCATGAAACTTATTCAAAATCTTCCCATTTATAGTTAATGTGTTTTCTCCTCCTTCATTTTTGATCTTCAAAATAACAATGTGGTATACATGAATAATAGAAATGGGGAATCCCATGTGGAATAAAGTTTTTGTGGTAATAGATTAAGTCAAGATATATATAATATCACTTGATCTCCTTGGTTAATGGTTCATGGTTGAATCCTCTTGTCATGGGACATACTTGTTCTCTCTTTATAAATAATTTAATTATGGAATTTTCCCTCCTAATATACTCTAGCTAATGTAACTATAATTTTCTCTCCTTCCTAGCTTTTTCAGGGGTCAGATTCATCTCCCTTACTTCCTAGTAGCCTTTGTGCTTCAATTCTATAGGAAGGTGGAAACTCTTTCCAAAAAATAATTCTATATTGTATAATACATATGGGTATCTTATAGGTTGTTTTTTATTCCCATAAATTATGATTTAACTGTTGGCTGCAATATTTTATATTGGGTTTAACAATCATTTCCAGGATGCCTTCAATTTTTCTATTGTAGTCTTCTGTATAGAAAATGGTTTGGGGATGTGATGATGTTTGAATTTTATGATGTACCCTATGATTTTTGAGAAATTATTCTATTTTCAGGTTGTATAATTGAGTTACCTTGTAGCTGATGATTTCTTGTGGCACTCCAAACCTACAATATATTTTATCCCTAACAAAATAAAAAAACATTATCATCGTCATTTGTGGTTTCTTTTTCTTCAACACATTTTGAATAATAGTCTACAACTAAAGGAATATATGAATTTATAAATGAAATTGGGAATGATCCCATGATTTTTATTCCCCATACTTCATAAAATTCACAAATTTTTATCGTTTTTTGTGTCATTCACTATCTTTAATAGATATTACCAGAAAACTGGAATTTTTCACATCTTTTACAAAATTCTTATGCATCTTTTAATAAGGTGAGCCATTAAATTAAAAACTATAAAACATATTGGGATATACTTTGGGGTCCAAAGTAGCCTCTATAAGAAAATTTAATACAGAATTTAAACACATATTTAATTTCACTTCCAAGTCAGAGTCTTATTTTTTTCATTATAATAAATTTTCCACAGAAATGGTTCTCCCAAAATAAGAAATATTGATTTATATTTAAGCTTATGTTGTTAATGATATCTTATATGATAGGGTACCTAATATGTAACCAAATAATTCACAATGTTGCGGTACAATGGTAATTTAACATTGATGATGTAGAGTTGTTCTCCATGAAGCTCATCATTAAGTGGGTTCTGATTTGGAATTTATGCTTTAGCAGTGTGGGGTAGTCGACATAGATGATCAGTCACTTGATTTTTAGTTCCCCATTTTAACTATAATTTTCAAACTGAAATCTTTTTACAGTAAAATCCATCTCACCAACCTCATTTTAAGAATCAATTTTTTCATTAAATACCTATGTTGTTCATGTACAAAAAAATAACAACGTTAGTTCCAAGAAGATATGATCGGAATTTATCTAGTAAAAATATAACTATAAGGAACTCCTTCTCAGTAGTAGCGTTATTTATTTGTGTTGAATCCAAGGTCCTTGATATATATGAGATTATTTGGGTCTTGATGTCAATTATTTTTGATAGAGTAGCTTTGTCCACATGGTTGGATGCTTCAGAAATTAACTCAAAATGGTACTCCCAATTGGATGGTTTCATTATTGGAGGTGTGATCAGACTATTCATCAATATCTAACATGATTACCAGCCTAAAAAATCAACATTCTTGTTATAATAATTTAAATGTAATCTTAATAAAGGGAGAGAAATATTTTTAAAATCATTGATTAATCTTCTGTAAAATCCTACATTCCCGAAAAAGGATCTAACATGTTTGGAACAAAATAGATAAAAAAACTTATTACTTAAAATTTTGATTTACCAAACTCAATTCCTTTTTTTAAAACTAAATTCCCCAAAAATATTAATTTTTACACCATGAGACGACATTTTTTAAATTTATGAATAGTTTATTTTCAATGTATGTTTTAATTATTATTTCAAAATTTACTAAGAATTGATCAAATGAATTTCAACAAACATTGAAATCACTAATATATACCTCTAGTAAGATCCCAATATGATCTAAAACAACACTAACTATAAACCATTGAAATATACATGGGGCATATTCTATCTATAAAGGAATCATTTTTTGGTGAATTTTCCAAAAGGAAAGGTGAAGGTTATTTTTTCTTGGTCTTATGGTGGGATCAGTACCTGGATGCATCATGGGAATCCATCTAAAAAATAATAACAATAATTTCCAAATAATCTTTATAGTATCTGATCGATGAATAGAATTGGAAAGTGGTATTTTCTGGTAACATGATTCAAATTCCTATAATCTTTACAAACACTCCAGCCATTTTGTACTCTCATGGGGACTATTTCATTTCATTCAATTTTAATAGTGGTCCGGCCTATTTTCTTTGGGACAACATGAATTGGGTTAACCCACTGAGAATCATGGATCAGGTGAATGATGTTTGTTGCTAGGAAGTTCTCTATCTCCTTATTATCAACCTCTAGGATGGTGTGATTGAGTATTTTCTATAGTTCTCTAACTAGTCATGAATCACTTTCGAAAAATATTCTATGAGATAAGACCTTTGGATTGATTCCAGGTATATCACATAAACATCATCTTATATCATGGAAATATTTTGATAAGGTAAACCAAATATTTTTCTTTTAAAAGGGATAGGTTATAGGAAATGATTACTAGAAATTTATGTCCTTCATTTAATAAATAATTCTTCAAAACATTTTATAATGTATTAAGTTCCAGGCATGGGGGTTGTTCATGGGGTGATATGTAATTTAGATTTCCTACTTCAATGGATGGGTGTTCTAGTATCATCTCAATATCTTTTAATAAATATTTATAAAGTTTATATTTAATATTTTCTTCTATCATGAAATATTGATTTTATGATCCTGGGAATTGGAACATTCAAATGGAAAATGTTCTCTAAATTATAAGAATTTATAAAGAATACCTAAATCTTCAATTGGTTCTATACATTACTCATGGGAGAAAACATAATGTGAGTTATTTATAAATGGATGTTTCATCATATCATGAATATTGATGCTTATTTTACTCTTTCCAAGATATAGTACGAGTGTTCTTTCATGGTAATTGTTTATGGTCTTTGTTATTTTCAGGAATGTACTTCCAAGGATTATGGAAGATTGGCCTGGTGCCTGGTCTTCTTCCATGGAAAGGACATGAAAGTATACTGCAAAGGGAAATCCTATTAATCCCACATGTAAATCATTAGCGTCTCCAATTGGAGAAATAGTGGATCTGTTTTCTAATTGTATCTCCACACGAGCTAGTTTTAGTTCTCTGATTTGCAAAGGATGAAAATACTAAGGGAGGTATAACATTTTTTTAATCTCTTAGATCACATAATGTATTATTAAAATTTAAAGACACAATATTTCAGGGACTAGGGAATTCCCCTAGACCAAGACATTTTTTTGGTATCAGTTGTGTGATTAGTGCTGAGACACTTCTTCTTAATTATATTATCTTATTTCCATCTAACTACTTTATCATAGTTCACAAATCCTTCATAAATTTTTCATACATAGGGAATTATCATATCCCCTATATTAGTGGGATTTTAATCTAAATGTTAAGTAAGGTTTACTGAATTTACCATTGAAATATTTCATCTTCAACATTATTTTACTCCACTAATGTAGATGGGAATGGATCTTGGATATCTATTTTCTCCCATTTCTATTTTTTAATATTGTTTTTGGCCTATATTTATATAACATTATTCTTTCTCCTAGGTTCTTATGGATTCCATATTTTTAATGGATGGGTGGATCTTAAAGGGGATTCTAAAAATCATCATCCTCACATTGTTTTGGTGGTGTGAGCTCCTTACCACTTTCGGTGGCAATTTCACAGAAATTATCTATTGGATTTTGAATTGTTTGTGTTGAGAGTAATCCTAGGTACTTGGTTAAAACATCTATAATTCCTAAAAACTGATCATTTATCTTCTTAATTTTATCATCCATTCCCATAAATTTTTCCTTCACCAACTTTTCGTTGGTTTTTTGGTGAAATTCTTTAATGTTTCTCATTATTATTTTTCTATAATGGTGGTGGTTGAAAAGATTGTTGTTGTTGGAGGGGGTGTTTGTAAGATTATCGGAATGGTGGTGGGTTCTAATATTACATCTGAAAAGGTTTTCTATCTCGATTCTATTGATATATATAATCCAGGAGGGTTTGGTGTTGATGTGGATGATTTGATTGAAATTTCCTTTGATGATAGGTAGAAACACAACATTATGATCCCTACACTTCTGGAAATCAACAGGTGTAATGGTAAGTAGAAGATCATTAACCACACATCTATGTTGGACCTCATTGTTCCTTCACTTTTTTCATAGAAATTTGTCTCATCACACTAGTCATTTACTTACTTTTTCATGTAAGGGTGAGGAATAATCTAAATACCTTACCTCATTGATGAATTTGGTTCCCGCACATCTAGTTATGAATTGCTATGAGTTTTGTGCAATCTTCCCAATTAGAATTTGGATATCTATAGGAGACTTGTCAATATAAGATCAGATAGATGTGGTGTCTAGTATATTTCATTCATTGTCATGAAATCCTTGTTAGAACATATGTAATTGGTCCTCTTTCATTTATTGGTGTGGGAAGCATTCACATAATTTATTGAAACATTCCTGGTTTTTATAGAAAATCTCTCTGGTCAATTGATTTATGAAATAAATCTATTTTTTTATTATAGTTCTCCTTGATTTTCATAAGAATATATTCAATGAGATCTTCCCAAAAACTGATCTCCCTCATTTGCAGATTTTACAACCATTACTTTGCCACTCCCTCAAGTGGGAAGGGGAATTCCCTCCAGTTTACGTGTTCTTCCATGACTCCTCGGGGTTTGAAGCTAGAGGATACATAGGTGAAATATTGGATGTGTTGATTTAGATCATCACATATAAGATCCTAAAATTTAGGTATCATGTGGATCATGTTAATATGTAGGTCAAAATAATTTTCTATGATAGGGAAAATGAGTTGGTTATTTTGATTAGATAATTGAGGTGCGAAGATGTCATACAAGGATAGATTGGGGTTTACATCCATTATTATAGGTTGAGTGTTCACTAATAGTGTCACTTGAATCTATGAGGTGTATTTACTGAAAATCTGTTTTTAGATTTTGTTATCTCTATTTATTGTTCGATCAATTTGAGGATAAAATTCAATAAAATGTGTATTCGAACAATGGGTCATTCAAAATAAATATATTTTTATGGTTTTGAGGCACTTATTATATAGAAATAATTTTTTTCTTGATTCATGCCTATCGCGGGTCATGAGAAAACAATATTTAAATTACCTAAGTAAATATAGTGGTTAATCCTATGTAGTATCCTGAAGAGGAGTGAACATAAGAAAATTTTATCACCTTTTATTGGTTTTATAAAAAAATTGTTTTAATTAAATATGAAAAATGGAACAGAAATAATTAGTTTTATTGGATTTGTTTTAAAAAAATGAGAAAGACACTGATCGTAGTGGGTTTGGCTAGACCTAGTGTTGAGCTATTATGGAATCCATGTTTTGTTCCTTTTTCTTCCACTAAATGATAATGGATATATAAATTTATTGAGTCCATTCACTCCCTTGGATATATGATTATGGTATGAATATTACAATTTGAAACCTCAGGTAGGTCCATTCTCCTTCTTGTATGCATAACGTCCATTAATCACTGACCACCCAACCCTAATCTCTTCCACCGTAAACAGAAAATAATTGGTTCGAGCGATATATAGATCACTGACCAAAGTAATTAATGATAACAAATATAATACCAAATGAAACTGTATTTAGGATTTTAAACTAAATTAAGAATTGTAATTAGATTTACAATGAATATGTGATCTTATTTATTTGAATCACAAGAACATCAGAAAATCACACAGGTACAACCTCCCCCTTTCATGAACACTCAATAAAACTACCCCTCCAATGATAGAGATATTGAGATGATACGGGAGAGGGGAGACATAACAATACAAAATAATGTATAGAATTAAATATTTTAGAGGATGTCATCCAATGCATCTATTGTCTGTTGGTTGAATGGTGTGGGGATATGTTGGAATGGAGGGTCTCACCTCCTTTTACATGTGAGGAGGGAGGGTTTCGGTTTCAGAATCTTTCCTCTAAATTTATTTTCATGTATAGCCAATTAAATGGAATATTCTTGTGTGGCGACCTTCATAAAAGTTTTTTGAAAACATAGTTCCTCTATCCCCTCCAAATTTTAATGTTTTGAGATATATATATCAATTTTTGTGTGCATTTTACTCCAAAACTATTCTGGCCAACCAGACTCTCCAAATTTCAGACCATTGTATTATCATGATTAATAACCTTGAAAATAAACAATTAAAATGTATAATTCTTCATAAATTATTTCCCCCAATGTCGTTCGTATCCCTATGTAGAATTTAATCTCATTTTATCTTTTTATTTAGTATGTATCTCCCCCATAGAAACAAATCATCAAATTCGTGTACAGTTTTGAAGACCCAACTTGTGAGCTGGTTTTGGGCATTCAAATCGAAGATTTAGCTTTGTGTATAAAATAATGAAATTAATCCCAGGAGGTATTGAATCATAAAAATAATGATTTTTACCATTTATATAATTATGGAAAATGATATGGCGTAATGAATGAAATAATTTAAAACAGTTAAAATCTAAATTAGGCAATTTTCTCCAATGATGCTCCAAATACCATCAAAATCATACAATGACGAAATTTATCCAAAAAATAAAATTACTTGGGATTAAAAAAATTTAAATTTAGTTAAGAATTATTTAAAATATAAGTTCTCTCAAATACTCTTTGTCATGTTTATGTGAGTCTAGTTAATAAAGAATTTATTTAAAAAATAAACATAATATTGGTTCTAGAGGATTCATAAAGGGTTTATAAAATCAATAAAATAGCCTAAAAAATTTATTTTAAAGGGGGAATATATATTTGGTCTTATAAATCTGTTATGGAACATAATAAATCACTTTTGGGTTAGTATGATGTCATTAAATAAGGTATATTTAACCCACATTTAATTTTTACACAAAATGTCGACTATCTCAGAAAATTATGAAAAAATTACCATAGGATAATTTGAAATTATATTTCCCAAAATAATATTTATTTTAAAAAAATATTTCTCCTAATTTTATATATTACACTACAAAATTAAAATTCATGTTTATAGAAAAATAATTGTTTTTTAAAGTAATAGTTTTCCAAATCTTATGAAAATTAAATAAAATCACATTATAATATTTATTTAATATATAATTTTTAATAATATTATTTTATTGAAAAATAATTTTGGATTAAAATTCATGAATTCATAAAAAGTAATACATTAGTTGAAATTTTATATTAACCGAAAATACAATTTTTGTTTTGTCGTATTAATTTTTTTTATCAATCTCGTTACTTATGAATTTATAAATTAAAAAAAATAAGAAATGATTATTATATCTATTTTATTGAAATAAAATATAAAAATTCATATTTTTAGGGTTAATTTGGTTTTTCCTATTAAAATTAAATTTTTCAGGTTTAGTTTACATTTTTTACTTTTACCGCGTTAATAAATATTTATTACGATTACTATTCATATTATAAAAACAATAAATTGAAAATTTTAAAAAATATTAATTATTCTGATTCCAAATATGGAATATATTTTATCAAATTAAATTCATATAATATTAATAATTTATCCTAAAATACAACACACAAGCTTTATGAAAAAAGGTTATTCGGAAAATGTTTATTCAAGGAAAAGATTGCCTTATATAAACTCCATAACAAGTAATATTCATTATATAAATTTTAATTCATATATAAAAATATATAATATATAAATTTAACGTATATAATTCCCTAATAATGGATTTTTTTAATTAATTAAAATTGGGAAACATTATGCATTTAAAAATAGTAATCGAAAAAAACTATTTTCAAGCCTAAAAATAAGATTATTATAAAATATAGTATTAAGATGATTTAAATATAATTAAATAGATTAAATAAAAATAAATAATAAATATGTCACTTTTATGTAATTTTTTTAGAGTAATGATACTTTTTTATTACTTAATTTATCAAAACAAATGGCAGTTTTAATAAAAAAAATATGTATTTTTCTATATTCTTTGAAAAATATATATTTTCAAAAACATCACAAAAGTATTCCCTAAGTAAATTTTGATATGATAATTTAAAAAATGATGTTAATTTTATTTAATAGCCATTATAAATTTTTAAAAACGTAATTATAATAATTTCTCACAAAAATAAATAAAAAACATTTTTGAAGAAACCATATTTTTAAGAATAAAATATCATTTTGAAAAATTGTGTGATTATCTAAAAATTATTTATCCATAAATTTATGTTTATTAGAATATATATATATATATATACTAAAATTTAATAAATAATATTCATACCTAAAAATTTAACAGTTAAGATATAATAGTCATATTTAAATAATCATGGTTTGTTGAGGTTTAGTGTTGTTTATCACATACACTATTGAACATAGTTTTCTCTTTTATAACATTTTCGGAATTAAATCATTCCCATTTAATAAATTTCAATGTCATAATTTTAAATTGACCTTGGTAATTAATTTTGTGATAGTTGAAAATATGGTTACTGAAAACCCACATCATAAAAAGGGATAATAAAACATCATCTTGAAAAGAGAGAAAGATAATTATGATGGTCATCACAAGACGATGTATTGGAGTTGGAGAATATTAGTGGGAAGTGAAAATGAAGATGTGAAATAAAAAAAAATAACTCCCAATAAATAATATAGGGTGATAGAGAACAAGGTTTGGATAATTTAAAATTACAACAAACCCCTAAATCTATGATGGCTCAAAAGCACACCAATTCACCAAAAATGATCATTATATGAAAATGTTTTTTATTCTAGAATTTTTTCACAGATTTAATAAAAAAAATTATCTTATAGAATAGAAATACAATGTAATATACTTTCTTGACACACATAAATTTGACATTTAAACAATTTCGAGTACACTCTTGTATTTTTCTCTAAATGATGATCACTGAAGGTGATTTTTTCATTTCAAAATCCCAAAATTAGATATTAATAGGTCACATTATCTACCAAATAATATCAACACATTTCTCCAATAATTAATAATAAAAATGAATATTAAAATCTAACAAAATACTATAAATGAATAAACATTTACACATTAATCTCCAAAATTAAACAATAAATCCAAAACATTTAACAAAGAACATTCCTCAAATAAATGCACATATATCCCAAATAACACTAATAATAACATTAATAATGAATGTTTTGTCTTAAAATATTTTCTCATACACTTTATCTTACACACCCAAAAATGCAATTAAATTCTTTTAATAATATCCTTTATATTAAACCTAATGGGTATACATACTACATATTAATAAAACATTTCCTAAAATATAATTAATCGCCTCAAAATCTAAACTATTTATCCCAAAATATGTTTCCCAAATTATACATAATCTTAGTAAAATTTCATCACAAGAAACATCAAAAGTGTTGTCTATGATTTTAAATATATAAATATCCTTATATATACCATCCTAATAAACATTAGATTAATCCAAATAAAAAACACATATCATGGGTTACCATTCCCTCAATAACATGTATTCCAAAATATAAGCTTATTAATAAATAATTTTAGTAGGTTATTAATATATTTCAAAATATATTTCAAATCTTTAAAGAAAAACTAATGTGTAGCAATCATTATATTTTTCATGATTCTTAACTCTAAAATGACATTGATATAATACTTCTAAACCATAATTATCAAATACCAATACATAATCACTTAAATCCTTATAAATAAATAATTTTTATCAAACATATCCTAAATAATTATAGGATTTAATCCTTAGATTATGGCATTGACTTGGATAATATAAATATTCTCCACTCTTAGGAATTAGAACAATAAAGGGTTTTATAAGATGCAACTTATTTTATTCCATCATAATCTCTATCATTTGTATGGAAAATATATACTTTATAACTTACTTTTCCATACATAAACACCTTCATTTTCCTTTTTGAAATCCCCCATGGTGCATCTTTCTATATTTTTTAAAAACTGGAAATTAAATCTTCCTTATGTTATCAATTGTATAAGATGAAATTATTTAAATTTCATTTGATGCCAACGATGACAACCCAAATATTAAATACACGTTATTTCATGAATTATTATATATAAACACACTTAGGGAGACATGGAAGAACGAGAAGAGTAATTTTTTTTAGAAATTTAGTATATAAAACATTAACTTGATACATTGATATAACATCACTGTTGAAATATTCAATTACATGATTCTAAAATTCCATAAATTTTAAAAACACACGGGATAACATAGGGACATATATAATAAATGAGTGAGCTATAAATCATAATAATAGAATAAAAAACTGTAAAATGATGTATGTATAACATGTTATTGAATATTAATATTAGTTGAGCATAAAATGTGTCCCAATTATAACATGTATATCTAAGCATGATATAAAATGATATCATAAATGAAACATGTGAATGTGAAAACAATAATAAACATGGAATCATAATAACATGACATGGTTAACCCTAAATACATTTTATAATAATTTTATTAAGATAATTTACCATGCACTAGACATGTAATCTCATGAGATTAAAACATTATCCACTACATTGGTGGGATATATTTGAAACCCCATCATAATCATATCGAGTACATTCAATAGTGTGCCACATAGATCATATAACATGAGAGTATATTTCATTACATTTAATCTGATTATAAAGGAATCTGGATTACATACATGAATTTACCCAATTAAATATTTATAGGTACATGTAGGTGAATACTATTGAGTGTAAATGAGTACAGGTATATAGTTCACAAATGTATAGCATGGAAACCACATGAAACTTATGGTGGCATAACATAGAACATAAATGTTATAGGGAGTGATTAATGATAGTGAAATTAATATCTACTCACATGTAAATAAAAACAAAATTAAGAGGGATGTGTGAGAACACATACCAAAAAAGGAAAATGGACATAAAATGCATAATAAAATTATTTTCTAAAATAAAGCGGGGCATGATAGGATTCCATTACTAAATATGGGAATAATAACAACTTAGGTATAGGTAATAAATGGAGGAGTTAAATTATCTATCATTCATATAACATATATTAGATAATAATGTGATGGTTATAAAGTCATGAAAACATCCAATTGAGATTAAATGGTATAATTCAAAAGAAATGTGTTTGACTGGAAATTATTAGAGGGAGATCCCTAACGTTGACATATTAATAGTTTAGGTAAATTTTATAATGGGAGGGGATATATGATCTATAATTCATAGAAAATAAATTGTATTTTAAAGGTATTTTTATGAATAAATGGATAAATAATTAATTGAGACTCAAAATTATAAATACAAAGAAAGATATTGAATGAAAAATAAGAGAGAGAGAGATCCCTTACTAAGATAGGGTGTTTCCAAAAGATTTGGAGGGGCCTTTTCAGAGTTAAGGGAACCCTATTAGGGTTATATAGTGAAATTTGAAGATGATAGTCCTGATACAAGAATTTTTTTAAATAATAATTTGATTTTCGGTGGTTTTATATAGGAAAAAGTGAGTTAGGTTCCTTTTTATTTTCCAAGCCTAGGTTTGGGACACTATACTACAACGTAATAAAAACCACAAAAATTCCCATGGGGTTTTCCCATTATTTCCTAAAAAGTGGAAAAGTTTTATATTTTTTATAATTCCAGGAAGTGTCCAAATTATAATAATACCAATGTTGATGTGGAAGTGATTCATGTTTACAAATAAATGATTTTAAAACCTTAGAATATAATATAGGTTTTGGATGATTAATACATGATTTATAAAAGGAATAAAATATCCTAATAAATATTATTTTATAGTTTATATATAATTGTTTGTAGATATAGTTTATTTATTTTATTACATCAGTTTTGGGTCATTGTGTTTTCATAATACATAGAATATATTTATATTGTAAATAATTTTTACACAAAAATAAATTGTCACTGAAAATTATAAAAAATTAACCATTGAATAATTTTGATATTATGATTCAAAAGGTAATATTTGTTTTATCAAAATATTTTTCAAAATATGATAAACATAACTTTTAAATTAAAACCCCTATTTATTAAAAATTTATGGTTTTTTTCAATAGTATTTTTCTTATTCTTATAAAAATTACATAAAATTTTATTATCATTTGTATTTAATGTGTAATGTTTTATAATAATATTTTATTGAAATATAATTTATATAATATATTCACATATTCAACAAAATTATTTTCTTAATTTAAATATATTACTCAAATATTCAATTCACGTTTTTTCCTATAGAAATATAATTTTTATTAATACCATTACCAAATCATTTTAAAGTAAAAAACAATAATGAATTAATATAGTAATTATTTTATTGAACAGAAAAATATATAATCATAATTTTAGGTTTACTTTTATTTGACCTTCTTAAATTATTGTTTACCATTAATTAACATATTTTACATGTACTGAATTAATATATATTTACTATGATTACTATTCATATTGTCCAAATCATTAAGTTGAACTTATTAATATTAAATATGATAAATATAGATATGAAATAAATTTTATTAAATTAAATTTTCATACTTTAAATAATTTAATTTAACAATAAACATGTAATCATAATGAAAAAAGGTTTTTTAAACCACACAAATATGACTTTCTATTTAATAATACTGTAAATGAAAAAAGATAAGGAAATGACAGTTGGAAAGTCAAAAATAGCAAGGAATCAGGGGGTATAAAATAATTCCAACCAAGTGTATAATCATGATCAAGTCCAGTATATTTTAAGGGAAGGCTACCTATTGTAGAAAATACCATGTAAGGGTTATCTGTGTTGCCCCATACAGCAAGAAAGTCAAATAATTTATTACCTTCAAGCCAAGTGTGCTCCAATATTGTGTAGTTAGATTAGATAAAAATAAAGAATATATATATATTTTTTAAAATCATTTTAAATTAAAAATCGGAATTTTAAATTACTTAATTAATTAAATGAAATGATAGTATTAAAAATTATTAATTATCACTATTCACTAAATTTTTATTTCAATAAATCCAAATTTTTACCCAATGATAATTTTCATATAGTGATATAAAAAATTATGTCCATTTTATTTAATGAATATTATAAATTTTCCAGAAAACAATTATAATATATTCTCACAAAAATAAATAAAACAACAATTTTTAGGAAAATATAGTTTTAATTATAAACATGCTATTCTAAAAAATTTAGTGATTATTTACTATGACTTTATCAATAATATTATTTCAGTATGAATTTTATGAGTATTTTAGAAATTTGAAAACCTTATTTATACCCATAAATTTAAATTCTTCGTTACAATTTTCATATTTAAATAATCATAGTTTGTTTCGGTTTGGTGTTGCAGATCACATAAACTATAAGACTTAATTTTCTCATTTATTAAATGGTGAATGTTACAGATCATGTCTAAGAGTTATTGGTAAAAAAGGATCCAGAATTACTATTTATTCCTTACTATTGGGTCATGGTTTATTAGGATAAAATTAGATTTCATAAATTATGTTATAATATGACCGGTGGAAGGATTCTAGGGTTATGTATGGTAATTTTAGGAGGATCCTTAGGTGATTGTATTAAGATGATATTTTCTGGGGAGTTTCAAATTTCACTATTTTTAATTATATTACTCCATTATTGTTTTTAGGTGAATGATAAATTAAAATGGGATGTGGATATACAATTTAGGAAGGGTAAGAATTCACATTGAATCTCATCGATAACATCTTACAAAGAGAATTACGAAATAATGAAATATATTACATTACAATGTGATATCATGTCACAAAAGATATTTTTTTGGATGTGGGAATGAATGATTATAAAATGATGATTTCACTGTTATCTTTTAACTTTTAGGTGATCTAAAAGTATTACGGTATAATTAAAGACATAACGTTATTTATTTTTCTCATTCATATTTTAATATAAAAAAATAGTTGTTCTAATTCCACTTATTTATTTCTTCATTTTACCAACTCTTGGTGATCATGTAGTTCTCTTAAAACTCTAGAATGAACATCCATAGATATATTATTTTCTAAATCCATGAAGTTGAATCTCCACGGATCTAGAGAATTTCCCCTTGATTATTCTTTTCAAAACCGTTATTTTTTTCCTTCTTGGGAAAATATAGTAGAAGACTGTATTTAGTTATTACATCGGCATTGATAATGTTGTTTTTTCTATATGGATGAAGGATAAGTGAATCACTTTTAATACTAATTATGTTTTTCTATTTTTTATACTTAAATGTTAAATAATTATTTATACACATCATTTATAGTGGTTTACTATGTATTTTCACTTGATATAGTAGAGTTTAAAGAAGAGTAACCAATAGAGGCTAGTTGTGTGTTCACCTAATTTATATTTATTGTTTTATGGACATATAGAAACATACTAAGGGTGGTGTTGAGTTCTAATTGTCTACGGAAAAGTGTATATTTCTAGGGGTAAGTGAATTCATTTTTTGGAGTCTCCATCTTACAGTTTTTAAATAGAGGGGGTTTTTTCATGATGACATTCACAAGACTTATCCTTTATATTTATGTGGTAAATTTATTGAAATAATTTATCATATTTATTATTTATTTATATTTATAAAGAGTAATGAACATTAAAATTTATTATTTTATACCCCACTCCTTGTTTCCAACACATTCAGTGTTGAACTTGTTCTTTGGGGGTAACATTCGATCTCTTTTCCAGCTTGAAGGGTTCTTTTAATGGTTTAATTTTAAAATATTGGTATCAGAGTAAGTATTTAATATTTTATATTGAAGTAAAAAGTGGTGAGCGAAGCATACATTGACAAGGATTTAAAATTATCTAATCCTAGTATTCGAAATTGACAATGGAATCCTTGAACAAAAATGAAGGGAAATTTAAATTCCATGTATGTACTCTAATTATATTTTAATTATTAATAGGAAAATGTTATGTTGTAAAGGGTTTTGTAAGATCATGTCATTTTCAATGTAATAGAGGTAACCAAATTAATTATGTAATATATCATCAATCAATCAATATTAAATGAAGGGAATAAAAAGTTACATAAAACCTTTTTCAACAAGCTCTATATTATGATGTTTGATTGAAAGAGATAACCAAAAAATAACAAAAAATATCTCATCCATAAGTAGTAAACCTGCCAGTAGAATTATAGTATACTACAAGAGGGTCCCTAAAACACTAATATTGTTCTATATCCTTCATTAGTGTGATAAATAGATAACCAAAAAAGAAGATAGATTTGTATTTTGTATGTTAGTCACAATAACTTACAACATAAATATAAAATCCTTCTATTGAATCGATTCATTCATTGAAAGTGATTATTCTTTAGCTTCCAACACATGGAATCACAGAATTGTTACCTAACAAAATCAACTAGAGTTTATTATTTTTGAATTTTTATAAATCATAACTACTTTATAATACCATATATGAATTTTACATATCATGCATAAACATAAGAAACCATTTTGGAAAACATAGAAGACTATATTCCCCCAATTTTTCATAATGTATGATGAAAAATTCATAATTATATCGATATGATATTCTTATAAAAAATATAGTTATGTTGTATCCTATAATATGAAAAAAAATATTAATAGGTATAAAATAGATGAAGCATACAATTTAATACATCCAATTTTAGTGTACTTATTACAATCTATCACTTTTCCTAAAATTGACTAAGGACATTATAAAAATATTTTATAACACTTATGAATCTATCCAATACCCATGGGAGTGAATTTATTATAACCTATATAAAAAAATTATATTCAAAATATAAATCCTTATTTTAAGGTGTAAACATGTGACCCTAAGGGACTTTTTAATATTGATTATAAATATAAATAACCTAATTTATAGATATAATAAAGGAGCATCCTCTAGTAAATCATTGATAATACTCAAGATAAAAAGTGGTTTGTCATGATCCCAATCAAACACATTCAAATATCTATAAGATTTTGTAAACCAAAATTTATATTATATACATCATATTTTTTATTATATAGTACCATTATCAATGACATCAATACACCACTAGACATGAACAAGTCAATCTAGTATCGACCATCTCATATAATCATGATTCTATAAAATAGAATGATTAGTTTGAATGAATACATCATATGTCATTAATCTATGTAGTAGAAAACAAAAAGTTTCACTGAATTAATCATATACATACATTTCCTCAGTCTAAATCAATAACCTTCTCAGATGTACATTATTTTCAGATAAGTAAAAAAATTTCATCTTAGTTATGTTCCAACCAATGATTTGACCAGTAACATTCCCAACAATCTCCTAATAAGGCAATCTTTATGAAATTGATAAAAAACACATAAAAGTATGAAGCTACTAATGTTTGGTATCTTAGAAACCATTGTTATCACCTATTCATAAAAAGGATACACCATTATATATTCTAATAACCCTATGGAATTCCCTATGGTATACTTTAATAGGTAAGTATAGATAATAAGTATTTATTAATTAACTTATTATTATATTCTTTATATCATATAAAAATATATTTATTTACTATAGTATTCTTCTCATGATAATTATAACCTACACTAAAATAAAATGGAACTTTAACAGCACTAGAAATGACTTTTATCATTAGTAGAATAGCACTGACAACCTGAGCGACGTTTAAATCCCAGGAATTTTTATGAGTGCTAAAAAATCCTTTACAAATGGGATATTTATTAGCGCTAACAAAAGCACAGATAAATGTGACCTTTATCATTGATTTTAAAATTTGTGATAAATTCCCCATTTATCAACACTTTTATATAGTGCCACTAAATTAATACATTAAAATCACTTTTATGTGCACTAATAATGGACATTTTTTTAGTATTGTAGAAGTGTTGATAAGGGGCCATACTGCATTGTGCTATAACATTTCACTACAACACCACTATATTGTTCTGTAATAGCACACCGTAACACTATAAGCACCATAAAAATACAAAAACACACCAGAAACATACCCTATATGCACAAAAAAACACAAACAAATACACAAGATATCAAAAAAACAAGTCCCAAAATAGAATTTAAATGAAATATAATTTAGAACAAAAATACTAGAAAACAAATTATATTATAAACATTTCAAACATCCGTTTATACAATCACATGAATACAAAATATTACATAATTTCAAAAACAATCCTAATATTGAATGTTACCTTGATTGGCATTGAATTTCTTTGTATTACTTCCAAAAATAGATGATTAACATCAAAAAAAACCACATCCACTCAAAAAAAGAAACCACCTGTATAAGAAAAAAAAATATGAGTAATACTAAAAATGAATAAATTAAACAGAAATATGAAATAGTACATTAATTCAATGGATACTGATTTTACAATGGAAATATCAAGACTACCTTTGTGATTGAGAAGAGGTAGTGGTGTTGCTCTTCCTACAATGGAAATGGAGAGAACTTGAAAGAAAGTAAAAAATGAAACACTGTAGGGGTGAAATGGTTCTATGGGAGAAGAATTAAGAATGTCAGATAGAGATCCCTAACTCAAAAAAAATAATCCACCTATAAAATAAAACAATTATCACATGATTAATACTAAAATAAAAAAAATTCAACATAAATAAGAATCAATTCATTAATTATGTGGAAAGTGATTCTACTAAGAAAACATCAATATTACCTATATGATTGTGGAGAGACCAAATCATTTCTCATTCTGCAATGGAAGAACACATGGACAGAAATATTCTAAAATAAATAAACTCAGCAAGGAATAATGAAAAATAAATCAATGTTTCATTATGTAATTTTTCTATAAAACAGATAAATTAAATCATAAAATTAGCTTTGCATATTTATAAATGATATCTTTGGTCCAGATATAAGATAATTACAAAACTAAGTATTATCTGTGAACTATGTAGGATCCGGGCATAGTGAAAGTATAAGATGGGCGTGTACGAAATTTTTTAAAATTTCTTTTACTGATGATTAATCCTGGTTAAATTTGATGATGAACGAAAGTATATATAGAACTTAATAGAAGATAAAATAAAAAGAGATAATCTAGAACGTTGAAGACATGATTGAAATATTTTTTTTAAAATTAATTTAATTAAATTATTCAATTACCTCCAAGGTGAATATTTCTTAATTGATATTTCCAACAATGGGTCTAATGTGTGGCTTATTTGGATGTACAATAGAAGGATATGAATACTATTACGATGATCCACACGTGCTCCACTAATCTCCAAACATCTTTGAATGAGTCTCTAAGTACTTTCGTGAAAGATCATTTCACTTGTGATGTACTTCATCGATAGCCTTGATAATCGCATATAAATAATTCACCTTTATCTCATGGAGGAGGGACTCTCTCGTCCTTTAGAGTGTTCTTGAAGAGGGAAGAGTTCACTAGGTTTAAGAACTTTTCTCCATGGATTTTTTTTCACACGAAGATCGGTTAGTCGGTCGAATGACCCCATCGATTATATAGAGAATAATAACATAACAGTGAATTTAATTCACCCGGTAATAAAAACTAAAAAGTACAAGTGTGGTTACTTAATTAATTATTCAATGTGAAACCGTATGTCAAATGATAATACTAATACTATTACTTACCAAAATGAACCTATCTGGCACGTTATATTTATATATTATTTAATCAAATAAAATTTAATATTATTTATCATTGGACCTGTAACATGGAATGAAAATTCTTCTGAATATTTTATAGCCATTGAATAATGAAAATTATTTACTAAATAAATATAATAGCATTATTCGCTGCGAAATTAATATTTTGTTCACAATATATCATCACAAATAACTAGAAATAAAATAATTGTGGTCAGGCATACATCAATAATTATTAATCCATAAACAGGAATAATATTTATTCAACATGTTAAATAAATAAATTATTTAACTGAGATACTGGATACTCTTAGTTTGTAACACTATGAGCCTCTTTCTCCTTGGAATTAGGCGGGATTATCTAAACGTCATGATTACTATCTAGAAGTGGGTCTAAGAACCCAAGAGAAATAAGTTGATGTTTCAATTACATGTCACCTCATAGAAACACTTACATTAAATATAATAAACTTTTTATCATATCTATAATCATGCGAGTTGCATGAATGTTCCATCAAACCATGTGCCTGATTTCTCATTATTTTACATCCTGGAATTAAACATTCCTAGAGAACACCATGGACATGGATTTTTTTGGCAATATAATTTCCATAAACTTTCCTGAGATAACTACTTCTATAAAAGTGAAAAATCATTTCTCGCATTATTCATTAATATAGTGTTAATCATGACACAACCTATATATCCAACCTGACAACGAACATCTGGCTTCACAGTTTTCATCAATACATCTAAGTGTGTGAGTCACAATACCCATTAATAATAATCTCAATGTATAATTACCTATACACATGTTTGAATATCAGAACATCCAATGAAACATATGAGTGTGGATTTCCTACTGCCTGGTCTTGTTCTCATAATATCATCCAAGATATTACCAAGGGAACGCTCCATGAGAAGGTTCCCCAAAGTTTCATGAGTCCCCACCCCAGATACCATGTACCATTTATATCCCTTTAAATGATATCATCTGGCTATAGAACATATATTCAAGAATCATTTCATGGTACTTCCATGTTCACATCATATTAGGGATCTTCTATGACCTTTTAGTTTGAATACTACTCTTAGAACATTATCACAGAATCTATCATGCAGAAGAAAAATCACGACTTGATAAAGAGTTTATAATTATTCATCAAATGAAAAAATGTTTATCATAATTTATAAAGAAATTTGGTTGTAGGTCACCAACTCCAATAGACTCGCACTTGCACTAGAACAAAGTGCAAACAACCTTCTATCCACTATCTCTCACATGATATTCATGATTACGATGAGATAATCCTTTAGTCGAGTGGTCCACAAAATTCTCTTCCATGGACAATATAATCACTATAACCTAACTGCTTTTAAAGAAATACATAAATAGGTGACAATTTCAGAGCATGTCCTTTGCCCGTTGATGTTACCTTAATTATTTTTCTAATGATACCGCTACAGTATTATCACAATACAATGTAATTAGATATTTACTTCTAGGAAACAAAACAAGATCTAGGACAAATCATTGAATCCAGATGACATTCTTGGCTATATCAGAAGCTATTTTATATTCAGAATCCATTGTATAATAAGTGACAACAAACTTCTTTAAACTCTTCCTGCTCACAGATCCTCCGTTGAGACATTAAGCATATCCTGATTTTGAATTCTAATAAATATAATCTATTTGAAAACCAGCATAAGCATACCCTCTGATTACAGGATCCTAATCCCCTCAATATACATAGAACACATCCTTAGTTATATATAATTAAGTATATTCTTAAAAGTAGTCCAATGTTTTTCACCTAGTTCTGCTGGATATATGGCTACAATACTCATTTCATAGGTAACATCATGTTTGGAACATATCATGACATACATTATTGATCCTATTAATGAATCATATCGAATCTTATCCATCCTATAATTTTCATGTTGTGTTTGGGGACAAATTTACTTGGATAGATGTATAGCATGTAACACTCAAACAAATCCCTTATTGTATTAATTCAAACAAAATCTATTTAATATTTGGTCAATGTATGTACTTTGACTTAGTCCCAATAGCCTATTGGATATATCATGAATTATATTGACCCTAAAATGTATGTTGCTTTACCTAAGTCCTTCATAAAGAATCACTTGTTCAACAAATCCTTGACTAACTACAAGAATGGTATTTATTTTTCAATAAGAAATATGTCGTTAACATACACAACTTGGATAACAACAACATTCCCATTAAACCACCTGTAGACACATGGCTCACACTAATTCTCAATGAAACAAAATTCTACTTTGGCTCCATCGAATTGAATGTTCTGTTATCTAGATGATTTATTTAATCCTGAAATGGATCTCTATAAATTGCATACCTTATTAGAATCACCTAGTGTCACAAACCCTTTCTGGTTTTGTCATAAAGACATATTCCTAAGGTTCATGTTAAGGAATGCTATTTTTACATCCATTTTTTAAATCTCATATTCATGGAAATATACTATGGAATGTATGATTCTTATGAAATTAATCATGGAAACTAGTGAAAAGTTTTCGTCATAGTTAATTCCTTGACACTATTTAAAACCATTAGCCACTATACTTTCGTTATAGGTACTAACATAAACTTCCATATATAGTTTCTTTTTGAATACCCATTTACACCCAATAGGCTTTACATAAACTAGTTCATTGACTAAAACCTATAATTTGTTCTGATAGATGGAATCCATTTAGAATTCATTGATTCTAGCAATGTTGCAGCTTCAGAGCTCTCCACTTCTTCCTTTTTGGAGAGAGGCTCATAATTTTCCTAGAATAATGATTAACCTTCCACGGTGAAATGGAAAACATATCTCTCCGGTTCCCTTAACTCTCTTGTTCTCCTACGCAGTACTTGTTTTTCCTGAACTACCTATTCCACGGGAAATTGTGGCACTTTTTCTTATACCAACCCATGTGTATCTTGAGCATTAACTTTATCTATGTCAATCTTGTTGTCAATATCCTTTTTGAGGATGTTCTCCCTCTCAAGAAAGTCATAATATCTGGAAGCAATGATTTTCTTATCTGAGGGGTTGTATATGTAGTATCCCTTTCTTTCCTTAGTATACCCTATAAAGATACACTGCATGCCTCAGGGTGCTTATTTGTTTCTTGATAAAGCCATAAAAAATACCTTTCATCAACATAGTTGTGGTACGACCATGTGGCTTTCTTTCCACTCTATAGCTCGAAGGGAATCCCATTTTTCACCTTAGTTGGTATTTGGTTTAATGTGTACTCTACAGTCTAGAATGAATATCCCCAAAACGATAATAGAAGATATGTATGACTCATTATAGACCTTACCTTGTCTAACAAAGTATAATTCCTACTTTAACTAACAATATTCCATTGTGGTGTATAGGATTGAATGATTTGAGATAAAATCCCAGATTTCCATAAAAGATTTGTAGACTCTTTGTAAACATATTTTCCACCTCGATCAGATTGATGTTTTTTTATCTCCTTACAAAAAGGATTCTGTACTTCATTCTTGGACACCTTGAATTTTTCAATGGACTCAGACTTATACCTCATTAATTATACATAGCCATATCTACTAAATTAATTAGTAAATGTAATGTAGTAAGAATATACACCTCTAGATTCTACTATAAATGGTCCACAAACATCAGTTTGAACCAATCCAAGAAGTACTATAGTCCTTTCACCCTATCCACCAAAAGGAATTTCGGTCATTTTCCTTTGTAAACATGTGTGATATATATCAAGTGTTTTTATCTTGGAAGAGTCTAAATTATCATCTTGATATAACTTTTTCATGCATTTCTTGTTCAGATTACCAGGGTGGTGATGTCACAACTTGGTGTTGAATGAGTCATGTGAACTTGGATTGTTATCAACTGTTAATACATGTTTCTAGAAATTTAATACATATAGACCATTAATTAAAAGTTTCATACCATAACACATGTTGTCCTTATAAAAGAAAAAAAATTTATTCATGAACATGAAAATAAATCAATTTTTTTATAAGCAAGATATGGAAATCATGTTCTTGGTAACAATAGGTACATTATAATATCCGTGTAAAAAATCATTCATGGAAGTAATGTGAGGTTGTATTCATTAATGGAAAGTGAAGCCACCCTTGTACCACTAGCAGCTTGCAAAACCACCTCTGATATGGAAATTTTTCAGAATCTACATGTTTCTGGTATTTGGGAACCAATTTGTTCCTAATATGACCTATCTAATACCCAATGTGTTGAAATGAAAATATTTCACTTAACCAGAAATACAATTTTAGCTTCCCATTTCAACTGGGTGCAGTTACTCTCATAGTGGTATACCTTTTTACATGCAAAGCATACTGCCTCATTTTCCTTGCCCGGCCTCTGGATCTTCTTCTTTTTGGTTGGACGGTGATTGGAGGCTATAGATTTTTTATAAATCTTAATCCCCATTACCTTGTACTTCATCATCCTATTAACCATAAGTACTGTGGGTTTTTCATGCCAAATGTACTTATCAACATGCAGAATCAGGGTAAAGAGCCTAGACAAAATATTATCATTATTTCTCATATCATAACTCAAAATAAATCAAGATAAGGTCTTAGGTAGTGATCAAAGTATGAGATTTGTAAACATCTCATATAGGAATTTATTCCCTAAGATGTATAGATGCACAATGTATACAATAAGCTTCACTACACGTGGTCCAACTGGCATATACTCTCCAATATTATTAGTGAACAAATTATTTGAGATCTCATATATCTCATATCATGCCTTCTATGGATAGAGATCCTCAAAGCAAGATATCATGCTATAAGAATACATTTCTTCATGTTTCATCAAGAGATCATTGTTCCTAGATGATATCATGAGGCACTAATCATTCATAGCATCATTATGATATTTCTCATTCGCAGATAGTTCCTAATCATGCCCCTCATTTCTATGGAATATAGGTAATGGATCTTACAACACTAAATATTCCCCTCATGGTGAAGGATAACCCAAAAGCACCTTTTCCACCCTTGGAAATTAGAGCTGGTGAGAAGGTTTTCTGTCTAGAGTGTGGATTGAAATGATATTAACAATGTTAGTTTAATTTCTATTTATTCAAATAAATATGATCAATGTTTTATTACTTTATTTTGATAAGTATAAAAATATATATATATATATATATATATATATATTAGTCTCCCATTATTTTTTCAAACCCCAACAGTCCTCACCATAGGCTTCAAAATATCTTGTTTTTTGGACGTTCTAGTAGAGAGGACTCATATTTCCTTTCTAATTACACAACTATGATTAGTCATGACACATGAAAGGTTATATATAGGAATTATAAATTCAAACTCAAGTAACTCACAACTCCTTGATCTTTTCAGTGGACTCCCCAATACAAAAATCCTTAATTTTGGATTTCCTCAACCTTCAACTCTCATTTACACCATGCCCTGCTTGGGTAGTCAACCCTTGATGTTAACTAAGTTAATTGAACGCAAAAATAAAAAAAAAATTCCCTGAAAATTAAAATAACCCCAACTAGAGTTGGTCATGAACTTTGAACTATGGTTCGACTTTAACTGAAGAAATGGAAGTTTATACCAAATTAATATATAATTGAGGGATTCTTTCTTTTATGCATAAATTTACACATATTATCTTTTAATATTATTGTTAAGGTTTAGTGGATATATTTAAGTGATTAACCATGTATAGATAATATTTAAGCATAAGTTGTTTTTATTTTAGTTCAATCTTGTATGCTTGTAAGTTCAATAACTATGTGATCGTGTCGAACATCCGTAATGAATAACCATTAAACTGACAAAAATAAAATAAATGGTATGATAATGAGCATTATTATTGGTTATTTTATATAGAGGTTGATAAAATAACCCTAGGTTGTGGGTGAAACAACTTCAACTATATAGGGTTCATCTTTATAGGTTTCCTCTTGTCCACCATTGTGTCTCCTTAGACTGGCTTAACCTTAGCTCCTAAAATGAACTGCCTCCACTATCCTAAGAACTCTATCCATTACATATGCTTTTCATTCACATGCATGTGAGATGTAAAGGGGGGTTTAAAAAATAAATAATTGTAAAATTGTCCTCAAATATTAATGAGGAGAAGACATACATGCCAACAATTTAAATTCAAAAATTAATTAAATTTGAACCGATCACATACAAAGGTCTGGTCTAGCTAATGATCATCCCTATATATGAAATGCATTAAGGGTTTAATAAAACTTTAATTAAATTATTTAATCATTCCTATTAAGACAAATTATGCTCATATTAATTAAAAATTATCTTTAATTAATCAATCCATTTTTATCTTTATAATTATTTTAATTTCCTTGAGATTCGAATCCATAACATTGTACAGAATATGTACCTTGGAAGAAACCTAATGAATACCTATCCAAAACTGCCAATAGTGTATTTATACTTATATACACTTTATTGATTGTGATTTTTATTGTGCAGACAGAATTATAATTGTAATTCAACTCAAACATGATGTGCAGATCATTGAACATTACATATATGTCCATTAAACACACACACACACACACACACATATATATATCAAACACCTATCACATGTTCGGTCATATATTTTTTCCAACACAAAGGTACATGTATCAAGGGTCACATAATATAATAATAAATTTTTAAACTGCATAATCTGGAAATAATACACGAAATGTAGATCCGACTAAACGACATGTACCCTACTCACCATCCTTATGAAGTACACGCCTGGTGAAACAGCGTGTGGGGTGTCCTTCATAAATATAGGGAGTACGAGACATGTCTAGTGGGCTACACACCATGTAGACTCTGCATAACACAGTATGCAGCTAGGCAAATCAATGTATGGGATACATGACCTCACCCTAACCAAAATGGACTACATGCCATGTCCAGTGGGCTACATGGCGTGTAGTCCGGTTGACCGTCCACCAGTCAGTCCTAGTCAATACACGGTGTAAGAATTAACTACACTATGATTCATTAATTCACATGGAATGATTAATTTCTAAATTACCCTTGATGCATTGAACACAAATACACGGTGTGTAGATCCAACTACTGGGTGTGTATTGTTTTGTTATCTGGACAGAACCATAACCTCTTGATGAGATACTAGATTTAATTTTAGTCATAAAATTATCTATTTAAGTTATATATACGATAACTGATAAGGGAGTAACATATATCAAATTTAAAATTACAAGTTTGATTAAAAATGACGTGACAAAATTATTTAATAATGTGAAAATCATCAATGAATTATATAAATAATTATAAAAAAATGACTGCTCTGATAGCACTTGTAGGTTCTGGGCACAACATAAGTATAGAATGGGAGTGTACCCAACTTTGAAAATTATCATTTTCAATGATTAATCTGGGAACAATATGAAGATGAATGCCAGCATCTATAGAATAGAATCAAATATAAAAGAAAAATGAAGGAACCCTGAAATAAAAGTTGAGGATGAACGTATTTTTTTTATAATTATTATAATTAAATTATATAATTACTTCTAAGGTGATTATTTTTTCGTGGATGTGTTCGACCATAGATATGAGGTGAAGCATACTTTTGATGTAGAATCCAACGATATGAATCCTCTGTAGATGATCCACATGTGCTCCACATATCTCCGTACGTCGCCGAAGGAGTCTCTGTGTGCTATAACAAAAGATCCTTGATCTTTAGATGTCCGCCTTTGATCACCATGATAATCACTTCCAAAGCATTCTCTTTGATTTGATAGAGGAGTATCTCTCTTATTTTTTGAGAGTGTTCTTAAAGAGAGAACAGTTCCTTAAGCATGAGTGATTTTCTCCTTGGATGTTGTGCACACAATGATTAATTATCTCCTCGAATGACTCCTTGGATTATATAAGGAATAATATCATAAAATGGAATTTAATTCACCATGTAATAATATATAATTAGCACATGTTTTGGTAGAAAATTATAATTTTTCCACATAAGACCCCATGTCAAATAATAATAGAAATATTATTATTTCCATGACATGATCTTAATATACAAAATATATTTAAATATTATTTAACCCAAAAATATTTAATAATATTTCTCTCCAGACCCGTAACTTGGTCCACTAATACTATCCAATATTTACCAGGCCATGAATAATGACTATTTATTTGTTAAATAAATATAACTACATTATTCACAGATAAATAAACATTCCATACACAATATATTCTATCAAATAAATAGTGATGAAATAAATGAAATTTGGCATAATTAAATAATTATTAAACCACAACCAGGAATAATATTTATTCGACTTGTCAAATTAATCAATTATTTAACTAAGATACTGGCTACACTTAGTGTGTGACCATCCAGGCCTCTTTGTCATTGGTATTAGGTAGGCTTACCTAAATACCACAATTACTATCTAACAGTGGGTCAAGGCACCCAAGATAAAGAAGTTGATGTCACAATGACATATCACCTCATATGAATTCATAATGCATAATATAATACCTTTGTACTGATATATCCAATCAAGCGGGTTTCATGCAAGTTCCTTCAACCCATGTGCACGATTTCTCATTCTATGAATTACTGGAATTGGACATTCCTATTGAACACCATGGAAATGGTATTAGTTAATTTATATCACTTCCATCAATGGGACTGAGATATCTACTTTTGTATAGGTGACAAATCCATTCTCACATTATTCAATTTATGTACTACTATATGTGACACACCCAACATATACTACTTCGACATGAACATCCATTATCACTATTTTTATCAATACATCAAAGTACATGAGTTATAATACCCATTAATAATAATATTAATTTATGAGGACCAATACACACTTCCACGGATAGAAACAACCAATGAAATAATGAATGTGGATCTCTTACTGGCGGATCTTGTTCACATAATATCCTCTTGGATATTACCAAGGGCGGACACCCTGAGAAGGTTGGTCAAAGTTTCAGGAGTCCCCACCCATGATAGCCTATATCATTTGGGTCGCTTAAAATGTTATCATCCAGCCATAAAACATATATTCAAGAATAGTGTCATGACATTTCTAGGTTATCATCATAGTAGGGATCTACTATGACCATTTAGTGAACGAGAAATTCTTAGGATATTATCACATACTTTGTCAAATAGAATAACAATAATTATTTCATAAGGAGTTTATAAATATTCAACCAATAAATATAGGTTTATAATATAGTAAAAATAAGTTTGGTTTTATGGAACATACTCCAAAACACTTCACTACTCTTAGTTGACTACCGATTAGCATAACATTTGACTTAAACTTCCGACCTGACGTCCCTGTGATTCTATCATCCCACACATGCACACCACAATAAATATCTTATCACCATTTATTATTCACTTTTCCATCTATAATTATACACATTTACAACTTGTAAATATGTTTGATTCATGTAGATTTTTGCACAATGTTAATGGGTGTAGGAAGAGAAGGAAAAGTGAATATTGAATGTTGAATGGTGATATGATACAATTGGTGGTGAGTGTGTGTGAGATTAGAGAATCATTGAGATTCTAGGAAGGGAGATCATATTAGATTCAATTGTAATTTTTAGTTAACCAACAATAATGATGTGTATTGAAAATCCTTAGTTTTTTATTAAATTTGTGAGTGATTCACAACCAATCCATGTTTTGGCTTCATTGATTAATAGAGCCAAATAGACATAAATATTACCCCAATAGACTACATTAGTTGAAACTATAGGAGAAATCATCAAAATATAGAATGTAAATGAACCCTCAAATAATTCACAAAGATATATTTCAACGAAAAGTGACATCTCCATCAAGCATGATTGAAAGTGGTGAACTAATTCATGAAAGGCTAACTATTTAAAGGTTTAAACTCAAAAAAACCAAACCATTTGAACTATGAAAGGATAATTTCATTAAGCTTCTATAATAAAATATGAACTAATAACATCCAATAAAAATTAAGGAATCTACAAATATCTTCAACCTAACATGAGAGACAACAACTAAGTCAATGTTTTTATGATTCTTTCACAAAAAATAATCCAAAAAATGCTTCCTCCACAAACATATCATGATGGCGATCCATGGAGAAGAGGAATTTCTAATTAATATTTGGATGAAGACCCACACTGAAAATAAAATATTTCAATAGATCCCTTGACACAACCTTTGAACAAAAGGAAACCAGGTCTTTTAGGTGTTCAACAAAAAACATCACTATTCGCTGACCTAGCTGGACACTAAAGAGCTCCTCCCTTTTCTTCATATTCCCCTACTTAGGTTTAAACCTACTGAAAAGGGGGGACTTAAATCTTCCCACATCACCACCATAAGAATTATTGTCTACAAAAAAATCTCTTATTCATCTAAAGCTAAACCCACTAAGAAGACCCTAAAAATAAGAAAATCTAACATATTTGGGAGTTCCAAACACTATAAATACATTGAAAACATCCTTAGGACACTTCACTACCTTTAACAAACCAAGATTTTCAAATAAGATGTAAAACAACATAGCAGAACTATATATTGGGCGAGACCCACTAGAAACATCAGGGACCTTTTGGGGCAGCATATATGGAATAAGAAAAAAATCATAAAATTGGGTTCTGAATCAATTTGAAAAACAACATAAAGGAACATATCTTGCCAAAAAACTACCTCACATGGAAAATATCATAAAAAACAAGAATTATTCCACCAAAAACTACTATTTAATTTTCAATTTCTAACCACATTCTTCTAAGGCCACTCCTGACCACATAATAACCCACATTTTTAATGAATATTCAAATCAAAAAATCATGTTTCCTTTTCCAAAACTGTTTTGGAAAACTAAGAAAATAAGACCCACAAAACAGAGAATCCACATTGGCCAAAATGGTTGAGGAACAAGTCAAAACCAATACTAATTCAATATTTCTTGTGAAATAATTTTCATTTTAGTAATAAATCATCTCTCATCATGCTTCCATGATGTTAAACTACATAAATTCGACCTAGAAGAATGTTGTTGAGTTTTATGGTGTCTCTCATCCAATTTTTATGATGTTAAACTACACAAATTTATTATTTAAGTAAATATTTAAACTGTAAACTATATCTCATCCTGGTTATAATACATTAAGCTAAACAAATTTGTTGTAGTAGAAAGACATTGAAATTCACATCATCTCTCATCATGGTTTTATGACATCAAACTGCACATACTCAACTTAAAATTAGGATGCCAAAATGCAGAATGTCTCCCATCCTAGTTTCATGAAGCTAAAATAAAAATATTCATCTTGTCAACAAGCCATTAAAATCCAGAGGGGAGTTTCACTGGAAGCGGTGAGGAGATGAGATGTAGGGTTTATCAGGGTTAAGAACATCGCAAAAAAGAAAAATGTGGAACCAAGAAGTCCACAAAACAATATAGGAAATTAAGAAAGACACATACATTGGATTTTGTCTATTATTAATTTGATGGATCATAATAGAGTCACGCTGGCTACAAATGAGTTCTAAAAGAGCTTCATAATTGCGATGAGTGAGTATCAGTTAGGGTTATTTTAAATAGATCGAGAAAAATTTTAAAAGTGATTTCAGAAACGAAACGACAAATATACCTTTTATCAAAGTTATATTTATAAAAACGAATAAAATGGATCATTATCAGTGATTAGAAAGCTCTAATAAAAATCATCTTTATCGATGCCAATATTTTAGCATTAATAAATATCGATCATTATCAGTACCACGATTTTAACACTGATAATGTATTTATTTAAATATAGTTATTATAATTTTATAATTATTAAATAAATATAATTATCTATTTATAATTTTTTAAATGATTATTTAAAAGAATATAACTATTTATATATATTAATTATAAATATATAAATATATAAATATATAAATATATAAATTTATAAATATATTGTTTTATAAATATTTATTAATGAATATATATTTAAAATTATTAGAAGATCTTTAATCTTAAATACTTATATTTTAAAAATGAACTAAAATGAATAATTTAAAATTACTGTATGTTAATGAGTGAGATGAACAATTATTAAATAAATTAGTCCCTAATGAAAAAGCATTGGTGATTGCACCGCTCAATATTGCTGGTCATAAATTATCTTCCCTTAGAGACTCTTCAACTATGTGAAGAATAATCATTCTGAATTCTTATGGATAGAACCCATTAGTTCTGGAAGTATATTATTGTAATGTATTAGTTTTAGGTTTTTTGTGAGCCCATTCCACTATTAGAGATAGAAAATATATGGATAAACTTCTAGAGGTGTCCTGATTGACCACATGGATCAAAAATATTTGGTTGCAAAGTATACAAACATTTATAAAAAAACATGAAACACTAGTAGAAATTTAAAGGTCCTCTATCATAAAACATTGAAGGTCTAGATTATCCATTCCATTTAGATCCACCTTGAGACTCATCACAATTCTAGTTTTCATTATATTAACTAACAAAACTTATATTTGGAGTAAGTTAAACTCTCGTTAACCCTTAATTACCATCCCTATCAAGCTTAGCCATTAAATATATTTCCTGAATGTAAACATAATAAATATGCCTTACCATGAAAAAAATGAGATCAGATATCTGGTTGAAGACCCATCTTGAATATTCATTTCTTCTGTTTCACATTTTTCAACACAAGAGAAAATTGAACATGTTTAGAAGAAATGATTGCATAATAATTCATCATAATATCACCCTATTGGAGGTTGAAAAACTCCATAGACATTCCAAAATAATAGTATCTAGATTTAATTGTTATGTATAGAGGTATTTGAGGTATTTATATTCATGTACATCATGTTTTTTCCGTATAAACAATGAATGTCACCACCTCTGGTGCTCCCCTTCAAGAATAATGGTACTACACCTCACCTTTATTGATTCTACAATTTCCAAGAACTCAAAAGGTAGATCAATATTTTTCTAACAATCCTTTTCATATTGAGGATCATTTAAGACTTAGAAAGATTGTGGTTTTTGGAAAATAAACACCTAATAATGATCTATAGATTCATCACTTCAAGGTTCCACTACAAGAGCCTGAGTAAGAATAGGTTATGATACCTATACTATATCATTTACAACACACACAACTATATAAATGATATTTTTTATCAACTAGGGGGTTAAATTTCTGGTGTTCATCAAAAGTCCCCCTTGAGGTTTATTCAAATAACTTATTTGGAGGATGGTACTTCACAATATCATTAGATAACATAAAAATATCTAAAAGGATATTATGATCATCATCTCAATCAACAAATATTGGGATATTAGTTCTATAAAAGAGTATAAAATATTATAGGATTTAAAAATATTAGGAATTAACTATGAAAATACTAGATTCAAATCAACTTATTCCTCAAGAATGATTTTTAGAAACCCCCATGTTGACTTAAGGCTATCTTTGGTGAGAGATGGCTACAAAATGACCCTTAATTACCGCTTTACGTTCTTAAAATAATATGACATATGATACAAGAAATCCTACACCACATATCGATATAAAGGAAAGAAACCTAAACCTAGAACTATGATACCAATTGTTTATATACTATCTCAAATACCCTTGTATATCAGTTCCTAAGCTGACTCAGATATTTCTAGAAGCATATTTTCGATCCCCAAGGGTTTTCAACAAGAACCTAATTGAAATACTATGTCCAAGTGAATCATTTATTCACATGTATGATAAAATAATAAAAGTTGAATCAATACAAAATATGTTTGGTAAAGTCTCCTCATGTAGAAAGTTATTGAAATAGAAATATATACCAAAGTGTACATCATCCAAAAAATATCACATCAATATCAAGGAAATATCTAAAAATTTTATGTAATTAGTGGATCATAGTTCCAGCGATTTGCACCACCAACAATGTTCCATGATAAATCAATCTTTCCACCTTCAATTTGCACAATCCATTTTCATAGACATGGAATAACAAATCCTACAATCACTAGAAGAAAAAGGTAGGGCAAGACTGAAAACCCCAATATGACTCCAAAAAAATTCATCAAACAATTTCAATACAAAAAAATACATATCAGTAAATTTTAAGTAAAAAATCTTGAAAATCCATTTTAACATTTTTAATGAAATCATCTTTAAATTCAAATGGAATGAAAATATTTTAGAATAGAATTAAATGATCATATTAAAAAAACAAAAAGGAAATGATTAACTATATTATAAACAAATAGAAATGTAATAATCATATCAAAACTAGGACACATTTTCATATGCTCTACAATAATATAGTTCCAGGAAATGGGTTCCAGAAACTTTTTGAGCATTCATCATAGATTAGTGTGTATGCACAAGTCCCTAGGATCTAGATATTGTGATTGAATCAATCAGACCCTTAATGAGGGAAATCATGTTGAAATAGGTTTATATAGAGTATTAATTATCAACTAGTTTCTACCGAGTTAGTGTCTTAGTGTGTTAATCCTAATCAACAACTAATTTATTAGGGTCACATGTCATTTAATCCATAAATCATGGGAAAATCCATCATTCAAATTCAATACATTATTCATATATAAATTTCTCAATTTCAAGTTCATCATTCTATTTATATTTCAAAACCAACACTGTCACAACCCCCTCCCCACAATGTGTACACCTCCTGGGCCGGCAATGTGAGAAGGGAGATAACGACCCCCAAGTCCCGCCTCCAGTAGGCCCCGGGTTGGCGACTAGCACCGAGGGTATAGTAAACATACAAATGGGAGGCATTACCCTCTATGAGAACACATGCAGAAAAGAGAGATAGAATAGACTCCAACCAACTCCAACTCATAACTGAAATATAAAATAAAACCAAGTACATATATGAAATGTCATGAAAAAGTACTACAACTGAAAGGGAAAACTAAAAGTACCCAAAAGAAAGTGAAACGGTAGTGACCACAAGCTTGAACAGCTCCTCCTCCAACCGCAAGCTAGTATTAACCAGGTTGATCTCCAACCTGCTCCAAGTGACCTGAAAAACAGTTTATATGTACATAGGATGAGTATAACAGTATACTCAGTAGGATCCTCCCCAAGCCTCTCATGTAAAAGTAAAGAAAGCATGCTAAAGCCCAGTGAACAACAAGTGAAACTAACTCGTAACCTAAACAGGTATACTATGTTCCCAACCTCACCATGGCTACTCTCACCTAGTAATGCATACAAGAATATAGCATATAGTAAAGAATATCAAGGGTACCCCGATACTACTTCCCCACTAGTTTTCCGCTTTTCCCCAACGACATACGTCCTGTGCATCTCTCTCCAAAGGCTTTCCCACAGACACCTGGGCAAAGCTCCACAATCTGCACCTCGTGCACCACATAGGCTTGCCCGCAGACACCCAGGGCGAAGCACCACACCGTCCTCACAACCAAAAGTAACCAGGTCGTTTCTGGGAGCCACCACAACCCACATAATGTGTATCATACATCGGGTATAATACCTCATGTCATTACAGCCCATACTCTGAGTAAGGATCCTCAAGTCATCATAGCCTATACACATTACACCTATAGTAGTCCATAGGATACTATATCCATAATATATGTGTGTGAATAACCACAAGCCATTACAGCCCTCTACACACATATATGGGGTTACTAACCGCTGTGCCTCATGGCACAAGTATCTACCAAGAGAAGAGAGCGGGGCAAAAGGGGGGTAGTCAGCCATTCAACCTCCCATCAGAATGTTGTGGAAAACACCCCCCCCCCCAGGGCTCAGAATCCCCGGGGTGTCAGTTGACCTTACCGACAGGGTGGAGTACCGTATAGAAACACAAAAAGTACAGAATATATATGTAACTCACATCCACACTATGGGCATTACCTAGTCTTAGATACAACTGCAGCTAACGTCTCTCAGACTCCAGGCTGCTACTTCAAAGACTAGGTATCCTATAAGCACACAAACATTTGAAGAGCTTTAATAGATTACTCCATTCTCATTTTACCAGTTCCACTGTATGTTAATTAATTCTGTAAACATTAATTAAGAATGAACAATTACACATTAAACTGAAACGACATCACATTGAAAATCAACTGCTCCTTTTTAGATTCACATCACCCTTAAATTCCATCACCTCCATCCCCGTGGATTATCACCATTTAATCAAACATTAATTATAGAGTTACTTTCCCACATTCCCAGGCATTCTAGAAAAGCATCCTATGCTACTAAACACAAAGGAGGCTCAACACGGTGAGTAGATATACTACTCGTCGAGTCTTTGCGGCCTATAGAAAGATCACAGACCCATTTTCCCTCTAGAGGGTAAACACGAAAAGCTCGTGACATACCCCGCGCATCTTCTCCTCCTTCGGAAGAAGGGTAGTGAGACCAGCTACCTTGAGCAGTGAGGAAGAGCAAAGCAGATTAACATTCAAAGAAAACCACAAGCATCCAGCAATCGCATCCATCCCATTCCATCACCCCTGGTGTCCTCCCCGACACCCACATGCATAACTGATGCATATCACCACTCTAGGTGTCATCCACTACCATATACACAAGGCCTCCATGCCTCCACATATCATAAAATCCATCCAGGCTCACATCACAGCCCAAGCAGCAGAAAAACAACAATCACAACCATGGGCTCTTGACCCTTTAGCAAACAAGAGGGTAACTCCGAACCCCTTTAGAAATTCCCACATAATCTGTTCTTTAATCCATATTGAACTGGCTGATTTTTTATTCGTAGGTTCCAATCACGGATTCCTATTCAGCAAGCATTCACAATTAAATAACCATGCTTCCTTCCCTAATTTGAATATCCTCAAATTAGAACAACTGCAACAATGGCAATAACCAGATTAATTTACATGCCTCTTTATCTTTAGCCAATTAATTAACAATTAATTCCGTCTTTACTTTCATTATCAATTTCTATCATGAACGAATAACAAATCAAAGAAAACATCGATATCAATATATCTTGGAAAACATGAGGCAAACCGTTATCACGGTATAAAGAAACAACATGCGATCAACCAATTCTTTTAATCTGGTTCGAGTATTTAATTATGTCAATTTCATTGTGATACAATGGGATAAATCATGCTAATTCTACGATTGCACATATACAATTAGAGAAGCCATGAATCCCCTACCTCAAAAAGTTCCTCATGTTCTTTATCTACACAACAGGTCACGATCTTCCCCTCGCGACAACTGCATCCATCGGAGGATGCTGCGGTATGACAGTACCAACCAACCCCAAGAAAACCCATTAAAATCTTGGAAATTACATGGTATAATCATGGAAATGAGGATAGAAGAAGATAAACCCAAAAAGAACGACGATACAACATACCTTATATCGAAGATTGATCGGCGCGGCTCGGTTGCATCCAAAACAGAGCAGAACCAATCCTAGGAGTAAAGATTGATTGTGCAACTCCTACGGAAAGGATTGAAAGGTTCCGGTGCCTCTTAGTTGAGAACAAAGGGAATGAACAATGGAGAATGATATCTCGTCCCTTTTTGAAGATTTAATGGGGTGACCGTTTAAGATCCGGTTAATTCTCCACTAAAAATGGAACACATTAACCCACGCGGTTTGACCAAGTAAATACATCCTGGCCTTAGGAATAATTAATATAGGATCTATGGAATTTTAAACGGCCTTAAGAGCCCTTAAAATAAGGCTTTAAAAGTATTTTACGTCAAAGAAAACGTCAAATGGGGCAAAACTGTATGAATCTGGAAACACTGTTCACATACTCAAAATTTGGCAAAGGAAAGAATCGGTAGCTCTTAGAATTCTGGAAACACTGTTCAAACGTGAAATTTGGCAAAGGACGAAATCAATGGCTCTTAGGATTCTGGAAACACTGTTCAAACATGAAATTTGGCAAAGGAAGGAATCGATAGCTCTTAGGATTCTAGAAACACTGTTCAAACGTGAAATTTGCCAAAGGATGAAATCGGTAGCTCTTAAAATTCTGGAAACACTATTCACAGAACTCAAAAAATTGGCAAAGGAAAGAAAAGGTCACCGATAGAACCTTGCCGATAGAAACACAAGTCTACCGTTAGATCCTCACCGATAGAACATTATTCAAGTATACCGATCGAAGGTCACCGATAGAAATACTGTTCACAGAACTAGAAAATTTGGCAAAGTGTTTGTCGATTTATTTCTAGACTGTGGCTACCGGTAGACCGAGCTACCAGTAGGCGGTGGCTACCGGTAGACCGAGCTAATGGTAGGCCGCATCTACCGGTAGACCGAGCTACCGGTAGGCAGGGGCTACCGGTAGACTGAGCTACCGGTAGGCAGCGGCTACCGGTAGACCGAGCTACCGGTAGGCTGCGGCTGGGGGATAAGTCACCATGACCTCCCGAAACACCTCCAACACCACATTTTCACAAAGTAGTGGACCAGAGAGGTCCAGAACATTACATTAGATACCTCTCAAAACATTCCCGTCCTCGAGAATTAAAAACCAACTCTGAGAAAAAGAGGGGTCTGAACAACCACCCTATAAGATACCTCTCAAGGGAAAACCACCATGAGTTGTTCGAAAGCTGGAACAAAACTACGACATCCGAGAATATGGAAACAAACAATCCATATCCAAACTATTCAATCATAATATCGCACAAAAGGTACATAAATAAAACATGAAAGGTCTAACCATCAAGGAAACATCATTACATGAAAAGAGTTAAACATTAAACAACTCTGGGTACTGAGCACGTATCTGTGACTCACGCTCCCATGTACTCTCCTCCATGCCACCGTGTCGCAACAAGACACGAACTAAGGGGATAGAACGCCCACGTAACACCTTCTCCTTGCGGTCTTGAATCCCCACAGGTCGCTCCTCGAAGGTTTCATCATCGTCAATATGGATCTCTCCCCAATAGATAACATGAGATTCATCATGAAGGTAGCGACGGAGTTGTGATACATGGAAAACATCATGTATCCGACTCATCTGAGGGGGATGTGCTACTCGATATGCCACAGCTCCAACACGAGCTAACACCTCGAAAGGCCGAACAAAACGGGGAGAAAGCTTACTTCCACGACCAAACCTTCGCTGCCTACGACGGGGAGTCACCTTTAGAAACACATGATCCCCAACATTAAACTCTAACGGTCTCCTTCTTTGATCATCGTATGATTTCTGACCATCCTGTGCTGTCTTCATCCTCTCACGAATCACCTGAACCATCTCTGTTGTATTCTGCACTTGTTCTGGTCCGAGAATTGCTAACTCTCCGACCCCAGTCCAGTACAACGGAGAACGGAATGGTCGGCCATACAAAGCGTCAAACAGCGCCATACTGATGGTAGAGTGAAAACTATTACTGTAAGAAAACTCTACCAAGGGTAAGTGCTTCATCCATGAACCTCCAAAATCAAGAACACAAGAGCGCAACATGTCTTCAAGAGTTTGGATGGTTCGCTCTGTTTGACCATCCGTTTGAGGATGAAAAGCAGTTCTAAGGCACAGTTGAGAGCCAAAAGCATGCTGGACACCTCTCCACACTCTGGAGGTAAAACGAGGATCTCGATCAGAAATGATCGTCCTAGGTACTCCATGAATCTTCACCACCTCCTCCAGATACTATCTCGACAGAACCTCCACTGAGCTCGACTCCTTGATCGCTATGAAATGGGCCGACTTTGTTAAACGATCCACTACCACCCATATAACATCATATCCTCTCGGAGCTCGAGGTAAACCTGTAACGAAGTCCATTGAGATGTCCTCCCACTTCCACTGAGGAATCTCCAATTGCTGGAGAAGACCATCAGGAACACAGTATTCGGCCTTCACCTTCTGGTAGACTAAACATCGAGACACACATTCAGCAACCGTACGCTTCAGCCTAGGCCACCAAAACTGACTCCTCGAGGATCAGTACATCTTCGTCACACCAGGATGTACTGACAGGGGTGAACTATGGAACTCTCGGAGAACCGTCTCGTGTATCACCAAGGGGACAAAAATCCTTCCATGATATAACACTCAGTGTTGTTCATCCTCCGACCAACCATCAGGGGCCTCACCACAAACAACTCTGTCTCTCAAAACTTCCATCTCTAGATCACCCAACTGAGACTCTTCCACCTTCTGCATCACGGATGACTGCACCGTCATCTGGAAAAGAAAACCTCTACCCCAAACTTCTCCCATATCAAGATGAAAAGCTCATAGATCTTCTATCACTCTCCAAGAATCAACAGATTCACGCACAACATCATTACGTGTCTTTCGGCTTAGTGCGTCAGCTAAAACATTCCCCTTTCCACGTGTATATGATTTTTCAAAGTCGTATTCCTGCAAGAACTCCATCCACCGATGCTGCCTCATGTTCAAGTCACATTGGGAGAAAACATACCTCAAACTCTTATGATAAGTGAAAACCAAAAAGTGCTCACCAATGAGGTAATGTCTCCACAGATTCAGAGAAAACACCACGACTGCCAACTCAAGATCATGTGTGGCATAGTTGCATTCATGGGGACGCAACTGCCGAGACCCATAAGAAACAACTGACCTCTGCTGCATGAGAACACAACCTAGCCCCAGATGTGAAGCATCAAAGAAACCATCAAACTGGACTCCCCCCGCTGGAAGACAAAGGACTGGAGCACTTACCAACTTCTCCTTTAGATATTAAAAAGGTGCCTGACATTGATCAATCCATATGAACGCTTGATCCTTCTTGGTCAAAGCTGTCAGAGGAGTCGCAACTCGGGAGAAATTGGCTACAAACCTCCTATAATAGCTTGCGAGACCAAGGAAACTTCGCACCTCAGACACGGTCTTGGGGGCTACCCAAGACACCACTACTTCTATCTTAGACGGATCCACAGCTACTCCTTGTTGGGACACAACATGCCCTAAGAAACGAACTTCTCGAGCCCAGAACTCACACTTGGACAACTTCCAAAATATCTCATGGTGGCAAAGAACTACCAAAATGGCTCGTAGATGCTCTGCATGCTTTTCTTCAGATGTGGAGTACACAAGGATGTCATCGATGAAAACCACAACAAACTTGTCCAGGAATTCACGGAACACAACATTCATCAACCCCATGAAAACAGCTGGAGCATTCGTCATGCCGAATGGCATTACAACAAACTCATAATGCCCATGACGACAATGGAAAGTAGTATTTGGGATATCCTCATCCTTTACACACATTTGGTGATATCCTGACCGCAAGTCGATCTTTGAGAACCAAGTTGCACCCTTCAGTTGATCGAATAAGTCATCAATCCGCGGGATAGGATAGCGGTTCTTTATTGTAACTTTGTTTAATCGACGATAATCGACACACAACCGCAAACTTCCATCAGTCTTTTTCACAAAAAAAACTGGTGCACCCCAAGGTGACACACTTGGCCGAACAAAACCACACTACAAAAGACCATCAATCTGAATACGTAGCTTTCGTAACTCAGAAGGGGCCATCCTATATGGAGACATAGAGATAGGGGACGCTCCTAGCTATAGCTTGATCCCAAACTCGATCTCTCGTCGAGGGGGTAAGGATACAACCTCTCCTAGAAAGACGTCAGGGTACTCCTCCACGACCGTAGGAAACGCCAACTATTGAACCTCTGAAGAACTCAGCATCATCCTGGCCATCAAGGATGATAAGTAAGGAACTCATCTATGACTCATTCGAGGATCTCTCTCACCAAAAAACACCACTTCCTCTCCATCTTCATCAAAGAAAGTGACCTTCTTCCTGTAGAAATCCACAATAGCCTAAACCGAATACAACCAATCCATGCCGAGTATGACATCATATGGTTGTATTCGTAAACATAGGAAATCTCCCCAAGAGCGGTGTTGCCCCAACACTAGCTCACAGTCTCTACCTACTTCAAACAAGTCGGCTCGACCTCCAACTGGCGTAGTCAACGCCAAGGGCACTGGAAGCCTCTCTACCTCATTTCCCAAAGCATGGAAAAGGGTAGGTGATATGAAGAAGTGTGTTGCTCCTGAATCAAACAAGGCATACACCAAGGTAGAAAACAAGCAATGGGTACCTCGAACGATAGTTGGCTCGCCTGGGGCTGGCAACGCTAGAGCATGAAGCAGACCACAACCTCCTCCACGGCCTCTCTGACCTTGATGAAGACCACCACCCCGGCCGCGCTCTACTCTCTGAGGATGGGGAGCATCATGGGGCTGTCCTCTACCTGTTCTATCTACCCTCTGGTGATCTAAAGCTGGTGCAACTTGCTGCTGCTGACTTGGCTGGAACTGCCTCAACGGAGGAACCTGGAGTGGAGCGCCCGGTGCACGATGACTGCTCTAAAAAGTCGGGCACTCCCGCTGCTGATGACCACGACCACCACAAGAAAAACAAGCGCCTGATCCCTTGGCATAGGCCTGAGAGTTTCTGCCTCCAGAGAAACGAGATGGGATATGCTGGGACCTACCCCCAGGTGAACGAAAACTCTTCTGCCCTGAAAACCGGGAACCCCAGACCACAGCTCTGCTTTGTGAGGAATCATGACGATTCCCCTCTCGTGACGATCCGGCCCTAGCCAAAGTCCTCTCAACAACCTCTGCCCTCTCCAGCACCTGGAGATATGTCTTTAGCATAAATGGGGTGACCTGGCGCTGGATCTCTGGACACAAAGCCTCCTCGAAATGCCTCGCCCTGGCCTCCTTATCTGGTAAGAGGTCTGAAGCATATCGTAGAAGGTTACTGAAACGGATTCCAAACTCCCGAACACTGGAGCTCCCATGTCGAAGGGTAAGAAGCTCCTGGCGACTGGACACCTTCGCAGTCGATGAAAGAAACTCGACTCTAAACCTGTCTCGAAACTCCTTCCATGAGATCGCTGACTCCTCACGATCCCCAAGGAACAAGAACCACCATTGCCTCGCTGCTCCATGCAGCATCGTCACAACCAAGGACACCCAATGTTCCTTCTGAGCATGAATCGAACTGAAGCATATCTTGACCTCCTCCAACCAGTCTTCTGTGACTGCTTCTAAAATGGAGCCCTCATACTTCTGTAGACTCTGGCGCTGAAACTCTAGAAGTGTCTTCCTCCAAGTGTCATCTTCGTCAACATCTACTTGGCGGTGATCTGCTGGAACAGCCTGGTCGGCATCTTCTGCGCAAACCTGACGAGGATGTCGACCTGTAGCCATACCTGTAAAATAACAATGGTTAGAACTCCTAAGACAAGAATATGGAAGACTCAAGATTAATCAATTGTTTTGTTTTATTATGTTTAGGTTACTTATCCCAAGGTCTATCCATTCAAACACAGGCACAAAGAATAAGGATGCATGATCCTTTCCTAGGTCTCTACCCTGCAACTGGTATCACTTTGTTTAGTAGCCATAGAAAACTTAAAGGTCTGTGCAACAGATCATAGGGGGCCCTAAAACGCCTATGTCTCTTCCGGTCTCCAGTGTTTACCCCATTTGCTAAACATGAATGACACCATTTCCCTACCATCCAATGCATCCTCACCTGTTCCTAACTCCAAACTCCATCCTATCCCTCAACCAGACCTCTGATACCACTCTGTCACGACCCCCTCCCCACAAAGTGTACCCCTCTTGGGCCGGCAATGTGAGAAGGGAGATAATGACCCCTGAGTCCCGCCTCCAGTAGGCCCTGGGTTGGCGACTAGAACCGATGGTATAATAAACATACAAATGGGAGGCATTACCCTCTAAGAGAACACATGCAGAAAAGAGAGATAGAATAGGCTCCAACCGACTCCAACTCATAACTGAAATATAAAAGAAACCCAAGTAAATATATGAAATGTCATGAAAAAGTACTAAAACAGAAAGGGAAAACTAAAAGTACCCAAAATAAAGTGAATCGGTAGTGACCACAAGCCCGAACAGCTCCTCCTCCAACCGCAAGCTAGTAGTAACCAGCTTGATCTCCAACCAGATTCAAGTGACCTGAAAAATAGTTTATATGTACATAGGGTGAGTAAAACAGTATACTCAGTAGGATCCTCCCCAAGCCTCTCGTGCAAAAGTAAAGAAAGCATGCTAAAGCCCAGTGAACAACAAGTGAAACTAACTCGTAACCTAAACAGGTATACTATGTTCCCAACCTCACCATGGCTACTCTCACCAAGTAACGCATACAAGAATATAGCATATAGTAAAGAATATCAAGGGTACCCTGCTACTACTTCCCCACTAGTTTGCCGCTTTTCCCCAATGACATACGTCCTGTGCATCTCTCTCCAAAGGCTTGCCCGCAGACACCTGGGCTAAGCTCCACAATCTGCACCTCATGAACCACTTAGGCTTACCCACAGACACCCGGGGTGAAGCACCACACTGTCCTCACAACCAAAAGTAACCAGGTGGTGTCCGGGAGCCACCACAGCCCGCATAACGTGTATCATACATCGGGTATAATACATCAAGCCATTACAGCCCATTCTCCGAGTAAGGATCCTCAAGCCATCATAGCCTATACACATTACACCTATAGTAGTCCATAGGATACTATATCCAGAATAAATGTGTGTGAATAACCACAAGCCATTACAGCCCTCTACACACATATATGGGGTAACTAACCACTGTGCCTCATGGCACAAGTATCTACCAAAATAAGAGAGTGGGTCCAAAGGGGGGGAGTCAGCCATTCAACCTCCCATCAGAATGTTGGGGAAAACACCCCCCCCCCAGGGCTCAGAATCCCCGGGGTGTCAGTTGGCCTTACCGATAGGGTGGAGTAGCGTATAGAAACACAAAAAGTACAGAATATATATGTAACACACATCCACACTATGGGAATTACCTAGTCTTAGATACAACTGCAGCTAACATCTCTCAGACTCCAGGCTGCTACTTCAAAGACTAGGTATCCTATATGCACATAAAAATTTGAAGAGCTTTATTATATTACACCATTCTCATTTTACCAGTTTCACTGTACGTTAATTAATTCTTTAAACATTAATTAAGAATGAACAATTCCACATTAAACTGAAACGACATCACATTGAAAATCAACTACTCCTTTTTAGATTCACATCACCTTTAAATTCCAACACCTCCATCCCCATGTATTATCACCATTTAATCAAACATTCATTATAGAGTTAGTTTTCCCACATTCCCAGGAATTCTAGAAAAGCATCCTATGCTACTAAACAAAAAGGAGGCTCAACACGGTGAGTAGATATACTACCCGTCGAGTCTTTTCCGCCTATAGAAAGAGAACATACCCATTTTCCCTCGAGAGGCTAAACACGGAAAGCACGTGGCATACCTCGTGTGTCTTTGCCTCCTTCGGAAGAAGGGTAGCGATACCGGCTGCCTTGAGCAGTGGGGAAGAGCAAAGTAGATTAACATTCTAAGAAAACCACAAGCATCCAGCAACCGCATACATCCCATTCCACCACCCCTGGTGTCCTCCCCGACACCCACATGCATAATTGATGCATATCGCCACTCTAGGCGTCATCCACTGCCATAACCACAAGGCCTCCATGCCTCCACATATCACAACAGCCATCCAGGCTCACATCACAGCACAAGCAGCAGAAAAACAACAATCACAACCATGGGCTCTTGACCCTTTAACAAACAAGAGGGTAACTCATAACCCCTTTAGAAATTCCCACATAATCTATTCTTTAATCCATATTGAACTGGAAGATTTGTTATTCGTAGGTTCCAATAACGGATTCCAAATCAGCAAGCTATCACAATTAAATAACCATGTTTCCTTCCCCAATTTGATTATCCTCAAATTAGAACAACTACAACAACAGCAATAACCAGATTAATTTACATGCCTCTTTATTATTAGCCAATTAATTAACAATTAATTCTGGCTTTACGTTCATTATCAATTTCTATCATGAACGAACAACAAATCAAAGAAAACATAGATATAACTATATATAGGAAAACATGAGGCAAACTGTTATCACGGTATAAAGAAACAACATGCGATCAACCAATTCTTTTAATCCGGTTCAAGTATTTAATTAGGTCAATTTCATTGTGATCCAAAGGGATAAATCATGCTAATTCTACGATTGCACATATACAATTAGGGAAGCCATGAATCCCCTACCTCAAATAGTTCCTCACGTTCTTTATCCACACAACAGGTCACGATCTTCCCCTCGCGACAACTGCATCCATCGGAGGATGCTGCGGTACGACAGTACCAACCAACCCCAAGAAAACCCATTAAAATCTTGGAAATTACATGGTATAATCATGGAAAGGAGGATAGAAGAAGATAACCCCCAAAAGAACGATGATACGACATACCTTATATCGAAGATTGATCGACGCGGCTCGGTTGCATCCAAAACAGAGCAGAACCAATCCTAGGAGTAAAGATTGATTGTGAAACTCCTATAGAAAGGATTGAAAGGTTCTAGTGCCTCTTAGTTGAGAACAAAGGGAAAGAACAAGGGAGAATGATATCTCATCCCTTTTTGAAGATTTAATGGGGCGACAGTTTAAGATATGGTTAATTCTCCATAAAAAACGGATCGCATTAACCCACGCGTTTTGACCAAGTAAATACATCCTGGCCTTAGGAATAATTAATATAGGATTTATGGTATTTTAAACGGCCTTAAGAGCCCTTAAAATAAGGCTTTAAAAAGTATTTTACGTCAAAGAAAACGTCAAAAGGGGCAAAACTGTATGAATATGGAAACACTGTTAACATACTCAAAATTTGGAAAAGGAAAGAATCGGTAGCTCTTAGAATTCTGGAAACACTGTTCAAACGTGAAATTTGGAAAAGGAAGGAATCGGTAGCTCTTAGGATTCTGGAAACACTGTTCAAATGTGAAATTTGGCAAAGGAAGGAATCAGTAGCTCTTAGGATTCTAGAAACACTGTTCAAACGTGAAATTTGGCAAAGGAAGGAATCAGTAGCTCTTAGGATTCTGGAAACACTGTTCAAACGTGAAATTTGGCAAAGGAATTGATAGCTCTTAGGATTCTGGAAACACTGTTCAAATGTGAAATTTGGCAAAGGATGGAATCGGTAGCTCTTAAAATTCTGGAAACACTGTTCACAGAACTCAAAAAATTGGCAAAGGAAAGAAAAGGTCACCGATAGAACCATGCCGATAGAAACACAAGTCTACCGTTAGATCCTCACCGATATAACATTATTCAAGTCTACCGATAGAAGGTCACCGATCGAAATACTGTTCACAGAACTAGAAAATTTGGCAAAGTGTTAGCCGAGTTACTACTAGACTACGGCTACGGGTAGATCGAGCTACCGGTAGGCGGCGGCTACCGGTAGACCGAGCTACCGGTAGGCCGCGGCTACCGGTAGACCGAGCTACGGGTAGGCAGCGGCTACCGGTAGACCGAGCTACCGATATGCTGCGGCTGAGGGATAAGTCGCCTTGACCTCCCGGAACACCTCCAACACCACACTTTCACAATGTAGTGGACCGGAGAGGTCTGGGCCATTACAAAAACAATGGTTTTCATCAAGTCTATTCCTCTCAAAATAATCTTTCATTAATTCAATTAATCCCCAAGAATCAGCACTAAATCATTTTAATCCCTATTTCATCAGATAACATCATATTACCAAATCCGTTGAAAATTAGTTTTATTTAAACAAATGCACATACCTATGAGTTCAATCATCCAATAATCAAGATCAATATTATGAAAATAGTTGAAAATAATTTTCAAATCAAAAAATTAATCCTGGTTTTAATTATTGAGAAAATCCTTATGGAACTGTCTACCTTTAATAATTCATTCAAGAAAACACCTATAAAGGGACCAAAAAATATGAGAAGAAGGTGTAGAACACCAAGGAACAATACCTATAATTCCATTAAAATAATTCCCAATCCATCATCATCATGAGGATTTAGTACTTTTGTATATGGATAAAAGATGATAAAATATTGTAATTCCAATAAAAGGGATTTCACTGGATGAATTGAGATCAAATACAACCATATACAATTCATTGTGAGAATATGAGGTGATGGAGGATCCAAAATACCACTTGAGAGCCTCTAAAATCTAATGGGTTGGATTTTTGTTGAGTGTGAGATTATTAAGATTTAAAAGAGGGGTTATAGATTCAATGTTTTGAAAAAAAACACCCCATTGAGTGCCAATGAAACCACACTAATGATGTGATAAGAAGGTCAAGACTATGGAACAGTGGAGGAGAATATTACATTGTCACACATTAGACTATGAAACAAAAAACGTTCTATGATATAGTCACCATCATTCAATAGTCCTCTAAAAACAATGACACATACCCCACTAGATCTACTTTACATATTGTAAGGATATGGTGCAACCCACACACCATGATATAACTATTACCCCTTAATATGGTAGAGACACCAAAACCAACCACTCAAGGCCTCTACACATCCCTATCATATATACTAAAACAATGATAGAATTTGAAAAACCATAACAACATTGTTTTTTAGAGTCATCAAGCCTATGCCACATCTACATAGTCAATTGAATATCCTCCTTCATCCATAGTAAAAATATATATAAGAACTCTTCATTGGTTCTTAAAATTCTCCACACAATCATAGAACACAATGAAAAGAAATGGTGATGGAAAAAGGGATATGATAATCCTAAAATTAGGTACTGAGATTTTAAAATCATAATTATTGTTAATAAAACCCTATCGCTTAGGATAATTACCAATCCTACTAGGATTTTGATGTTTTTTGTAATCTAATTTAAATTTCTTCACATACTCTTTATGAAACAATCCCATTTTCAATATTAGGAACACTTCCCATTTTTTGGTCTTGAACTTATCTATGTTCAACATTATTCTAATTACTTCATAAACTGATACATAAATTTTAAAGGTACGCAAAAAATGAGGTAAAAAACTCTTTATAATTAGTTTTACTATATAAATAATATACAATAGTTTCCTTGGGATAACAAAACAATAAGCATTTATATGCATCCTAGTTAATTTTTTTAGAAGAAAAACGTCACATGTTATCTTCATAATCCAATATCTTAATAAATTATATAATAGAGCATGTCATAGTTCATATATCTTATGAAATAATTATGAAAAAATTAGATGGAATGATGTCTCACAGGAATGATATAGTTTCTAGAGAATATCCCCAAAAATTTATATGAAGGTCACAATGACACATCATCAGTAAATGAAATTCGAAAAGGGTACGATTTTTCATATTAGATATATTGTTCCATTTTTTTTAGGAGGAATGTGTTTAGAATCTGTTATGAAATCTACTAGATGATCAAATAATTCCTACATCATGTTTTCACTATCCTGATATGATCAAATGATATTTATACAATTATCTAATTCATTTTTGAAATTCTTTTTAAAATATTTGAAATTTTTAAAATTTCAAATTTTGTGAATTATCAGAAACACATAAATTTACTAATTGAAGTCCTCATTAATGGTTATAGAGTACATATAAACACTACTTTCTTGTGTTCTGAAGTTCTACACACATTACAATATATAATATTGATGTCACTAACCATCCCGAGTACCCCAATACATTATTAATAGAACCATCCTTCAGATAGCCCAAATGGAAATCTAAATCCCCATGGGGTATATATTTGCACTAGGAACTATATTAAACATCAAGGGGAACAATATTTCTATCAGAACGAATCCTCAATAAGTAAAAAATGGAAGAAAATACAATAACCAACTGGCATACAGAATACTCCTCAAGGAGTAAGGTACCACATAAGAAAGATATACATCTCAATGAAAATATAAACTAATTTACATCACAACACCCATAAATCAAATGTCTCACAATACCAATGTAATTATTGGACCAAACCTCCAAAATTCACCACCACCACACTAGTGTCCCCTGGTTTAAGCATAACCAACACCTTAAATTTACCTTTCCCTTTATCTTGATATAAAATTACATGATCTATAAATACCCAAATGAAATGGTAGCGTGTTATCTAAGAACCTCGGGGGTCTCACCATGTTTTACACAATCAATTCCATAAAAATTTAAAAAAATCAAGTTAATTAAAACGTATCATGAAATTTTATTTAGTTATTTTAAATCAAAACATGCTTTCACATCAAGTATTTGGAAGATATATCAAAACAGGCTTATATTAATTAATTGACATCAATATATCAGTTCTTTTAATAACGACATTTATGATCATCTAAGAAACAATAACCATGGTAATATTCCGTAATTTAAATTAGGTATATGATCTCAGATCCTCACACTACTCAAAAATAACTCATAGCTCAAGTATGTGTACACACATATCATGGATTTGGCCAATGACACAGATCAATCAACATCCCATTAGGTAATGCCATTATAAACTAGGTTTAGTTAGAGTTATCATCATCAATCCATTTATAGGGAGTCGCATTCATCGTGTTCTTTCCCTAATCACCCACTAACTACTCAGGATCACATGTAAATCAATCAATCAATCATGGTAAAATTAATTTTCTAAAATTAATTAATTATTCATAGTTAATGATCCCAATTTAATGTCAAATATGTCTTCGGTATTTCAAAATAAAATTAGGTGTTTCCTTAAATCAAACATAAATTCATATCAAATCAAGGTTTTATAAATAATTTAAAATCACATTTTAAATAAATAAATAAATATATGGTTATAATTGAAGGTTAAATCCTAATTAAACCACCTAAATTTAATGAAATTATCAATTAACCAAATCCAAAGACACGAAAATTGAAGAGATAGATGAATGACAAGAAGATCTAAGAACCATCACTAAAATTATAAACCATCATAAATAGTTTCATTAAAAATGAGATCTAAACTATCAACAACATTAATATTGACCTATCTAAAATAGTATATAAATATAAGTGATTTTTATAAACCAAATTGAAGGAGATATCACATAACATTGATGTGATCAATCTCTTACACTCACACTCCAATTCACGGGATAAGAGGTTTGATGAGTCAAAAAATACACTAAAGAGACTACAAAATAAAAGTAAAAAATTAGTGTAAAATTGGGGGGGGGCGATTCATGGTTAAATAAACGGTCATAGGATTTTAATTAATTTTTTTATGGGATTAAAAACATGTATGAAATGTTTTAATTATTTTTATGAATGGATCATAGAAATAGTGTGCACAAATAATGCACCCTTGTAGGGATTTTGGAAAGGGTTCTTAGTATGTCGCTAGTTTTAAACTAACAGTGAGAAATAATGTCATCAATGTATCTCCTCATACTTGTTCTCTATAATTTTTTCACATATCATTGAAAACATTTATGGTACCCAAATAATCATCATAATGATAACTCCATAAAAATTCATTCTCATTCATTATCACTCTCAAAGACATTATATTCTTGTAGAAAAAACTTACGACACCCTCATAGAATATCAAAAACTCACCGATAGTCATAGTATAATAAAGAGAGTCCCTAATTAAATATAATTAATCATAAAGATAAATATCCTAAACAATTATCTCAAAAAGGGAAGAGGATAAATAAAAATATATTATAAAGTATTTGTCACAACTCACAAGACTCCCAAATAAAACTGATCAAAGAGATCAATTATATTCCAGTATTCTGATGATTCTTTGAAGGACAAAATTGAATTGATACTATTCATAGAACCAAAAGTGAGATTTCAATAACAATGAGTTTAAGAATTATTTAAATAAATATATTTTCGGTACTCCTAGCATTTTCTCTCCCGACGGTTCAATTATTTTGGAGAGAATATATTACTCATGATTTTTTTATCATAATAAATGGAAATCCTTTATTTTAAAAGGTAATGTTATAAATTCATTAAAATAATTATTCATGAAATTGAGTTAAATTTAATGTGTCAAATAGTCCATTATGTGTGTAATAATATGTCTAGATACATAGGCTATCAAAAGATTTCCTTTCATAAGAATACATCTCAGACCCAAATTGGATGCATCACAAAATACACCCATATCCCTAAAAATAATTTGGAATATTCTTCACAAGCATAGAAGTGAATGGATTCTTTAAAACATCAAAATTACTCTGAAATTTTGAATCTAAAAATATATTCACTTCTGTATAAATTAGATTACTCATCATAGAAGCCATACTTGAGAAATATCTATAGAAGCAATGGTAATTCCTCACCAATCTTCAGAAGCTCTGAATCCTGAAAACATTAAAAAGTTACTCCTATGTCATAAAAACTTTAAATTTCTCATAATTGAATTTAATAACTTGTATTGAGAACATGTGAAAAATGAACATTAAATCCCAAATACAAAAATACATTTTGAAGGATTCACATAATGTTGGTGATCTCATAATATTTGTAGAACTTCTCTCTAATGACAGACATGGACTTCCTATGTTTTGGAGTAATCAAAAGGTTAAAAAACCACTATAAAAAAATTAAGATACTCATGGAATATCATATTAATCATCACCATAAAAACGATATTGGGATTGGTTAGACCAATCGGAATAAAAAAATACTTGTAATGTCTATATCTACTCTTTAATATAGTCTTCAGGATGTCAAATTAATTAATTATTAATTATATGTAACCAATCCGAAGGTAAATATTAAAAAACCACTTATCCCTTTGAGAAATAGTCAAAAAATAATAAATACAACAATTTTTTTTTACTATAACTCAGTTTTGTTTTTGATAATCAATAGAAAGACAATGTGTCTAATCTGTTTTTCATTTAAAAATAATAGGCACTACCCAAGGTGAATCAATTTTTCATATCATTAAATTTTCTATCTAATCATCAAACAATGTTTTTAGAACATTAAATTCTTTTAGTTCCATATGGTAGGAAGGAATATAAACTTGGTGAGTAACATATGCCAAATCATTAGAAATCATCCCTCTTGAACCTGTGATAAAAAAGAAAAATCAGATGGTAACACGTTATGTAACTATATGAAAACTGGGGGAAGATCACCACTCAAATATTCCTGATAAATGACAATCAAAAACACTAATGTTACCTTTCCCAACTATAGAAAATAAGGTTCACATATACTATCCTTTGTGTCCCATTCTACCTAAACAATACCACACACACATTGGGTTAATAGAAGGAGATCCACCAAAGATAATAGTTATTATGGGATATAAGATCAATAAAAATTACATTGTGAGAATGAAATATTGAGGTTTCATTTCAATGTCCAAATAAATCAAATTGATATCAATCTATGATAGAGAGAAAACTAATTAAAGAAATAAATGACCCAAATCACCATTAATTCATAGGGGCATTGAAATATACATCACATAAGACATAATATTTATAGGATGTGTTGGACTCCTCATGTGTTAATCATATTTTAATGATGAAAAATCCAATATATTCTGTAAATATTGATAATACTATTTAATTTCTCTAAAATCATGTGTACTGATTATTAGTTTCTATATGCCTTAAATAAACCTATCCAAGATCTTTAGTGATATGTTTAATGATTGTAAACTATATTGAGTATCTATAATAATAGTATTCATTGAAAAATGATTATTTATAATAAATTCTATGAATATCATTGTTTACATCTATATACAGATAACTAGAAACGTTTGAGAAACCATGAGTCTACCACCAGTAAAGTTTTTCTTGAAAAGGACCCATACACCTCAACCCAACACCGTGACTAGACACCGGGACTAGAAACCATGACCGGACACTGTGACCCAAACACCATGACCATCCAGACACTGTGACCATCCAGACACTATGACTATTCCAACCCAATGACCAGACACTATGACCATCTAGACATCGTGACCATCTAGACACTATGACCAGACACATTGATCAAACACCAAATCTATTCTACCAATCTCTGATATCTATAAAGTTTTACCATCATAGTTATATCACCACTTAATGGCAAGAAGGATACATCACTTAAAGGAGACACCCTTTCATAGAGACACTATTTCTAGACAGAATGTGACACCATTTCATAATCTGTTGTGGCTTTTTCAATTAAATTTTTAATGGTAATATTTGATTATTGTGAATGCAATGATATAATTATCGTTTCGTTGTAGTCATTTCACCCAATAGTATATGGTACGAAGTGCAGTATACAGGTATCCTGTCAGCTCCAACACACATATCCTAAGAATAAAATGTACAGCACGACCAGAAGAAAAAGTGGCAATAGGGGTGACAAAAGTGTCAATAGAAAAACATGTGTGTGTGTGATAACAACAAATAAAAAAATTCTTCAAGGAAGAATAGATACATGCAACCTAACAATACTGACGAACTCAGGAGGAATACTCAAATCCTAGAGTCGAGAATATTTTATCACCATAAAATCCATGATTAATACAAGCCAGATCTAGCTAACTTGTGATACATTATTTCCCACAGGAGGACTCAATTTCTATATATGATTCATCCTAGAAGTCTTGTGCTGCATAGAATAACACTCAAAGCACTTCTAATCTTATCTAATCAATCATACATTGTTTTTTATTATTTTTATCTTTCGAATAGTGTGTGTGTCTCTCAAAAAACATGCACTATATCCTGCATTAAACTGAAGGATACAAGATATCCCTTCTCTTAAATATTTTTAAACCAGTGTATTACCACAAATAACTGTGGAAGGGGTCCCTGTGTGACTTGTTAGTTTATACCAATGAATAACTATGGTAGAGGTTGTGTGACCTAGAGAGTCTTGTGTACTTTTGTTAACCACAATCCAAGGTGTGGATCAAGTTTATTTATATAAACTATTTGGTGGCAAGTGATCACTGAGGGGAGTGGATTAGGTCACGGATTGATATTGAACCACTTGTTTTATATCCTATATGATGTTTTTTACCTGTTTTACTGTTTAATTCAAAAATCAATATATTTACATTGATCATTATTCTTGAAATGATGTTATAATTTTTTTTCATTATTATAATAACATCAAAATGTAATTTTAATAATTGATATTACGATTACAGATAATTAATAAATATTCCTAGAAGATACATAAATAGTCAAACCATCATAATAATATGACATTGATTAATTGGGATTTATTTTATATTGTTGGGGAACCTTTTTAAAATTACCTTTTTAATAGATATTTTTATAGATACTCAATTCATCCCCCTTCATGAGTACTCTACTCTGACCAACATTTTTTATCAAAGGGATTGTTTATTAAGACTCTTTTTTGGACCATATACAATTGTGGTTGTAGTTATACTTTAATGATATGTAATTATTTATTAATTATAAATATCTAGATCTTTTAAAGTATTTATTTATTATTGATAATAAACTAGTAGGTTCTTCAAAAAAACATAATTCCATTATGTAATGGACCCAATTATGTTTAATGGAAAATCATAAAGAAAATGCATTTATAAAGAATATGTTTTCAAATTTGGTCATCAATTATAGATGAGTATAATATTCCTTACACTGATATAATCACTTGCGATGACCCTACCAAGACTGCCCACAATAGTTATTGAAATGAAAATAATTCTTTTTAGTACTATTTAGGATTTGTGGAATTTAATATAATATCTTTATGTAAAACCGACCATGAAATCTATGATAAATTTTCTATTTCACATGAAGGAACTTCTACTATAAATGAAATGTTACTTAATAATTATAATATTAAATATGATAACCATAAAATGAAACTTGATGGGCCTATTTATGACAAGTAATTTAGGTTCAAATAAATTGTCAACATAATGATTTCTCTTGGAATAGAAGTCTCTAGAAAAGAACCAATCATGAGGATTCTCAGATGCCTACCTGGAAGATGGAGAGGATCCTATGTCTCTAATAGAGAGTCATGTGATATCAATAATCTAATTGTAAAATAACTCATTGGAAAATTGATGATGTATGAAGAGGAGTAAAATGTAAACATACAAGTGGAATATGAACCCAAATGAAAATCATTTTCGTTCAAGACCACCACCTCTAAACACTAATAGAAAGGGAAATTTGATGTTTCTGTAGAAAGTTTCAGTAGTGAACTATCATCACTTGACTGTGATGAGGTGATTTCTCAATTAGCTGGAAAGTTTAAGATATTTTAAATTAAGAATAAATTTTTTTATAAAGATTAATATTATGGGAAGATATGATCATAAATGATGTTGGAAGAATGATTGGAATGAAAGTGACAATTCTGAAGATATTTTCAACTATGAATGTAAGCGAAAGGGAAATATCAAGGCTGAATGTCCCAAACTAAATTACAAAAAAAAATTGTGGACAAAGGTTGAAAGTATAAAAAGGAAATGAATGTAACATGGAGTGATTTTGAGGACACTTCTAGTGAATAATGAATCTCCAAATGATAAACAAGATAACAAAGCCAATAGTTGTTTTATGACAAACACATCTGAGGTAACACTGTAACCTCCTGTATGCAATTCATATTATTCTGGAGATGAGAGTGAATCCAAAAATATGTCTAATGAAGAAATGTTTGAGTAATGTAACATGAAGAAAGAGATATTAAATGAAATAAAAGATAAATATAAGCCTTTAAATAAATAGCATTCTCTTACATAAACTGTTATAACTGAACTCAATATAGAAAGGGAGAAAAATTCTCAATTACTCATGGAGAACAATGAATTAATACTATCTGATGAGAAATTGAAAAATGATCGTGAATGTATTACTAATGGTAATGATACCTTACTATAAATTCTATGTAAACAGATTTCTCCTAAATATACTACTGGCATTGGATATCAACCTATTAAAAGAAATTTTGGATGAACTGATTTTGTTTCTATGTCTAGGACATACCACATTACTCCGAGTTCTGGAAAACATTCAACTAGTTCAAGTTATGATACACTCTCAAATGTTTCAAGATTTTCAGGACCAAATGGAGTTTGTTTTTCAAATTCATTATATAATTCTTATATACACCCTACGAGGAAAATATAGGATCCAAAGGAACTAGTCACTTATATTACTGGGCCCAAATAGGTATGGGTACCAAAATCAATTTTTATTTGACGATTTTTTATGATACTTGCTTAAAGAGATCCTATAAAATCTTATGTTACTTTGATATTGCGTGTTTGAGACACATGACAGGAGAATATTGAAGCTTCAAGAACCTAATACTAATTGATAGAGGAAATTTCACCTTTGGTGACAATTCCAATGGAATGATTATTTACCTTGGCCAAATCGGTAACTATAACTCATTTTTTATTTCCAATTTAATTTTTGTTGATGGATTGAAATATAATCTTCTTTGTATTTCGCAACTATGTTATGATGGATTTCATGTTATATTTGATAATGATGCTTGTAATGTTTTTAATACTAAAAATTAATTACATTTTTCTTATTTAAGAAATGAAAATTTATATTCTATTAACATACATTGTTTATCTTCTCAAAATGCTTCATATTTAAGTGTACTTCACAAAGATTCATGGCATTGGCATAGGAGACTAGGAAAATGTAACACTCTCTCCCTCAAAATGTTAACTAGAAATACCATAGTCAAAGACCAACCCAAACATGAGTTTCCAAATGATAAAGTGTGTAATACTTGTCAAAAAGATAAGAAACATAAAATTTCCCTCAAACTAAAGAAATAAGTGTCAACTTCTAAACCAAATGAATTGGTTCACATGGATATTTTTGACCATATAATATTTAATGTTTAAATGGGAAGCACTATGTTTATGTTCCTATGGATGACTATTCTAGATACACATGGAATTTATTTTCGCCTCAAAAAAGTGAAGCCTCCTCTAATTTTATCAAATATGCTAAAATTGTAGATAAACAATGTGGAATTAGACTTAAAAACTTAAGAAGTGATCATGGACATGAGTTTGAAAATCAAGAGTCTGAATCCTTTTCTCACAAAATGGATATAGTCAGAATTTCACTTCCCCTAGAACACCTCAATTGAATGGAAATGTAGAGAGATGTAATAGAACCCTATAAGAGATTACTGTTGAGTCAATAAGGTTTTCCTTATGACTTTTCCATTCCTTCTTGTTTTAAAAATCACAAACACCTTATCTTTAAGGAAAATCGCTTTTGTAAGGAAAAATGCTCTCTTAAGGAAAATTGCTTTTGTAAGGAAAAATGCTTTCTTAAGGAAAATTGCTTTTATAAGGAAAAATGTTTTCTTAAGGAAAAACGCTTTTATAAGAAAAATTTATCCTTAACATATTTTCATTAATATTTTTTCTTAAGTATGAGTTTCGGATTCACTTTCTCGGAGTCATAAAATCATTGATATAAAAGCATTCTGTTTTTAGGATTCGATTCTGGACAAGAACTATAAGGAAATTTCATTCCGAATTCCGGATATGAATTCTTACTTTGTTCTATTCCAGATTCAGGATACGAATTCTGAAGAAGAATTCTCATTACGAATTCTAATGAAGAAATCCCATTCCGAATTCTCATTACGAATTCTGAAGAAGAATTCTCATTACGAATTCTGAAGAAGAATTCTCATTACGAATTCCAATGAAGAATTCTCATTACGAATTCTAATGAAGAAATCTCATTCTGAATTCTCATTACGAATTCTGATGACGAATTCTCATTACGAATTCTAATGATGAATTCTCATTACGATTTCTGATGACGAATTTCTATTCCGAATTTCTACTCCGAATTCTCATTCCGAATTCTCCTATTAAACAGAATCTGATTATCATTGTTTTATACACTCTGAATTTATTCACTCCGAACCTTCACTCCGAAATTTCTATTCCGAACCTTTATGTTAGAGTTTAAAACGATGTCGTACTTTCTGTTATACTTGTTTTGTTATAAAACGATGTCGTCCATTTTGTTATAAACTAACCGTTGTCTAAGTGACACGTGTACAGGTCCCTCCGAACTTTAAGGAAAATATGACCGTTGGAGAGGAGCCGACCTTACCTATAAATAGGAGCTCATTTTAAAGAGCTCGCGGCCGATTGCTGAAAAAGTGCTTACATGCTGTTGAAGTGATTTCTAGAGAGAGAGTCTCTTATTAACTCTCAAAGCTTCGTGCGACTCCGAATGTTGGTGATTACATTCGAGGGCTTCCGGGGATAGGAAGACAGAGGTGCCGACTACCTTAAAGATCGAGGACTTCCGTGCTGAGGAAGACAGAGGTTGCCAACTACCTTGAAGTTGAGGGCTTGCGGGGATAGCAAGACAGAGACTCTGATCATCGTATCGAGGGCTTACCCTGGTGTGGGTAAGACAGACTTGCTTGAAAGTATAAATCAAGGGACCTTTATCCAAGGTTGTTGGATACCCTTCTCTTTGGGATAAAAGACTATTATCTTGTTACTAGTAGTTTCACTACTTGTCTTTATTCCGCTGCAATTTGTATCTTAAGGAAAGTATAACTTTCTTATACTTCCTTACTTACTCTGATTAGTTTAGATTCTATACGCTTTAAGGTAGAATCTTATATTGTAACTTTTGTTAAGTTTCAATTTCCGGAACCATATTTCCGGAACCTACTTTTGGAATCTCTTTCCAAGTATAGTTCGGTGTTAGAGGTGTTGTGAATCAACTTAGTTTAACTTTGTTAAACTTAGTCCTTTCCTTTTCTTAAGGAAACTCTAGTTATTCATAACTAACTTTAAAGGTTCCAAAGGAATTTTTAAAGTATACAATTCACCCCCCCTCTTGTAAATTGAGCATCTCATATTATATTTCGATCCTACAATTGGTATCAGAGGTTGGAAACCTCTTACTCTATACCATTCTTACATTTGGTATCAGAGCCAAGGTTACTGAAATACTTGTACTCACATACAAGTTTTTCTTGCTCACTTTTTTATTCCGAACTTTGTCATTCCGGATTATCCATTTCGAACTTTTCCCATTCCGAACTTTTTGTTTACGAACTTTTGCTACTAACAAGTGTGTTTCCAAGTTATTTTTTTTAGTATGGCAGGAATGAACGTTGGTTCTATTGACAATCTGAATCCTACAAGGCCACCAATCTTTGATGGTAATGATTATGAATACTGGAGAGATCGTATGAAGACTTTTGTTATCAATACTGGAGTAGATAACTTTGTCATGCTTACTGGTGATTATAAAATTCCTGACAAGGAAGTCAGAACCTTTACTAACCAGGAAAAGCAAGAATATCAACTCAAATATAAGGTACGCAATACTTTATTATGTTCAATGACTAGAAATATATATAGCCAAATTTCTTCTTGTGAAGCAGCTAACTGTATATGGAAGAAGTTAGAGGTTACACACTTTGGGACTTCTAAGGTGATTGAGACTAGAAGAGCTATGCTTAGAGCTGAATATCATGGCTTCAGTTTTCCTTATGGAGAACCTATCTGTAAAGTTCAACAAAGATTTATGACTATTGTCAACAGTCTACAATCTATGGGAGAGAAAGGTTTAGATGATGAAGCTCTTGTGGACAAGATTATTGACATTATGCCCAATGAGTGGGAATCCAAGAGAACAGCTATAGATGAGAACAGGAAGGTCACTCAAATTACTCTTGATGAATTATTTGGAACTCTTCTACAACATGAGACTAGAATGAAGAGAGATGCTGACAACATTAAGAAGAAGAATGGAAATGGAACAGTTGCTTTTACTACAACTTCGAATCAGATGAAAGCTAAGACTCCTGAGAGAGTAACCAGATCCAAATCGAAGAAAGTCATTTTCCAATCCGAATCTAGTGAGAGTGAAGTTTCAGAAAATGAATTATCCAATCTTGCTCGAAGGATGAACAAGATAGTTGGGCAAAGAAACTTTCAATCCAAGTATAAGAAAAAGGATAGGAAAGATAATAAAGATGGAGAAGTAACTTGTTATGAATGTAAAAGAGCTGGACATATTAGACCAGATTGCCCTATGCTCAGAAAGAAAGAAAGGAAGGAAAGACATTCAGAAAAGAACAGGAAGAAGTATTACAAAGCCAAAGCTAAGAAAGTTCTGAAAGCTAATGACACATGGAGTGCCAGTGGTGGTGACTCTTCAGATGAATCTTCTGATTATGAATCTTCAGGACAGAAGAATCTTGGTCTTATAGCCAGATTACCCATTGAAAATCATTGTCTTATGGCTAAGGTACGAAATGCTGAATCATTGACCAATGTTTCTTTAAATTCGAATGATAGTAAGTATTATAACTCTTCTGATGAAGAATCATCTTCTGATGAGGAAAATACTTTACCTACTTATGAAGAAGTCTCTAGGTTTGCTGAACTTCTTGAGATTGAGAATTCCAAACTCAACAAGAAACTTGATAAGGCAAATTCTAGGAATTCTATTCTTACTAAAGAGATATCAGATCTTTCTAAAGATCTTGATAAGAAAAACGCTGATTTTGAAAATATTTCAAAAAATCTTGAGGAAGTAAGTTCTGAGAAGAACAAACTTTCTAAAGAATTAGAAAAAGTAATTTCTAATAAAAATGATTTCGAGCCTAACTCTAGTTCAAAAACTAATGATTTTGAGGATAAAAACTTGGTTGTAAAACTCAAGTCCGAAATTTTTTCCTTAAAGAAGTGTTTATCAAACTTTACCCATGGTAAGGAAAATTTTGATAAGATGTATTCTCAAATACGACCTTTAAGAAATAAATCCGGATTTGGTTATACCCAAGCAAAACCTGTTTTCAGCAACAATTATTTTGTTCCTCAAAGTGCCCCATTTTGCACTAAATGTCAATGTGGTGGTCACTGGGCAAGAAATTGTTCCTTAAACAAAACCCAATCCTTAGGTTTTCATAAAGCTTATTTTTCTAAGAAAATGTGGATACCTAAAATTTTATTGTCTGGAAATCTCGGATCCAAACAAGTTTGGATTCCGAAAGTCTAACTGTGTTCTTAATTTCAGAAAAATAAAGAAAGTTCCAGCAACAATATTTGGTACATGGATAGTGGATGTTCCCGGCATATGACTGGTAACAAAAGTTTTTTTGAAAAGATTATCAAAACGAAAGGAGGAAAGTTAACTTTCGGAGACAATGCTAAGGGAGAGATTGTTGGTATTGGTAATATTGTTCTTTTAGGTAAAACTTTGATTTCAAATGTTCTTTTTGTTAAAGGTCTTAAGCACAACCTCATTAGCATAAGTCAGTTATGTGATGAAGGTTACCTTGTGAATTTTAGGAATGATAAATGATTAGTTCACAATTCCAAGGAAGAATTTATTCTCTCTGCCAATAGGCAAGAGAATGTTTACACCTTAAACTTAGAAGACCTAAGAAGCCAAGATTTACCTTGCCTAAGTGCAATGGAAGACCACTCTTGGTTATGGCATAGAAGATTAGGACACTATAATCTTAGGAACCTATGTAAACTCTCTAAGAAGAAACTTGTTAAGGATCTACCGGAGCTTAGATTTGATTCTTCTAAAGTTTGTGATCCTTGTCAATATGGCAAGCAACATAAATCTAGTTTTAAGTCAATCGGTGAAGTCTCAACAACCGATGCATTACAGTTGGTGCATATGGAACTTTTTGGTCCAACACAAACTGGAAGCATTGGAGGCAAATACTATGTGTTTGTTCTAGTTGATGATTACACTAGATTTACTTGGGTCTATTTTCTAGCAAGGAAATCTGAAGCTTTTTCGTTTTTCAAAAGTTTTAGAGCCCAAGTTAAAAATGAGAAAAACCTTCCATTGAAAACTATTCATAGTGATCATGGAGGAGAATTTCAAAATTCTGATTTTGAAACTTTTTGTAGTAAGAAAGGTATTACTCACAATTTTTCAGCACCTAGAACTCCTCAACAGAATGGTGTAGTTGAAAGAAGAAATAAAATTCTTCAAGAGATAACTAGAACCATGTTGAGTGAATATTCTATTGCTAGACATTTCTGGGCTGAAGCTGTAAGTACTGCTTGTTATACTATAAATCGAGTTTTGATTAGACCTTTTCTTAATAAAACTCCTTATGAGTTATGGAATGGTAGAAAACCAAGACTTTCCTACTTCAAGGTTTTTGGTTGCAAAGTATTCATTTTGAATACTAAAGATAACTTACATAAATTCGCACCAAAATCTGATGAAGGAATTTTCTTAGGATATTCCACAACCTCTAAGGCATATAGAGTTTTTAATAAAAATACTTGTACTGTTGAGGAAACAGTACATGTAAAATTTGATGAATCAGATCCTTTTGTTTTTAAAACCTCCCAACCTACATCCTCGGATGTGTTTTTAAAAACTGATTATCAACCTTTAATAGAAGAACCTTCTGATAAGGAAATTGTTCTAGAAGATAATTCTGAAACATTTACCCCAGAAGACTTTCTACCTTATGTTGATGAACAGGTTTTACAAAACCCAAATCAGGTGTTTCTTAAGAATCATCCCAGTGATAGTATCATTGGTGATGTAAATCAACCTGTAAGGACTAGAAGTTCCTTAAGAAATGAAGTAGAACATCTAGCATTTCTTTCCCAATTAGAGCCTAAAAGCACTGATGAAGCTTTAGATGATGATGATTGGATCAAAGCAATGCAAGATGAACTAAATGAATTCGAAAGGAATAAAGTCTGGACCTTGGTTGAGAGACCTAAGGAAACTTCTGTTATTGGAGTAAAATGGGTTTTCAGGAATAAATGTGATGAGAATGGAGTCATTGTTAGAAATAAAGCTAGACTTGTTGCTAAAGGCTATAATCAGCAAGAAGGAATAGACTATGAAGAAACTTATGCTCCAGTAGCTAGACTTGAATCTATCCGTATTCTACTTGCCTTTGCAGCATTCTTTAATTTCAAACTATTTCAAATGGATGTGAAATGTGCTTTTCTTAACGGTTATGTTCAAGAGGAAGTTTTTGTTGAACAACCTCCTGGCTTTGAAGATACAAAACATCCTGATCATGTTTTTAGACTTACCAAAGCTTTGTATGGCCTTAAACAAGCCCCACGAGCATGGTATGATAGACTTACTGGATTTTTGCTTCAAAATAACTATGTTAAGGGAAATGCAGATCCAAACCTTTTTATAAAGAAAGATAAGAAAAATGTTTTGATTGTTAAAATTTATGTTGATGACATTATATTTGGTTCAACTCAGCAATCTTTGACTGACTCTTTTGCTAGTCTAATGAAATCTGAGTTTGAAATGAGTATGATGGGTGAGTTAACATTTTTCCTTGGTTTTCAAATTTCTCAAAAACCAGAAGGAACCTACATATCCCAACATAAGTATATTAAAGATATTCTTAAAAAGTATGGTTATGACAACACTAAAAGTATAAGTACTCCCATTGGTACCTCAAACTCTTTAGATCTTGATGAAGCTGGGAAACCAGTAGATCAAACATCTTTTAGAGGTATGATTGGAAGTTTACTTTACTTAACAGCTAGTCGACCAGACATAATGTTTTCTGTATGCTTATGTACAAGATATCAATCCAATCCTAAGGAATCTCACTTAAAGGCAGTAAAAAGAATTTTTCGCTACCTTAAGGGAACCATGGATCTAGGATTATTTTATACTTCTGGAAATGATTTTGTTCTAAAAAGCTTTTCTGATGCTGACTTTGGTGGATGTAGAATGGATAGGAAAAGTACATCCGGAACTTGTCATTTCTTAGGAGATTCATTAGTTTCTTGGTCATGCAAGAAGCAACATTCTGTTGCACTCTCCACTGCTGAAGCTGAATATGTAGCAGCTGGAAGTTGTTGTGCACAAGTGTTGTGGATGCAACACACACTCACTAAAGGAGACATTATTCTTCAGTTTATCGGAACGCAAGATCAACTTGCTGATATTTTCACAAAATCATTACCTTCTGATAGATTTGAATATATTAAACAGAAGTTAGGAATGATAACCGTAAGGTAATCTTCCCCAATTAACTTTCTGTTGAAAAATCTCCTTACAGTAATAAACTCCTTTTCATAGGGGGAGTACATTTGTTTGATTATTTAACAAAGTTTTTCAAATTTTGTTTTCAAACTTTTCGGAACGAAAATTTCCGGAATGGAATTTCCGGAACAACAATTTACCAGAAAGGATATTTTCGCACAGAATACTTCTGGAATGGAAGTATTCGTATTGAAAATTTCCGAAATGGAAAACTTTCGTACTGGTATTTTCATAACGGAACTTTCGTACTGAGTCTTTCGTATTGACTTTTCGTGTTTACTTTTTTGTATTAAATCTTTCGTATTGACTTTTTCGTATTTACTTTTTCGTATAGATTTTTTTTTCGTATTAAAGTTTTCGTACTTAGTTTTTCGTATTGAATTTTTCGTAGTCGTCTTTATATTACCCATTACGAATAACTTTCCTAAGCTAATACGAAAGGTATGATTTCCTTACTGAAGTTTTCGTAATCATATTTTACTTGCTAGCAATTTCTTATAGTTTGTTTTTGGTTTTTGGATTTCTTAATTCATTATTTTAATAAAACCTCAAAAAGATCGGATTCAAGCTTTCAACCGTTAGATCTGATCTCAGATCATTCTAAACCGTCAGATCAACCGAGGAAGTTGAACCGTCATCCCAATGCCTATATAAAGGGGATCCTATTTTCTCGTCCCACATCGATTTCAAGATTTTGCGTGCTGAAGCTCTGACTCTCTGATTTAAGGCCGTTCCGAACTACAGTTTTCCAGTTCCGAACTTCAGTCTTCTCAGTTCCGAACTTCTCAGAGATTTCAGATCCGAATGTCTGCAGAGTTAGCTTCTCAAGAGATGTCTTCAACTAAGCCCATTTCTCAGTGGTTAGTCTACAGAGAGCGGTTAGTTCATCCGATTTTCTTCAGCAACTATGATTCTATCATTTCGAAGAATATCAAGCTGAATGGCTGGGAGGATGTTGCAATATCAAAAACCGGCAACCAAGATGAAGTCTACTCTGACTTGCTTGTCGAGTTTTATGAGACAGTTGCTTTCTTCGTGGAAGATAATAGAGAGAAGTTTTCCTTCAAATCGTATGGCAAGACATATAAGCTATCTTACACCAAGGCTGCAAGCTTGGTAGGGCTGAGTTATGAAGGGGAAGCTGAGTTTATCTCGCACGTTCTGCCAGACTCCTTGGGTAGTTTCAACAAGGAGAAAGCCTTAGAAATTCTTGGACTGGATGATGATAAGGCTCCGAAAATTGCAACCCTATCTACAAACTTCTGGATTCTGGAGTTATGGGTGCAAGGGCTTATCGTACCAAGAAAAGGAGACAAGGACAGCTTGAAGAAGAGTGAGATATACATCTTGGATTTTCTGATAAATCTAAGAAAGTTCAACCTGATGAAGCATATTCTTCTCAACATTGATAATTTGAAGAAAGGTAATCTGAGAGCTCAGATAGTAATGTACCCGGCAATATTGTCGAAGCTGATAGTTCGGTGCCTAGAATCCTTCAAGGTTGCTTGTAGTTCTAAGCCGAAAGTTTGCAAGATCATGTTGCTCAGTGATGCAACTCTTAAAAGGATGAATATAGCTTTTAACAAGGAGTCAGGGAAATTCATTGATCTACCGCCTCAAGCAGAAGTGACTCCGAAAGTGGCTGATCCGGAATCATCAAAGCCGGTAAGGAAGAGGAAACAGAAAGAAGTGGTAAGTGAAGCTGAGGAACCCAAGTCTAAGGAAGTCCATTCCGCACCTCCTAAGCCTAAGAAGAAGAAGACATATACTGATGAGGTTGCAGCGAAGTGGAGAGCTGACAAGGAGAAGAGGAAGGAAGGAGATCCGCAGTTCGGATTGGATCCTGCAGAGGCTAAGGCTCTGAAAGAAAAGGCTGCTGATGAGCTTGAGAAGCAAGCTAAGGAAAAGAAGCTGAAGAAGAAGTTGTCAGAAGCTGAGGCTGTGCAAGCTTTGTTGAAGTTTAATGAAATGGTTTCAGCAACCATTCCTGTTCCGAGATCTTTTTCTCTGGAATCTCTACCTGAGACTCCAGGAAGAAATCTTGTAACTCCGGAAGAGGCTGTTCCTACTGAGGAAGTAGAGCAAGTGGAAGAGGTTGAAGAAGTGGCTGAAGGAAGTGGTGAGACAGGAGATGTGCTCAAACAAGTAGATGAATATAAGGGAACTCCTTCTGAACACCTTTCGCTCCGAACATCTGAAGCTCAATCTTCAAAGCTTCCTACTCCTGCAATGGAAGAAGAAAAGGGAGAAGAAGAAGTTACTTGTCAAGAACATATTTTACTTGATGCTGCTCAGATGGGAAATGTGGAAGCCAATGTTCAAGAAGTTGCTGATGAGGAAGATAAAATAGTTCAAGTCTCTGATAGTGAGAACAGATCTCCGGAACAGGTTTCAATTCCGGAAAAACAAAAGGGAAAGCAAATTCTTGCTGATACCCCGAGTTCAGGAAAAAGTTTGAGGAAGGAAGCTGGTAGCTCTTCTAAGAGGAAGTTGGAGCTTATTGAGGAAGAAAATTCTCCTAGCAAGATTTCTGATTCGGAGTCATCATCGTTGGGGCACGATTTTGTTGTACAATCCTTGAAGAAGTTGGTGGGAACTATTCCAACCTTCTCCAGTATTGACTCTCGGTGCCAGATGCTCCAACATACAATGAATCAGAAAACCGATTCCGTATCCATGGTTATGGATAAATGTGTTGAGATAGAAGCCCAGTTCAAAAATTTCTTTATTGGTTACGAAGCCCATAAAAGATCGTGCAAAAGGATGACTAGCTGGTCAAAGAAGAATGTGGAAGAGATGAGGTTGCTGGATGAGTTTCAGGAGAATGTTAAGGATGCATTTCAAACCGAGGACACGAAGTTTCATGAGATGTCTGCATCATTCGATGAGAAATTGACAGAGGAAAAGAATATTCGGAGTCAGGAAGTAAGAGATCTGAATGGAAAGCTCAACTCTGTTAATCAAAGTTGGAAATTTGAAAGGGATCATCGGATCAATTTTCTAGAAAGGATAAAGTCTCAGGAAGAGAAAATGGAAGCTCAGGAAGAAAAGTTAAAGGCTCAGGAAGAAATCATTCAAGCTCAGTCAGCAAGAATAGTTGCCTTAGAAAAGCAAGCAGAGGAAGATCATAAGGATCTCAAGAAGATCAAGACAATTCTCAAGGGGCTCATGTCGAAGGAGAAAGATCCGAAATGACCAATCCGATCTTTTTGTTGTAATCTGTTTTTGTTGCTGACATTTCAAATATAATGAAAATTGTGCTTGTTGTTTCTATTGCTGTCGTTACTAATCTTTTCAGGTACTTTGTTATTTTTTTCCATTCCCTCTAATCCTTTTTTAAAATCAAAAAGGGGGAGAAGGAAAAGATCCTTAAGAAAAAGAGGAAATCTAATAAGTGCTTATCAAAGGGGGAGAAAGAAAAATACCCAAGGAGATAGAACTCTAATAAGAGTTTGTTTAAGGGGGAGTTTTTCTTAAAGAAACATCACTCCGGAAATATGAATACGATCCTTAGAGACTCAAAGCCTAAGGGGGAGTTAGTCGTATTCATCTATATTCTTAAACCAAGGGAGATAATATTTAATATGTTTCTTTCTTCATAGAATAGCTTTTTCGTAAGGATGTTTGTGCTTTCCAAAAAGGGGGAGATTGTTGAGTCAATATGGTTTTCCTTATGACTTTTCCATTCCTTCTTGTTTTGAAAATCACAAACACCTTATCTTTAAGGAAAATCGCTTTTGTAAGGAAAAATGCTTTCTTAAGGAAAATTGCTTTTGTAAGGAAAAATGCTTTCTTAAGGAAAATTGATTTTATAAGGAAAAATGTTTTCTTACGGAAAAACGCTTTTATAAGAAAAATTTATCCATATCATATTTTCATTAATATTTTTTCTTAAGTATGAGTTTCGGATTCACTTTCTCGGAGTCATAAAATCATTGATATAAAAGCATTCTGTTTTTAGGATTCGATTCTGGACAAGAACTATAAGGAAATTTCATTCCGAATTCCGGATATGAATTATGACTTTGTTCTATTCCAGATTCAGGATACGAATTCTGAAGAAGAATTCTCATTACGAATATTAATGAAGAAATCCCATTCCGAATTCTCATTACGAATTCTGAAGAAGAATTCTCATTACGAATTCTGAAGAAGAATTCTCATTACGAATTCCAATGAAGAATTCTCATTACGAATTCTAATGAAGAAATCTCATTCTGAATTCTCATTACGAATTCTGATGACGAATTCTCATTACGAATTCTAATGATGAATTCTCATTACGATTTCTGATGACGAATTTCTATTCCGAATTCCTACTCCGAATTCTCATTCCGAATTCTCCTATTAAACAGAATCTGATTATCATTGTTTTATACACTCTGAATTTATTCACTCCGAACCTTCACTCCGAAATTTCTATTCCGAACCTTTATGTTAGAGTTTAAAACGATGTCGTACTTTCTGTTATACTTGTTTTGTTATAAAACGATGTCATCCATTTTGTTATAAACTAATCGTTGTCTAAGTGACACGTGTACAGGTCCCTCCGAACTTTAAGGAAAATATGACCGTTGGAGAGGAGCCGACCTTACCTATAAATAGGAGCTCATTTGAAAGAGCTCGCGGCCAATTGCTGAAAATGTGCTTACATGCTGTTGAAGTGATTTCTAGAGAGAGAGTCTCTTATTAACTCTCAAAGCTTCGTGCGACTCCGAATGTTGGTGATTACATTCGAGGGCTTCCGGGGATAGGAAGACAGAGGTGCCGACTACCTTAAAGATCGAGGACTTCCGTGCTGAGGAAGACAGAGGTTGCCAACTACCTTGAAGTTGAGGGCTTGCGGGGATAGCAAGACAGAGACTCCGATCTTCGTATCGAGGGCTTACCCTGGTGTGGGTAAGACAGACTTGCTTGAAAGTATAAATCAAGGGACCTTTATCCAAGGTTGTTGGATACCCTTCTCTTTGGGATAAAAGACTATTATCTTGTTACTAGTAGTTTCACTACTTGTCTTTATTCCGCTGCAATTTGTATCTTAAGGAAAGTATAACTTTCTTATACTTCCTTACTTACTCTGATTAGTTTAGATTCTATACGCTTTAAGGTAGAATCTTATATTGTAACTTTTGTTAAGTTTCAATTTCCGGAACCATATTTCCGGAACCTACTTTTGGAATCTCTTTCCAAGTTTAGTTCGGTGTTAGAGGTGTTGTGAATCAACTTAGTTTAACTTTGTTAAACTTAGTCCTTTCCTTTTCTTAAGGAAATTCTAGTTATTCATAACTAACTTTAAAGGTTCCAAAGGAATTTTTAAAGTATACAATTCACCCCCCCTCTTTTATATTGAGCATCTCATATTATATTTCGATCCTACAATTACTATAACAATGCTTAAGGAATATGACTTACCTATTTATTTTTTTCTTGAAGCTGGAAATACAACATGAAATATTACCAGTAGAGTTTCAGTTAGACCTATTCTTAAAATAACTCCATATGAGTTGTGAAGCAATCTAAAACACATTGATAGTAACTTCAAAGTTCTTGGTTGCAAATTCTATATCCTTAATACTATGGAAAATATTGAAAAATTGCATCCAAAAGTGATGAATGAATCATTTTAGTATATTCAATCTCTAGTACATCCTATTGAATGTTTAATAAAATAACTAAATGGTTGGAAGAATTTGCACATGTCAAATTTGATGAAATAGATCCACATGAGCCAAAGACCACTCTAGAGAACCTAAAGGATGATCTGGACATTAATTCACAATACTCTAACAATCCTGTAAAGGAATCTGTGAAAAAAACTAGTTCTAGAGGTTCTTCAAATTTAGTTCACAATGAACCTGACCCTTTTGAAGAACCCGAAATCACCATTCCTTCTCTTTCTAGAGCTGTGAGAACTCTTAAAACCCATACTTTAGATGTTGTAATATGATAGATAGATAAAGGAACTCAAAATATGGATTCTATTACAAATAAGGTTCAACATCAAGGCTTCTGGTCACAACATGAAACTAAAGATATTAATTATGATATTACTAACGAATTTTGGGTGATGAATATGCAACAAGAACTTCATCAGTTTTAAAGGAAAAATGTTTGGAAACTTGTTGATAGACCCAAAGACCCATTCACCATAGGCAATAAATTTGGTTTTAGAAATAAGTTAGAAGAATTTGGTAATATAGTTAGAAACAAGGATATATTGGTTTCTCATGGATATAGCCAAGAAGAAGGAATTGACTATGAAGAGACCTTTTCACCATTAGCTAGACTTGAAACCATCATAATCCTGCTTGCTTATGTTTCACATTTGAATTCCAAAATATATCAAAAGGATGTAAAATGTGAATTTCTAAACTAGTATATAGCTGAGGATGCCTTTTTTTGAGAAAACCCCTAGTTTTACTAACCCTCAGATTCCAAACCATATTTTTAAATTATCCAAATCTTTATACTATTTAAAATAAGATCCATGATCTTGGTATGATAGACTAGTACATTTCTTATTTCTAAAGGTTTTACAAAAGGAATAGCTGATACTACCCTTTTTATAAAACGAATTTCCAAGGATGCTTTTGTAGTTCAAATATATAAGGATGAAAATAACATGGAATCATCAAAAAAATATTTATGTATTAAATTTTATAAACTGTTGCAAAACAAATTTGAAATTTTTTTAATGGGTGAACTATAAATCTTTAATGGATTTAAAATATTTAAAAATAATGATGGTATCATTTTAAATCAAAGAAAATATACTATAGATCTTCTAAAACGTGTTTTATTTGATAACACAAAAAGTATTGACACTCCAATGAGTACTAATTCTATGTTCGATCTTGAAGTAGATGGAAAATCTATCGATCAAACTTCTTAGAGAAGAATTATTGGAAGCTTACTCTACTTAACTACTAGATAACGTCGAATTATGTTTAGTGTGTGTATGTGTGCTCATTTTCAAAAAAATCATATGGAATCTCAATTAAATATTGCTAAAAGAAACATCAAATACCTCATCCATACAACTATACTAAGACTGTTATATTCTAGAGGAAAATCATTTGGGTTAGTGAGTTATTATGATGATTACTTCCGTGGTTGTACGTTAGATATAAAAATAACCTATGGAACATGTCACTTTTTAGGCATGTCCCTAGTATCATGTTGTATTAATAAGCAATGCTCTATTTCATTATCTACTACAGAATCTGAATACATAGTTGTTTGTAGTTTTTGTGAAGAAATGTTTTGGATGAAACAGAGATTACTAGATTATGGATATCAATTTAGACATGTACCTATATATTGTTACAATAAATGTGATTTTTACATCTCAAAAATTCATCTTTCACACTCTAGGACTAAAAATATTGAATTAAGATATCACTTTTTGAAGGAAGATTATAAAAATTGTGACATCACTTTGGAATTCATTGGAATTGAATATCAGCTTGCTGATATATTCACCAAACAATAAAATTCTGAATGAATAGATTACATCATACTTGAATTGACAATGATAAATCTTAAATGGTGAATATACGGTTTCACATCATACTGTTTCATGTTTACATTATCACAATTATTAACCATCTATGTTAATATTAGGAACCTACAATCTCAAAAAATATGATCGCACAGTTTAGAAATCACATAGTTACAGTATCGCCATGAATGCTAGTTACGGTCTCACTGTGAAAGCCTGTTACGATCTCACTATGAAAGTCAATTATGTTCTCACCATAAAGATACTTTATTGTGTAATTTATACTTTATAACCCGTATTACGTTAATTTGTTTTACCCTTTTAATTTCCATCATTTTTGATCCCATGATGCTTGATATACATAAATAATAAAATATAATGAAGCATTACTAATTTTTACTCAATCTCTCTTTTCTAAAATCGTAACCCCTCTCTCATCCATTCAAATTTCACCATATACCTCTCTTGAACCATAATTGATTTCCCAGGATAAAACTCCCATTGTCATCAACTCTTGAGAAGATAAGTTCAATAAAGAAGTTAAAAATAGCGCTGAAGTTAGCAGCTGAATGTCCTCTGAATTCAGATCAGGTAGAAAGAATAGTATTACCTAAAGAGGAGATATGACCTATGTGGATTCAGTCAAGTATGTCATTGGTATTGAATGGTATAAAAGGGCAAGGATGGATGGATTGGTTCACAAAGGGGGATATACCTATTTATTTGAAATTAGTTGCATCTTTTTATCAGTATATTCAATTATGTTTTGATTTAGAAGATATCAATGTTGGGAGAAGGTAGATTAATGTCAAGAGATGCACATTTCCTTCTAGGATAGGGGTTGTAATCAATAGGATACCTCATGAAGGAATTTTTGAGGAGTAATAGAGAGGTCCTCCACCTCAAGGTCAGATCTTTTTTTTCAAAGATGAGTTGGGAAGCATAACTGGGAAAGAAACAAAGTGAAGATACATTGCTTCTGAGCTTGATGGTGAAAATAGTGTTCTGTTTATGTTTGATCAGAATCTGACTATCCTAAGAAAAGGTGGATTTTCTACAATCAAGTATAATGATGTATTTTTGAAATATCTCATTAAAATGGACATAAGATCAACCTATGAAAATATGTTATACATCATTTGTGTGATTTATTCAAAACAACCTCTATGTTAACCTCTCTATTCTATTCAAGAAATATATTAGCTATGCTTCATGAAAAAGTGTTGGTTGGACTAGATAATATATATATTATGGATTTTGAGTTTGTTATTTCAAAAGATATAGTAAAGAAAATGATAATCAGTTGGAATCCATGGAGAAAATATTGAGTGGAAGATAATAACAGTGTGTATGAAATGTTTAATCTGATGGAACACTCCTCAAGACCTAAGGATATTTCTAATCCTGCATTCGATGAAGATACAATGGTTGAGTATTTTGATAATGATGAAAAAGAAGAGGTTGTTGTACCTTCAATAGAAATTTTTCGGTTTGAAAATTATAGTGAATTTTCACCTTAAGTGATAATTCAGAATGAAATACATATTTCTGAAGATGTTTCTGATTTAGAATAACAACCTGCTGCTAAAGAATAATCTATTGCTAATGTAAATAAAGAGGATTTTGTATAAGAGAATGTAGAATATGATATTTCTATTGTGCAAGATGCTGCTCTTGAGTAACACCTAGAGGAACATGGTCTTCCGGAAATTATTCTATTTTCAGAAGAGATATTGGAACAGGCCTTTCAGTTGGATATAATGGAAATGGGTGAGGATATAAATAATGAAATTTTTTAAATAGATAAAGGATCTAAATATTTCTATCATTATAAAGATGCACCTATTGTGGGGGAGCAACACATGAATCTATAACCTGTTGAAGTCACTAATCCGGTTGATCCAAGCATAGTGGATGAATGGTATAAATTTCTTAGTTATTTTGATGTGAATGATTCATAAGAAGTCTCAATAAAAGGTATTAATCTATCAACTATGTTTCAATTGAAACTGGAATTTGCACCTGAATCTATCTCAGCCAATGATCATGAACCCTTCTTGGCATCTATCCATGGACCTTCATAGGAACCTCCAAACATGGTGAATAAGGATGATCTAATAGTATTTTGAGCTACCCTATTGGTTGGAGTTGAAAAACTCATGAATACTCAACCAGTTCCTTTAACTAATTTTAGTGAAAGAGATGATTCCTTTTTGTTGTAAAATATCATATGGATGATTCAACCCAAGATGCTTCATTAGATTCAATAAATCATAGTTGAGAAAAAACAGTTAAGTGATGAAGTAAATAATCTCAGAGGTATGGTTGAATAAATTCATAGAGTGATGAACTCAAGACCAAAACATATTTCTTATCTAATTGAGGATGTTGTTAGTCATATACCATAGGACGTACCCTACTAAATTCATCCAAATATCACTTACTTAACTAACAAGGTAGCTGAAAGAAACAATCATATTTTTCAAGAGATGCTTCAACATGTCATTGGTTAAAACAAGTTGAATTCTGAGTATAAAGACTATCTCCAGAATGTTCTAAATCAACCAAAATCCCTTAATTTGGCTATTACTGCTTCGCATACCTTTGGAAAATCATATCAACCCTTTATAGACAGTGATCTGTTCAGAACTGCTGTCTAAGAAGAACATCAGGCTGTGCAAAGTGGTTTTGACAAGAAATATCTATCTTAATTTGTCAAGAATAGTTATCGAGTTAATTTTTTGGTGAGAATTAATTACAAAATTTCCAATGATGCTCAGTAAGAAATTTATAAGAAGGTGTATTTCTACATCAATCAGATCTTCTCAAATAATTACATGAACAACCATTTCAATTAACTCATAGATAATCTATGAATTCCACACATCACTCAAGATTTCAAAACTCATGTCCAAAACCTCAATGATTTCACTGATTTATTGGATAAGTTTATGGATAAATAGGATGGCACCGATAATTCCATATAGTATAGTGGTGATATAATTTATGACTTCATCACACTTTTGAATCCTTATCTTAATGTCTAGTGTAAATCCATTATTTCTCCATCCACTGCACCCCAGAGATTTGGTTTCCCTACCATCTCATCTTCCTCCCTTTCCTCTACATATTTGTCTCTCTCTCAGCCTATGAGTCAAATTAGGTATTTTATCCATCATCAACAGTTTCCTCAATATTCCACCACACCTAACATCTTCCCTTATATTGGGAAGGACTCCCATTACCTTCTCTATCCATTGGTTCACTCCATTCTTCCACTTCTACCTCTCCTCATATGGCTTCTTCTTATGATGCTTCGGCCAAGGGATGAGAGAAGACAAGACAAATCTAAAGAACATTGACTACTATCTTTTGAATGTGATAATTTTGGTATTTCTTATTACTTAATTTTTTGTAATGAAAATTATTATCTAATTCATTCTAAACTCTTATTATCTATTCTTTTATATTCTTTTGTACTCGTTTTGATAATCCCCAAATGGGAAGAAATATATATTCTATGTGCACATTAAACGAGAGACACATTAACTAAGAATATATCTGTCATTTTCAAGAATTTTTATCATAAAAAGGTAGATATTGTTGGAATCCCCATGTGTTAATCATATTTTAATTATCCCAAATCCTATACATTTTGTAAAGCTTTCTAATCCTATTTGATATATCTAAAATCATGGGTACAAATGATTACTTTCATTATGTTTTAAATAAACCTATCCAAGATCTTATGTGCTATGTTTAATTATTTTAAACTATGTGAATTTTTTCTCATAATTGATTTCCTTGATAAATAATTAAGTATAATCCATTCTATGAATGTCACTATTGAAGTTTATATACAGATATCTGGATAATTATGAGAATCTGTGAGTGTAACACCCCGAGATTTTATAAAAAATATTCGTTTTAATTTCATTAATGTCTTGTGTTGTACACTACACCAAAAGGAGATTGCAAAATACGCATCCCTGACTTGGCTTGATTTACACACAAGCGCGACCTTCAACGATAGTGTGTGTTGTACGAAATACCATGTTTCACTAAACAATGATATGCTATTAAAATATTATTAAAATTTTCCATTATGAATAGTAATACACAATTTTTTAAAATGTATAGCTTTTATTTTTGAAAATGGACTTCATTTTTGGATTCGTAATATCGAAATTAGCTTAGCGTGAAATTTTGGTACATTTTGGATAACTTTCATTTTCAAATGAATAGTTAAAATTTCAATATTTTAATTAAAATCAACATTTTTAATCGAAATAATTAATAGTGACAAATTATTAATTTCAGTGGTTTTAATTTATATTTAGAATATATATTTACAATTTAATACAATGTTGGTCATTGGATGTAGTTTCACATTTAAACCAAACATAAACAAGTGTCAATCTTTTGATAGTTATTATCTATTAAGAACACGCTATATGATTTCACGACGGGAATTAATTTTTAAATTAATTAATGCAACTGATATGTTTTGAATTTGTTAAAATAGAAATCATTTTTGAGTTCATAATACCAAATATAGCTTAGGCCTAATTTTTGGTATTTTTCTGGAAACATTCATTTTTTTTATGAATAATGAAACCACTAAGTGGTAGTTAAAAAACGAATTTTTCATAAAATATAATTTTAACGCTACTGTGAGTGGAATTTCAAAACACTAAGAGAAACGGTAGATTTCATTAAGTAAAATGTGGTTCAATGAGATGAAAATAATTTTTTGTGAATAGTAACTTTTTACTTTTTTTAGCACAGTTAAAAGTAAATAGGGTAATTAAGGGTAAAAATGATATTTTTATTACACTAACACATGTCCTAATACTATTGGATAAGTTTAATTCGACCAAAAATAACCTTAGGAATAAAATATAACCATTTAGGACCACTTGGATTAGATTAGGAAATTTATTATTAATTTATTTAGAGAAGGGTTAAAATATTTAAAATCAAAGTTTAATAAGTAAATCATTTTTAATATAGGGTTATACATAAGATAAATTCTACTATAAATATTCATTAAAAATATGAAAATAGTTCCTACATAATGGTATTTTATTTGTAATTTTTAGACATTAAATAATTTAATTTATTTATGACACAAAGATGATGGAGTAATTATCTTATTAATGAAATATTGACATAATTGATGTTAGAAATGCCCAAATAAACTTAATTTGAGACTTTTTATGAATTAAACTAATTTTATAGGTTAATATGACATGTTATTATTGATTTAATTAACTTTTTTCGAACTAATCATTCTGTTATGATTTTCACAATAATCAATTACTAAATAGTGTCAAAATTGACATAAAATAGTTTTTAAAACAAATAATATTTTATTAATTTGTATTTTATTCCTAAAAATCTAAGGTTCGGCCAAATGACTTATCTAAGGTTATATATATTAATAATAAAAAATCTGGGGTTCGTTTGGCTTCTTATAGTATGATTATTAACCTTATAGTGTAAGAACACAAAAAGACACGGTAAAAGTAAAATTATTTAACTTAAAGTTAAATATAAATGATAAGGTTAAAATAGGAACCTAAACATCTCTAAATTCTATTGGATGAGAGGATTTTGACCCATCCCCACCTTAAATTCTAAATAAATCAATTTAGAGCTATTTAAAACCTAATTTGGCTTTATAATAAAATAATATTTTTTGTTTTACCAAAGGAGCCCCTCTCCTCCCTTATAAAAGGGCACCTCCTCCCTCTCTTACTCACACCACATTGAGCCTTCTAGCTCGTCCAAACCCTTCCAAATTATCTTCACCACTTCCCTAGAAACATCCTAGAGGTTCTGTTTTTTCTTCAAAGACCAATTTTATTTCCCTAAAAGGATATCTCAAAGAGGCGCTTCAAAGAAGAGGTAATGTCTGTTACCGATTCTTTCAACTTTATTTCTTCTTCCACTTCTTCTTCTTAGATTGTTTCATTATGAAGTAATAACATCAGTATCAATCATATAATTATATGTTATTATAAGTATGAAACAACCCTATTTCACCATCTATCCATCCTACAGAAAACGAAATCACTGTGCATGCGTACATATAAAATACCGTCTCCACGTCGTGGTGTAATCTATTTTCCACCACCACCTTACTTGGATGGGTATATTGGGGTACATAATAACTATATATGATTATTTTAAATTGATATTGATTTTGAAATAGTATACATACACTCCAATACAATTCCATGATCATGGGAATGATATCATCGCTCGTGCGTACGTACAGACTTCCATCTCCACGACGCAATGAGATTCATTCTCCACATTAACCATTCATGAATGATTATAAAGTATATATAATAAATAATCATGAAATATATGAAACAATAATGATAGTAGATTTATTTGTATATATATGTATGTCATCTACTTAATTTCATTAAACTCAATAAGGAAACGAAAACAGCGTTCATGCGTACGTACGACCTACCGTCTCCATGAATAGTGTATTTTTTTCCCATTTACTGATATATTATATATATGTACATTATGAATATATATTATATATAAATCATGTTTTATATTCTGGAATTAAGTAATCATGGTCTAAGTAATCATATGAATAATTACAAGTCCAAACACGGATGACAAATGAAACGATTTTACCCAAAACGCTCTTTAACATGGAATTTACAAAAGAACGGGTAAAATAAAGTCATAAGTGAACCATATATGATATCATAACAATGAGTATGATTCTGGAATAATTCAATAACTTTATTAAATTATTATAAAGGATGTTCGGACACCTACGAAGCAAATCGGACCTAAGGTAAGGGAAAATATCACAATCTCATTCTTATCCGAGATTGTTTATACATTGGTATTTACTGGGGTGTATTTTATCATCCATATCCATGTTTCCTCATTTTGTAATATTTTTCCATCCACCTACTATTTTTTAAATCCAATTTAACCCTTCGGTTAGTTTTTAGTAAAAAAATATGAAAGGAAAATTTTGTCATTTTTTGTAAGAGGTATTTTTTGACTTTTCTGAAAAAAAGTACAAGAAGAATGTTTTTATTAACTTATACGGAATGAATGGATTTTTAAAACATTATTTTCAAGAATCTTCCTTTAAAAGTTTTCATTCTTAGTTTTAATCAACTTCTTTTATTTTAAAATTGTATGACATGTTAAGAAAGGAAAAAAAAATTTGAAGTAGAAAGGATATTTTCCTCAAGAATGGAGTTCAAGTGTTTTATCAAAATTATTTTCCATCCAAGATAATATAGGGTTCGGTTTCTCTCCTTATTATTACATTTATTTTATTGTGTTGTGATGTATATATTTTTATGAATTCCTTTATCTTATATGAATTGTTTTATGATGTCATGATGTTTAAGATTCCCATTTTTTTACATGGGTTATTCTATGATGTATGGTTTATGATTTTGTGGCACACATAATAATGGTATCATTATGAGATGGGTGGGACCTTTATATCCCTCTAATGCATTGGGTAATGATTTTATATCTCATTAGATAGACATGGCTGGAACGGCAGGTTAAACCAGTTCAGTGAAATCAGACTGAAATGAGGAGTGAACTCGGTTCAGAAATGGACTTTGTCCAGTAAGATGGTCTTGGAAATGAGTCTTGACTAATAAGAAATGATTCTCTTTGATTATGTGTGTATGGCACAATGTTTCATGTTTTATGTTATGATTATTGTGATTACATTTCACTACCATGATTTATCATATGTTATGAAATTATGATCTCTTTTGCAGGGTAAATTTTTCAAATTGTTATGTTCTTATGAATATGATGTGATTGATATTTCTTTCGTTTACCCTTAATGATTATTTGAGGTCACCCTTTTGTGTTTTCTTTTCCCCAGGATATAAAGAAAGGTTTTACGGAAATAAAGGAAGATCTTTATGGGAGATGTTGAAGATCTTTCACCTTGATTAGAAGATTATATTCCGAGTTTCCAAAGACACTATACTATTACAGTCCTTGTGTGTGTGTTTTTGTAATGTTGTAAGTATTCTGAAAAATTAATGTAATGTCCATGTACGTCAAGCTTCGGGTCTCTACAGTTGGTATCCTAGGAAAGGTTTAGTCAACCTTTGGAAACTAGGATGAAAAAACGTTAGTGAGATCCCTAGAGATATTTCTACTGTATGTCTATGGATGTCTCTAAGGGTAAGTATAAGTATAGGTTATAGTCCTAGAATTGCGCTAACGTTCATAGAATTTAACCTAAGTTGTTAGATATGGAGGGTACTCCACCTTTACTATGTTGTTTTCTCTAGCATGATTTTTGCCTCTCACAGAATTCTTTTTGTGTTTTAGTTAATGGAGGGAACCATAAGGAATTCGGTTAACATTGAATCCAATGGACAAATTGGTGACTATGAGCAACAAAATTTTGTAATGCCTGGAGTGAAAGATATTGGGATTATGCCAAATCATTCATCGCGATATATGATTAACAAGGTGAAATTTAGTGGTATTCCTAATTCATCAAAGAAGAGGAAGACAGACTATTATGCATGTTCGCAAGTTGAGGAGCATAAAGAAAGGAAGATTGAGATTTCTAAATAAGGGAAGAAGAACCTTGAGAAAGACCTCAAATGGAGGGACCGGTGTTATCTGTGTGGAGAAAGGGGTCATAGAGTGACAGACTGTCATGGAGTTCAATGTATTATTTGTGGAGAACATGGGCATTACCCAACTCAATGCCCTGACCTAAAAAGTTACTTCTAAATCAACAAAGGACTTATTCTAGGACAATAATTGAAGAGGTTGGATTGAAGTGTTTATGTATTGGTATTCAAGAATAATGTTTTTGTGGTAATTTTATTGTGTATTAGAATATTTTTGTATTATTCTATTGTGTTTTTCAATAATTTTAAGGTACTGGTAACCATGAAAAGTGATTCAAATATTTTAGAAAGCAGATGATATGCGCATAATGAAGGTATAAGGAGAAAATGAAATCTTTGACAGTATTCATGAGCTCATGATTGAAATAAGGACTAAGTGATATAATGGTTTGAGTATATAGAATTTTGAGGATTTTGGAATGTGGAAAGTGTTAACTTTTAACTGCATTCATGTTTTCACCATATGCACTAATTAATGGGTATTCATTCTTTAAGAGAATACATGATTAAGGTATTCACATGTTTGTAATTTGACCATCAAGATATATCTTATGATATATTGGTGATAAATGATGGGATTCACGTGATTGTTTTGTGACATTTCAAGTAATCATTTTCTTTATACTATGAGCTTGGACCGAAGTATTTTAGATAAGCCTAAAGACTGGAATGGATTATATTGCACATAAGTTTGTATTGTTTAAGGATACAATTTTTTTTTGATATTATTGATGGGATGTTATATTAATATTGCTTTAGAAAAAGGACAACTTGCAGGATGGGCGACAGCCCATCGAGTCAGACAAGGCTGTGGGAATCCAACCCACAACCGAAGTGCGACTGGCCTTTATCGCCTACCATTGGCCTATAAGAAGTCCCTGTTTAGTAGAAACTAGTTTTATTATATTAAGTGGTATGATATATGAAGTATAATTCTATTTTAGGAACCATATATGATTAATCTCACTATATATTGACTTATGTTTTTTTGATAACTTTTCTAACCTTTTGTTTGAGACAGATGGAATGGACCATTATTATATCACATGAACTGATAACACATCATGAATGACAAATTCAACATCATTTATTTAAGATATGAAGTGGAAATTTTCCAAAGAACGACCAACGGTGAGACTATACAAAAATCACGAAAGTATTTCCTCTTATTCGAATTTCATCAACTTTAGGGAAATGATCTTGAAAACCAAAAATGTTGTCCTAGTTCTCTTATATCTAATGAATCAGATGGTACCTTAGATCGTCACAAATTTATGACTTTGTTATTTCTGTCTTTTCCATAGCCATGTTCTTTACGACTCTCCATCAGAACCTGATGGTTATATTTCTCTTCCATATCCATATTTTCACCTATTTGGAAACCCAGTGATTAGTTTATTTGGGTAACTGTTACGCTTCATACTTTTGTTTTTTAAATATTGGTTTTGGTATTCCTTTTTACAATGTGGGTTTCTATTAAAGAAAATTTCGTGTAGTAAACCATTTATAACCCCGAAGAATTTCGAGGGCGAAATTCCTTTTAAGGGGGGTATAATGTAACACCCTGAGATTTTATGAAAAATATTCTTTTTAATATCATTATTGTCTTCTGTTGTACACTACACCAAAAGAAGCTTGCAAAACACGCATCCCTGTCTTGGCTTTCATTACACACAAGCACGACCTTCCACAATAGTGTGCGTTGTACGCAATACTGAGTTTCACTAAACAATGATATACTATTAAAATATTATTAAAATTTTCCGTTATGAATAGTAATACCCAATTTTTTAAAATTTATATATTTTATTTTTGAAAATGGACTGCATTTTTGGATTCGGAATATCGAAATTAGCTTAGGGTAAATTTTTGGTACTTTTCGGATAACATTCATTTTCTGATGAATAGTGAAAATTACAAAATTTAAATTAAAAACAACATTTTTAATCGAAAAAATTAATAGTGCTAAATTTTAAATTTGAGTGGTTTTAAAGTATATTTAGAATATATTTTTACAATTTAATACAATCTTGGTCCTTGGATGTAATTTCACATTTAAACCAGACATAAACAAGTGTCAATCTTTTGATAGTTATTATCTCTTAAGAACACGCTATATGATTTGACGACGGCAAATAATTTTTAAATTAATTAATGCAACTGATATGTTTTTAATTTCTAAAAATAGAAATCATTTTTGAGTTCATAATATCAAATATATCTTAGGCCTAATTTTTGTTATTTTTCTGGAAACTTTCATTTTTTTGATGAATAGTGAAACAACTAAGTGGTAGTTAAAAAAAATGAATTTTTCATAAAACATAGATTTACAGCTTCTGTGATTGGAATTTCAAAAATCAGAGAGATACGGTTGATGTCAGTAAGTAAAATCTGGTTCAATGTGATGAAAATAATTTTTGGTGAATAGTAACTTTTTACTTTTTTTCCACGGTTAAAATTAAATAGGGTAATTAAGGGTAAAATTATATTATTATTACACTAACACATGTAATAATACTATTGGATAAGTGTAATTTGACCAAAAACAACCTTAGGAATAAAATATAACCATTTAGACCCACTTGTATTAGATTAGGACATTTATTATTAATTTATTTAAAGAAGGGTTAAAATATTTAAAATCAATGTTTAATAATTAAATCATTTTTAATATAGGTTTATACATAAGATGAATTTGACTATAAATATTCATTAGAAATATAAATATATTTCCTACATAATGGTATTTTATTTGTACTTTTTAGACATTAAATAATTTAATTTATTTATGACACAAAGATGTCGCAGTAATTATCTTATTAATGAAATATTTACATAATTGATGTTATAAATACCCAAATAAATGTAATTGGTGAGTTTTATTTAATTAAACTAAGTTTATATGTTAATATGACATGTTAGTATTGATTTAATAAACTTATTTCGAACTAATCATTCTATTATGATTTTCAAAAAAATCGATTACTAAATAGTGTCAAAATTAACATAAAATAGTTTTTAAAATAAATATTATATTATTAATTGATATTTTATTAATTAAAATCTTAGGATAGGTCAAATGACTTAGATAAGGTTATATATATTAATAATAAACAACTTTGGGTTATTTTGGCTTTTTATAGTAAGTTTATTAACCTCATAGTGTAAGAACACAAAAAGACACGGTAAAAGTAAAATTATCTAACTTATAGTTAAATATAAATGATAAGGTTAAAATAGGAACCTAAACTTGTCTAAATTCTATTGGATGAGAGGCTTTAGACCCATCCCCACCATAGATTCGAAATAAATCAATTTGGAGCTATTTAAAACCGAAATTGGCTTTATAATAAAATAATATTTTTAGTTTTTCCAAAGAAGCCCCTCTCCTCCCTTATAAAAGGGCACCTCCTCCCTCTCTTCCTCACACCACTTTGAGCATTCTAGTTTTGCCAACCCCTGAAAAATTATTTTATCCACTTCCCTATAAACATCCTAGAGGTTCTGGTCTTCTTCGAAGACCAATTTTATTTCCCTAAAAAGAGATATCAAAGAGGCGCTTCAAAGAAGAGGTAATATCCGTTACCGATTCTTTCAACTTTATTTCTTCTTCAACTTATTCTTATTAGGTTGTTTCATTATGAAGTAATAACATCAGTATCACTCATATACTTATATGTTATTATATGTATGATACAACCCTATTTCACCATCTATCCATCCTACGGAAAACGAAATCACCGCGCGTGCGTACGTACGGAATACCGTCTCCACGCCATGGTGTAACCTATTATCCACCACCACCATACTTGGATGGGTATAATGGTGTACATAATAACTATATATGATTATTGTAAAGTGATATTGATTCTGAAATAGTATACATACACTCCAATACAATTCCACGATCATGAGAACGATATCATCGCTCGTGCGTACGTACGGACTACCGTCTCCACGACGCGATGAGATTCATTCTCCACATTAACCATTCATGAATGATTATAAAATATATATAATAAGTAATCATGAAATATGTGACATAATAATGATACTGTATTTATGTGTATATATATTTATGTCATCTCCTTAATTCAATTCAACTCAATAAGGAAACGAAAACAACGTTCATGCGTACGTACGACCTACCGTCTCCATGAACGGTGTATTTCTTTCCATTTACTGATCTATTATATATATGTATATTCAGAATATATATTATATATAAATCATGTTTTATTTTCTATAATTAAGTAATCATGATCTAAGTAATCATATAAATAATTACAAGTCAAAACACAGATGACAAATGAAAAGATTTTACCCAAAACGCTCTTTAACAGTTAATTTACAAAAGAACGAGTAAAATAAATTCATAAGTGATCCATATATGATATCATAACAATGTGTATGATTATGGAATAAGTCAATAACATTATTTAAATAATTATATAGGAGGTTCGGACACTTACGAAGCAAATCGGACCTAAGGTAAGGGAAAATATCACAATCTCATTTTTATCCGAGATTGTTTATACTTTGGTATTTACTGTGGTGCATTTTATCATCCACATCCATGTTTCCTCAATATGTAATATTTTTTCCATCCACTTAAAATTTTTTAAATCTAATTTTACCCTTCGGTGAGTTTTTAGTAAAAAAATATGAAAGGAATATTTTGTCATTTTTTGTACGAGGAATTTTTTGACATTTCCAAAAAAAAGTATGAGAATAAATTTTTTTAACTTATACGGCATGAATGGATTTTTAAAAAATTATTTCCAAGAATCACCCTTTACATGTTTTCATGTTTATTTTTAATCAACTTATTTTAGTGTAAAATTGTTTCACATGTTAAGAAAGGAAAAATGTTTTTGAAGTAGAATGGATATTTTCCTCAAGAATGGAGTTCAAGTGTTTTATCAAAATTATTTTCCATCCAAGATAATATGGGGTTCTGTTTATATCCTTATTATTACATTGATTTGATTATGTTGTGATGGAAATATTTTTATGAATTCCTTTATCTTATATGAATTGTTTTATGATGTCATGATGTTTAAGATTCCCATTTTTATTACATGGGTTATGATATGATGTATGGTTTATGATTTTGTGGCACACATAAGAATGGTATCATTATGAGATGGGTGGGACCTATATCTCCCTCCAATGCATTGGGTAAATATTTTATATCTCATGAGATAGACATGGCTGGAACGGCAGGTTATGCTGGTTCAGTGAAACAGGACTGAAATGAGGAGTGAACTCGGTTCAGATATGGACTTTGTCCACTAAGATGGTCTTGGAAATGAGTCTTGACTAATAAGAAATGATTCTATATGATTATGTGTGTATGCCACAGAGTTTCATGTTTTATGTTATGATTATTGTGATTATATTTCACTACCATGATTTTTCCCATGTTATGGAATTATGATCTCTTTTGCAGGGTAAGATTTCCAATTTGTTATGTTTTTATGAATATGATGTGATGTATATTTCGTTCATTTACCCTTACTGAGCATTTGAGCTCACCCATTTATGTTTTCTTTTCCCCAGGATATAAAGAAATGTTTTAGGTAAAAAAAGGAAGATCTTTATGGGAGATGTTGAAGATCTTTCACCACGATTAGAAGATTATATTCCGATTTTCCAAAGACACTAAACTATTACGGTCATTGTGTGTGTGTTTTTGTAATGTGCTAAGTATTTCACAAAAGTAATGTAATGTCCATGTAAGTCAAGATTCGGGTCTCTATAGTCAGTCTGCCATCGATTATGTTTTTCAGTCAAAGGACCTAGAAACTGTGACTGGACACCTTGACCTGACACCATGACCATACACCGTGACCAGACACCATGACCAAACATCGTGACCAGACACCGTGACTAGATACTATGACTCAGACACCAGGAACATCTAGACACTGTGACCATCGTGACACTGTGACCATCCAGACACCATGAATATCCTAAAACCATGTGTAGAAACTATGATCAAACACTATATTTCTGCTACCGGTTCCTGATCTCTATACAATCATCCCATCCTAGATGTCTCATCATTAAAAGGAATAAAAGAGAAACCATTTAATGGAGAGACTGTTTCTTGGAGACACTTTTCCAGACAAACTATGACATTGTTTCTTAATCTATTCTATTTTTTTCAATTTAATATCTAACAGTCATATTTGAAGCTTTAAAATTCACAGACATTATTAATTTTTCATTGTAGACAGGTCACCAGACAGTATGAGGTACGAGGTGAAGAATACATGAATCATGTCAGCTCTAACACATGCATTCTAAGAATAAAAATAAAAACATGGCTAGAAGAAAAAGTGGTGGCTGTGGTGACAATAATGGCCATATAAAAACAAGTGCATGCATGATGATGAAGAATCTTGATCATTCTTGAATGATGAACCAATACCTGAAACATGGAACAACTGAAGAACCCATGAAGCATACTGAAATACTAGAGTCGAGAAAATTTTTGCACCATCAACTCCACGAAGAACACGAGCTAGATATAGCTGACTTTCAATACACTGTTTTCCAAAAGAGGACTCTATTTATACATCTTCTTCATCCTAGAGTCCATAGATACATATACCAACACTTAGATAACTTCAGACCTTATCTCATTATTTATTCTCTATCATTTATTATTTTTATCTTTCGAGTAGTGTGCATGGGTCTGTATAACAAAATGCACTGTCTCCTGCACTAAACGGACAGATAAAAGATATCCCTTCACAAAAATACTTTTTCACTTGCGCATTCCCATAGATATGTGTGTATGCGGTCCTTTTGTGACCTATTAGTTCATACCCATGAAAAACTATGGAAGATGTCATGTGACCTAGACTATATTGTGTAATTTTGTTACCCATGATCCAGGGTGTTGATCTAGTTTATTTATATAAACATCTTGGTGGCTGGTTATCACCAAGTACATTGGATTAGGTCTCATCTTGAGACTGAACCACTTGTTTCATATCCTTTGTGAAATGTATTTTAGTTTTCTCTGTTTTACTATTTAATTTAGAAATCACTAAATCTAGTTTGATAGTTAATCTTGGAAGGAAGTTATAATTGTTTTTACTTATTATAATAGCTTCAAAAGTAATGTTAATAACAGATATTTAGATTACTGAGAATTAATAAATGTTCTAAGAAGTCAATTAAACAGTCAAACCTTTATAATCGTATTACTTTGATTATGTGGGTTGTAATTAAATTTAATGGGGGAACCTCTTTAATAATACTTTTTAAGAAGAAATTTTTATAGATACTCAATTATCTCACCTCGTGAGTACTATGATCTGACCAATTGGATGGTTTTGAAATTTGAAAAAATAGTAGATATGAATGAATGATATATAATAGTGTTAAATAAACTAGTCAAAAAAGATGAAGCTAGAGGTATGGAACCATTCCGAGTTTCTAGACCAATGTCGCTTCATATAGATACTCTACCAATATGTGAATAATCATCATTCTGGATTCCTATGCATTGAACCCTTTATTTTTTTGATCAATTATTTTAAACCATAGTACTTTTAATTGTTTATGAGACTATGATATAGTGAAGGGAATAAATGTTATGGTAGAACATTTAAAGGTATCCATTGAGACCGAACTAACTATATATATTTTGTTCCTCAATAAATTTATTTATCATTCCATTTGAGACATACTAAGATCTAGTCATCAGGAATATTATAGACAATAAGGATGGTATGAATGAACTATTATACCAAAAACCACCACAATAATCATGAATTATTTTTCTCTCCATTAGTGTATCTAACTAAACATCCATTATGAGTAAGATGAACTCTCATTAAGCTTGACCTACCATCCATGTAAACCATAGCCACCAATTCCATATCCATCAAATAAACATATGAAGTGACTTTAAATATGAATATCTATGATAAAATATCAGGTCAAAGACCTGTCATAAATACACGAGCCTTTAGTTTCATATTCCTCACCACCTAATGAGAAAAAAGAAAAATTATCAACAATATGGATTACTTATTAAGTTACTATTATGTCACTATGTTGGAGTATAACAAACCTCATGAAAATTTCAATGACAAACTAATATAAATATAAATACTATGTTAAAGGAAATCTATAGTCCTTACACTCCATCCCCTGATTCTTCTTCACTATAACAATCGAATCCCACCATCTCCTACTATGTCCTTCGAAATAGATGGTGTAAAATATCACATTTATCATATTAGGAATGTCCAAGAACTCAAAAGGTCCCTCAACATTTTTCTACCAATCATTATCCTCTTGATGATAATTTGATCCAAAGAAAGCTGGAATTTTCTGGTGAAGATACTTCTGTGAATTATCTCTAGATTCATCTCATCAAGGTTTCATAACTTGATCCCAAACAGGAGTGGTTTGAGAGACCTTTACAATAAAATGTATAATACACATCACTTTTTCAATGAGTATATAATCTACAAGAAGATTTTATAGGAATTATTCCTTAGTATCCCCCTCATGAGGACAATTAAAAAGTATTCTTAGGGGAATTTTACTACAAAACATCTACAGGAAAAACTAAAATTTCAACAAGGATACTAATGTCATAAACTCAGTCAAGAGATAAAAAAAATTAATTCCATTAAATATAATTATACCATATAGTATTATTAAATACTAAAATCAAATTGGGGAAATACTACAATAAGATCTATTTATTCCCAAAGGAAACTTCATAATCACCCATGGTGACCTAGGCCTCACATTGATGAGATATGGGCATAAACTCACTCATAACTATCTATTATGTCCTAAAAATAAAATCTCATGACAAGAAGGATATCCTAAAGTGCATAGTAACATCAAGGAATGACACTCAACCTTCTATATTATAATATTTATTGCACAAACCTAACTGAATATCATTCTACTGTAATAACTAATCAATCCATGACATTGACAAAAGGGAATTCCTGATCCCCAGAGGTTGATGATTATCACACTCAATCATATCAAACATAAAAGTGAATTTTTTTTCAACAAGAACAAATCATCGATTCAGAAAAGGGGAAGAAAAGAAAATTACCTATCAATATCCCAGAAAGTAATCAAGGATAAAAGTACCATAAATGGAACAATAACTAACCCATAGTTTATAAAAATAGAAGTTAAAACCAAAACCTATCATGAAAACGTCCCAAAATACCTATGTAGTAGTTGGACCAAAGCACCACTGGTCACCACAATCACTCCAGAGACCCATTGATCAAACCCACACACCTTCTATAATTCAAAATTTCCATTCTTTTGGACATTTAACAAGAGGATCTAAAATTTCTTGAAGGAAATTCTTGGGTGAGGGCTAAATATCCTAGTAGGTCCTCACCAAGTTTTCATTAATCAATTCCATGAAAACGTCACAATTTGTTCATTCAATTTAATTAAAACATTGAATGATATATATTTTACATATTATAAATCAAAATATTCTTTAAAATCAAGTAGGTGGAAGATATATCAAAAAAAAATATTAAATGAAAATTTTATATAAAACGTTTTTATAAAATAACTGACATGAATAAACTTGTTCATTAAATAACGGCCCGAAAACCCAAGTCAAAACCAAGAACCATGGTCACATTACTTAATTTATGTCAATTCCAATAACTCAGATCCTCAAACTACCCAATTATCATTCATAGATCATGTTCATGTGAACACTTCCTATTCATTAGGCCAATAAGACTAATCAATCATCATACCATCAGGGAAAATAATTATAAACTAGGTTTAGTTAAATTTGCCATCATCAATCAATTTCTAGGGAGTCAGAGACATAGTGTAATTGTCTTGATCACCAATTAACTACTGAATATCATTTTTTTCAATTCATCATCAATCAACCATGTGAAATTTAAATAATGCGAATCAATTCATTATTCATAGTTCATATTTCCAATTTCATGTTCAACATGCCATTTAAATTTCCAAACCAAATCATGCATTTTCATCAAATTCATTCATTTCAAATAATTTTTACTTTAATTCTAATTTTATTAATAATAATCATAAAATAATTTATTTAAATCATTTTTCTTTTTAATACATCATTTCTCTCAATATCTGACCAACAATATAAATTCCTTTGAAATTGGGTATTTTCACAATTTCCATTACCTTTTTAAATAAATAATCAAATCATTTAAAATAAGGGTGTTATAAATAAATTTAAAACCCTTTTCAATTGAATAATGAAATTTAGGGTTTCAATTGTTTAGTAAAACCTTATGTAATCCCTTATACTTAATCTCATGATCATATAATCAAAATCCACAACAGAAAATGCCAATTGAGAGATAAAGTTGAAGTGGATAACATACAAATCTCAAGAATTACGGATCATAAAATCATGAATCAACAAGACTAAGATGTAATACATCAACAACATTAGGATCCAAAACTATAAAAAGCGAGATAAAGATAGTAAATTGTCATAGATATCCCAAATAAAGGTATATATAACATATCAAAGAGGGATCAAGATCATCCATTGATGATTTGATTCATAAGTAAACTGTCTATAAGTGTATTCTAAAGAGCCACAAAAAATACAAGAAAACTGATTAATTTTAGTTAGGGGATCATAAGGGGATAATACATCAACAACATGAGGATCCAAAACTATAAAAAGCGAGATAAAGATAGTAAATTGTGATAGATATCCCAAAAAAAGGTATATATAACATATCAAAGAGGGATCATGATCATCCATTGATGATTTGATTCATAAGTAAACTGTCTATAAGTGTATTCTAAAGAGCCACAAAAAATACAAGAAAACTTATTAATTTTAGTTAGGGGATAATAAGGGGATAATACTGGATCTGAATATTTTAATAAAATTTTTAAGGGGATTTAAAACCTATTAATATAGTTTCCTGGTTGGGCCACATGGTTAGTAGTAACTATGTTCCCTTACTATGATTCTTGATAAAATTCATGGTTTAGATAAAATTTTAATCTAATAATAAAAACGTCTTACAAATACTTCTATACAAGGTTTTATGTTTTGAATATTAAGGATACATGGTTTGAACAAATCATGTTCCCCCTTTAGAGAAACAACATAGGCTACATGAATTTCCAGGCTAAACATCATGGTAATCCCTAACTATGCACCAACCATGCATAGTCCCATAAACAACAAAAATGTCTAAAAATTCACAAAAAACTCCCTATAAAAGGACCCAATAAAATAATGATAAAAATAGTGAAAAATTAATTTAAATAATGTAATTTCATTTTACAATATAATAGATTATTGAATCATTCCCCTTATCCAATTAATTGTGATTTGTTCATTTCTCCAAATAATAAATATTTTCAAGTATCAATTGAATCATAATTGTATTATTCCAATAATCCATATCCATAGATTCCTTGACTATATTTCTCATTTATATGTCCAAATAGATAACAAAAATGGTTATTGAGTTTAAAATCATTATGGATTATCTTATTCAAATTGTTATAGATTAGATTATTCTTGTCAACAAAGAATATACCATTTACCATATTCCTAATGAAATATAAATTTTGATTTATATAAATATAAAAACTAATTTTCTTAATAAGAAATGAGAATCAAATATTTTCAAAACAAGATATATGGATAAAAATTATATATATATCAAGAATATAGTAAAATTTATAAAATTCAAAAACTAACCCTATAGGTATACATAGATTATAATTGATATCCTATATTATAAAAAATCACTTAACCCATTGGCAAAATAATGGCATGATTTACCTTTTGTCAAATCTATTTCATTTGTTATTAATGTCTATTGAAAAAATGTTTAATACACACCAAGTATCAAATCAACTATATTCATAAGTGGAGAAAAAATACCTATAAAATTTATTTTCATATAATCATGTTTTTTCTCAATGAAAACATTTCTTAACCATAGATACACATATCACATTATTTTATAAGTCATTAATATAAGAGAACTCAAAATGATAATCATGATACATTCCATATTCTATGATAAACACATGCAAATTGGTGAGTATTATATTTTATATTGTTTTATCAATCAATTTTTATGAATGATGTACTACTAATAAGAGTACCCCAAACATCATTATATTTAGTGGGACATGATCTTTATTTCACTACATAATGAATTATCTTTGGAGTTGCGCTCATCAATTAGCTATTTATGTAGGATATCATGATAATCAAATCACACATGATAACTTGATGGTTCATAGAAAAATACCTACCCCAAATCTATTATATAATAATAAATTGAATGATGTTCCTCTTGTATTAAAACTCTTAGAGTTTCTTAGCTATGTGTCACCTAAATATTACATTAGGATTTTGTTACCTAACTCTTATAGTTATCCATTTGCCCAATTTCTTACAAAATATATTTCATGAAACCCATACATTAGTTGAACATGTCCATTTAAATGATAAATTTATTTATATGGGTTTTCTTTCAACAGAATCCTATACATATTATTTTCAGTGGTTTTATTAGTATCACCTTATAATATAAATCACATATATATTAAATCCAAAAATATTTTATCACATGAAATGTCTGTTATCTCATTTTCCATTTATCCATGCATACCTCTAAGGGTTCATTTTAGGAATCCATATTCTATTCTAAAAAATTAACACAAATAAACATTATTAATTTTTAAATATTTATAAAACACGTAGTTTGATTTACCCACCCCAAAATAGTATCCAAAAATATTTACACATATCAAAATTAATCCCATATAAGAGGTACACAAAACTATTTTCATGTAAATGTTTAAAATTAAATGAAACTAAAAATCATCAAACAAGAAAGCTTATATCCACAAATATTTATTCCCCACTGTTCTAGACAAATCATAATACTCAGGTATCAATATGTCTAACCCATATTTCTTATACCTGAGTATATTTTACTAAAAATATAATTTAATTTAATTATAAATTTATTCAAAATTATTTATAAAATATATTCAACATCTAAACTTAATCTAATAACATAAAAATTAAACTAAAGTAAGGAATAAGAAAACTAAATATCCTGTTTTTGAAATAGTATGAAATGAAATTAATATGAATCAATTTAAAATATAACCTTACACATGGATAATATTACCATCACAAAAATATTTTGTATACATAAATATGAAAATTTAATAAATAAATAAATAATAATAATTTTTATTTTAATAACATGATATGTCAATTTCAATATTTCATATTTAATTTAAGAATAAAAATATTCCATTTAAAATTACTAAAACTTATATTTTATCAATAATTTATAAAACATTTTTAAATGTGTATAAAAGAAAAAAATTAATTTTTTTGAGATAAATTATATTTTATGATTCATAGTGCCATTATATATATTTTGTTGTTTTTAATCATAAAATACCATAGGTATTATCGTTTTAGGTTTGTCATTTTTAAATATCCCCTATATCTACATTATGATATGAAAATATATATTGTGAAACCTAGGCTCTCAATAATATTATATGATATCATATATCATAGTTTATGATGTAGTATAACACCAATGGATTCAATTAATAATTTATCAGGATCAATTCTAAAATACCATATAATTAATAAAAATATTCTATCTTTGTATAAGACATTATATATTGGGAGGAAACAAAAGGTAATTAATGAACTAATTTTTTTCATATGCTACAAAATAACCATAAGTATAATACCAATAAGATCTAGGATCTGGGTAATAATGGTCCTAAAAATTATTAATATAAAATTAAACATACTTTTTTTGGCATTACAATGGAGTTTATAACCATTGGAGTGGACCAAACCTACCATATCATAGATTGAAAAGTTCTTTTATTTTTATTATTCATATAATGGATAATTACCTTCCCCGAAGAAAGGAAATCAAGGTGATCTAAAGTGATGAATCACAAGGGAATCCCTCAGACAAAAACATTATATTCTCATGGTAATGACTCCATATTAAAGAACACCAAAAGGGGTTCCTCGGGACTACCCCACCAATGACGTAAAATATTTTGGAGCTCTAAATTCCCACTCCCATTGAAAATGAAGCCTATTCCTAGTTGGTTCTCTTTATTTATGTAATACCATCAAATTGAGTTGAGTGACATGTATGATATATACAATCATATGCAATATAATTTTCCCTTGGATATTCCATGTTATTGCTTTTAGATACATTAACACATTTTCATAATCATATTAAATCCAAAGAGTAGTAAATATTTTTTGAACAACATGTTCAATGGAAAACACCATTTCCCATAAATTAGCCTCGTATGCAGAACCAATACCAATATAATGATGAAAAACATTCATTTAAAAACTCAATTATGGGTTCCTAAAATACATCCAAAACCCGAAGGAAATATAATTATAAAGTTCACACCATCAACATGAGCCTTTTTACAAGAACCAATCAAATGAATCTAGATAACATATTTGAGAAATGGGATCCCTTGGACTTCCTACAACACCATGGAATATTAATTTATTTAGGTCACTAATGTTGTGGTGTATTTCCCCCCCACACTCCATTGTAGAGACATGTACATTCTTATGTAGGACCATAGTTCCAACATGAATAGATTGTACATGATCATCAAACAATCTTCCATTTTATTCCCTTCAAGATGAGGCAAAGATGGTGGCCCCAAATAATTGAGAAATGACTTGAATATGGTCACTTTTTATAGTGTTGGTGATGAAAGTCATATTCACCTCCAATTGCCTACCTACCTCCATATCAAGACTAAATAGTTGGCCTACATATCTCCATATCATAATTACATAATTTCATCCTAATAAAAGATGATGCTTATATTCTTTAGCACATAACAATATATAGTTGTTTAAGACTATACAGTATCCATCCTTATTTACATGATCACATGTTGGAAACCTATTTTTGTATATTCTTAAAAGCAAGATATATATCCTTGGATGGGTGAAATATACTAAAAATTTGTATAGCGATGATGGTGTCATGAAAGAGGTCATACAATCAATATTTTTTTATTCTTTAACATTGAACAACCTATTTCTACACTGTTTCTAGACTAGTGTGTCGATATCCATGAAGACAGTCTTTTGAATTTCTTCTATAGAATACAATAGAAAATGTCATGTGTGAGGATATAGTCATCATTAATCTATTATCTAGAATGATTAGGATATCCCCTAGTAGCTTTTCATTTTAGCAGGTCTTCCAATAGTTGAAGAAAAATTACATTATAATGATCCATTTGGTGTTTTGTATGATTTCATTGAAGGAATGACTAACTGAGGGAGAGACTGATGATCCAAGATAATATGAGCAACCATCTTGAAAAAATCAGTTAAACCTTCTTTATAAAAGTTCACAATAGGGTTCATTATTAAAAACATGTTTCCAAGTGAATTTACAATAAAACCATCATTGAAAATTTTGTGATCCCTGATTCGATTTCCCCACATTTCCATGGTCTCGATAAAATCATTATGTGAAATTTTTTTAAATTTTCTTTCATTGAAATACCCAGTCCAAAAAAAACTCCTTATACTACATTTTATCTCATTAATGAGGCTTCTTTTCCACCTGTAGATAGATAATGAATAAAAAATTTAGATGTTATTATTGAGTTAATAAGGCCCAAAATTCCATCTTGGGACATAGATTTTACTTTCCATTTAGTTGGATGATTTATAATGAAAGAGATTATTCTGTTAAGGAATTGAACGTCTAATTTTCCCCAAAAAAGTGGAGCACCATGGTAATTAAAAACTAGAAATCCCCTTATCACCCCAAGTCTTCTATTATTATTATTTCTCTTTCCCACAGATGACCCAAATCCATATAATTAAATTACTATCCCTAAAAAATATCCCACCCTGTAACTTCTCATAATATTTGAACAAATCTTGAATTATAGATATGGTCCACCAAAAAGCTTAAAAAATAATAGGATAGAATCAATGAAGGAAACTAAAATAAATAGGTATAACTAGATTATAGAAATCACCATCTTGGTAGTTTATGTTTAAGGGAGATATGTAAGAAACTACTTATAGACTAACACCTCCATATGTAGTGCACTATCAACTAGAATTCCCATATACTATAAAAATAACTCGTGAAATCTAATGGTGTGTTATAAACTTCTGCATGATGATAAATGGAGAAATCATGATATTATACATGATGTGTTGAGGTTGTGCTATGTTATTGGAATATTCCATTTGTTTTTCTATACAGTATAAGGGGGATCATTTTGTTTATAAGAACATAATATGTATAATTTCAATGAATAACTGTGAAAAAAAATATATTGGATATTTCATCCAATCAATCAAATTAAATATATAAATAATGTCTGTAAGAAATCCCAAATGATCAAATGTACCCTTGATGCATGGTGGTGATAGTTTAGATCATACTATTAATTCTCCTCATCTTTGAGGGTATGAGGCTGATAAGAGGTGTATAATTATCCTCATGATAGAATAATGAAGTGTAAGAGTTAGTCATGAAAAACATCAAGGAGTAGATACTCATATATTTAGTATATTATAAATCATTAAATGTACCATATATTCATTGTATATGCTAGCTTATGCTTCAATTGAAAAAATAGTTTCACACTACTTTATTTGACCAATATTTTTCGTATAATTTATGATTAATTAAAAACAGTTGTAGACCAATGGTGTTATATAAACTAATTAGAATTTAATAAATGATTACTAAGGTGTTTTATTGATTCTAACTAATATTAAAGAAATATTAACAGATTGGTGAGTTTTCATTATGGTAGTTATAGTTATATAATTTCATCCATAGAAATAATTTGTTGTCTATTATACAAGGCATCATTGGAAATTATCGATTTTGGTACATTTTAATTGATGTGTAGGGTGAGAAAATGATAGTTTTTATAGGAAGAGATCATCATTTATATTTTATGATTTTTTATAATATTACATAACAACTAGTATAGTTGACATTATTCAAAAAATAAGAAGCATATGAAATAAATTTTTACAGTCATAGAAGATTTTATAATTTTTATAGAAGAATTTGTGATTTCCCTAATAATGTGAGGACAAGTGTTGGATAGAGATATAACTTAACATTTCCAATATCTCTATGCATCCATAAAATTGGTTCCTTTCATGATTCATGATTTATATATTTAGGTTGTTGATAAATTTTTTAATGTGTTATTTGACTCAAAATATGTTATTAGAGATCTATAGAGTTTTATAAAAAGAATACAGATGATAATTTTCAAATTTTTTACAGATTATAATATGTTAAAATATTTAATAGTAATGAAATTATACCTGTTATCAATGATTAACCACTTGTTTGATAATTATTTGGGAGATAGCTAGTTGTAGAAAGTTTATATAGTGTTTGGATATAATTAAACGTGAGTGAAGTATGGAAATATTTAGATGATTAACATCAAGTATATAAATGAGTATTTTGAATTATTAGTTATTTCATTTGGATTCATGAATTTACTGATAGTCTTTTGGGGTAATGTGTTCAATTTCCAATGAGTTTCAGGATCATTTCATGGTGTAATTTTTAACAACCTATTGTATTAAATGGTATAGGATAACCAGACATAGAATTGAAAATATATTATGAATATCCATTAGTGACATAAATTATTTGGTCATCGATCTAGGTGAAAGTTCATTTTTAAATAGTATTGCTTGGGGCATGTTGAATCATAGGGAGGTCGAGTGGTTAATCCATGAAATATTTGCCTATTTATTTCTTATGGAAAAATAAATAAATGTAGAATAGTGATTAAAATTATTTGTTATGGAATAATATTACATGTTTTTCTTCTATTATTTCTCTTTTATTATAACACCATTGAGAAAAATAACCAAGAATAATCAATCATATGCATAAAAATTTAGTTCTAGGTATCACTTGATTAAAATAAGTGAATTTAAATAGTGATCATATCCTTTTCATAACATGGGAAGGATCATGTTAGAGGTATATTAAAGTGGTTCCACTTTTTATGGGTTTAATGTTGATGTAGGATTGGAAATTGACCAAATATTGGTGTTTTTAGTTATATATCTCCAAATGTAGAAATTCCACCCATGTCTTTGAGCTCACAACATTTTTATTTTCATGGAAGGAATAATTATATCACATAATTGGTGTTCTAATCATGGTAATCATATGTCATTAGAACATGGAGTGTATTGTCTCTAGGTGTGATTTAAATTTTCATTAAAAGAGATAGATATATTATTTATTAAATGAACGTATTTTTATCCATTATGTTATAGAGAATAATAATGTATTGGTAGATGAACTATGTAGGTTCATGTAAGATTATATTGTTAGTGACACTGGTCATTATTGGATAATAATAAATGAAATTATACATTTTTATCATATAACACCCCACATATTTTATTTTATGAATTCAATTTAAAAATTGGCTGAAAATATTGTATTTTAATCTATTATGAATCTTAATTTCATTATTAAAGGTTTCAATATTTAATTTTAAGGAAATGATATCATAGTAATAGTATATATAGGAGTAACTTATCAAAATAAACCATAATATGGGGCAAGTATGATTCTTATATTTGAGATAAAGGCTACTACCTCTATCAATGTGTGTCTTATTAGGGATGATCTGGAATCTTTGTAAGATTCCAATGTCTTAGTGGGGCATTATGTTTTTTCTAAAACAATTAATTAATTATTTTAACTTGTAGTTGAATGAGAATGAAAGATTATTTTTCTTAATTTCAGTATAGGGGTTTTGTGAAGATGATACACTCCCTCGATTGGTTCACCCCCCTCTAAGATTTTTTATTCTCAATATTTAACTAGATTGATGTACCACCAACCACAATAATTTTTGTAAGGAAATTATAACACTCCTCAAACATCCTTTAACTATTTCACTTAATGAATTACCATATTTATTGAGTTAAATGTAATTTTATATCTTATTACATGTTTTACGAATTTTATCAGTTAATACCAAATCTACTGTTGGATTTTAGTGAGTGAGACCTTACTTGAACTAGGTAGGTGGTCCCTTGCTTTCTCATTGTTTTTAGAATTATAAATTTCATTATATTAAATAATTATAGTCACAAATAATGTATATTCTCTATAAAGATTTATAAATTGAATTTTTTTCAGTGCCTATGGTATGAGGAGATATTGATAGTCTAATGAGAGGTCCCTTGAGTGCTTAGTGTTAATTCAATGGTCATATTTGACCATTTTTATTCAAAATATATTATGGTACCATGAATTTGAAACATATGATTAGTGGATTATATTTGATATGAGACATTATGATTATTTCTTTTATTCAAAAACCATTTTATAATGATTGATTATACGTGAATGTGGTAGTGTTGGTATGGGATAACTTTCGTATGTGACATTAATTAGTTTAGTATCCTAAAGTCATGACCGTTTATTAATTATAAACGTTATGAGTTTGTTTAATGTGATGAAAAAATTAATTTTATTACTGTATGGTGTCATATCATTCACCCTTGGTATGTTGGTGGTATTTCATCCTCCCTTTCTTTAAATAGTGGATATTACACCACACAATCTATGGTATTAATCCATAATTCCCCATGATATTGATATATTGGTGATTCCTCATTCACTGAATGTGGGATAGAGGTGGTTCATGGGCCATCATTGACATGTTGGTAATATATCATAGGCCTATAGATTTGTTTATAGTCATTTATTTCCCACTGGGAGATTTATACTGAAGGTTTTTTTTCCACATAATGTGAGTAAGGAAGGTTGATAATAATTGAGTTTTTAACAATGAATTTACCCTGATATGGGGTACTGAGGTTATTACACTATGATCCTTTTTTTATCTTGTTATCTAAACATTAGGAACACTCTAATCTTAATATTGAAATCTCTATAGATACAATAAAGTTGTAAATTCGACAGATGATTTTATTTTTTTACCCACAATGAGCTATATTTTAGTATCATGTAGAACAATGTTCTTATGTGAAAATCACAATAAAATCACACCACATAAATGATTTATATGTTTTAAGTGGTCTCATTAACCTTTTTCATTCACTAACATGAATATTTGTAAGTTTCATGGCTCTACCACACTAGGTAATTCATTGGCCCCCAATATGGAAACTTCTTATTTAAAATATAAATAAAAAAAATCACTAATGACTAGTTTTTTACTAAGTTATAGTTGATTCTAACATCTAATAAGCTAATTGAACTCCTGGATAACAAATATCCAACTTCTGATTTCAAAAATAGATCTAAAATTTCACTTTTATATTCCACTATTTTTTTTACAATTGTTTTGGTCCATGGATATATTTTCCTCTTTAAATAATATATTTAATTTGAATTCCCACTAATATAATAAAGGCATTAAATTAGGGACTCCAAAAACGAATTTGAAACATCCCATTGAGTTATGGTTAAAACTACCCTAAAAAACATTGATGTGGAAACACATTTTTCATGATTTTATAACCTAAACACTGAAATCGCTTTCAACATGACATGGTGCATTTTTTTTTTCAATTTTCCTTAGAACTTAAAATCCCAAACTAATAATCTTCTATTATAATATATTATTTGTAGGAAAGCATTCTCTAAACCATGAACATATATGTGGTTATAGTGATATTTATCATTGTTCAAAAATTAATTCATATACTACCATGACTTGATCCATGTCTTTAGGTGACTCCTTGGTGATCAAAAATATAAATATTCTTCACCAATACTATTTAAATTGAATGGTTAATATCAGGTTCTCATTATTCACATAAGAAATCCAAGATACAATTGACCACACAACTCCACCCAAAACCAACTCCAGAAATAGATTATATTAGTTTACCATGAAATGGTCAAATTTTTTGTGAACATACTTCCTCATAAAATTGTAAAACCCTCTCAAATATTCATCTTTAACTGATATAAATTTTAGGAAAACAACTTCCATCATATTTTTCCACTATGACAACCCAAAAATTACTAAGAGTTGATTTTTACGATAAAGAGCCCTCTTTGGGTCTTAGATTACCCCCAAACACTACAAATTACAAGAACTCCATTTAATAATATCATCTTTGATATTTATTATTTAAATTCATACACTAATGTTTTTATAATCTATAAATATATTCCCATGTGATCAATGATCATTGTAAGAAACAAGATTTTAATCATAATATTTTTTTGAGAAAATATCTTGAATCTATTATATTAAAAAAATTCATGAAACCACTTATTTATCCCCCTGATTCACTATAAGATAATCTATGAACACTTCAAAAAAACATTCCCAACTTGAATATATCTCTAATTCTTCTTCAATAAACATAAAGATATCAATTATATAAAAGTTTTCACGTGATGGTCAGAAATATAACAATGAAAATAAATATAGTTCCATACATTTATCTTGGGAGAAAATTCATGGGTGGTGTGGGTTATTTAGGGTCCATATAGATATATGGATTTGGTTGGACTCCAATATCCAACCCATTCATTTCAAATTCCTTCTTGTGTATGAACATTTTCATGATACCCACAGTTTTCCAATTAGTTTATGGATACACCAATTTAACTAAAAAATTATCAACCTTTTCTATTATGAAATAATACTTAATATTAACATGTTTTGTTCTCACCTGACTTTTCATAGATGATAAGAATAAAATATATGACTTTACTTTAAAAATTATTTAGATTTTGTTTCATCCAAATAAATTGACTTTATGCTTGAGTTTTTGTAATATAATCAACCTTTATGGTTCTTAAATATTTATAGTCATGATTATTAATAAATAAATATATTCATGAATTCCTAAAATAGAATAAACCAAAATAGGTTGATTTTATGTTATCCATGGAACTGGCCTAATCCATATATTAATATCCCTATAATTTCTGTTGTGAGTTTCAATTTTCAAATGACCCATATTCCAACACATGATTTAAAAATATAATTATTAATTTGAAAAAATTGAATTTAATTTCATTGGGATGAAATTTATATCAAGAAAATTGAAAATTGAAAAATATAATTTCTAGTCAATTACAATCCATGTGGCGTGAAATACAAATTATTTTCCTTTAATATGTTATATTGTCAACTTTTTCTTCTTTTACTCCAGATAAATTTATCTAGGTGTAGTCTAGAGAATTCATTGGCTTCAAAATATCCTTCTAAAAATATTTAGTACCTCTGTGTCATATTTATTTTTAGATATGAATATATAATCCTTTCATTGAATCACTTATAATTGAAAAAAATGATAGTTCACCAATAAACAAAATCTCGCATTAATTCCTCATGAGATATAAACATTTCTTGCATTTGAATTCATATGAACATCCAAAGATAATATAATTCATAGACGCACACAAACCAATATAAATTTAAAATTTTCATTCTTGATATAGAGGGTTTGATTAACCATTCCCCTTTGAAATATAATATTTTTCAGATATTAGTTTAGCCTTATGTTCCACTCTCATGGAACTTTGTTTTGAATATAAAAGACGTTATCTAACTTTTATACAATATTTTAAAAAATAATTATAATAAATCCATATGGGTTCAACATATATAAATCCTATTTAATGATCCCATTAATAAAGACATATTTGATGCCAATTTAGTACACCTTGAATGCCCTCTTCACCTCCATGACGATCAATATTCCTATTTTTTCAAGTCATTCCTCTGGTGACAATGTTCCATTAATATAAATCCCTTAAATTTGGTAAAACACATTTTAGACAAGTCATTAATTGCTCCTCATATGTTTTATAGATTCATCTAATTTATCATGGAATACTCTTTTTTTTACGATGAAATTCTTTTAGTGTGGTCATGGAAAAATGTTCCATGACATGTTCTTTTCAATTTGTTCAAGATATTTTTTAATATATCTAACCCACATTTCATCATTTCTAAATTTTTCAATAGTGTTTTTTTTTCAAAAAAGATAATATATAAACATAATATTTTACCTTCATCCTTATTAATAGTATAGAATATGGATGATCTATAATAATATTTTTTTACGTTATTTTATCCATGCTCAATCGTCAACCAGAACCTACAATTATGACTGTATATTATTTAATATAATTCCTATTATAACGGTTATATATACCTCTTGGAACTCCCAAAAATCTAAACCCTTATTCTTCTCCATCATGCTCAAAAAAGGATATTTTTCATGAAAAATTGGTCAAAAAAATTGAAACTCTATTCAAGTATCATTATCACCCACTCAATATCTACTACAACAAAATCATTACATTTAATAAATTTTTTAATCCTTCAATTTAATAGCTTATATAATTTAATCTTTTTTAATATCCATTAAATAACCCTTCCTCACTATAAGCTTCCAAAATTCTATCAATTTCATTATTGAGAATAAAACACTTACTTACAAACACCAAGATGAATTTATTTGTATAATTCATTCCATACCATATCTGAAATTGTATTTTGACTTTATTGGGAATTAATAAGTCTCTATAAGAGATATATGCATCTTCTCGAAGTACCTGTTTCTAGTATTTCTCTACTAATCTATTATATATATTCATATTTTAAGCCATATTATGTATGATGTGATTTCTTCTTTTAATTACATTTTTTTTCTAAGGTGTTGAATCCATAGAGACGTGGAATTTAATTGCATCTTCTTCAAAATATTAATTCTCTTGGGAATTTTTAAAATCCATAAATGTTTGGTATTTTTTAGAATTTTTACACAATAGATGTTGTTATCCAGACATTGATATCTTGAGGTACTCCTAACAACATTATATTTTTGAGCTAAAACCATAATTCATTCTATTCAATTGATTTTATAAAGAGAAAATACAATATACCTTTTCATATCCATGATTTTGATTGTAATTATGCCACAATCATCTACATGAATGTTATCATGTATTGGTGATATCAACTTCTTTGTATTGTTATTCATTTGATTTATCTTCTACTTGTTAAAAGAATCAAATGTGTTAGAGTGGTCAAATATATGATTTAAAAAGTTTGATATGCATAATAATTCACCATATTTTATAAGTATTTATTTCTATTGTGTCTTTATTATTTGTTCCATATTCATATTTTCTATTATAGGGATATCATAAACCAATTACCTTTACCAAAAATTAAATAATTTCATTTTTTCATCCTAATTTCAAAATGACTAAACAATATTTTTCTCTAATATTTCATACCTTCTTGTTTAGATCCATATCATTCCCTATGCCACATCAATTACTGACACTATCAGGATTGTTACTATGGTCATAAACCAATAGTAAATCTATTGCACTAATATCTTTACCACCAATATTTTCTTTCATAGATACATTAATATAGATACCCTCATCATTTCCAAAATAAACGACACCATAATTATTATATTTGAAGCCCATGATAATGCCTTAATTTTTATACTATGAGATAAAAAACTGTTATAAAAAATACACAATGCTATTTTTTTATCTATAAAATGAATCTTATCTATATTAACTTTCTCAGACTTTCTATTCTTCAGCCTTGATCTTTATTCCACCTGTAATGATTATCAATAAACATGTCTTTATTCTTCCACCAATGATTATTAATTATCTTGTAAAACTAAAACTATATTTTCAACATTTATTTTACTATATAAAAATTACAAAATTTTTTGCCACCCTTAAAAGATTCAACTAGAACTAATTTTTTTACTCTGGATTAACAATAGATGGATTTTTTACCTAAAATTTAACAACCAAAATAATATCCAATATAGGAGTTTAAAAAATTTATAATCCCGATTTTCTTTTTTTTACTCTTATTATTTTAGATATTTATTGGAAAAAGTTCTCAAATATTGGGTTTCTCCCTTATTTATATAATTAAAATATCTATTTCTATTCGTCTTCTTATTAGTATGAATAGCAATAAAAGTTCCTTGTTGGGTGTTGTGAAGATCTGCTTTACTTTCACGTGTTGGTGTGTGAGGTTCAGTACAAACAAAATTTTTCTTTCCAATTATATCATATTACGTTATTTCATTCATGATTCCTTAAAGTGGTGTACTTTTATAATGGGAATACAGTCCTCTAGGAATTCCCTACAAGACTTTCGGGCAATTATATGAGAAAACATATTTAATCTAGTTGTTAATATAATAGGTGTGAGAATATTTTATTAATTCTCACACTTTGGTTTCCATTTAATGTATTATCCAGCTATATATAAAATTATTTACCTTTTTCATTAATTGGTTTATATGACTCATCATTGTCTCAATCATTTTCCTCTTCTTTGAGTTTCAACTCATCATTTTTATCTAAACCTACTATATTTATAGATCTTATATTTTCAATTTTGTATTTGTATTGTGATATATTTTATCCTATTTCTAGTATACATAGTCAAGATTATTGATTAACTACAATATCTTTCTTCTTGTTATCCCTAAAAATATCAATTCTTTCAAGGGATACCAATATTGTAACCTTACGGTCTACTCTATCATTCATATCATTTTTGGAATCACTATCATTGCATAATTTGAAAGAAACTAGATGATCTTCATCTACATCCATTAAATACAATACCTATTTTACTTCACATTTGTCACTGATTACATATTATTGTTAGATAAAAATTTTATTTTTGAAATTAATCTTCATTCTATTAACACATTCTTAATCCTCCTTTTGAATTTTCTTGGAGCATTAGCCAAATGATGTCCCACATTTCTACACATGCAATAAGAAAGTGTATGCTTACATTTAGGCATTCCATTTCCACTTTTTTGTTTAGATTAGAGAAATAAAAACATATCATGAATTTTTATTCTTTTGAAACATCCTTCACTGCAGGTTTCGTTATAGATTTTAAATCCACAGCATGAGTATTTTCCTTCTCCGTGAACTCATTTTATCCATTTATCATCTCATGTGAAATGATATTATTTCACAATCAAACCATATATATATTTAATATTGTTATTTTGTTTCTAAAACTAAAAAATTTTCATTGAACATAGTAGTAAGTATTCTCATGATTCCCCTCACTGTATTTTAATATTTTACATCATCATATAGATCATTAATGCCTTCAACAAGAGCATTATCCAATAAAAATGCATTTACTATCCTACATGGAACGATTCTAAATTAATAATATATATTCTCGAAAATTTAAACTTTTAGATATGAACCCTTCATTATGCATCATAGGTATATAGATGATTTCCCACATAATATGAGTGATTTTAAGGATCATTACCTTTGTGTAAATAAGATTTCACAAAGCACTTATTAATTTCCATTTAAACCATATATATTCTCTATGACAATTCCTTAATATGTACCAACATTCCATTCTCAATAATTTACCATACATAGTGGCCGAATAAATATAAATTCCAAAATATCGCAAATAGTTTTTCATATGAATTTTCCATAGTTTAAAAATATCATATTAAAAAACAATAATTCCATTGTGGTTGGAAATTTTTAATATTCTTTTAAGTGAGTTAAATCCCAAAAAACTAACCAATTAATTGTAACGACCCAAACTTTCATTAATAAAAATTCTTCTTGATCTAACTAAATATATTATTATGGTTTTACAAAATGTAAACTCTCTTGGTTTTAGGTTTTTATATTTTAAAATACCATTATGAATTGTGACTATTTCTAATATAGTTGTTGAACAGTGATCACTTCATTAATATAAAAATAGGGGTTAATCAGATCCAATTTACTCATAAAAATTATGTGATGGCCTCATCTAGTAGACTTGCCCCATATGAAGCCAGTTTGTGGGAGCTCATAAAAAAGGTTCCTTCATTAAAATTCACTCTTGACCAAGCCTATGATGATTTTGAAGATGTTAAGCTTGAGCAGAATTGACTACATGATATGTGGAATTTAATAGAGATTACCACCCGAACAATGTTATCTGGGCCACCCCAAGAGTCTTTCACCATCACACACCTTACCCTACTGTATTATACGGGTGTTATAGGGGGTTATGTAACAAGACCCTATCACAATAACTATGTATATTATTTTTGTATAAATAATGTGAATTCATTTTATTATTGTTACTTTGGAAAAAAAAATTAATGCACAAAATGTATTTTTATTTAATATTCAACTATGAAATATATTGTGATGAATTAATGGATTTTTGAATTAAATAATGTTATAATAAAATATTATTACTATTAAAATAATTTTTATTAAACATAAATTATCATATAATTTTATGAATGCAATTGTGATATTTATTAAGGTTTGAAAGCTCCTTTTGTCAAAACCCTTGAATTTTAGTTAAATATCATTTTTTTAAATTAAAAAATCACATATTTATAAAATTATTTAGATAAAGTGAATAATATTTTATGAATGAGGACTTCGAAATTATACAATGTTGAATGTTTCTTAATGTTCTGAGACAATCGAATTGTTGGGTAAAAATTAAACACCATTTAAATATTTAATGTCTTTTATGACATCATAATGACACAAGAGTGACTTAATAAAATAAAATAAAAATTATTTTCAGAATTTTTATGTTTTAAAATTAATATAATTTGATTTTGGGTATTTTTAATTTATTTTACAAAGATTTAGTGGAACCTTTAATCCTTATAAAACATTTTTTCTTTTTAAATTGTTTTCTATGAGAGTGTGACTCACCTCCACATAAGAAACTCTATTATTTTAAGAATATAGGCCATTGGCCTTATAAAATTTTGGTTGCCACTAAAAATTTTCAAAACCCATGGGTTAAAACCATCGTCTAGTTTGTGGTTTTCATTAGTTTAATGTGAGGTGTCTCAAACCTAAATAATGAATAATTCCCTCTCTTTCCTATATAAACCATCCCAAACTCCCACTTCTTCTACACTAAAAGCCTCAGTAGTTTGACTAACACCAGCCCTCATATCTCTAGAATCCTCCCAAGCTTCCCCATACTCCGAAGAAGAATCTATCAAGCCTCAACCAAGCCTTTGGGATGACACTTCCAATTATGGGATTTCTTCATTTATCATTTTCTATCTAATTTTCATTAAGTTGTTTATCCATTTTTTTCAATGAAAAATGTTGGGGTATAATTTTTATCTTCTCCCATAATGCACTATTTATTTTTTGGTTTATGGGATACCCATTTCTCCCACATTATTCCCTCCCATTACACTCGTTACCATGCAAAAATTCCATGATGAATTTCTCTCTTGTATTTTACATCTAAAAAATTCCTTTGTATTATGCCTCTAAATTATATGATGTTTGTTGGAAAACGAATCTATATGAACCCCTTACTACCCATTTAATGTAAAAATGATGAGACACCCCTTTCCATCTCATCAACCCTTATTATGAGTTATTAAGTAATGACATTACACTGCTGAAATTGTAGCGCATTTTTCCAAGCCAAGATCATTGTGTAGTGAATACCATACCCATGTCTCTATAAAGGGTATTCACATTTATGATCTTATAAATAAGAAATTGTACTTTCATGTATTTATTCCACATACCATTATAGTGGAATAAATGATGACTATTTATTCGATGTTGTATGATCCATGTTTTACATTTATGCATAAAGTAAAAAGTTTAAGAAGGGTGTGTCCTGATAGTGTTCCAATGCATTAGGTAAAGTATAGAATCTGGATACATCATGTGCAATAGGTGTCAGTTCATGCTAATTTACGTGCATTGAGGGTTTACTGGTGCTTCATGTGAAATGAGAGTTTACTCATTCTCGATTTGTAATGAGCCTGGGTTCATGCTATTTCCATGTTAAGTGTTGTTGCCACATTTCCATGTTATGATTATCATGATTTATCATGACTTGTTGTTAATTTTTCTCTTATTCTCCAGTAATATTACTATTGCCTAACATGAATTTTATTCCTCATGTTATTACATGTTTAATCCCTTACTGGGCTTTATATCTCACCCTTTTCTAATTCATGTCCTCTTGTTATCCAATAAAATGCTATGTACGAGGAAATGTAGTGGTCATTTAAAGGATGTTTTCAATAAAGATGTTGTATTTCATGTTTTACGTTTCTATGTAATGGTCCTAATCCCCAAATAAACTATACCTCTCCATCTACAATGTTAGATCAAGTGAATTATATGTAATAAATAGTGTTTATTTGTGTAATAAAGAACATGGTTGTTATATTTGGTATCAAATGACAGGTTTAGTTATTTTTGGGATTAGGATTAGATAAACCTAGAGAAGACACACAGATAAGAATAACTATAATAAATCATATCTATGTATTGGTGAGTATTGAGTAATTGATTTATCATAAAAATACATCCCCGTATGGATACGAGCATGTAGAGGTGGCTCTGGCACAGGTGTATCCTAGGGGTAAAACACCAAAACACAGATTTGATCTAGACTTGAATGAGGACTTGTGAACAATAATGGGACTTTCTGCACTCTTGGTTATGACACGCTTGGGGGATATTCTTTGGTAAATTCAAAATCTCAGTATGAACCATTATTAAGGGAATTAAAAAAATTCCTCTAAGAATACATGTTAGAAATTAAATCATGGATAACTTAAATTAAAACCTACTGATTCATAAGTTAGTGAATGAAAGTAATTTATAATTCACCCAATTTTGTCCTTGGATTCCACTTAAAATGTTAAATAGTTTAAAAGTACTCAAACATAAGTCTATATTTGATATAGTAGAAGTAGAATCAAAAAGTGAAAGGAAGGGTTATGTCCCATATTTCTACCCATTATTTTGTATATCGAAAGTTTTGATGAACAATCCCAGCTCCACCAAAAATCATGGAATTAAAGTTTTAGTGAGTATGGAAAATGGGGAAATCATTACATCCCATGAATATATATCGTCCACTATCATAATATGTGGATTGAATTTCCTTGCGAACCTCTTAATACTCCCTCTGGTGGAATTTGACGCAATTCATGGCATGGATTTCATTTCATTATATAGAGACAACAAAGATTTAAATGAGAGGGAAATTAATCTCCATGGGGATAATTTACCCCAAATTCTATACAAGTGCAGAAAAGAAGATGAAACTTTTGTAGCTCCGTCATCTCAAGGGTGGATATTACTACCCTATGAGAATGCGTATCTGGCTCAGATGATTGAGTCCACAGAAACAACCATCCTTGAAGACATGCATGTTGTTAGGGAATTCGCCGATGTGTTTCCAGTGGAATTTCTTAGTCTTCCTTTTAGAGGAGTTATTGAATTCTCAATTGATCATATACCTCGGGTGTTGGAAATATCGAAGACTCTATATATAACAGATGTTGTGGAGCTTGAGGACCTGAAAAAACAATTAAATAAAAATCCGGATGGTTTATACACCCATGTGCATCACCATGGGGTGCACCAGTCCTCTTCGTCAGAAATAAGGATGGGTAAATGTTCCTTTGAATCGATAATCATGAGCTTAAAAAATTCAAGATAAAGAACAATTATCATCTCCCATAAATTGATGACTTGTTAGATCAACTGCATGGATCAAAATACTTCTCCATGGTGGATTTGTAGTCGGGATATTATCAAGTAAGGGTGAAGAAGGAATTTATCCCCAAGACTACTTTTTGTATAAGATACATGCACCTTGAATTCATAGTAAGGTCTTTCAGACTCAGTAATGCTCCAAAATTCTTCAAGGAATTGAATAATAGATTCTTCATGTCTTACATAAACAAATTTGTAGTAGTCATTATAGATGATATTATGATATACTCCAAAACCAAGTAGGATCATATGAAGAATCTAAGAAATGTACTAGAGACATTGCCAAATGGGAATCTCTATGCAATGTACAACATGTGTGAGTTATGGTTGATGGAGTTCTCAGTCCTAAGCTATACCGTCAAAAGCAATGGGATATCTATAGATCCCTCCAAATCAGATGCAATTGGGTGACAAATGAGTAGACCATCAGTAATAGATATCCATAGTTTCTTATGGTTATCTAGGTATTATCGATGTTTTTTTTTTGAATTTTCTCATGATTTTCAATCCTTCAAACCAAGCTAACTCGGAATAGAGTATAGTTTTCATGGAGTGATGAATACGAAGAAATATTCAAGGAGTTCAAAAGGAGGCTTATCATAGTGCACATGCACACATTACCCACAAGTGGAGAACATTATTTGGAATTCAGTGATGCTTTGAAGAAGGGTATTGGTTGTGTGTTTATGCAAAATGAAAAAGTCACTACCTATGCTTCAAGGTAATTGAATGTTCCTGGGAAGAATTATCCAAAACATGATTTGGAGTGGGTTGTGGTGATCTTAGATTTCAATTTATTTTGGCATTATCACTTTGGGGAGAAGTGTGAAATATATACACACTACAAAATCCCCAAGATTATATTCACACAGAAATAGTTCAACATGCACCAATGATGATGGTTAGAGCAGATCAAAGACTATGACTGCTCAATCCATTACCACCCTGGGAAAGCGAACATGGTGGCAGGTTCTCCAAGTAGAAAGGACAAAGCAATTATATCATTGATGAGAATTGGGAAGGATCCAATATAATTAGACTAGATGAATATAGACATGGGATTCATAAAGAAGAGAACATCATCAATCCATTCACATATGATTTCTTCACCGTCTCTTTTGGAATGTATAAAAGTTGCTAAAAATGATGACGTGGGAATTCAGAAGAAAGTGGAAGTTATCAAAAAATTGAAATCCACAGAGTTAAATAATAATGAAGAAGGAATTGTGAGATTTGTGAAAATACTTTGTGTTCCTTCATGTCCAGAGCTAAAGAATGAACTTTTCGATGATGCACTTAGTTTCAATTTCACTATTCACCTAGGAAACACAAAGATGTATCGATATATCTGAGAGCATTTTTGGTGGGATAATATAAAGAGGGAGATCAGTAAGTATACACCAATGTTCTTGGTAAATCAGAAAGTGAAGGCAGAGAGGTAGAAGTATAAGGTGATGATGAAACCATTGCCTATACCATCTTGGAAATGGGAGAACATCAACCTAAACATTTTCACAGAACATCCAAAGATATACAAAGGCAACAATGCAATCTAGGTTTCTGTGGATAATATTACTAAGTCTACACACCTAATTTCAATTCAACAGAATTTATTAAGGGACCAACTAGATCAAATATATATTATGGAAGTGGTAAGGCTGCATGAAGTACTACTATCTATTGTATCCGATCATGATCCAAGATTCACCTCTATGTTTTGAAAGAGACATCAACATGCTATGGATACTTAAAAAATATTTAGTACGACCTATCATCCTCAAACTGATGGCCAATCTGAGTGAACTTTTCAAACAATAAAGATATGTTTAGATCATGTTCAATAGAATTTAATGGAGGGTTTGATACACATCTTCTTCTGGATGAGTTCTCCTATAATAATAGTTTCCACTCTAGAAATTTAATGGCACCTTATGAATCCATGTATGTGAATAGGTGCAGAACACCAACATGATGGGATGAATATTGTGAGCGTAAGCAGCTAGGATGAGAAATGGTCCATGAAATGGTAGAGAAGGTAAATGTAACAGCCCAAGATTTTATGAAAAATATTCTTTTTAATTTCACTAATGTCTTTTGTTGTACGCTACACCAAAAGTATCTTTCACAACACGCATCCTTGACTTGCCTTGCATTACACGCAATCACGACCTTCCTCGATAGCGTGTGTAGTACGCAATAACGAGTTTCACTAAACAACAATATGCTATTAAAATATTATTAAAACTAGCCGTTATGAATAGTAATGACCACTTTTTGAAATTTTGTAAATTTTATTTTTCAAAATGGAATTCATTTTTGGATTCGTAATATCGAAATTAGCTTAAGGTGAAATTTTGGTACTTTTTGGATAACATTCATTTTCTGATGAATAGTGAAAATTACTAAATTTTAATTAAAAACAACTTTTTTAATCGAAATAATTAATAGTGATAAATTATTAATTTGAGTAGTTTTAAAGTATATTTAGAATATATTTTTACAATTCAATACAATGTTGGTCATTGGATGTAATTTCACATTTACACCAGACATAAACAAGTGTTAATCTTTTGATAGTTATTATCTCTTAAAAACACGCTATTTGTTGTGACAGCGGAAATTAATTATAAATTTAATTAATGCAACTTATATGTTGGGAATTTTGTAAAATAGAAATCATTTTTGAATTCAGAATATCAATTATAGCTTAGGGTGAAAGTTTGGCATTTTTCTGAAAAACTTCAATTTTTGATGAATAGTGAAACTACTAAGTGGTAGTTAAAAAAAATTAATATTTTCATAAATCTTAATTTTACTACATCTGTGAATGGAATTTCAAAAATCTGAGAGACACAGTTGATGTCAGTAAGTAAAATGTGGTTCAATGAGATGAAAATAATTTTTGGAGAATAGTAACTTTTTACTTTTATTTACCACGGTTAAAAGTAAATAGGGTAATGAAGGGTAAAAATGATATTAATATTACCCTAACACATGTCATAATCCTATTGGACAAGTGTATCTCGACCAAAAACAACCTTAGTGTAAAATATTATCATTTAGGCCCACTTGGATTCGATTAGGACATTTATTATTATTTAATTCAAAGAAGAGTTAAAAGAGTTAAAAATCAAAGTTTATTTACTAAAACATATTTAATATAGGGTTATACATAATATAATTTCGACTATAAATATTCATTAGAAATCTAAAAAGATTTAATACATAATGGTATTTTATTTTTAATTTTTATACTTTAAATAATTTAATATATTTATGACACAATGATTGTGCAGTAATTACCTTTTTTAGAAAATATTAACATAATTGATGTTATAAATGCCCAAATAAATGTAATTTGAGACTTTTTATGACTTAAACTAATTTTATAGGTTAATAAGACATGGTATTGTTGATTTAAGTAACTTGTTTAGAACTTATCATTCTGTTAGAAATTTCATAAAAATCATTTACCAAATAGTGTCAAATTTGACATGAATTAGTTTTTAAAACAAATATTATATTATTAATTGTTATTTAATTCCTAAAAATATAAGGTTCGGCCAAATGACTTAGATAAAGATATATATATTAATAATAAACATCTTGGGGTTCGTTTGGCTTCATTTAGTAAGTTTATTAACCATACAGTGTATGAAAACAAAAAGACACGGTAAAAGTTAAATTATTTAACTTAGAGTTAAATCTAATTGATAAGGTTACAATAATAACCTAGACATGTCTAAATCCTATTGGATGAGAGGCTTTAGACCCATCCCCACTTTATCTTCTAAATAAGACCATTTGGAACCATTATAAACCCTAATATAAAATAATATTTTGAGATTTTCCTAAGATGTCCCTCTCCTCCCTTATAAAAGGGCACCTCCTCCCTCTCCACCTCACACCAATTTGAGCATTAAATCTCGGCCAAACCCTGCCAAAATCTCTTCTCCACTTCCCTAGTATCATCCTAGAGGTCCTGGTCTTCTTCAAAGACCATCCTTAGTTCTTTAAGTGGAGGTTAAGAAAAGGCGCGTCAAAAAGAGGTAATATCCATTACCGATCTTTTTCAATTTCTTTCTTCTTCAACTTCTTCTTCTTTAGTTGTTTCATGATAAATTAATAACATCAGTATATCCTATATTCTAATATGTTATTATAAATATGAAACAACTCTAATTAACCTTCTATCCATCCTACGGAAAAAGGAAATCACCGCGCGTGCGTACGTACGGAATACCGTCTCCACGCCGTGGTGTAATTTATTTTCCGCCACCACCTTAATTGGATTGGAATAATGGTGTAAGGAGTAACTATATATGATTATTATAGAGTGATATTGATACTGAAATAGTATACATACACTTCAACACAATTCCACGACCATGGGAACGATATCATCGCTCGTGCGTACGTACGGACTACCTCTCCACGACGCGATGAGATTCATTCTCAATGATTAACCATTCATGAATGATTATAAAGTATATATAATAAGTACTAATTAAATATATGACATAATAATGATACTGGATTTATTTATATTTATATGTATGTCATATACTTAATTCCATTCAATTCAATAAGGAAACGAAAACAGCATTCATGCGTACGTACGGACTACCGTCTCCATGAATGGTGTATTTCTTTCCATTTACTGATTTATTATATATATTTATATCCTGAATATATATATATATAAATCATGTTTTATGTTCTGGAATTAATTAATCATGATCTAAGTAATCATATGAATAATTACAAGTCAAAACACGGACGACAAATGAAACAATTTTACCCAAAACGCTCTTTAACATGGAATTTACAAAAGAACAGGTAATATAAAGTCATAAGTGAACCATATATGATATCATAATAATGAATATGATTCTGTAATAAGTCAATGACATTATTTAAATCATTATACAGGAGGTTCGGATACTTATGAAGCAAATCGGACCTAAGGTAAGGGATATATCACAATCTCATTTTTATCCGAGATTGTTTATACTTTGAAATTTACAGGGGTGTATTTTATCATCCACATCCATGTTTCATCAATATGTAATATTATTTACATCAACCTACTATTTTTTTTAAATCCAATTTTACCTTTCGGTGGGATTTTAGTAAAAGATATGAAAGGAATCTTTTTTCGTTTTTCATACGAGGTACTTTTTTGACTTTTCCAACAAAAGCACGAGGAGAATGTTATTTTTAACTTATACGGCATGAAAGGATTTTTACGGTTTTCATAACACCTCAATTTTAAAAAGCTTACTCTACAAGATTGCATGATTATTTTCAACAAAACTCTTATCTTTTAAAATTTTATGGAGTTTTGTGAAAAGAAAAATGATTTTAAAGAAGAAATGATATTTTCCTCAAGAATTAATTTCAAGTGTTTTTCTCAAAACTATTTTCCATCAAAGATGACATTATTTGATGTGTATGTTTCAAGTAAAATGTCTTTATGATTTAAATGGTTTCCATTTTCTTATGATGAAATGATATCCATTGTTTATAGATTATGATGGCATGATGTTTATGAAACCCATTTTATTTATTGGGTTATTATAAATGATGTATGTTTATTTTGTGGAACACATAAGAATGTTTTCATTATGAGATGGGTGGGACCTATATCTCCCTCCAATTCATTGGGTAAAGATTTTATATCTCATGAGATAGACATGGCTGGAACGGTAGGTTATACTAGTTCAGTGAAACAGGACTGAAACGAGGGTGACTCGGTTTAGAAGGGACATTGTCCACTAAGATAGTCTTGGCAATGAGTCTTGACTAATAAGAAATGATTCTCTATGATTATGTGTGTATGCCACAAAGTTTCATGTTTTATGTTATGATTATTGTGATTACATTTCACTGCCATGATTTATCCCATGATTATGAAATTATGATCTCTTTTGCAGGTTAAGATTTCCAAAAGTTATGTGCTTGATGTGATTTATATTTATTTTTTTTACCCTTACTGAGCGTTTGAGCTCACCCTTTTATGTTTTATTTTCCCCAGGATATAAAGAAAGGTTTTAGGTATAAAAAAAAGAAGATCTTTACGGGAGATGTTGAAGATCTTTCACCAGGATTAGAAGATTATATTCCGAGTTTCCAAAGACACTAAACTATTACGATCCTTGTGTGTAGTTTTTGTTATGTACTAAGTATTCCGCAAATGTAATGTAATGTCCATGTAAGTCAAGCTTAGGGTATCTACAGTTGGTATCAGAGGAAAGGATTAGTCAACCTTTGGAAACTAGGATGCGAAAACGTTAGTGAGATCCCTAGAGATTTTTCTAAGGTATGTCTAGGGATGTCCCTAAGGTTAAGTATACGTATAGGTTATAGTACTAGAACTACGCTAACGATCATAGAATTAAACCTAAGATATTAGATATTGAAGGTACTCCCCCTTTATTATGTTGTTTTTCCTAGCATGATTTTTTCCTATCATGCTATTCTTTTTGGGTTTTAGACGATGGCTGGAACCCGAAGGAACCGTGTTGATCAATGCAATGGACAATGCAATGATTGTCCTCCTGAACAAACAAATGTTATGGGAGATGGAGTGCAAAATATTATTGCTATACATACACAAGCTATGAATCATTCTGGACATCCAAATGATTAGAGAAGGGAACAATATTCAATTGAGTCCTTCATGAGGCAACATCCACCTTCTTTCAGTGGGTCTTCTGATCCACATGTTACTGAAAAATGGATCAGTACCACTAAAAAGATATTTTCAGATCTTTAATGTTCTGAACATGATAAAGTCATCTTAGCAGTATATCATCTGGAAGGTGAAGCTGATCAATGGTGGAATATTATCAAGAATACGAGGCAAAGAGATGAAATTGAGTCCATGGAATCGGACGAGTTCAAGAACTTATTTTTCAATAAGTACTTCCCTCGTATTCTTCGAACAAAGATGGAGAAGGAGTATCTTGAACTAAATCAAAAGGATTATGAATCTGTTGGTATATACAAAGCGAATTTTACAAGACTTACAAGGTATGCATCTGGCATTATCATCCAACCTGAAAGTAAAGTTGATCGATTTTTTAGTGGCTTAAAACCAAGTCTTTGAAAAGTATTAGTTATAAGAGACTTCAGTAGCTATGAAGAAATTGTGCATTGTGCTATCATGGTAGAAATGGAAGTTGTTGTTACATATCCATCTCATGGTTTTGACAAGAAATGAAAGATGGAGTTCAAGGAGAAATCTCAGAATAATGGTGAAAAGAAGATGAATGATTCCTTATGCTCAAAGTGTGGAAAGAAGCATGGTGGAGATTGTCTTAAAGGGACTAGAAAATGTTTTTAGTGTGGAAAAGAAGGTCATCGTGCAACTGAGTGCCGAAGTAATGGAAAAAGGGTTTCTAATGATGTGAATAAAGCAAAGACTGCAGAGAACACACCACCAACACTTCAATGCTTCAAATGCATGGAAATGGGGCATTATACTAAAAAATTCCCTAATCCAAGGGTTAGTGATGATCAAAATGAGCAACAACTGAAGGCAAAGGACAAAGGGAAGTCACATGCGATCACTATTGGCGATGTTGAATATGACAACGATGTGGTGGAATGATTAAGTGTTTATGTAATGGGATTCCAAAATAATGTGGTATCATAAAGTATTGGAATATTTATGTGTTGGTCTAATGTGGTTTCCAATGTGTTTGAGATATTTTTGGAAATAAGATAATATGCGAATAATGAAGGGAAAAAGAGAAACTGAAATGTTTAACAGTATTCATGATCTCATCATTGATATAAGGAATAAGTGATATCATGGTTTGAGTATATACAATTTTGAGGATTTTGGTATGTGGAAGGTGCTAACTTTTAACTGCATTCATGTTTTCACTAAGGTATTCAAGAGAATACATGATTAAGGACTTTGAATGTTTGGAATGTGACCAACAAAACATATCTTATGATATATGGGGATCAATGAAGGTATTAAAGCTCTGGTAATCGTTTTCACTATGTTATGAGAGTGGACTACATTATTATGGATAAGCCTAAAGATTGGAATGGATTATGTTGGACATAAGTTAGTATTGTTTAGGATAGAAATTTTTTCGAAATTATTGATGGGATGTTATAGTAATATAGTTTTAGAAAAAGGACAACCTGCAGGACGGGCGACAGCCCATCGCGTCGGACAAGGCTGTGCGAATCGAACCCACAACCGAAGTGCGACTGGCCTTTATCGCCTACCATTGGCCTACAGGAAGTCCCTGTTTAGTAGAAACTAGTTTTATTATATTAAGCAGTATGATATATGAAGTATAAGTCCATTTTAGGAACCATATATGATTAATCTCACTATAGAATGACTTATGTATATTTAATAACATTTGCTAACCTTTTGTTTGAGACAGATAGAATGAACCGTCATTCTATCACATGATCTGTTAACACTTCACGAATAACAAATTCAACTTCATTTATTTAAGAGATGAATTGGAAATTGTTCGAGGCACAAACAACAGTGATATTGTACCAAAATAAAGTAAGTATTTATTCTAATTCAAATTCTTCAACTTTAGGGAAACAATCTTGGAAACCAAAAATGTTGTCCTAGTGATCTTATATCTGATGAATCAGATGGTACCTTAGATCGTCACAAATTTATGGCTTTGTGATTGCTGGATTTTCCATTTCCATGTTGTCTACCACTCCCCATCAGAACATGATGGTTAGATTTCTCTTCCATATCCATATTTTCACCAAAGTGGAAACCCAGGGATTAGTTTATATGGGTAACCGTTAAGTTTTATAATTTTGTTTTTAAAGATTGGTTTTGGTATACCTTTTTACGATGTGGGTTTCTATTAAAGAAACTTTCGAATAGTAAACCATTTATAACCCCGACGAATTTCGAGGGCGAAATTCATTTTAAGGGGGGTAGAATGTAATAGCCCATGATTTTATGAAAAATATTCTTTTTAATTTCACTAATGTCTTGTGTTGTACACTACACCAAAAGGATCTTTCACAACACGCATCCTTGACTTGCCTTGCATTACACGCAATCGCGACCTTCCTCGATAGCGTGTGTTGTACGCAATATCGAGTTTTACTAAACAACAATATGATATTAAAATATTATTAAAACTAGCCGTTATGAATAGTAATAACCACTTTTTGAAATTTTTTAAATTTTATTTTTCAAAATGGAATTCATTTTTCGATTCGTAATATCGAAATTAGCTTAGGGTGAAATTTTGGTACTTTTTGGATGACTTTCATTTTCTGATGAATAGTGAAAATTACTAAATTTTAAATAAAAACAACTTTTTAATCGAAATAATTAATAGTGATAAATTATTAATTTGAGTGGTTTTAAAGTATATTTAGAATATATTTTTACAATTCAATACAATGTTGGTCATTGGATGTAATTTCACATTTACACCAGACATAAACAAGTGTTAATCTTTTGATAGTTATTATCTCTTAAAAACACGCTATTTGTTGTGACAGCGGAAATTAAGTATAAAATAAATTAATGCAACTTATATGTTGGGAATTTTGTATAATAGAAATCATTTTTGAATTCGGAATATCAATTATAGCTTAGGGTGAATGTTTGGCATTTTTCTGAAAAACTTCATTGTTTGATGAATAGTGAAACTACTAAGTGGTAGCTAAAAAAATTAATTTTTTCATATATCTTAATTTTACTACTTCTATGAATGGAATTTCAAAAATCCGAGAGACACGGTTGATGTCAGTAAGTAAAATGAGGTTCAATGAGATGAAAATAATTTTTGGTGAATAGTAACTTTTTACTTTTATTTACCACGGTTAAAATTAAATAGGGTAATTGAGGGTAAAAATGATATTAATATTACCCTAACACATGTCATAATCATATTGGACAATTTTATCTCGACCAAAATCAACCTTGCTGTAAAATATTATCATTTAGGCCCACTTGGATTAGATTAGGACATTTATTATTATTTAATTCAAAGAAGAGTTAAAAGAGTTAAAAATCAAAGTTTATTTACTAAAACATTTTTAATATAGGGTTATACATAATATAATATCGACTATAAATATTCATTATAAAGCTAAAACGATTTCCTACATAATGGTATTTTATTTGTAATTTTTATACTTTAAATAGTTTAATTTATTTATGACACAACGATTATGCAGTAATTACCTTTTTAAGAAAATATTAACATAATTGATGTTATAAATGCCCAAATAAATTTAATTTGAGACTTTTTATGAATTAAACTAATTTTATAGGTTAATATGACATGTTATTGTTGATTTAAGTAACTTGGTTCGAACTTATCATTCTGTTAGAAATTTCATAAAAATCATGTACCAAATAGTGTCAAAATTGACATGAATTAGTTCTTAAAAAAATTTTATATTATTAATTGTTATTTAATTCCTAAAAATCTAAGTTTCGGCCAAATGACTTGGATAAGGATAGATATATTAATAATAAACAACTTGGGGTTCGTTTGGCTTCATATAGTAAGTTTATTAACCATATAGTGTAAGAAAACAAAAAGACACAGTAAAAGTTAAATTATTTAACTTAGAGTTAAATCTAATTGATAAGGTTAAAATAATAACCTAGACTTGTCTAAATCCTATTAAATGAGAGGATTTAGACCCATCCCAACTTTATCTTCGAAATAAGACCATTTGGAACCATTATAAACCTTAATATAAAATAATATTTTGAGATTTTCCTAAGATGCCCCTCTCCTCCCTTATAAAAGGGCACCTCCTCCCACTCCTCCTCACCCCAATTTGAGCATTCAAGCTCTTCCAAACCCTGCCAAAATCTCTTCTCCACTTCCCTAGTATCATCCTAGAGGTCCTGGTCTTCTTGAAATACCATCCTTAGTTCTTTAAGTGGAGGTTAAGAAAAGGCGCGTCAAAAAGAGGTAATATCCATTACCGATCTTTTTCAATTTCTTTCTTCTTCAACTTCTTCTTATTTAGTTGTTTCATGATAAAGTAATAACATAAGAATTTCTTATATACTGATATGTTATTATAAATCTGAAACAACTCTAATTAACCTTCTATCCATCCTACGGAAAAAGGAAATCACCGCGAGTGCGTACGTACGGAATATCGTCTCCACGCCGTGGTGTAATCTATTTTCCGCCAACACCTTAATTGGATGGGTATAATGGTGTAAGTAGTAACTATATATGATTATAATAGAGTGAAATTGGTAGTTAAATAGTATACTTACACTTCAACACAATTCCACGACCATGGGAACGATATCATCGCTCGTGCGTACGTACGGACTACCGTCTCCACGACGCGATGAGATTCATTCTCAATGATTAACCATTCATGAATGATTATAAAGTATATATAATAAGTACTAATGAAATATATGACATAATAATGATACTGTATTTATTTATATTTATATGTATTTCATATACTTAATTCCATTCAATTCAAAAAGGAAACGAAAACAGCATTCATGCGTACGTACGGAGTACCGTCTCCATGAACGGTGTATTTCTTTCCATTTACTGATTTATTATATATATGTATATCCTGAATATATATATATATAAATCATGTTTTATGTTCTGGAATTATGTAATCATGATCTAAGTAATCATATGAATAATTACAAGTCAAAACACGGACGACAAATGAAACAATTTTACCCAAAACGCTCTTTAACATGGAATTTACAAAAGAACGGGTAATATAAAGTCATAAGTGAACCATATATGATATCATAACAATTAATATGATTCATTAATAATTCAATGACATTATTTAAATCATTATACAGGAGGTTCGGACACTTATGTAGCAAATCAGACCTAAGGTAAGGGAAATATCACAATCTCATTTTTATCCGAGATTGTTTATACTTTGAAATTTACTGAGGTGTATTTTATCATCCACATCCATGTTTCATAAATATTTAATATTATTTCCATCAAGATACTATTTTTTTAAATCCAATTTTACCTTTCGGTGAGATTTTAGTAAAAGATATGAAAGGAAACTTTTTTCGTTTTTCATACGAGGTACTTTTTTGACTTTTCCAACAAAAGTACGAGGAGAATGTTATTTTTAACTTATACGGCGTGAAAGTATTTTTACGGTTTTCATAACACCTCATTTTCAAGAATCTTAGTCTACAAGATTGCATGATTATTTTCAACAAAACTCTTATCTTTTAAAATTTCATGGAGTTTTGTGAAAAGAAAATGATTTTAAAGAAGAAATATATTTTCCTCAAGAATTCATTTCAAGTGTTTTTCTCAAAAATATTTTCCATCAAAGATGACATTATTTGATGTGTATGTTTCAAGTAAAATGTCTTTATGATTTAAATGGTTTCCATTTTCTTATGATGAAATGATATCCATTGTTTATGGATTATGATGGCATGATGTTTATGAAACCCATTTTATTTATTGGGTTATTATGAATGATGTATGTTTATTTTGTGGCACACATAAGAATGGTTTCATTATTAGATGGGTGGGACCTATATCTCCCTCCAATGCATTGGATAAAGATTTTATATCTCATGATATAGACATGGCTGGAACAGTAGGTTATACCGGTTCAGTGAAACAGGACTGAAACGAGGGTGACTCGGTTCAGAAAGGGACTTTGTCCACTAAGATAGTCTTGGCACTGAGTCTTGACTAATAAGAAATGATTATCTTTGATTATGTGTGTATGCCACAAAGTCTCATGTTTTAAGTTATTATTATTGTGATTACATTTCACTGCCATGATTTATCCCATGATTATGAAATTATGATCTCTTTTGCAGGTTAAGATTTCCAAAAGTTATGTTCTTGATGTGATTTATATTTCTTTTTTTTACCCTTACTGAGCGTTTGAGCTCACCCTTTTATGTTTTATTTTCCCCAGGATATAAAGAACGGTTTTAGGTATAAAAAAATAAGATCTCTATGGGAGATGTTGAAGATCTTTCACCAGGATTAGAAGATTATATTCCGAGTTTCCAAAGAGACTAAACTATTACGATCCTTGTGTGTGTGTTTTTGTTATGTACTAAGTATTCCGCAAATGTAATGTAATGTCCATGTAAGTCAAGCTTAGGGTCTCTATAGTAAAAACCATTCAGCATCATATCATGGATGCCCAGAGTCGACAGAAGAGTTATGCAAATAACTGTCTACAATAACTTGAGTTTAAATTTGGAGACCTAGTATTTCAATTCGCATATCAATGGAAGAAGTACATGAGGTTTGGAAAGAAATGGAAGTGATTTCCTGGGTATATTGGCCCCTTCAAGATTCTTGATCATGTTGGCGATGTGGCATATCGATTAGAACTTCCACCATCCATGGCCAAACTACATGATGTCTTTCATGTATACATCATAAGTAAGTACATAACAGACCATTCACATGTACTCTCTTTAGAAGTAATACATATAGATGATGATATTTTTTACGAGGATAAACCAGTGGAGATCTTAGATCATAGAGGAAACGTTATTCGAAATAAGACAATTCCCCTAGTCAAGGTGTCGTGGAGAAGCCACAATTTTGATAAAGTGCTATGGAAATCAGAGGAAGTGATGAAATAGAGTTACCCACATATATTTTGGTGTGGTAAAAGAAAATTTTTATGGAGATATTTCTTAAGGAGGGAATATTGTAATGATCCGAACATTCATTAATATAAATTTCTCTTGATCTAATTAAATGTCATATTATGGTTTTATAAAAATTGAACTTCATTGGTTTTATCTTTCTTTATTTTTCAATACCAATAGGAAATAGGACCGTTTCAAATATAGCTGTTGAACAATGATCACATGATTAATAAAAATATAGAGCTTTAACAAATAAATTTTAATCAGATAAAGGAAGTGGTGACCTAATCTAATAGACCTAAGCAATATGAATCCAAATTTTTAGAGCTCTAAAATGAGGTGGCATCATTGGGCCTCTCTCTTGACAAATCCCAATTGGGGATTAAACAGGTTAAGCATGAGCAGAACCGACTATGGGAGAAGTGTGAGTTAATAGAGATTACCACTGGAGTGATGTTATCCGAGCCAACCTAAGAGTCTATCACTATCACACACATTACCAATCAGTCTTATGCGAGTGTTATAAGAGATTATGTAACATAAACCAAGAACTATAACTATGTGCATTATTATAAATAATGTTCATTCAATTTATTATTGTTGCTTTGTAAAAAGTTTTTAATACACCAATAGTATTTTAAGTTAATATTCAACTAAGAAATATATTTTCAAGAATTAATGGATTTTTGAATTAAATAATATTTTAATAAAATATTTTTATTAATAAATTAGTTTTTATTAAATATAAATGATCATAAAATTTTATGAATGCTATTTTATTTTTATTACGGTTTGAAAGATGTTTTTGTCAAAACCTTTGAATTTTTGGAAAATTTCAGTTTTTATTTTAAATGTAAAAATTATGAAATTTGTAAATTTATTTAGATAGATGAATATTAATTTTGGAATCAAGAAGTTGAAATTGTCCAATAGTGAGTTTTACATAATTTTCTGAGACATTTTGATTTTTTCATAAAAATTAAATATTGTTTAAGTATATAATTTCTTTTATGACATCAAAATGACCCAATAGTGATGTAATAAAATATTATAAACTTAATGTTCATACAATATATTTTTTACCATTAATATATAGTGAATTTGGGTTTTTTTGATTTATTTTAAGAAGAATTAGTGGACCATTCAAGGATTATAAAATATTTTATCTTTTTAAACAGTTTTCATGATAGTGTGACTCACCTCCACATAAGCAACCCTATTATTTTAAGAAGTTCGGCCATTTTCCCCATAAAATATAGTTTTCCAATCCCCTTTAGAAAAAACGAATGGAAAAAAACATGACTCGTTTTTGGTTTTGATTAGTTTAATATGAGGTGTCCCAAACCTAAATAATAAATATTTCCCTCTCTTTCCCTATATAAACCCACCCTAGCTCTAACATCAACTTCACTCAAAGCCTTTTTAGTTATACAAAACCCTGGAATCCTCTCTCTATAATCCTCCCAAGGATCCCCAAACTCCCAATAAGCCTCTCTCTAGCCTCTCCCAAGCCTTCGGGATCACACTTCCATGTAAGGGATTTCTCCCTTTCTCATTTTCACCCAATTTTCTTTAAGTTGTTATGCCCTTTTGTTCAATGAAAAATGTTGGGGTATGATTTTTCACCAACCCCATACATTCATATATATGTTTGGATGATGGGATACCCCTTTCACTCTCATTAATGCCTCCCATGTACACCTGTTACCATACTAAAATTCCGTCAGGGATTTGTCTCTTCTCTTTTACATCTATGTAATTATTTTGTATTTTGGAAATAAATTCCATTATTTTTTCTGGGAAATGTGTCTATGTGACCCCCATAATTTGTATTTAATTTACATATTATGAGACACCTACATATCTCTCGTAAACCATTTTTATGAGTTCTTCTGTCATGTCATTACGCTACTGAAAGTTCACCTAGTTTTTCGAAGCCTAGATCACTGTGTAGTGAATACCATACACATGTCTCTATCATGGGTATTCTACATTATGATCATATACATATTGAATGATACATTAATGTATTTATTTCACATCCCATTATTGTGGAATAAATGACCATGATTGATTCAATGTTGTATGATCCATGTGGCACACTTATGCATGAAATGAAATGATTAAGAGAGGTGCACCCTAATAGTACTCCAACACATTGGGTAAAGTATAGTATCATGATACATCATGTATAATGGGTGTTGAATCATGCTAATTCATGTGCAACGAGGTTTTACTCTTGCTTCATGTTCAAGGAGGGTTTACTCATGCTCAATGTTCAATGAGCCTTGGCTCATGAAAATTCCATGTTAATTGTATTGCCAAATTTCCATGTTTTGATTACCATGATTTATCATGCCTTTATATTCATGTTTCTCAAGTGGTTCATTGATATCCCTATTTTTCAACACGTATTTTATTTCTCATGTTATTCCATGTTTATTCCCTTACCGGGCTTTATGGATCACCCTTTTCATATGCATGTCATCAGGTTGTCCCATGCAATGCTAGGTATGAGTGAATTTAGTGGTCATGGAAAGGAACATTTCAATAAAGATATTGTATTTCAATTTTTATGTTGTTATTTAATGGTTCTAATCCCCATATACACTATACCTCTTGATATTATATGTTGTATCAAGTGAATTTTATGTAATAAATCATGTTTAAGTGTGTAATAATGACCACGGTTCTATATTATTACCAATTGTATGTTGATTATGAAATAATATAATCTAATATAGAAGCAGTGAATTATGATATTAAAGTGGGATTCTTATTTTTGTATCATGTTCTTTTAACGAGAGAAACACTTAAAATAACTTCTTTTATTTATATCTTGATATAATAAAGAAATAAATACTGTAGAGGATTTTATATGGTTTACCCACATTGGTATACATCCAAAGATCACAAACAAAAACATTAAATTGGACCAATAATAATAATATCAATCTTTCAATGCTTCAACTTTTTAGAATGGTCTCGCTAACCCTCTTAGTTCACCACTATAAATATTTGTATGTCTCAATACTCTCTCATACAAGTGAATTGAATGATCCCCATGATTCAACAATCTTATTCAATATTATTATAGAAACGTTTAATAATATTTGGGTTTCTTCTAAAACACATTTGAGTTGAACATCCTACAAGATATTGGAACTCCTAGATCACCCTATTTTTAATATTCTATTTTGTAGTAGGGATATATATGTTTTCATCACTTTTACTCTATATTTTTGAGCTTATTTCTGCCTTAGGATATATTTTCTCAATTATGTTACCTCTGTAATTTTCATACCATCCTTGTTAAATAATTGTAGAAATTAATCTCCCAAAAACATCTAGAAACATTCATTGAATGATAATTGATTCCATAAAATCAAAGTTGAAATTCATTTTACTATATGTTCTAACTTGAATGTAAAAATGGGGTGAAAAATGATGTAGTGAATAAAATATTGATTTTTTACTTAGTAAACAAAACACCACTCCCATAGGCTCTTATTGAAAGGAATGTTACATGGAAATGTTTTTCATGACCAAACACTTTAACATAACCATAGTGAGACTCCTCATGAGTCATAGATAAATGATTAGATGAACAATACTTTCTCGATTCCTATAAGTGACACCATATGTCTCTATGATAGATTCTACTTCCCTGTGACCATTGAAATGAAATAGTTCATATTAGTTGGTTGTTCTATATAGAATAATTCCTAGATCAATTTTCTCACACCTAAGGGAATAGTTCATATCTCCATCCTTAAACAACACCAAAAATATCATAGAAAAGTTCATCATGATTTGGTCTAGGATTTGGTGAATATCATTCTTCCCAAAATTGAAGAAACATAGAAATGATTCTTTTTTCAACCACAAAAACATCTAAAAAAATCTATCTTAATTTTCAACAAATATTTCTCAAAAACAAAAATGAGGGTATTTTTCTAATAGTCACCCACTAAGAGACTAGTATCTATGGTATTTCATCCTCATATATATTTTCATTGTTGGTGTCTCTTATACCTATTGATGGATAATTTTGGTGGTGAGTCATATACCTAATAAGTGCATGGGATGTATATTTTAAACCTTAGCTGGTATTCTAGTGATATCCATTCCCCTGGAGATGGTGATACCACATTACATAGTTTATGTCTCATTTTCCATTTATTTTGGGTTATTGATGGATTATTCATCGGAATGGATATTGATTATGATGAACCATTCACCAATATTAATAGATCTATAGTGATATATTATTCACCCTCAAGGTGTTTTCATACCATGGGTATATCATCCCATTATAGCATTGGTTGAAGCATTTATTATCGTGTGTGGTCTAGATATTTAAATTCCTTAATTTTAGGGGTTGTTTATTTATTTTATTTCATTATTTTGTTTATAAGTCCATATCAAGAGTGATTTATTAATTACTAGAATTTATTAGGGACACCATTATTGGTGGAAAAATGAGAAATAATCTCTCTTGGATTGGGTGGCCTGGTACCGTAGAAGATTTAATGTTATGTGATATATGTAATGTAAAGGTCCCATTATTGGATAGTTGAGTTAGAATACTATTTTTAGAGATAATGATAAGATGAGGCTAGTATTCTGAGAATTCGTAGTAAATTAACATTATCTGTATATCTTGATACTAGTTTTCTATCCTCTACCCATGGTAGATCATATATTTGTTTTTATTGCCTTTATGGTGTTTATTGAAACATAATTTGGTATATCATGCCACATGTTAATTAATTTTCAATGAAACATAGCTCTGATGACTATCATTGTAATTTTTATATTCTGGTGATTGTGTCCTGATATCAAATCTATAATGACTTAAGTTTTTTTATACCAAAGAGTGTATCGTCTCCCTTAGATATCAATTTACCCTCACCACTAGGAATTAGCCTTTATTATTATGGAATGTTTTCAATAGGTATGTAAAACCTTGTTTAATCATGCATGTGTTGAACAAAGAAGAGTATTCTATTAAGTGTTATCAAATCCTTGTTTTTATTTCATCTTATTATTCATGATATAGTAGATTATAGGTATTATGTTGTTGGGGCTTGTTATATTATACATGGGATTAGAAAACCCATATATGAGGGAATTACTAGTTTCCATGGAGAGGATTGAAAAATTAAATCTTATATTTATTGTTATGTTACATTTCTAAACATAAAAAATTAAGTTATTGATTTATGGATTATGGTTTTAATAAATTCGTAAGTTGTAAAAAGAAAATTCAGTCATGGATTATTTTTAGAAAATATGCCTTTTATGAGGTTTAGATATGTTATTATGATTTATATTATTGACTAATATTATAGATATTTTATAGGGATTATTTTACTGAAATTGTCATCAATAATTTATATACCATTTTTGGTTATAAAATATTTATTGAATTATACTTTAATAATCATTGGGTAATGATTTTTCCTATGATATATATTGATTCTATTTGTGATATAGTGTGATATTACACATAAAACACAAGTGGGTTGGTTGGGCTAGAGTAGATACATCTTTCAGCACTCATGTATCCTATAGTGTGTGGTTTATAAGGTGAAGAATTCATACGATAAAAGTTTCCCTAAAATGTGATATCTAGGGACATGGTAGAATTTTTATCTGATTTGAATAATAAAATGTTTTTCATCATGATATTTTGGTGATCACCTATAGATAACCATGACGTAAGGGATGAGAATTCCCCACCAGTAGTGGATTTGGTGCTTCTTATTTTGGATGCGCTTAAAATTAATTCATAACAATGAGACTGTTTTGTTAAGGTGTTATAATTTATTGTGCCTTGGGAGTATAGGTTTGGTATATCCAGGTAAATCATGAGAAAGGATTTCAAGATATAACATCTATATCTCATTATAGGAGAGAGTGGATTAAAGGTTTTAGTGTTCTAGATAGAGTATATGTAGAGCATCTTTAAACATCTTGATTCACTTCCTGAGAGGCCGATCAATATTTCTACCTACATGTTTCAAGGAATAATTTATACAATTAGCGTCATTTTGGTTCTAGAAAATCGGAATATAATGTGTTCTTATAAGGATTTGGAAATAATTTTTTTATTCATTTCATCCAAATGGTTGTGACGATAGATAGAGATATAGATTTTATATATCTTGTTCAAGTGGGACTATCAAGGATATATTATGTTTTTTTAATTTAATGGTAAGCTATGATTATCACATGCACTAGGGGGGAATGAGTATAAGGTTTGTGAGTTTTAATGATGGATCGAGGAACTTTATTTCATCACTAATGAATTACTTCTACTTGAAATATTATTCCCTGGTCATGAATCAGAAACATATTATAATGTAGGACCATATGGATGATAGATTATATTGGTTGCATTATTCTTCTTATAGTGTCCAGATTTGGTCCCTAGGAGGTTTGAAATATGGGTATAAGAAGATACTGCATGGAAAATATAGCCAAGGAATGAAATTAATGAGTGAATCTATTTATCCTTATGGGTGAACCTCAGTTCAGTTCAATAAATATGTTTTATCAGGGAATATTTAAAAGATTATGATATGAATATTATAAAATTAAACTCATTTGGTGATTTGGGGGAGATATAGAGGTTTCATAGTACAACACCACATTTTATAGGCGGGTTAATCTATTCAGAATCAGTGTTCCAATGTATGGATAGAAGTTCCATATAACTCAAAACTTTTTGGATTTTCTAGTGGTATGGGTCGTAAATTATATCAGTGTTCCTAGGGAAGGGGTAGTAGTGCAAATAAGGCGTTTCTATATAGGGGAGTTTGGAATCGTGAGATTAGATATGGGGTCCAAGAAATCTTCACCCATTAGAGAAGACTCTTATGATGTAGGGTGATGATCATTTGATAGTTCATGATATGATTCTTCAGCCCTTGATCCTTGAATATGATTTGTAAAGAAATTAGTTACTGATCAGTAGTTATATGGGATATACCTATATGAATAGAGGTTTGCTAACATCACCTTTTTGGTATGATTAAAATGTTTTTAGACACATTTTGTTCATGATATAGTGATATATATATATATACAATCATCTTATGGATTTTTTCATGTTATAGATGGATAGTTTAAACATGACCATTAGGATAGATTGGTTAATTAATTATCTAGAATGAATAAACTAATTTCACTAATAATTTTAATTTATATCCTTATAGATTGATTGGAATACCTATTTCAGTGACTTGGATCCATAGGAAGTTCTTTTCAAACATGAGTAGGGGAAACTCAGGGTACATTCGTTATAGTTAGATAATATTATTTCGGGACATAATGAGACATCCCATTCAACCATACCTTCTATTATTGACCAGTTCCAATATATTTTTCATGATAATTTCTCATGATTTCCACCCGAGTGAGAGATTGAGATAACAATTGTGATTGTTCCTAGGTTGAAGAACACATCGATTCCAAATTATATAATATATCCTATAGATCTTAGTTAGATAAATGACCAACTATAAGAGTTGGGAATTCAGGGTATCATAAACCTAATAAAATTCCATTTATGTGATCTTATGTTATCTTCCAAGAACATATACCATTTATTTCATTTATATATATTTTATGGAAGGCTAAAAAAGTGCAAGTTAATAAATATTAACCTCTCCTTTCTATTGATGTTCCATTTCATCATTTAAGGGAAGCCAAATGGTTCAATATAATCAACATGAGGTCAGGATATCATCAAGTTCTAGGGAGTCCTTTTGATATTCTATGTAAATTTTTTAATATCACATATGATATGTATGATTACCTTGTGGTGTCATTATGATTAACTAATACACCATATGTGTTTATAAAACTGATTAACATGGTATTTGATTCATATAAACATTCAGTGGGTGATATCCCCATAAATTAAAATATTATAAACTCATAATGGGAGGAGGACCATACTCTCTATATTGGGATCTTCCAAAGTATACGATGAGTGAATTGGTTCTATGCCAAAATATTAAAGTATCGTGTTTTAATTAGAAATATTCCCTTCTTTTAGAAGATTATATATTAGGAAGGAATATCATTATATTTTTAGAATGTTGAGTCTATGGGTTCTTATAAGTCACCCATGAATATATTGGAGATCTATAGCTTCCTGAGATAATAAGGTTACTATTGTAGTATTATCCAAGACTTCGAAATTACCATGTGAGATAATCAGCCCATATTTAAATAATTTATATCAAGGTTTTCTCTTATTACATTTCAAATATATATATTTTTTATATTTTATAAAATTAAGAAAATAATTGCATAATATAATAGAAATATTCGCATAGAATAATTTTTCAGAAAAAATTCAGTTTCAAAGTTTACAAACCATTTTCATTGAAGAAAACATTTATTCATTTAAGATATGTAACCATAATGTAAATAATTCCCTTGAAAAAAGATATACTTATCCTTTGATCCTATGAAAAAATTAGAAAACATGGAATGAGAAAAACAAATACCATTCAGGGATATAAAAATTAAATAATCCCATTACTATAGTGAAAACATGAAAACACATTAAATGTTTACCATTTTCACAATAAAACATCAATCACATAAATTAAATATTTTAACATATATAAATAAATAGTTTCTTAAAGAAAATTTTATGGAATCAAACATAAATCATAAGAAAATCATGAAGTCATCCCGAGGAATTTGGTAACTCATGAAAAAATTAATAACTATAACATTTAAAAGTTCATTAACATTTTTTAACAAATATTTTTTTTAGGAAAACCCTTTTTTTTAAATCATTATATTGGTATCATGGAGGAAATATTGACAACCCATATTCACTCATGTTTAATCTATATCAGAATAACTAAATCCAATTAAATTCCATTGGAGTAACCAATTAGTCATCTCCCTCAATTTTCATATTTGATGACTAAATCATTACATATTGTACTGGAGATATATATATCTAGATCAACCATTATCAAGAGCTATATTAGGCACACCCATCATCATCTATAATGATCAAATACTATAAGATAAAAATAAATTATTTATGCTTTAAAATTTTCATCTTAAAAAAATTTAAAAACACATTTGAATCCATAATCGAAATACATTACATTATTTCATAATTATAAGAAGAAATATCATTTTTATATGATAAATTATAAAAGGAAAATTTCATTGAGGATGGGGAATTTGATAAAAAATGGGATACCATATTAAATTTTCAATTAATATTTATAATTAATATTGACATTGAATGTCGAAAAAAGAACTCAAAATATATATGGTAAAAAAATTCTGTTTGATTTTTTCTAAAAAGTAAAAAATTACCCATATAGAAGGAATTGAAAACATTAATTTTAATAAAATTCAAAATAACGTAAAATATTGTTTAAAATGACATTTATAAACATTTTAAAAATATATCATAAAATTCTAGAAATATTTATAATATAAATATATATATATAGGAAAATTTGTGAAACGTTTAAATGGAAAATCTGTTTCCTCGAGCCCTAAATTGTTTTGTTCATATGTATAAACTCAAGAGTAACAAGAATATTTTATTTTATTTTAGTAATATATTTTTTCATTATTATTACATCATCATTATTCTGTTTATTTAATTTTTTATAATTTTATGTTAAATTTAATACAATGGTTAAGTACATGTTAGACGTTTTTAAGACGTTCACTTTATAACCTCAAAATAACATTGATGCATCGACCATAGTAAATGGATTAAAGTTTAAAATTAATTAAAAACCATAATAATGATATAATTAACATATTTATAAAACCGAATTTGTAAGGAGGTTATATAAATTTAAACACATCCTTTAATGGAGATGGTAGTGTATATATAATCATGAATGACCTTTTCATTTCACTACTTGGTTGGAAAAATAAATTGGATAGTATTTACTTTTATAGAATCACAAATATGTTCTAAATTTAATATGTATTCATTAGTTACAATTTCATGAAAAAAAATTTATTGTTGAAATGAAAAAAAATCATGTCACTTCATGGATGTAGTAATCCACATGTACACAAGAGCCGTAGCCTCATTTTGCAATAGATGAAAGGGTATGAAGTTAAGTAATTTATTGTATTTATAGAATAATAATTATTTAATTCGTATAATATATATATATATAACTTATAAATAATTGAAACCACATGTATGATCTAGTGAAGAAAAATGAAATATATTGCTTCATAAAGGTGGTATTCCACATGTACAAATGAGCGATGTTTTTATTTCCCGAGGGTAGGAAAATGAGATGAAAAAGGATTTTACCATAAAAATAATAACATTTTGTATATTTATGATATTTCATTATTACTTCATCGTGGATAAATAATATTTTAATTATTTAGAAAAATAAATAAATATGGACCACTTTATTAATTTTCAAACCACTAATTTGGGAAAACACATTTGGTATACACCTTAAACCATTGTAAGATGGTATTTCGGTGGAAACAATAGATCTAATACGTGGGTAGTGATGTTTGGAAGGTATTATTATGGTTTATTCAGAGCTAAGTAGATCAATATGTGTGAATTAGTAAGGAGAGAAGGATCCCTTTTATAAGAGAGGGTAGTGGCACACATGTAATTACTTAAAATATTTTAATATGTTATATTTATTTGTCAACTGCGAGTCGATCAAATAGGAAAATTTCTTACCAAAGACAGATAAGGATTTAAACATATGAACCCAAGGAAATTATTGAAGTTTTTGATATATTTCACACTTTATCTATTATTTTTAATCCCCATTAATCCTTTTAACTATTACCTGAGTAATAAATTTTTACAAAGTTTATTATTCATAGTGGCCAAAAAATGAAATTGAAATTATTAAAAAAAATATTACCAACATGATTGAAAAATTATATTCCATTTTATCATTTTTAATTTATAGAGATGAAAAATATTAATTTTAATATAAATACATGAATTTAAATTAAACCAGTTATATCAAAAAATGCTCTTTTTAACCAGAAATAATATTTTATACCAAAATAAATTATAGTTTTAATTAATATAGTATTAATTATATTTTTTATTCAAATGAGTCTATTATAACATTAAACTCAATCCTAAACAGGATGGGACATTTTAAATAGTTGAAAAATTAGAAGTTTTAATAGGAATATATATAACTATATCACTATTAAAAAAATTCACCATGTGATAAATATGATATATAAAACCCAAAAATGATTCCATTTTATTTGAATAAAAATTATAAATTTACCTCTTAATTATAGCCATGTAATATATGTTGAAACAAACTAATTAGATAAAAATAATTCTTTTTGGATGAATTTTTTTTATTCCATTTATAGAAGTATGATGATTTTGTGTCAATGAAAATTAAAATGTATAAATCATAAGATTGATTTAATTCTAGTATCACCTCAGATTTTAAATTCGTTCCCCTGTAATAAATTTCATCATTCACATTTTATTCATTACATACATATGTTAGTGTATTTTCCCATTATAGAATTCTGATTCTAATGTTGTTTCATTAATTATTTTATTATTACATACTATGTTAACAAATTGAATCACATTCTTTCATGGTAAATACTCTCAAAGATCATGAATATGAACCATATTTTCATTATAAGAGATACTATCATCTAATAGTACGACATAAAGGCTTAGAAAATAAATTTCCTTGGTACATACTTCCCTGGAAAATAAAAATAAAACACATCATGTACCTGAGAAAAACTCAATGGTAAGGTTTTCCAGTAAGAAATTGTTCCCATTTTTATGTAATTTCAGATGATCAAATTAACCATGGGATTTGATTTAATTTTTTACCAAAAAAACATTATACTTTTCTAAGGATATACTTTAAAATATGATCTCCTACCTCAAATGAGAGATATTTCCTCTGGTTATTTATATTTGATTTTTTTCATCCTTGATATTCCTTCATATAGTGTAGAATCATATTTACCATCTCAACCATTTCTTCTACTATCTCTTATAACAACAAATAGCTTCTGTTGACTTCCTCCAAATATATTGGATTTTGACACCAATTTTAAAATAAGGGATTAAATGTTTACATATGTATAAAATAACGAAAACTATAATTATAAGAAAATTCAATTAAATAAAGATATAGATCCGGAAATCCCTAATAATATAATGAGAAATATTGAATAATATTTTCCATATTTTGAATCTCTCACTTAAATTTTCCATCATATTGTGGATGAAAAAAATACAATTATTTAATATAGTACCCAATTATATTTAATTCCATTTCCAAACATTATAGGCAAATTTTAGATCATAATATGATATTATATAGGTGGAATCAATATAATCTTACTATCTATTTATATTAATTTTCATAAATTTGACCAAAATATATAGTATCATGAATGGAAATAAATTTTGATGATTTAGTTAACTGATCAAAAATAACCCAAATCACATTATTAATTAAATATTCCTTTGGTAATTCCCCCATTGAGGTCCATGGATATATTCTCTCATTTAGATTTTGAGATTAGAAAAGGCTAAAACATCTTCTTTGGTAGTTGTCACTCAGCATTACCGCATAAAAAATTGAAACTTTTAATCATAAAATAAATAATGTATTCCATAAATACATGCCTCTATATGTATCTATATATATTAGTTCTTCCACAATGAATTAAAAAATAGCGAGCTATGAAACAAATCCACAGTTACTTCTTTAATTTCAAATCAATTCTCAGAAAACACATTCTATGAATCATAAAATCTTCTTTATCTAAGTAAAATTTAGGAAACATCCCCTTATTTACTAAAAAAACCATTTCACGGATTTCCTGATACATATTATGAGTATACATAATTCTATCTTACAAAGATGACTACATTGAAAACATAATCAAAATAGAGGGAGTTCCTATATGAAAATTTATAGGATAACATTCATTTAATAATTAATCAACTGATTCCTTTCTATGTTTAACATGGTTATTGAAAAATAATATTTTATTGAATAGCTTATTTTATTTAACTATTTTATAATGAATAATGAAATCACAATCCTTTATCGAACCATATTTTCTTTCTCTTCATTAATTCCTTTTTTGTGAATATTTAATGAAAACATTTATGGTTATTATATATTTCACATTTTACCCAATATAAAATATTCCTCTATGTTTTAAAAAAATAACCACCACCTATATCTGAATATCATGTGTATTGTATCTCTACTCATGGTCTTTTAACTGATGAGAAGAAAATAAAATTACCCAATCATCATGGATCAAGACACAATAATGTCCCTTAAAATAATTATCACTATTAATAAAAAATTCACAATTTCCTATTCTCAAGGATAACTCAAGATCATTAATGAAACCTTTTTTCAATTTCATAAATCATTAAACACATTCCATTATCCAAATTAATTATAATTTTTTGAGTTAAATTTATATGTGTTATAGAAAACTTACCATTGTTTCCAAAAAAAATTCAACAGTAACCCAAAAACTAAAGAATACATCGAATTTTAGTGATATTTTTAGTTCTTATCAACTCTTCAATCACATTAGTTTTTGTTGGATAAACCATTATCCCATATTTAGAGAAACTATTTATAATTAAAGTATTATATTGTAGAAAAAAAATTAACATTCATTGATTTTTTTAAAAAATTTATTTAATTTTTATGTCCTCAATTAAATACTTAGGTGTTTCTCATGTTCCTCATGACATTGAGAATGAATCATAATTTAATCATTGAATCCCCCACAAATTTATGAAAATACTCTTGAAAAACTCTATTATTATTATAAATAAGTACAATGGGTTTATTTTGCAACCTGAAAGGTATATCCTCAAACTCATAACATCCATACCTAGTATAGAAATCCATCTTCAGAGTATCTTCCTCCATCACCTTTATATGGGTATGACAGAAGTCGAGATCAACATTAAATGAATAATGACTACACTAGAGTGGATCAAATAACTCATATATATAAGGAAAGTAATATATATTCTTAATAGTGGATTTATTGAGTATAGTATAATAAATGTAAAGTTTCATGGAACTATTATTCTTTTTTAACAAATGGAAAAAGATCACACCATGATAAAGTTTTAGGGTGGATGAAACCATTATGAAGCTAATCTTGTAAGTTATTTTTCAATTCAAATAGTTCAACTAGAGTCATTCAAAAAGGTGGATTTGAAATTTTTGTAGCATCACTAACTATATAAATAGTAATTTTAACCTCATGATTTGGAATATAACTTGGAAATTCATCAGAAAATACATATAGGTATTTATTTCTTATTTGAACATAACTAATTTTAATGATTTCATTCTTTCCAAAAAAATTAGAAGGAAAATTTATCTTCTATCGTTTATCATTTTCTCACATTCTAGATATGTTATCCAAGGTATGGATTCATTATTATATAAAAACCAAAACTCATTTTGAAAAATTTCAAATATATCTATACAATCTATCATAGTTAGATGTTTTGAAATCCAATCTATTCCCATAATAACATATACAACTATAATGGGAAATATAATGATCTTTATAGGAAAACCCATTACATTAATAATAACAATGATATTTGTAGAATGTTTTTACTACTACCGATATTAGTTTTTACAAATAATTAAGAATTTATTTAATGAGTTTTTATTTCCATTTTACATGAAAATTTACAAGATATAAAATAATATATATATATCAAATAAAATAAGAAACTTCTATAATCCGAATAATCATCTGGTGTACCTATCACCACTTGATTTCAATTAACCAAAAATTCCATAGTTATAGAAATATACTTTTCTACACCATTATATTTCTGATAATTATGATTCAAACATTGTATAATTAAATTTAAACACACAGGTGCATAAATTATCGACTCATTGCAATGAAAACATCTTAAAATTTTTAATCTAGACATTTTACCATTGATATATTGATTATAACGTTTTCTTTATAGTCCTAGGAAAAATAATCGATCTTTCAACATATGTAACACATCACCAAAACTTTAAATCATTCTTTAAATTTTTTTATACCATTTTGAACATTTAGGTGTAATAAATCTTGATTTATTAGATGAATAATTCTCCAATAATTTCAACATAGACTGTTTGATACCCATATTTTCATGATTTATATAATATTTGATAAAATCCATCTAAACATTAAAAATATAATGAAAAACATCCACATACATTTTAAATTCCTGAGAGACCAAAACACATTGTGAACATAGTTTCATACTAGGGTAAAATATAACAAATTTACTCTAAAAATCCTGAAATAAATTTAGTTTGTACCTCTAATATCTCATAAAATTTGTTTCTTATATTTCCACTGAGTCTTATTCTATTTTATCCAAATCTGTAAATTTAATTTTCTATTACAAATTGATTTTTTGAAAAATAAATGTCATGAAAATAATCCTTAAAGACTATCCACTCTGTAGAATCAATATCATCCTTTTCTAGGGTATTATAAATCTGAGACCACCACCAATAAAATTCACCATTAAAAAAAGAAAAAATAAAGAACAAATTATTGTTTTTATGTATAACCTAAAACATGAAATATATTATAAAATGAATTTATCCATTATTAAACTTTCATCTGGTCTAAATAAATATCAAAATCTGAATGGTCTACTTCATAAAACGTTTCACTATATTCATATTCCTTTATAGATAACTTGGTTTCTCTATATCATGGGTTCCAATATTAATATATGTTGTTAATGGAGATAAAATTTCAACAAATTTTTTTTCTAACCATTCTATGTTTCTTATTTATATGTTTAATATCTCCTTGGTGCCTTCCTATATCAGCTACCTTGTTTCCTCTACAGAAAACCATTCTCAATATACATTGACTAAATGAATCAATATATAAAATAATCAAAATAGATGTTATGATAATATTAAAATTATTCTAAACCCATTAATAGTTTCTTTTAATATTATCCTAACCTCTAAAGTTATCGTAACCTTTCCTCTAATATAGGCTATAACATCCCATAATATAATGAACCCATTATTAAACGATTTATAATATGGGTTTCACATTATTATATTTCCAGGATCATTTCTATTTATAAAATTAGATAAATAGTTTAATCATTAAATAAGAATGTGTAAACATTCATAAAAATTACATTATTCAATAAAAAATGGGCTTTAATGTATAATACCTTATTTCATTTAATTTGCTTTTTCATTTTTTAAAATGAGTCCCCATAGTGGAAATATTGAAAAAGATCTTTTTTAAACATCCTTGGATCTAATAAAAATGTAAAAATTATGGGAAGATAAATCAAAGGTAATTAATTGATATAAAATATATGAAATACCATTAGTTTAGTAAAGACACGAAATGAATGAATTTTTCACCTTTTAATAATAAATCATAGATCACATAAATAAAACGTTTCCATATATTAAAACCAACCATTTCATAGTAGTTTTTTGAAAACCTGTTATTAAGAATAGAAAAATAATGAAGGAATATTTTTCCATGTGGGATCTCAGGAACACATTTCCAACCATTCACCTTAGAAAGTTATTAAGCATTCATTTTCTCATGAAATCAAAACATTTTCGTGAAAATCCCTTTTTCATGTATAATATAGGTTTCATTGAGAATGACATTTATTACCTGTGTTCAGTCATGTTCAACCCAATTTTAGAATAACAATTCACTATTTATTACATATGAGTAACCAATATTTATTATCTCAATAATTGTTACATTTAATGAATTATTAATTACCCAATGAATATGATAGATATATCAATATCACCCATCATCATAAGCTATATTGATCACAACTCCCATTATATATAATTATCAAGTACCATATCCTGAAAAAAAAATCAGATCAAAAATTTTCATCATAAAATCCTTGAAAAACTCATTTTAGCCCATAAGAAAAACTATTTCCATTTTTCACAATCCTATGGATAAATGTTCTTTACCTCAAACAAAAATATTAAATACATAAAAGTTTAAAAATAATCTCTAATTTGAAATTCATTGTTAAAATTTAGAAAAATGCCGATAGTGTGTAATAGATATAATTGTAGGAAAATTTGGTCAATCTCTATACATTCAAAAGAAATTTTTGCTTCACATTCTAAATAAGTCCAAAATAACCCATATAGAAAATGTTAAAAATATTCCATTTTAAATGCATTAAAACATTTGGAGTATAGAAAAAAAATTAATAATAAAAACCTTCTATGTTTAAATAATAACATTTTTTAAAAATTTAAAATAATATTTATATAAATGATAAATAGTTTAAATTAATTCAGAAAAGGTATGAAATGAAATTTTTTAACCTCACCTCCTAACGTATTTCAATCTTATGTCTTCCCCCTGAATAATAAAATTATATTATTTTCCTAATGGAATAAAAAATTATTTTTAATTCCATTATCATTATTAAATTTATTTTTTTAACTTATTTTATTTAGTTAAAAAAATAGTTAAGTTTACATTGGACATTTTGATGGTGTTTGGTTTATAATCTAAAAATAACATTGGATCAAGGACCGTCTTTAAAGGGGTAATTGTTCTATTAACTCTAGAATGTTATAAATATTTTAATTATCATATTTATACATTATATAAACGTTTAAAATCAACCATGTAGGGATATAATAAAAAATGGACAACATCATTTCATGAATATTATAGTTTATACATACACATTCATGATATTTTCATATTTATACCAGGGTGGAATTAAATAAAATAGATATTATTTTATGTTACAAAAATTATAAATATGCTAAAAATGTCATATTTATTCATTATTTTCAACTTTTTTACAAATTAAAATGGTGGACGTAAAAAATGAATAAAATCAATTGGTGGTGGTGTCCTTTCACACATACATACAATGGACATTTTCATTTTACAAAGGATTGAAGCATTAGAATTTAATAATATTATTATCTTTAAACAATCAAAATTATGCCTCAATATCATATATACTTACTCGATCCAACATTTTAACTATCCATATTGTAGTGTCCCCGACCTCATTAGCTATGAGACAACATCTCCTTTATTATACTAGCATAATATTCAAAGACACATACTAAAAGACAAAATAGCTTTTTAGACTTAGTAAACTAGTTACATAATTGAGTCTTTAATTAAAATTGAATGAAAAAATTACCAAATATTTTTTTTAATAATATAACTTTTCTCTACAGTATGTCCTTGAAAACCTTACATAGTACTCTTTATGGAATCCTAAGGAAAGGAATCATAATTATGGAGATTATAAATGATTAGTAAGGTTTATGTAGAGTTGAATAAATCATGAATAGTTGAATAATTATTAATAAGGAATAAACAGAAATGAAAATTAAATATACTAACACACATACCACTTTGATAACTAACTGACATAATCAATGGTATGGTAAATAAATGAAAAAATGTTCCATTTAAAAAATAAATAGACTATCATAATTGGATAAGGCATAATAAATACGAGAAGGTAAAAATTTGAAAACAGATTCCACTAATCAATAATTGAGAATGAAGTGCATCTAGAGATAATATAACTATGAAAATATCATGGATAATAATAAATTTCCTCTGAATGATGAAAATTAATAAGTATATTATGTCTTGATTCTTAGGAACATGACACCATTACCATCATAACATTTACGAAAATGGTTAATAACATATTGGGTGAAAAAACCACAAAGCTAAGGCTATACAACTGATTCAACCTATGAGACGACTGATGCATCGAGTGGAATTATATAAACTATATCCAACCAATGTCATGCATGTCCAAATCATTACTCATATATCAATTTATTGACTTAATTCATGAATATTGAAACTTATAATTAAATATCCATATAGAGTAATGAAAATAGATTTATCCGTATTTCCCTAGACAAACAAATGACTTTTAATGTTTACAACATATGTTGAGATCATATATAGTTTAATAAATAAAGATATTAATGAAATATAATATGGATATTTGGAATAAATTTAATTTCCAATTATCATAGAAAACTGAATATTAAATGGGATGTTAATAACTATAAAATGAAACAAGGATGTTCATGTCAATTCAGTCCTTGGTAAATATAATCATAAACCATCCAAAATAAGAATAAGGATGGAATTAAAATCTACTTATTAAAGTAAAATTAAATGGTTCTCATTGATTAATAGAAATTATATAAAACTCCATTAACAACATTTTTGATGAAAATATTCATTTCATTTGTTTTTTAATCATTTTCTATGAAAATCACTTTTAAAATCATTTTAAATAAAATATACAATTAAAATTGCAAAGAATGATTCAATGAAATAATGATAATAATGGATCTTAATTCCATATAATTGAAAAAAGTTAAAACTAGCATCCCTTTTTCACTATAAATTAGTTTGGAATGTGACTTGTCAAAAATAATGAAAAAAGACACCTTTCACATTTTCCATAACATACTAATGGGAATAGTTTTTGAAAACAAAAGAATTTAATTTTTTTTTTTAAAAAAATAAAAACGTTTCAAAATGTCTACAAATTTTTTTATTGAAATACTTAAATGAAATTTTGAATTTTTTCAAGAAAACGTGTTTTTATAAAAACATAGATTTCTGTAAAAAAGAGAGAAATGATGTTGGATATTTTTAAAAAATATATTTATAATCATTTTATGTACTAAAGAGTGTAAATAGTAATATTACATCAAAATTTAATGAAAATCTAGAGGATAAGAAAATTAAAAAGTTTATTAAACAATGATCAAATAATTTCATTTAATTTAAATTCAATAATGAACAATCTCGATTAAAATGAGATTGTGAAGTAAACCCTTGAAAAGATCATAGTTTTGATGAGAGAAAAAACTAGTGAACTGATTATGTATATCTACTATAAATCCATATAAAATTGTATTAATAAAACTTAAGATAATCAAAATTAATTATGCATGTAATCTTAAAATGAAATAATTGAAGAACAAAGGGTTGTTTAAATCACTTTATTAGCTTCATCATTTAACATCATTAATATTGGTTTTATATTTGCTATTAAATTATAACAAAGTTATATTAATATTTATAATATCATATATGTTCCTTTTATTACATCATATCACCCATTCGTAAATAAGGATTCATTATTTTCATTGGTTATGGTGTTAATTTCTTTGTTTTCCCATGTATGCTTCTTCATGAAAGATCCGGTTCTTGGGAATATTATATAGCTCAATCATATCCAAAATAATAAACATGATATAATTGACACATGTTGAAATCAATTATATTTTATAACTAATTGTTAAAAATGGTTATGCAAAATTAAGTACATTACTATCACTGTGAGGATATGTTTTACTTGCACATGAGTTACATTTACATTTTTCAATGCTCTTTATGTAAAGAATTTAATTAATAATTTTTGTTTCGATAATGATCATAATATCATATATAACATATTATATACTAATATATATCATCCATTTGGTGTAATGATGTGAATAGAGGCACTTCACCTTGTGATGAAGGAAGTCTGCAAATACACGAATGAAGTTATGATATTAAAGTGAGTGAAAAGGTAGGAAGGAAAGTGATTTATATTATCTTCTAATAATGATAATGATTTCAGTAATTTAATAATTTGGCCATCCAAATATTATATTGTCATTAAATTTAACCTTATCACATTCCATGTGAAGCATTAGTAAAATATAAATCACATCCCGTTGCGAGGTGGTAGTCTAACATACACATAGAATACATTATTGTATCCACTACGAGAAGGAAGGTAAATATATATATGTTATAAAATTACCCCAAAGGTATAAATATTCTATAAATATCAAATATAAAATTTAGATCCATCATCACAATATTGACACCCACTAAATGAGTATTAGAAAATTCATAATGGAAGGAATACATGAATATGAGTATTATTTCCCTAGCAAAAAAAGAAAATGAAGGAGAATTTGGATGATGTTCACAAATTGTAAAGGCCTCTAACAGAATCCTGATCTCATGACTACCCTATGGTAATATTAATGTACCATGTGCAATGAATAACTAGAAAAGGACCCCATGGAGCACCTTTCGACAAGCCATTTTTCTCTTGAGAAGGTGCCTCAGACAACCAACGATTATGGAGTGGTTTCTGGATAATATCCCCTAGGACATGTAATTTTTCAACCAGTGATCTCCTAACAACCCATCTAAAAATACTTTAAAAATAGGGAGTAAATATCCAAAACATGGAATCTAGATTCACTCTTAAAACTCACACGATGGGTAACTAATGTGGAGATTGATTTTCCTTGAATACATAAAATAAAAATCACAAATCCCTCTTCATTTTTAAAATAGAACAAATTAAATAAAAGGTTAAGAGGTTGAAACCACTCATGGTCATAAAATATTTTTGACACACCCCTAGGGTTGTACAAGACACTGTGAGACTCTCACAACATGTCTACCTCATCTCACAATAAAGTGCTAACTTATTCTCCTTGTCATGTGAAAGGCCTCAATTATGTCTAGGAAAAATCACACCCCCCCCTTCTCTCCCTAAATAAAACAGATGATATTTTTTATAACATGCTCATGCGATCCCATAGGACCTCTGCAGGTCATTTGATGCATCCACATAAGATATGGTATTTTTTTTACAATACTCATGCAACCTCATAGACACCCCAAACCTTTGTAAAATTAAAAATAGAAATAATGGGAAGGAGGTGGAATCCTATCACAATCATAAAACCCTCACGATTCGCTAAGGATTTCCAAATAATGTTCTCACAAGCCCCCAGGACAAGCCATTCATATCATCCATAATGTCCCAGAAAATTCATCCTAGATCGCATGAAGGCCTATTGACAATCACCATATTCTTGTGAAGACACTTGGCCATGTTAGTTGTACAATACAAAATTTATTATGCATCAAAACAAGATAAAAAAACAATAAATTAAATATTTATTAAAAAATAAATGATTAATTGACAATAGGGACTCAAACATAATGAAAATTAGAAGATTCCCTCAGGGTGAACCATAGAAGGGACTCACAAAGACACATGACGTCGAGGCCCTTCGCTAACTCCAACATGGAATCGTGAAAGATATTATGCACATTGTGGTGAACAAATAGGGTGGTGAGGCCTATAAATCCACCAAATGATTATAAAAAATGACATTTGTTGACCATAAGAACCCATGTAACCTTACAACAATGATAGAGAGGATTTCTCAAAATGGTGGTTCATGCGACTAGTATGCTCCCTATCAGGACAGATACTGATGAACTACTAAAGATGCCATTTAACATCCATTGAATCATTGCAAGCTCATTTATATATATGGTGAAGGACTTCCAGAGGTAAATGTAAAGGACATCCCACACACCTTAGAAATCATGAAACTAGTAAAAGAAGCTATCGCTGAAAAAATATAAGCAATTCATGATTTAAATCCTAGAACGAAGATGAAGAAATATTGGACACTATCATAGACATATGCACTATTCCCCATGAGTTTCACATGAACCACCCAGGACATTCGACGACACCATTTTATGTTTCTTGGGTCACACTACCCCCTTGGGAATAATTTTTGGATCAAGTGAAGACATTATTACTTGTCAAAGTAAGCCATATGTCACCACTGGGGTTGGTCACCCTAGTCTCATGAAGACCTCTAGAATTGAAACTCAATCCAGGAGATGACGTTCAAGAAATGTCACAAGCCTCATATAATGGAACTAATTTAGGTTAGCTAAATCTCACGGCACCACCCGAGCATGTAAACTAACTCTCTTAGTGTGCTATGGGATATCCTTCCAAGTCTCATGATACCTTCTAGAAATGTCAACCAAGACAAGCGACACCCTCCAAGACTTGTCACTCTAAATCTCATGAAAACCATAATATATGTCATCCATATCTTGTGATGACACCAAGTAATGTTGCTTTGATCATGCAACACTCTCTAAACAAGCCAATGAAGTTATGTAATGACTTCCTGGACCAACCACCTGAGTCTTACAATATCCTCCCGTGAAGTCAACCCTAATCATGATAAAAAGCCTTAGACAAGCCACCCAGTATGTGTGAAGATCTATAGAAAAGTCAACCTAATAAGATGACTACCTTTTAAGATGTTAAGAATACATTCTCTGACATGTTAAGTGGATGAACATGGCAAGTAGAATAGAAAATCAATGCATGTCAGACATTCAAGTAGTACTGGTCAAAAGGAAATCCCATGGATTGATAACATCTTTGAAACATGGTGTGTAATTCCAAAACTTTTAGAAATGTCAATGTTTAGTCCATAATCCAAGGTAACTATGATGAATCTGATTCCTTTAATAAACATGATATGTAGGATGACTCCCCATGGCCCGAGTTTCATATCAAAACACCACAAGGAATGTCTTTGTTAAAAATCCACCCATCAATATGTAATGATACTGATCATTTGGAATCCCTTTCATCTCAAAGTGAGTATTAATCATGTGGGCCTAGGGGATATAATAATCATATCATTTGCGTTATAAACCCCTATGAAGGAAAAGGGTGACCTTAAAGTGTAAACCAAAATCAAGTTAATTACAATGAATTAGAATCCTAGTATAACTAGGTTACATAGGATGAATTATTATTGGATAATTTAGAATAAAAATGGAAATCTACATCAATGTAAGAACCACATTTCCTTATATATTTCTACCACATGGACCCGATCATTTTCAGGGGATGACCAACTTTCTTCATCCACCATTGGACTAAGAACCTCTTAAACTTTGAGAACTATGATTCCAGTAACAACCAGAATTCAAAGGAAGCCTTTCTATGACAGAGCTCAAATTAACATCCATTTAGATGTAATCTATATGTATATTACATTTCAAAAAATTAGGACGCAAACATTCCCATAGGTCGACCACTCTACCTCATCCCTTAGTAAACAAACAAATAAACCGAATTACAATTACACTAATTCCTTCCATAATCAAGATATGTTGAATGATTCATTAAGGATCATGATCCATTTTAAAACATATTAAGAGTAGACCAATTATATATGTCTCCACACCGATGTGTCATGAGTTGGTCACTTATCATACCATGTTTGTCTCATTGATCATAGCTCACACGGGTTCAAGGAGCTCCTATGAACACCTCATTGACATCATGAATCTCCACCAGCCAGGGATGTCCTAATATATTATCCCTAATGAGTGGAATGATATGGAAACCCATCATATAAAGGTATCTACATTGGTTCCAGTCCCAAGGGTGTGATTGAACTATGATAACTATGATTCAGTCCATAACCAGGATACATTGGGCATCTCCTTGAGTATTGATTTCTAATATCTAATTCCTCAGTACCGGTACTTATGTTGTCTACCCATTAAGATAAACTACACAGGTTTAATGAACTAAATGGATTTTAATTTCCATAAAAACTAGGATATGTAGAAAACCGTAGAAGGGATCAATCCTTTTCATAGAATATTAAAACACCTCACTATGAGGAAGAATATTCTAAAGCTTCTAGTTATATGCATTCAAAATACAAAGCATCTACCCATAATTTGAAAAGTGGATATAGAACATCTGATACATACATAAAGATTCATTAACAAGACCCCCTATCCTTTTTTCATCAATGATATCTCATGTATTTTACATATAAGGAGATTTAACCTATAGTCATTTTGTTAGGGTTACCATTACCTCATCGGTATTAGGAATATATTCCTGGAAATATCATAAATATATAAGAGAGTTCTAAAGTATTTAACAATTCCCACCAATAAGGGTGTGATGAGTTTGACCTACATCACCTTGACCAATGATATTCCATATGTTTCATTAGTTCTCAATCCCCTGTTGACCACCTACTTTTCAAAATTAGTTTCACACAGAGTTATGGATGATGGAACCATTGGGAGTTTCCATTAATAATGACATTGATATGATGTTAATGATTGTGAATGAAATAAAACCCCCCAAAATCAACCATCAGGACCAACTGAACCCTCCTCAATGAAATATTCCCCACTCAACTCATAACCCACAAAATAGAATTGGTGAAATTGAAATGAATCTCTCGAATAACAACTGATTGGGTAATTCTATTGAGCCATTTTCTTTTCACACCATACATAAATAAACATGGTGAAATTTACATGAATCTATTAATAAATATAATGTTTGTTGAATCATGAATCATGACGCAATGTTTTTCATATCTTATAAAAATAAATAAGTAAGAAAAAACGATCCTTTATATGATCCTATATATCTATGGCTCTCACAATATAAACCCATCCTTGTTTTGATAAGTCTAAGCTAGAAGAGTTGATATATCGGGAATAACCAGATAATTATGTTAACCATGCATATCAAATTGAGCACATGATGCCTATGATATTTCACTAATCAATATCATTATTCATTGTTTCTAAATGAATTTATATATTGCTCTTAGAATCCAAATTTGAGACAATGTCTTCTTCATCTAGTAATTCTTATAGTAAATCTATGATGACTGGAAACCCTACAGGTTTCAAAATGATACCACATGCTAGAGAGATCAAATCCTAGCTGGCGAACACCGTACTCTGAGAGTACACCAATTTGGTACAATCCCAACCCCAGAAGATACCCACTGAGGTTATATAATAATAGAACCTAGTGAGTCCATATCACCCAGGTAATGATAAAACTAACCTAGTTATCCTCGTTAAAACAACCAATAGCTTTTAGATTTAGTCCTAAGAGAATGAAAACTAACACCATCAATATCTAATCATGATAGACCTAGAAGAAAAATAGGTATCCCTTCTCGTTCATTGTCCACTCAGGAGGGCCCCTGCTAATAACCATCACTAGCAATGTCCCTCCGGTACCCACCAGTTACCTAGGGAGGGTATCAGCTGACACACATCCACCTCTAAAAACCATGCACGGGAAACAAGGATGGGTTATCATGGGAGGAAGGCACTGGTTATACAGAAGAGGGATTATATCTGCACTCCTTCTGATGAGTCGTGTCGGCATATTCTGGTAGAAACCAGTAATCAGGTTAATATCACTACATTCTCCGAAAATGTTTGTGGGAATATTACCACAATATTCATGGGGGAGTTTAATATTCAAACCACCATAAATGAGGTCAATAATCATATTCTAGTGGCATATGGATAAAATCAGTGGACACATCTTCTTGATTCAATTGAAGACATCTTCTTGTGTATAATGGATACAAAAAATGCGCAGTCTTCTATACTATTTGACACATTCATAAATTAAAAATATATTTGAGAAATAGATGAGGAACACAATCGGAATATTCCAAAACTATTATAGATAAAGGGGCATTCACATATTCATATCCCTAAATCCATGAAAACTCAGCACTCTGGTCATCATGAACAAGTGTCTATACTGGAGAAAAAACATATTCCTTCCCTCATCCATGAGGATTATCTATATATTTTGATAAAGGTAGAGATATATTATGGGGATCATATTCAAATTATAATTGGGTATCACTAGGTGGGAGAACCACATGCATTGGGATAGGGTCTCATTCATTATTAAAAATGCAGGTGACTTATTAAAAAGTCCTAGGATTGGGCTCATATCCCCATTTTGGTTGGGGCTCACCAAGTGATAGAGGAACATGCCTCAGTACATAATCATAATCATATTGAATAAGTCCAATGACATAAACCAAAGGACTAGGATTAGGAATATATCACTGCTCTGGATGGGACAAACCATGTTAGAATAAAACAAGCCTCAGGATAGACTCATATTCCTATCAATGAATTTAGATCGTATATTCTAGTAGATCATTGATGTGAAACGCATATTATAAATTCCATCGATGAATAACTATTACCATATCATTCTAATTCAATATAGTGGGGGGGGGGGGTAAAATCACTTCCCCCATTTCAGAGTTCCGTTGAAATATTATAGTGGAGATGTGTATTCAGATCAGGCTCATATTCTTATTCCTACTAGAGCTCACCAAGTGACAGAGGAACATGCCTTAGGGTATTCTCATAGATCTATGATGAATGACCAGAAAAATATCTAAAAGGATCAGGATCATCCTTATACTCCCATCTGAACCAAGGATCCCCAAGTGATAATGACACTTGAATTGGTATTGGTTTATATTCCCATAAATAATTATATAGGTCATCGGAATATTTTGGAACCTTTTCCATAATAGTCTCATACATCTAAAACATTAGACAATTATAGATAAGTTTTGGAAACCATCCTACACCCGGATCATATCCCTACAAAATTCTAAAGTACGAGTCTACATATTATGACCACGGCACAGAATAAGGACCATATTTATAATCTGATCAATTCCAGTGTCCTTGAGGTCATTCATGACGAATTATCAGCACCCCAAATATCTATCAACTTTTCAACCAATGTATAATATGATCATTATGATGATATTCCTCATCGTATTATTTTAGAGATGGATCACAAGGATAAAAATCATGAAATCCATTGTGTTAATCCACCCCATGACGATATCTACCACAAAAAGAGAATTCATCCACTTTACAAGGTTAATCTTTATTGAGAGGTGTCAAAACTGTAACACCTTCCTATAGAGAGGTCTTCAAAACATCAGTGTGAATGATATATAGTTACCCAATAACTTCCAACAACACTCCAATTTCATCAGAAGGAAACCTTTAAAATCATCTTCTATGGTATGAGTGGTTGGAGGTGTGTAACTCTATTGAAGTGGTGGAAGAAATTGACATATGGGGAGTGTTATCTTGAAATAACATCCCCATATTATTCTGCCCCATTACTACTTCTGACTATGAGATCCAAAACGAGATAAAAAGGATTGTATGCCTTATCTACACCGAAATATGTGGGATACTCATTAGTGGATAAAGTCTAGACACCTCCCTTATCTATGATATTAGATTCACCTTCATACTGTCATGATAATCTATTATCACTAGACCTGGATTCTATCTCCATGACCCTAGATCCAAAATAGTAATGCATGTTGAATATAAACAACATGCTTGCCTCCATTGCATAAAAACTCTTCGGTAGATGATATATGAAGTCACTTCATGAATTTTTATTTGATGATTAGTACATTATAGAGTGTTACACTTTTATTCATCCCTAAAATAGTAGAACTCCTCAGATATAAAGTGTAGTAATGATATATCCTCTGACAAAATTAGGGGACTAGGTAAAAATTAGGATAGTTTTTCACTACAATAGAATTCTCCAACATAAATGATTCCAAAAAATCATGAATAGAGAGATATTATAGCCAGCATGATTTCATATTGGGTTGCTCAAACCAATAGAAATTCATTTTATACACAGAGGCCAATGTTGTAATCACCCAGACAACTTCCCCAGAAGAATGGTTCTCATCACGATCTCCCATCACACCCAGCACCTATGCAACAAAAGTTGGGCTATATGAAATGTTTCATAGTAGTATATTCCATATTAGTAGATCTATAGTGGTCCAAGATATCCAGGATTTAGGATTATCTACCACCACCTCCACCTCTTATATCTTCAATTTTCAAGGGGATTTGGGCACATCAACAATAACTGTGAACAAAACCATACCCAATGATATGAGGGTAGTTATATCTCAGTCAACAAAATCAAGTTCATCATTTCATGAGAAGACTCTGGGATCATCAATGGTAATTCTAGGTTAACCCCATTCCACTAGACATGGGCATTTATATCTTTATGACTGTCCTTGGAGACCTCAAATCCTTGACTACAAGCATTAGTCCCTCAACAAGAAGACCAATAGATGCCAATTATGTCCCCTAATAACCCTATACCATAGGTCTGGGGAAAGTTTCATCATCATCATACCCAAAAAAAGAATTAATCTTCTCCAAATTGGGAGAAAAAATTCCATAATCAGCATCCCTACAGTTCCTATGACCGCAATATAAACCAATGCTGGCCGATTCCTGTTTAGAAATGATGACTGGAAACTCTCGTACGGTTATAGTTAATAATCTAGGATATGGGGAATGTACTCATAAGTTGATAATACCTTACAGGGGATACAAACTAAACTTTTCGAATATGTCCAATGGTTCAAATATTGACACTGAAGGTGATAGTGTAGAATCAGCCTACTGCATCACTATTAATGACACAACCACCATTTCCCGATATGCCTCTTTGAATATCATAACATTCTACCTGTACAAAATTATGGATCAATACATGAATATAAAGTTCCATAACATGGAAAACGTACCTTGGGAGGGTGTGATTTAGATGCACCAAATGATGATTGACACACCAAGAACCCAAGATAGATCTAGAATATGGCACCTCCAAATATCGAGTTTCCACCTTCATAGAGGAACTCCACCCAAGAAAATGGTAATGTTATGACTATATCATGATCACCACCCTGAATATTTGATTTTCTTGTCATGGAGGAACAATTTTCACAATACAAGAGTGAGAAATATGATATCCTTAAACTCAATGAGGAGCAACTCAAGATAAATATTCACATTAGGTATCATCTTCAGGTAGGGACATATTTCTTTCATCCCATAGATAATCCACTAAAAAGAGCAGTATATGATAATTATGATGGATCCATATTTAGGCAGATAGTTTGAAAAAATAAGGAAATTGAAAATGATCATGACTTCACTCCATTGTCATGAAAACCACTCCCTAATCAGGGATATCATTCAGTCATTAAATGAATTAAAAATCAGTGAGAGAAAAGGTTGGGCAACCTCATAATCCCCACTCACTCCCTGTAGATTTTAAATGGCTCAAAAAATAGTCCCCCTAGAGTTTAATATCATTTTTGAGTCTCTGATTACTTGAATGGAATCTATGGAAGGGTGATGTACACCAGTGCAGCATGAGAGAAATCCATATCCCGAATGGGCGTATGACAAAATAACTCAACCCAATTATGGGGATCCTAAATTCTCTACCATTGATGGTGTGGGAAACCCGGAATATTATCTCAAAAACATAATATTCCAATGTGGAGTGATTATGGGACCTCGATATCAATAAGAGGAAAAAAAATATGAGGTGTTTTATACAAACTCTAATATGTAAAATATTGGTTTGTTATATTAGCCTACCACTAGGAACCATTGTATGATGGGAATAAATTCTTCATCTGTTCCTTTAAAAATTCAGTTTAATATAAATGAAAATGATGATCATTGACCAAACAAAATATGAGAAACAAAAAAATGAGAGGTTGTTTGGATTATTATAGTGATGGAAAGGTTTAACCAATTAAATAATCATCCCCATATAACAGGAGAAACTGTTTGAACTGTATACTAAAAATATCTAGGATGAGTTGTAGAAACCATTTATATCAATGATGTATCTAGCTGGGTTCTATGAGTTTTAAAAATGGAATTACATCTCAATGATATCATTCATTAAACAAAATCAAAAAACGAACTCATGCTCAAATCATAGGGGAAAATACAATGAATATTAATTGTTGGATCTATCACTCTCAAGGTGATAATAGTGCCTATCCAAGCACCCAGGTAGGTCCCAAACCACCTAAAAACATCTATTGAGTGGAAAAAGCAAAAAAATCACCCTCAGAAAATTGAACTGGGAAATCATGGTATCACATGATTTATATAATAGATGAATAAAGAATAATCCTTCCAAAATCAAAACATCCAAAATTATTTTATGGTTGCCATGGATAACAACATCTTCATACTGCCACAACCTAGGAATCCCGATGAGGTCAACCTCAAATACTATCCCGACTACCTCCATGTCCATAAAAGTGTGGGTTGTAATATCTAGGAATTATTCATCTTTAAAGAAGTAATTTAATACATGGTAAATTACAAATATGTGGCATTAGATAACTCTTAAGATTATGTGGCTCACATAACCATTTCCTACTTGGAATAATAGGTTGATTATAAGAATGTTTCATCCATATGTTCATGAAGGTTCTACAGGTGGATAACTAAAAAAAATAGTTTATCGAGACCATGCCACCATGAGAGCACAGCAACACAAACCCAAAATACCTCCACTGCCGAAGGAGGGAACATGATATATACCTCTCAAAGGAGGATGTGACCACCTGATATAGGAAAACATATAAGGGTAAGAGTGAAATTCCACTCCAATTCATGTTCTGAAACATGCAAAGTGGTTCCATATAAAATCTACAACATAGGAAATACCCTACCCAACATATCCCTCATCAGATGAGGTGGTCTTTTTATTCTCTGTCAATATGATACACTTGGAATACCCCTTCTATAATGATTATTATTCCATATATCTTATGTCTTACATGCATAAACAAGGAATGTGAGGTTGTATTCACCAGAACCAAGGATATAGGGGACAACACGCATGTGGTCAGACCCAATATTCCATTAATATCCTGGTGAAAAATATATATGTAGCTGAGACATCTAGGAAAGCACTCCCGCATGCTCAAAATAGGAATGAGGGAGTCCCATAATCCTCTGGGAACCATCCACACCCATTTTTATTCTATGATCACCAATTGGGGGTTCTATTATACTATTTCCCTAGACGAAGTGGAAGACTATAATAGCATAGACCACCCCCGGAAGATACTCCCACAACCCCTGTACAGGATCATGTCCAGCTCACTACAAATTCCTTGTATCTTGAGTTGCATATCCTGTAAAACCCCCATATTTGGATGTACTGACCTTTGGTGTAAAATTATGATTTCTTAAAATATTTGGGGGATTTTCTAACCAAGACTTATATCCTCAGTGTGATACATCAATTGAATGAAATCATGGAGGAACTTATTGAAGCCATCTAGATCCCATAAAATGTTTGTGAAAAAGATTCTACTATCAAGGTTTACAGATTGGAGATCATTCCCTCGTAATTTCATGTCGCTGTATATTTCAGTCAAAAGTATATGAAGGAGGTTATCCAAGGGCATATATAGCTCCTATATGTTTCGGGAAGGCTCAATAATGTTGAGGTTCAGAGGGGTATGATTGATAATGGTTACATAATCAACCTAATCATAGTTATAAACCTAAAATATTTGGGATATAGGAAATGAGATATTTCTCCCACAAGGAAGACCATTCAAGGGTCTGATATCATCAATAAAACAACTCTCAAGAATATAAATATCGATGGCCATTTTGGGAATCTTACATTAGATAATGAGTTTATGGTTATGCAGAATGACACCTGGAAATATTGGCATACTTTATGGTTACAAAACCCCATTAGAGACTTACAGATCCACATACGCTGAAGTAGATTTCTCTAAAAGGTGACAAATGAAACCAATGGTGGATGATGACACAAATGATTCAGCCACAAATTTCTTATGGAATTCCACTACAAATGCTGAGAGTATGTAAGACACCAACCACGTTCTCCCAATTAATATGGTCGAGGTAATAGACTTGAACCATAAGTTCAATCTCCTTCCATACCTAGTGAAAATATTATATAAAACATGTTTTGACATCTCTCTACAACAACTCAATAATCAGGGGATGATAATATTTCTTCTCATGGCCTCCCTCACCCCGACAGTTGTGGATATGGACCCATGTTTCCAACATCATCTGCATATGTCTCCAAAGACTCAGAGATAGGAGAAGATGAGGATGATCTTACGAATTAAACTCCCTCATTCAAGGAATGTGTCTCCATCACCAACGATGAGATCCATAAAATAAACCTAGGAATAAACGATGACTTGAATACTACTCTAATTAGATCCTCAATTCCCCCTTAAAGAGAAAGAGATGTATATAAAATTTCTATACCAACAACAATATGTGTTTTCTTGAAACTAGCTAGAAATGTTTGTAGTAAATCTTGATGGGGATACACATCATCTCGGACTACATGATGAAAATTGAGGCTTCAAGAATGAATCCAATAAGATTCAACCATCTCATGCCACAGATTTATAGTTTAAATTTGAATAATTGATCAAATCATTTTTTTTTCTAAAATGTGAATAACCTAATATGGTTTTCCAACATCATCCATTTCAATAAGAAAAACAAAAAGATTAGGGTTTTCATTGACTTTAGAGACCTTAATGAGTACATTCCATAATAATATTTCCCATTGCGGATCAAAAAACTATTGATCAATGCAACTTATTGCATCCAAGATCATTCCTTTATGGACCAGTACTCAGGGTACAATAAGATAAAGATGCCCGCTGAATATGAATAAGGAATTGACTTCCGATCACCATAGGGGATCTTTTTGTAGAAATTAATGTCCATCATCTAGAATAAAACTGGAACCAAATATCAGTATTCCATGCATCAAATCATTAATCTGTTCTTTGAAAAGATAGATGTATATTATGTCAATGCCCAGTTGGTCAAATCCTAATAATGATGTGATCAATTGGCATACCTTAAAATAGTATTTTACTAGCTACAACATCACTATGTAAAGATTAATCCACTAAAATGTGATTTAAAGTTAAAATTAAAAATGTTTCTTGGATTTTTGGTATACCACTATGTCCTGAAGCTCAAAACAGATAATAACATATCCTTATTAGAAATGTCACCCCTATAAATCTCAAAAATAATGAGGGGGGATCCAAGGGATCCTCACCTACATTCAACAGTTCGTTTCCAACCTGTTTGTAAAGTATATCCCCTTCATTGTGATAATGAATAATGGAATTATCTATCAATGGGATGATAATTTAAATTAATCATTCAAAATTTTCAGAAAATAATTATTTCACCCTCTTGTTTTGATTCCTCGGTTGAAAGGGTGAACCCTCATCTTGTATGTGGGCACCATGAAAATCAAAATGGGTTCCATCCTCATATAGATAAATGATGATGGGAGAAATGAAAGTCTCTACTACCTCACGCCAATGATTCTAGGTTCTGAGGATCGATACTCTGATGTTGAGAAGAACTTCCTTGAACTTGTCTTTGAAGTGAAAAAGACGATTAATTACTTACTGCACCATGATATCCATATGGTCTCTCATATCAATCCTCTAATGTATATCCTTGGTTATCCCATGTTGAATTGGAATATGGCTCAATGAGAAGTCATTATTCATTAATATGAGGTTCAGTTCATATCATAGAAGTTAGTGAAAGGGAAAGCCTATGATGAATTCCTTGCAACACATCCTTCCAGAGAAAATACATTAGTAGACATAGAGCTTCTAGATGAGGATGTCTTCTTTGTATTTGACACTTCCCATATATGGTATATGTATTTTGATGTCACCTCCAAAAGTGCAATTATCTAAAATATGGAAAACATAAACCATGATCGGGTTGGATCAATAGTTTTATCTGTCTCTATAGAAAAAGAAATTTATCCCTACTATTTCTAACTATCCATAGGCTGCATGACAAATGAGGAAGAGTAACAATCCCTCATTTCTTGCAGGAAACAATCCCTACACCTAAAAATAGCCTAATTTAATATCAAATGGTACATGGAGAAACTGATAAGGTAGATCAATAGTGAATATGCCAAAAAGGAGCATCTGACCCCTCTCAATGGTTGCATCAGGGGAATGATGGTAGAGATCCATTTTGAGACCACATTATATTTGGTTTCCTGATCACAGAATGCTCATGCCGACACATTGGCCAAAGTAGCCACCATATTGGATTCCCTGATCCAGAAGAAGAATACATTCGTATCATACCTAAAATAATGGTCTTTGAGATTGAAATTTGTTATATGGAAGAAACAAATAAAATAAATACTACCTCAGAGCATGATGAACCAATAACCACCCCTATATAGATGGTTCCTATAATCAGTTATATTCAAAATAGGATTCTAGGATGGTCCAAATCAAGAAAAAAACCATATATAGGACTAGATTTTATTACATTATCCTCAAATTCATATTAGAAATAGATATTTTCTACGTCATGGATGAATTGTAGACATTATATTATGGCGCCCATCAAATTTGGGGCCAAGCTCTCCCGGGAAATTAGGGGTTGGGTTACTATAGACAACCACGATTCAAGGCAATGAGGAATACACCCAGAAATGTCATGTGTGCCAAATCCATGAAAAAATCATCCATCTGCCCCCTAAACTGATACATATTGATAAATAATCATGGTCGTTATCCTTTAGGGTAATGGATGTTATAGGGTCATATCCCCAAATATGACTAAGAAATTTAAGTACATCCTAACAAAAACTGACTTCTTTTCCAAATGGGCTGAGTAATACCTCTTATGGATGTTCAAAATAATAACATCGTCATCTTTTAGAAGTCTAATATCATCATCATATTAGGGTTCCCTCACACCATATTGATTGTAAACATCACCAAATTATATTCTACGGAGTTAATAAGATAGTAATTGTTGTATAATATAGATTCCAACCACACATCATTCTATCTTGTTGTAGAAAATCGAAATATAAAATCCTTCAATAAGACTCTATGAAATATACTCTAGAAGATGGTGAACGTGATAATAATTTTTGGCTAGACGAGCTCATTTATGCTTTATAAGCCTACCATAACACCACACATACTACAACTGAATAAATACTATACTCATTGGTGTGTATGAATGAGACAATGTTACCCTTAGAGATTTATCTTCATTCACTCCAAATATCTATTTGCAGAAACCCTCAGATGATGGGAAATTGAAAAAGTGGATGGATGAATTTGAAAAACTAGATTAAAATAGGTTTTTCATACTACAAAACTTGGAGGTCCATTAAAATTAGATTTCATTGGAATTCAATAAAAAGTATCGCCTTTGTTCATACAGCCAAAGAGAACATTTATTGGTTATCAGAACCCTAATGATACCTGGAAAGTATCACCCAATGATGAAACCCAAATGAGAGGGACCTTATATAATACATATGGTCTATCACAACAGAGCTTACACATTGGCCCAAATGTATGTAGAGTGCCTCACACCCTCCACTAATTCGAGGATTATCAAGAAATATTTTTCATAGTTGTCAACTCATTGGAATCCACATTAGAGTAAGACATGTCATTCCTCCTAACCACATGATTTTAAGGTGTATGAAGCAATCCTTACTGTAAGACATTAAAACTTCATGACTGATGTCATATCCTCAAAGAATTAAAATGTACATGTTTTTTAAAACTATTTACCACTTGATTCCAATAATCGTAGGATACGTAGTGACACCTGAATCTATATTATTGGGTCCATCCACAATCATCATTTTTCTTTTATTTGTCACATCATATGATCTATATCCTTACCACAATAAATTAAATAGCTATGGAAATGTCCTCACTGTATGATGCTAAACATCACAACCCTCTAGAACTACATATGATTTGATACTTATTTTTATACAAGATACAAAGGTATTCCATGATCATATATCTTGGTCCTACCACTATATAATAAAACATTCTCATGTAAAACCCTCAACTTCTTATTCATTTTATGAGGATCCCATTATATTCCTTGTTTCAAAAATTTAGCATATATCACATAAGATCAGGAATATCACTATGCATATACCCCCATGAACAAGCCATGAAATCACAAGACAGGTCCATCAAGGTCTTCGAAGAAAGATCATAAAAATCACAACATGGGTCATTTATACATGACATCAGTCTACAAGATTAATTCCATTGCCACATGATACAAAAATTCATGGTTCCTCAAGAACTATGTTTGGGTTGATTCTTTTCATCACATGATACATAGTGATTCCTGGACCTCTAATATTTTTACCAACAATGAAAATCCATGGAAAAAATTCTGACATCTCCATATGGCCCAAAAAATGAAGAGAGAGTTTCTCATTCATGAAATACATGTGACTTGGTTCCAATCCTCACAGGATATGTAGTGTTGCCAAGATTTCCAACACTAGCCCCAGGCACAATGGATAAGTACAAGATTCCACCTATTTTCATATGGGTCAACCTTATATACGTAAATCCCTTCAAAACTATGTGTGATTAGATTCCAATCACCATGTGATACATTGTGATTCCCAAAACATTATTCATGGTCCTAGTTATAGTACCAAAATTTCACATTGGGGGACCCCCATACTCACTAAAAGATGTTAAGCAACATGAACCTTCAATAAATACGTGTGATTTGATTTTATTTCTCCTGAGATATATAGTAACACCTTAATTACCACAATTTTTCCCAGCCATAAAACTGTTTTTCTTTCATTTAGGTTCATCTTCGTCCTTAATAAATGACATTAAAATACATGGGATTGTAGGAACTATGTGTGGATTTATTTTTGTCATCATATGATATATAGTGACATTAATATATCCAATCGTAGGCTTGTCTACAACAACTGATAAGAAATGAACCCCAACTGTAGAGAAATCAAGTCACAGAAGCTCACTGTTCATACGTACAAATTAGATCTATGCAAGAATTTGTTTTGCACAAATCATTCACATCATCTCCCACTTCCTTAACACGTGACATTCAAATAAACTGAATGTCTTCTAGTTTCCTGAAATTAAAACTATATGAAAAGATAATCCTTAACACATTATGATAAATTTAATGACAAGTGTCCTTAATACATGACAATTAACTACATGTAACATGTCCCTACTGCTTGATGTTATGATTCAAGGAATAAAATACATACCTACAACATGAAAATAAACTTCGAAAATCACCACCATTATTTCAATCCTTATCAGCGGATAACATGAATCATAACCTGATCAACCAGAGTATGGGGTGCATCCATCATCTTTTAAAGAACCTCAATCCATAAACCATATTTCACCCTTTGAGAACCTTAGGTTTCCAAAAATCATTCATGGAACTGGGAAAGGATAACCAAATTCAAGGGACCCATTGCTTGACTAAGCATGTTTGCCTTTTGAACTAGAATATATGTCTACGTCTTCAACCAAATGTTCCACTCTACAATAAGAACATTCCAATCCTTGTGATCCATAAAATCACCATGATATAACTCAACAATGTAGTGTGATATGAACCTCCTTTAGTATCACTATACCATATCATCTATCATGATGTGATACTCTTGATCCACAATGTATAATATTTTCATCATCTTCTCAGAAGAATGATGGGGTACTCTTGAACTAGGGTATACTAATTAACATCTAATGTATTATCCCCCATATTAAGTCCATGTGCATCATGAACATAAATTCTTTTCACTTTGGTTTAAGTAATAAGACCTAAAACTCTATTGTGTACCAGTAAAAAAATGTAAGACCTTAAATTTTTGGTGAGATATGAAAAGAACTTCTCAGGATGGAAATCTAGAAAGGGAGACCTAAAAAAATATTTAGTATATTCTTACTAAAATATTCACTTTCTGAGTTTAGGAAAATTTTAGGGTGAAAATAAATAAGGCATAAAGATCATAGGGTTTACATAGTTACCCTCTTAAAAGTCATGATACACTTACTGGATACCCTGATTATGTAAAATGTTAGAGTAATGATTTGTATCATCCCATCGCCAGGAGAATATGTTCAATAGGTGATGGAACAACATTTAGGGTAATTGAACCCATATAGATCACATAGTTTCCAAAATAAAACTTCTTAATTTGGGTGCCTCATATCACCTAAACATTCCATGTACTTGGGAATGGATATGTAGCTTCAAGGGACCCTTTTCTTGACTACGAATACATGCCCATGTATCCTTCTTATGTACATATGGTTGTCAACCAAATGTGTCACTTTGAAAAAATGACTTTCAAATCCTTGTGATACCTAACATCATTTCCATAGAACTCAACACCCAAATGTGATATGAACCTCTTTTAATATAAATTCCCCAAATTATTCTCTTGAAATGATCACTTTGGTTCCAGAATTACAATCCCGACAACAAATTTTCTGAGTGGATTCGACATCCTCAATGTTACATCACCATGTTTTGTATCCTTTTTGAAGGTAGGACTAAAAAGGTTCGTTTTTTATTATTTGATGGCTCAAAACTCACTATTCAAACCCACAAAGAGTAGTGTTATATCTTTGAAATTAGGATTGGAACTCCCAATTTTTCTAGAACCCCTCATGGATAGCCTTCCTCCCAATAACCAACCCCATCATCTGGACATTTTAGTCTTCATAAATTTCTAATGGGCTTAAAAAATGAGTGGAGATCAAATTTTTCATGACGATGGTACTAATACATAAGGTATTAGACCCACCAGATAAATGAATATCCTCCTTGCTAGAAAATATATTCAATCCTTGTGAGCCGTTGAAAAAATATAGAAGAACACGAGATCTTATAATATCATGGGACATGCCTGACATGTATGTCCTATCTCATATTAATAGATTATAAATTTTGGGTTATAATTTACATCAACCATATTCCCACTATTATGGTGGGCCTATAATTCCTATTATTTCACTATAAAATTGACATTACCTCCATTGATATTTGATAGACCCTGGAAATGATACTCGAAATCAAGGACCCTTTGCTTGTCTATTTGTGTATGCCTATGGCTCTTTAATATGACCATGTCATTGTCAACCAAATGTGTCTCTCTACAAAAAGGTATTTATAATATTTTGATCCCTTGAAACACCATATTAGAACCTATAGTCCAATAGTTTTTTCAGTTATTCCTAGAATTCCTTATCCATATTCTATTAACATTGATTGGGTCGATGTTAAAACACCTAAAATAACACAATATATGGTCAAATATAAAAGAACCTAAAATAAAGAAATATATGTTCTGAACTAAAAGACAATAAAATAAATAAATATCATGTTCGAGAGAAATAAATAAGGTAAATAATTATCATGTATGAGTTAAAATACCCTAAACTGAAGCAATATTAGGTCTGGGATAAAATACCCTAAACTAAATCAATATAATTTGCAAGCTAAAAGACCGTAAACTAATCAAATATTAGGTCTAATCTCAATGACCCTAAACAGAACAAAAATTAGGCCTGGGGGAAATTAACATAAACTAAATCAATATCATGTTTGATCTAGAAGACCCAAAACAAATATAATATCTTTTCCATGCTAAATAACCTAAAACTACAATAAGAATTCTATTAAACCTAAAAAGAATAGAAAATATTTTATGTTCATTTGATTGGACATAGAAAAGTAAGTATACTCTTACCCATTATCCTTTGTGAATAAAGTATTCTCAAGATAACTGGATCATATTTATCCGTATGGAACGTGATGTTGGTGGTAATTAATGAGATCTTCGGGAAATAAATATTTTTTATTAACAAATGAAATCTAGAACTTCATGTTTTTGTGATATTAAGAAAATGATGGGTATTGATGGGAATTTAGATAATATCACAGCAATGGAATTTAGTGCAATTCATTAATGAAACCAAAATCAAACAACATAAATAATGTACATCAATTATTTTAATTGATACGAGGAAACGATGATGAATCTACAGATATCAGATTCTTTCACATGATCATAAAAACCCAAAGAAATATTGCAAGATTTCAATTCCATCACATCATATTCCCAGATGAGTCATTAAGATATTCTAGTCCTATACTCCAAGGTGGTATTGGATTGGCATAGATCGTTAGAAGACCCGGTTTCTACTCCAAAACCCACTGAAACTCTTCCACCTGGGTAGTGGAATCAATCCTATCATTCTCCACCACATTGAATAGTTCCTTATAATTTGGTAGGGTCATTACTAGTATCTAAAATGCATATTAGAACTAGTACAGTTGTGCATATAGATAAATAATTTAAGACTGATGATGGTTGATTTTAGAATAAATAAGGTCAATTTCAGTCTTCCAAGAATTGACTTCATCCTAGTGAGAAGATAACTCCATCACACATCAAGATGATTTATTTAAATATTCATCCAAATTCCTCATCACTGAAGAAAAAGAATCAATATCTATTACCCTCAATTCAAATGCCCTCTTTTATTATCTCATGGGAATAACCACATTCACCCCAGAGTGAATGCTAGAATAGTAAAAACTCTCATAACCAATAGTGGGGGACATGAATCAAAGATTACCCAATTAGTTCATAATTTTATCTGATATGTTTTTGAAACTAAAATCTAGACCTCCCTCGACACCTTTCAACGCATTGAATGATAATGTAATGAAGGTGTGTGGCCTTGGCCTAGATATACCTTTGGAACTGGAATATATTTTGGGACTATATCGATAAGGGGGAGGGTTATTATCATATTATTTTATGATAATGGATAGTAACCAGACTCCACATTGGTTTATCTAGTTGAAGGAACCCTGAGGGGAGCAGGAACCAAATCCTTCGAGATCTGGGGTGATGATACTAAAGAAAAGGTAATGTGGGATTATCAGTTACAAGATAAATAATATAGTATCACAAGGTAATCAGTGAATATGAATGAGGTTAAAATATACCTTTCTAGGTCATGTCATTGGTGAAAGCTACTACCCCAACCCCATCCAATAGTTAAGAGGAAACACCTTCTCATGATGAACATCTTCATGGAACCTATAGTTATTTTCATGAAGATGTGCATTATTCCCCACTCTCGAGGATTGCAAGAACAGAAGGTAACATCAGGTGATATAAACATGTAAATAAAGCGTATAATCTTGATAAAGTATTCACCTTATCTAAAACTCACTTCCATTATTGATAATTTTGTTTCAAAATAGATACTTGTGTCAGAATCCTTCAAATGTGTATCCACCTGTGCTGTATAAAATGGGGGAATCGAAGAAATTTCTTGGGGATGTAACATACATGATTGAACAGGAACCTCATCAACCTCCACTTCTTAATGGGTTAGGTCCAATAAAGAAGGATAATCTGGAGAAAAAAATCCTAACCCATATCCCTAGAAGTAGAAACATTCTATTCTATGTTATCTCGATGGGGACCTATAGATTTTTGGGAAATCAGAATGTTCTTCTAGAATGATCCAAGTTAAATGGAGAGTGAAATGCCACACATTGTTGAGGATTCGGGGGGATAAGGACCTGAAAATGATGATTTATTCCTTTTATTCTTCTTCTTCCAATTTTAATAAGGCCCTCCATAAGGATTTCAAGATATAACTTTTTCATTGGATGTAGTAATCACCTCCATCATATGATCTTGTAAACTTGGGGAACCATCATCTACAGTTCTCGGGACATCTGTGAATTCCTATACCAATTCCATAAAATGGGAAATATATTCAAGGGATGGTATCACTAACTGATCTACAATATACTGCCACTATGTCAATATATATAAAGGATGTTAATATTGTTCCAAAGGAACTATGAAACATTAAAAACCTCAATAAACCAAGACATACCACTTCTTCAATGATAGGGTAACCTTGTTCATCAATAAAAATATGAAGTGTTCCAAGGATAAATAGTTGGTAGGATAGTGAGGAAACAAATAGGTGACATTTAACACCATCCAAATCCACATCATAGTCTTGATGAAAGGTCCTCACCTCCTTAGGATGGTCTTCAAAAATGATTCCTAGAGGGGTAGTGATATAGGGAAAACCCTCCAAAAACCCCTATATGTGACACAATAAACACCAAAGCACATCCTCTATGCTCATTTCCTTAAAAAAGATGCACTATTGAGATATGATTTGAATTAATAAATATGGAACAATCTCACATTTTATCTATATTTGTGTCATTAGATGTTTTTTCCGATAATGATATTCATATGACTTTCTTATGAGCTTCTTTCAGGACCGCCAACCCTATAGAATCAAAATGTTTCTGAGGCCTGGGATTGTGATCTACAACTAGGGATTGGAATAACTCTTTTACCAATCATGCTAATTTTCCACTAGTATATGAGATAATCCAAATATTCATATATTCATGAGATAAACTGATCACTTAATTATGAAGGGGAAGGTTTATTTTGGTAACAATATTCTATTTTCTAAAAATCAACCAAAATTGGAGAGATACCATTAGATTATCCACATATCAAACATGAATAGAGTTTGGATATTTGGTCTAGACATCGAATAATTTACAGCTAACCCAACAAGGTGTATACCACTAACAGATAAGTTCCCATCAATATTGTTGGAAAGAACACCTTCGTGAAGAAACACCACATAATCCTATGCATCAAGGATGGCCTCGCCAGTATTGACAATTTCACCTTTATACAGTGGATTGTACAGATTTAATGAAAAATTCTCATAGTGACTTATATAATCCCTGACATCCTGATATTTTAGTGTGATGAGTCCTACCCCATTTATACACAACATATGTGGTATGTAGTAAAAATTGGGAATACCCTAAATGTCCAAATATTCATAACCTCCAAGGTGAGCTCCAATATAACCCCATAATACTTGTAAGGGGTCCACAATCCTATAAGTTTAATTTCCATTATAAAAATTATGAATAAGGTGATAGAGTTTGTCCAACACAAAGATAGCTAGCCTCATAAACCTCCCCTGCCCGAGAGGTTTCCATCATAATAGTGGAAACTCAGAATTTCCCTTTCTCCATCTTGTGAATTAAGAACCCACTCATGTATATAGAGATAAAAATATATAGTTTAACTTCATGGTTTATACTTGGTAAAATATCCCATAACCATTATTTAAACATCATTCCCTCTATTTTAGGTCAATGAGCACCTGGTGCACCATGGGAGTCCACAATAAGATAAAATTTACGCCTTATCTTCTAGATTATTGCTAAACTTCTTGATGTAGTATCCTTTTCAGGTCTTGAAAGGGATATACACATCTTGAAGTGTCTCCTTCAAGTGTTCCTTCTCTACCAACTTAACATGCTGCCATGTTAGAGGTGGAGTCCCCATTACATCATCCCAAGTGGATCCCGGAGGAAATAACTCTTGATAAATGCTACCTAATATTGGTTCTCGACCAAAAATTTCCACAAAACAAAAGTTGATGCCCACTTAAATATTTATAAGGTGTAATTTTTACATTGTTGGGCTCTAAAAACTGATTATCTTTTTCATCATACCCTTGTTGTAGTTGGAATACGTCTGAATTATCCAAAAAACCTTATACATTCCAATTTTCATCAAATTCTCATAGAATTCATAAGTAATAAATTGAACCATGAAGGCCCATCCGTAATCCATTTCTCACCTAATTCCTATTATGAATTCCTAGTAGGAAACCACTTGAACATCTTATTAGAAGCATATTTTCCTATTGAGTGATAAATATATACATCCTCATCCACAATGCAATCAATTCCACTGAAGTCTGTGGGAATGAATATTAGAATATTCTAATCTTCATTTTCCCCAAGGGTAAAACATAAACCCCTATGATATATTTTCTCAGAGATTGTTGTCGATCATCCGAATCCAAGAAGAGGGTATAATTGATGAACATTTTAGAGTAATAAGAGAGTCATCAGAAAGACCAAACATGTAAGGAGGAAAAATTTGATAGTCTAAAAATTTTAAAACCATCAAAATTATCAGACTCATTTTTCTGATACCATAGAAAAATGAAATGTAGGATCTATTCTCAACATTTTAGCATCACGAAAGGATATCGTTTCATTCACCTCCATATTCAAAATCTTACGAAAATATCAATTGGATCTAGAATCTATCATAACTAGATTATTATAATATATTAGATAAATGAAAAAAAACATTATCAATGGAAGTAAATAACAAATAGGAATCATCAAGTGCATCACATGAATCAATAAGGGATTCAAAAATAACATAATGTGTTTTCAAATTGCTGGACCCATGATGGTCTCAAGGTTTGTATAACCCTACAAGGAATTTCATAATCACATGCCCCCATTGAGAGACTCATTAACATGTGACCTATTCATGGTCACATGAATCACATAATAATATATAAATTATATGACCAAGCCAATAGATCCCATGATTCCATCAAGACAATCACAATCCTTATGGATGTATTTCAATCAATTACTAATGTATGGTTTGTATTTGGATTGAGTTGGTGTCTAAGAAAAAGTGGTCTTGTGAAAAAGTTTTCACAAAATGTGCTTGTGAATAAGGCTCGTGAACATGTTCCATAATCATGAATCACAAAAAAATTATTGAAACATTGTTAAATGAAAAAGGAAAGGATAAATAACATTGAAAGATGAGTAGCCAGTGAAATGAATTAATCTCTGCCCACTATATATAGGGAATCATAAAATATTCCAACCGTTACCCAGTATAAAAAATTTCAGCCAAGGCATCAGTTCATGACACTACCAATGGCTCAGGTGATCATTTATTTCTTAATAACTCAGCATTGTACTCACAAATATCTCTCTTTAGAGGGATATGTTTTTTTATTCATAAAAAACTAGAATCATAAAATTCAAAATGGAAGGAATACATGAATATGATAATTATTTCCCCTGCATAAAAAGGAAGGATAAGGTGCATGAATCTCAAGAATTGTGAAATCCATTAATATAATAGTGATCATGAGACAACCATATTCTCACATGAAATAAACATGTTCATTACATAACCAGAAGTAGGTCCCACAGATCACCTTTCAATTTTCCATTTTTCTCTTGCAAATGCTCCGTGTAGAACATGTGACTGCATAATGGTAGCTAGATAAGCACCCCTTAGCCACCAGATTTGTCAATCGGTGAGTTCCTAACAACAAATATAAAAATACATCAGAGATAAGAGGAAAAATACAAAATTTGGAGGCCTCTTTAGGTAAAAAGAAACACGTCATGTGTAACCAATAAGAACAATTATTATCCATGATAACATTCGAGAAACTTGTGAAACCCTCTAGCCTTTATAAAATAAAAAATAGAAAATAAAAGGGGGAATTGGTGAAGACCACTCATGGTCATAAAAGATATGGGATATGCCCCTGATTGTTCACAAGACACCACGAGACTTTGTTGAAATATATGAGTCCTCTCTTGAAAGATCACTAACATGTCATCATCATTGCGTGAAAGGCCACATATATGTCTATTAAATTTAACACTCCCCTTTGCCTACATAAGGATGAATGAATGGGATTATACACAAAATTCTTTTTCTACCCCATATGACTTTTTCTGGTGATGAGATACATCACTGAGAGATTGTGTATTATTCTTTTTCAATACTCATGAAACCTCATAACCCCCAACTATTGTAAAATAAAAAAATAAAAAAGGGAAGGGGGTGAAATCCTATCATACATATAAAAATCTCATGAAACAGTTTGTATTTCCACAACATGGTCTTGAAAGACCCTATAAAAATCCATTTTTGTCTCATAGATTCTGCTAGACAAGTCATTAGAGATCACACGAAGGCCTTTTGATTGGCACCCAGATCTCGCGAAGACACTCAAACATGTTAGTTAAATAATTTGAAGTCATTAGACATGCCTTCGTGGTAAAAAATGTCCCAATTAATTGGTGACAATCCAATAAAGGTGATTTTTATGGGGGTACTAATGGTCACTGTAAATCAGGAAACTCCCTTAGGGTGATCCATGAAAGGCACTCACAAAGATGTGTGATAGTGAGGCCCTTCGCTCACTCCATCCTGGATTCATGCAAGATACGTCATGAAATTATATGAAAAACCGATGTAGAGAGTCCTATAAATACACCACCCTAGAATGATAAAATGACTCTAGGTGGACATATGGATCCTTGGAACCTCACACAGGTGCTATAGATGATTTCTTATATTATTGGATCTTTCACTCGATATGTTCATAATCAAGTAAGATACCGGTGAACAACTGGAGTGGGCATGAAATATTCATATGCACTTCACATGATAACTTATAGATCATGCAACAGAATTCTAGATAGAAATGAGAAGGAAACCCCACACACCTTCTAGATCACGCAAGACATAAAATAATATAACACTAAATAAATATAAGGTATTCTAGATTTAATGTTTGGAAATGAGAAAAAAATGTGTTACACAAGAAACGATATATGTGTTGATCCCCATGAGTTTCGTACGAACCACCCAAGACATATGAAAACACTAGAGTAGGTTGCTCAGGTCTCATTAAATCCCTTGATTATTCTATTTGGATCATGATAAGTCCAATGTACATTTTGAAGCAAGCCATATGACACCCTATAAGAAGGCCACCCCAGTCTCACGAATTACTCAACACTAAACACTCATGCCTTGCGATAGCCTTCAAGATGTGTCACATGAATCATATAATGGAACTAGTATATGTTAAATAAATCTCTTGGTAGCACCTGAGAATGTCAAATGACTCTCACGACACCCTCTATGCATGTTCATTAGGTCTTGTGATTCCATCTAGACATGTCGTCCAATTCATGTGACACCCTCTGAGACGTTCCGCACAAAATCTCATGATTCCCTTTAAAAATTTTAACCATCTCTCACGATGTCAATAGGAAATTCTTTTTGGATCATGAAAAACCCTCCAATAAAATCCAACCATTTCATAAGATGGATTATAGGATAAAACACAATTTTCTTGCTATATCCTTTAGGAAAGACAACCATAATTCGGGGAAAACCTATATACATTCTATAAATGATACTTGAATCACTACAGACAAGTCACATCGATAACATTATTGCCTTTTAACATATTTTGTTGATATTCTTATACATATCTTATAGAAACCAAGACATTTTTAGTGGAAAATAACCTTATGACAGACAATAAAGTTGGTCTAGTCAATAGGGAATCCCAAAGATTGATAACTTTGTATACCGTAAGGGTGTAATCCCCAACCATAGGGAAATTTTAGGGTGTAATGCATGATCAAATTGAAATATAATGACTATGATTCCTATAATAACAATGATAAGTAGGAATACTCCTCAAGGACCGAGCTCAATATTAAAACACCTGAAGGGATATCTCAGTACATATATCCCACATAGCTAATTAATGAGACCTATCATTTTGCATCCTTTTTTTCTAATAGTGAGAATATATGATGTGGAAATTGGGATCTGAAATAATCACATCATTGGGGTGACCTCAAAGTGTATGCCCCGATCAAGGGAACCACGAAGACTCAGATTCCTTCCATAACAATGATATGTAGGATTCCATCATAATACTTGAGTCTGAAAATAATTGGGAAACCACATAAGCCTAATTACAACAATTTATAAAACATTTCAACCATTGGGATCCAATAATTCTCATGGGATGATCATCATTCATCATCCAACGGTGGACTAAGAACCTTTTGAACTATGAGAACTATAATTCCAACAATAACCAATATATATAGGATTCATACCTATGTCCTGATCTCAAATAATAATCCATTTCAATGGAATCCCTATTCTTCTAAAATTTTAACCATTGGGACCAAAATATTCCCATGGTATGACCACTCAACATCATCCCTTACTGGATTGAGAAATCAACCGAACTATAATGACTATGATTCCTAACATAATCCTAATATGTATGAAACCTTGTAATAGAAAAATTTCAATGTTAAAACATCCCTATATCAGTCCCAGTACGTATGTCTCCACAACAATACATCATGAGGTTGATCATTTTTCATCCCTTGTTTCATGTTCCATGTATTTCTCACATGGTCTTAGAGAGCTTCAAGGAAAACCTCATTGGATTCATGAATATCCACCAACCAAATAAATCCCAGTTTGTTATCCTTGATTAGTGGAATGCTATAAACACCTCTATTATAAGGGTATCTAACTTAGGTCTAATTCCAAGAGCGTGATCAAACTATGATAACTCTGATTTCTTTCAAAATCGGGATACATAGGACGTGCCTTTGAGGAGTAAGTAAAATTATTTTTTGGCTTAGCATCCACACATATCTCACATATAGATTATGTTAATCTAAAAGATTTTAACAAAATACATGGGTTTTTATTCCCACAATATAGATGATACAATGGATTCCACATAATGGATCAATCCATCCCCATAATACTAAACCTCCTCCCTGAGTGGTAGAAAACTCCCAAGAATCTAGTAATATATTCTAAACATATAAAACAGCTACACATAACTAGAAAAGTGGATGGAGGACCTTGGATACATATTTATGGATTCATTAATGAGATTCAACTTACTTTGTTCATAAATGAGATACATTTTCATTTAAATATAAGGAGAGTTAACCAATAATCAATTTATAGGGGTAAATACTCTCCTATAAAGATTAGGAAGATATTTGATGACATAAATTAAATATGTAAGAGAGTCTATGTGTATGTAAAAATAACCTCTATAAGGGTGTGATGAGCCTGAACTCCCATCACCTCGATCAATGTGAGTTCCTATGTGTCTTTGGATCTGAAACCCTAGTTGACTAGCTACCTTTGGAAAGTAGGTCCATGCCTAGTGTTAGATAAGGGAACTATTGGTCGATTTCATAAGAATGAAAATGACCCAATGTTAGTGATTCTAGAAAAAATAAAACCCCAGACAATCAACACTCAGGCCCGACCGAACCTACCTCTATAAGGATTTCCCCATTCATCGCATATCCATTGAAACACATACCAAACCATGAAATTTAGTAATGGAATAATGAATTACATTGGTTCATGAGGCATTTTTCCATAAAAATCTAGAGTTATTCGAATAAACCTATAACAATGGTTTAAAAACCATTGGTATTGGTACCCTATACCAGTGGGTTTCCCAAATTTTTTGGTATACATAAATTAATGAGACCATATACAAATGGTTTGGAAAGACCATTAGTATAGGTATATAAATTCCACCTATACAAATTTTTTTAATACATCCGTTGGAATAGGTACGATGTAGGAACCCTATACCGATGGTTTTTTATGAAATTTTTATAGGTATATACCAATTTTTTTAGAACTGTTAGCATAGTTAATCCAAATATTTTGGAAAATAACATTAAATACATCAAAATTTATGTTTAATTTTTACATAAATATAGATATTTATAAATTATAGTGCCAAAATTCATTTTATCATAGTGGTAATGTCATTGAAATAAAAATGAGAGGTGCTATTTTGAAAACCCAACATTCCATTTTTTGACATTACCTATGGCAACAACTTTCAGAAATTGTTAGTATGTGTATTTAATAATAGATATACCAGTGATTTAAGAAGCCTTTCTATTGGTATATACCAATATATAAAAACCCAATAAACCGAAAAAAATATTAGTGTATGACATTACAATTGTTTGGAGGCCTATACCAACGATTCCAAACAATTTGTATAGGAATTATTTCTAGTACGTAGCCCACTATACACAGAAACGATTATTTCATAGACAATTTCATCAAAGTGGATATAGTTTTAGGTCACTAAATTATTATGAAAACATAAATGTATTTATAATTAATTAGTTTATTATATTAGAATTATTTTTTAATAATTTAAGTATGTGTAGAAATCAGTAATATAAATATGATCCTTGATGAAAAATACATCTTATTTGTGTATCCTGCTTTGGTTTGAACTATAGATTTCCTAAGTTGAATTATTCTAAAATAAGGTTTCTAGGATATGGAGAGGGAATTTGGTATGTTTTTTTGGTAGGTATTGTATAAGCCAAATTGGTTTTAAGGTATTATGTAGAGAGGATAGTGGGTGGCATTTTATACGTTGGAGAGAGGACACACTCGGTATTTTTGAAAAGAATTGAGTGATCCCACCTTTTTCATATGTCAAAAGGTACCAAAAAATTTCCAATTTCAATACTTATATGTGTAACGGTACAAATATTTCCATGGAATAGTTTTTAGAATATTTTATATGTCATTTATACCATTATCCTTTCAGTTTAACCCTGGATAAACCCATTTTAACCTTAATAACGATAATTAATTATTTCTCCATTAAAAATTCATTATTGTAAATAAATGAAGAATATTTTATTAGAAATTAAAAAAAATTAACTCCAAACATGTAATATAATTTTATGAATTCAATTTATTATAGTGTAAAAAGTTTTAATTAAAATTAATCCTACTTACGGACAAGAAAGTGGGTTTTCAATGAAAACATGATCAAAAAGTCTACAATGATTTTAAAGATGAATTCAATATTATAATGATTACAAGGCCTAAACTGGATTAATTGTTATATAGTTGAATAATTTTTACATTAAAAATAATTCAATATATAATTCAACCTTATAAATACTTTAAATTAAATATGACTTCTTGATAAAAATTCAGTAATTTTCACTAATCATCAAAATATGTAATATTTGAAAAATATTATAAACATTCAACCTAAGATAATTATGGTACTATGACTTAAAAAAATGATGTTTGTTTTTAAAAAATAATTTTCTAAAAGTGGTAAATATTACTTTTAAATTATTCATGCAATCATGACTAACCAATGTTTTAGAAAAAAAAACTATTTTCGGATAAAAAATTTTATATTTCTATTAAATGAATATTATATTATTTATATAAAATAGATAACTATTTATTTTTTATAGACTATAAATTTTTATAATTTATTTAATTAAAATCCTACCCAACATTCCAATGGCTAGACTATAACTATCACATAAAATTATATTATTTATTGTATATTATTATTTGGTCAAACACGATATTGTATGTATAAAAAGTTATTAAAGAAAGTCATTTGTTGTGAGTATCATAAGATATCGATGAATTAACTTTTTTATAAAATTAATATAATTTAAAGTTGTTAGTGTTGTACGACCCCTGGACACCCAGAGAGGGGAAGAGTGGATTAGGTTGGAAAGTTTTCCTTTTAAAGAGATGGATCTTTTTCCCACATTGGTAGGAACTTGTTAGACATGTATGATGAAAATGATTAGAAAGAAAACATTCACATGCAGAGAGATGACACATCACTTTTTTTACTTGGTTCAACAATAAGGGCTACTTCCAAGGAGAATATGCCGATAGGTTTTTGGTCATACCAAATTTAACTACTCTTCACTAGTTGTGGATTACAATGGTTCGGGAACAGACACTCTGTCCCAGGCTCACTGCCTTACAATGGTTCCAGGATAGCTCATTACATCCCTCAGGTCACTCCCGTTGACTCCCCCTGGCTCACTACCTTAGGTGAAGTTCCACTTAGTTTATAGACATGAAGGTATCTTCATCATTGAAAAAGATTGCATCCTCTATTGTATGTAGATTCTCTATTAAATTCCAACTCTCACCAGTAGATGAATCTCACTTTGCGCTGAGGGTACCGGTAAAACTCCCATATTTATTGTAGCTTAAAAAATATGGGTGTACTTCAACAACACCAGGTGCACATCCCCAAGTTGGAGTACATGTTTCAAAGGCGGTTCACAAGTTATAACTAGTGCAAAAGTCCACCTCAACGACTTGCACGACACTCACTTCAACAAATTCAAACATGCACAACCCACATTCCTTTTCACCCAAACCGATTTTGGCACGCATCAAACAACTTTCATGCTAATTATACTTGTGCGACCCACAACCACTTGTGAGACCACTACACCAGCATGATGGGAGCACTAAATTTATCTAAGTCTCGAACTTCATTGCAAATGAGGATGGGTGGTGCACTATTTGTAGGAAAACTGGACACCCTGCATGGTGGCATACAAGCCTCCTATCAGAGCGCATGTTTCGACGCTCAACTCCAACCGCCCTGGCCTATGTCGCGTTAATCACTTTCCCGACCAAACCAATACTTGCGCGACCCTCTTTCATTTTACATATTTTGAAGTCATGATCTTAAAAAACATATGCTGCACAACATTCCAATCCTCCTAGGAACTGGCGCGCATGTCCTTTCTCGGTGTACAAGTCACTTTTGAAATATATGTTCGTCGCACAAGTACCTTTACCAAAAATCATTGTTTTCCACTTTTTTGAATTTTGAGGTCCAGAAATTTGGCAAACACTGGAAAACAGGGCCACATTCAGTACTGTTATCTACTAGACTAGTATGAGTACTTTGCTGGCACACATTCTGAACTTCCTCTAAGGGTTTTCAACAAAAAAAACATTATCCAATTCATGCATAGATGACCTTGTTTCCAACAATCACCTCCTTTGGAATTATTGGCATTCAGTAAAAAAATTCAAAAGATCACCACATTCATACAAACCAAAAACAAAAGAATCAACTTAGCCAACACTCTAAGACTAAATGAGAAAAGATTAGTGTAGAAAACAATAGAGGAAGCTTAAATTGGGTTCCCGTGTTTTGGAATTCTAAAATATGCCCAAAAAATTCTATTACAGTTTCACAAAATCATTACATGTACAATGTATACCTTCTCATACATCTCCTCCCATCACCAATAAAGAATCACAACATGTCACAGAAGCATTACATGCCTGGATTTATTCCTTTCTCCTACATTGACAAAAAAACCCAATGAGTGGTAATTGTTCATTGTTCAGCTCAAACCACACTCCCCCTGGATAGTATCTCCCCCACAAACCTACATAGATTCCATAAACAGATTAAAAATAATTAACATAACTAGGGAGAGGGAATTTTTGTATCCTCCTTATGCACTGGGAGGTGGTTGAACACCTAGGTTCAACTGATGCTTCACTAATACAGCCATTGACAGTGGCTTGGTCAGGATATCAACCCCTTGCTCATCAGTTCCCACATTATCTTTTCTAATCACACCTTGTTCAACATTCTCTTTGATAAAATGATACCATATTTCAATATGTTTTTTAAGAGAATAAAGAACCAGATTCTTCATAAGATCAATTGTGCTCTTTTTATCATTATAATTCACCATTGGTTTCTTCACCAGATCAACAATATCTGTTAATTGATGCTTCATCCATAGTATTTGAGTGCATGCCTTTGTGGTGGAGATATACTCAGCTTCTGAATTACTAAGTGAAGTACATTCGTGTTTCTTCCTTAACAAGCCAACACATTTATTCCCAATATAGAATGCTCCACAACTGGTGGACTTTCTGTCCACAACATCTCCCGCCCAGTCAGCATCAAAAAACACTGATAATTCACTATTCCTTCCTGCAGCAAAGTATAAGATAAAATATTGAGTTCCTTGAATCAACCTCATGATTCTTTTTACTGTTTCCATATGTTCTTTTTTTGGATTACTCTGAAAGGGGGCTGCAAGACATGTGGCAAAGAAAATATCTAGATATATCGCTATCATGAATAGTAATATTTCAATGATCCTCCTGTACATAGTGGGATCTACAGAGCTCCCATCCTCATTCTTTCCATGTTTAGTTCCAACTTCAGTCGGATTTTACATTGGTTTGGAGTCTTGCGTATTTAACTTCTTCAGCAGATCTCTTGCATACTTTTCTTGAGAAATGAAAGTGTAATCCTTCTGTTGATCACCTGCAGCCCAAAGAAATAAGTGAGCTCCCCAATCATAGATATTTCAAAATCGGATTTCATGTGATTGGAAAATTCATTCACTAATTTCTACTTTCTGCCACCAAATATGATATCATCAACGTAGACTAGACCCATGAATTGATATTTTGGGGAATTCTCCACATATAGATTGGTATATACTCCTCTTCTTTTGAATTATGTATTCTTGTGATAAGAGTCCAGTCGAGAGTACCATGCTCGTGGTTCCTGTTTCAAGCCATAAAGTGCTTTCTTTAGTTTTCAGACATTTGTTTGATCAATAAAAATAAGAAAACCAACTCGTTGTTCAATGTAGAAACCTTCTTCAAGTACACCATTTAAGAATGTTGTCTTCACATCTATTTTATATACCTTATATCCTCTTTGGAGAGCCATGGAAAGGAACAACCTGATTGACTCCAGTATTTCCACTAGAGAAAAGGATTCTTGAACTTCAACACCTTCAATCTAAAAATATCCCTTACATACCAGTTGAGCCTTGTTTCTAATAACACTTCCTGGCTCATGAAACTTGTTCTTGAAGATCCATTTTTTACCAATCGCATTGTGACCTAAGGGTCTCTAGACAAGATCCCTTGTCTGATTATTGTCAATATGATCTAACTCTTCATTCAAGGTTTTCACCCAAGATTCATCCTTTGCAGCTTCTTCGAAAAAGGTTGGCTCTACAAAAAACAGAAATTCAGATTGTGTGTTATTAATTATCCTCCTTATTTGTGTGGGTGTACTCCTATCTCCAATTATGTTAGATGGATCAATCTCAGCTCTAAAAGCTTTCCTGTGCAGTTTAGTTGCATTCTCTCCAGCGATAGTTTCTTCTTCATGTTCTTCTTCTGAGTCAATGTCAAGATGTGACTTATGAATGATTTTTACAACTTCCTCTATTTCTGTATTTTTATTTTCTCCACATTCACATTCTTTCTCACTTTCTATCACATCAGCATATGATTTCCTTAAAGCATTTTTGGTTGTCTCTTCAAATATCTTAACATCACTGCTTTCTACAATCCTTCCTAATCACTTGTTGAAACACTTATAAGCTATGATATTCATTAGATACAATAGAAAAATTCATTCATCATCATTGTCACCAAACATTCCTTGATTTCATTCTCATTCTGGATTAAACATTTTCTTTTGAAAAAATGAAATTATTTCAAAAATGGCTTCCTTCCAAGCAATAATTCAAATGGTGTCTTTGTTTCTCACATATAATGCCTTGTTCAATTATAGACTTGCGTTGTAGCTTCAACATCTTCCTTCCAGTAATGGCGAGAGATACCACTCTCAATTAGCATAGTCCTAGCCATATTATTGACCAGTCGATTACGACACACAACAACTCTATTTTGTTGTGGGGTTCTCACAAAAGCTTACTTAGGTTGTATTTCATGTTTTTCTAGGTAATTACAAAACTTGATGGACGAGTCATCCCCTCCATTATCAGATCACAACACATTGATTGTTCATCCAGTATTATTCTCAGAGATTTGCAGAAATGTTTTCAGGCAGTCAAGTAATTACCATTTCCTGTGAATGACCCTAACACATGCCATTTTACTATAATCATAAATCAAATTAACAAAGTTCCTCTCTCTATGAGTTCTGACAACATTTATCAGCCCACATACATCTATATGAATTAGATCAACAAGATAAGATTCTCTTTTCATCTTTTCCCAATATAAACTATAGACTAGATTCCCATGAATGCAAGCATCACAAGAATTTGTGTGCTAATGCATCAGAATTGGGATATCCATGACAATATTCATCTTAGATATTTTTCCCATGTCATGTAGGTTAATGTGCCCCAGCCTTTGATGCCACAAATTTTTTTCTTCTTCAACGGACAAATAGTAGGCGTTCACTTTGTTGTCTACCCGATATATGTTTCTATCTGTTCTACAACCTTTCATAAGAGAAATCACTGTTTCCCTTTATATTACAGACTTTTTGATTGAACATTACTATGAGCCTTGAATCACAGAGTTAACTCACACTGAGGAGAATGCAACGTAGACCGTCCGCATAAAGAACTTCAGTCTTCTTTAGTTATCCATTGGCGAGAGCAGTATTCCAATTGCCTTTAATTTTCAAAGAACCTTCATGACCAATCCTCACGGTTCCATAAACCTTCTTTTTAATGTTCTTTAAAAGGTCATAATTTCCCATCATATGGGAAGAGAAGCCACTATCAAGAATACACGTGCTTCTACTCTTTGTTGCCTTGAGGGATACTTCTGTAAGGCTGGATTTCTCATTTTTCGTCCTTTCTTCCCACCAGACATTGGATTGAGTATAGGTCATTTATGGCCTTTCAATTATCTCATCATCATACATTGGTTCTTCATAGTCGAAGTCTTCTTTGAGAGGAGAAAACCTGTTTGTAAGAGTCATATTATCATGATGATGAGATTTGACTTCTCTTGAACTCTGGTATGAGGTATCGATGTCCCTTATCTGCCTGTAATTAACAGCCTTATAACCAAAGTTAGAACAACGAAAACAATATCCATAGACGTTTTTTCGTCTAAAATAATTATGATTTTAAATTCTTCTCCTTCATTGATCTCCCAGATCTTCCCCATTCAAGTAGCTCCTTACTTCTTTGTAATATGACATGGAATGGCCCAAATAGCCATAGAACTAACACTTCATGAGAGGAAATGCCTTATCACTTGAATTTCTCATCATACATTCTTCTGTGGGATAATAGTATGACATATCCTTTTCCCACAAGGCTCATGGGTAAACTTCTTTTCTTCATTCAGATTGAATTAGGGGTTTCTGTTTCATCACTTCAGAAGACTTTCCCACATCACCCACTTTCATCAAGCCTTTTTTTTGTTCACCATTATTTGTAGCATTTCACGATTCTTCCCAAAACAAATTCCACTATTTCCTTTGTATGTAGGCCTTTGATCATTTAAAATCTTTTCAAGTCCATTAGATCCACGTTTTTCTCACTCCAATAACTCAGCATCTGAGAACCTCCAAACTATATTTTTTTCATTCATTCTATTGAAACTAAATCTTTTTCAAGTTTTCTCATAATAGTAACAACTTCCACCTCATGAAGCACATCAGTCATGGAATTTTCTTCTAGTATAGATGTGAGGTCATTGATTACCTTTTCTTGCTCTTCAATTCTCACCTTCAGATCCACTTCATCGTCATTGCTATCATGTACATTAGAATGTACATTCACCAATTCATCCAGTTGTTCAATTTCAGCTTCATGTTGATCAACATATTCAGTTAAATCTTCTAGAGTTGATATACACTTACTACAACTCTTAAAATTAATCGTGAGCCTACTAACATCATCAATAAGTTGCAACTCGGGATCTACACTAGTTTTCAACTCATTTTATCCATTAGTATCATCTAATTTTTCAAAAGTGTCCATATTAGAAGCATGGTTCCCAGTTTTAAATTCTAGGTCTTCCTCACCATAGAAGTCAATATTATCATCTTTCTCTTTAGAAACAAAACTCTTCCTCTATATCCTCTTCTCAGATTTAATGTATGCCTTTTTGAAAAAGCTTTTCTGAGATGTATCAATGTTTTCTTCTTATCATTCATCATCATCAAAATTTCATTGGCACTAAGAGAAAATGTGACTGACTCTTCCACAAAGAACACATGAAAGATGTAGCTTGCCTTCAAATTTACCTTTTCACTTTTCATATTCCTAGCGATGAGAGAAAGAATTTCCGTTTCCTCTTCATCTTCACCACCACTATCTTCTGAAATTTTCAGTTTATCCATGTCTTTGATTTCTATTTCCTTTCTTACATGAGTCATGGCATCTTCATGTTTGACTCTCATCTAATATTACACCAGACTACATATAATATCATCCAGAGAGAGTTTAGATACATATCTTTCTTCAAGGGTCGAAAGCTTTGCATTGAACATAGGAGGAAGTCTTCTAAAGATTTTCTTTATGATATCAATGTCTTTTATTTCTTCTCCAAGACCTTTAATTGCTCTCACAACTTAAGTAATTAGATTGAAGAATGAATCTGCATTCTCATTAGGATGAAACTTTAGATTATCAATCCTATTGTGACGGAATTGTAGTTTTTCCTCCTTCACATTGCTATCTACATCGTAAATATTTTCAAGTTTATCCCACATGGAATTTGCTGAGGTGAAACTCATTACCTTTAGATAGATTTGATCAGAAAGGTATATGGTGAGAGCATTCAATGCTTTAGTATTAGCATCAAGAATATTCCTATCAGCATCAGTCATAGCTAGCCATATTGGATCAGTAACATTTATACCTTGCATGGTGGAAAACAGAACATCCATTCCAAGGGATCTTAGATGATATCTCATTTTATTCTTTGAAATCTGAAAATTACTTCCATCGAGGAGAGGGACTCCACTGACATTGTCTAAATTCTCAAGGATGACAAAGGACAGTTTCAACACCAGCAACCTCCATCTGATACCACTTGTAGGACCCCGGGACACCTTGAGATGGTAGGGGTGAATCAGGGAGGCACATTTTTCTTTTATAGAGATGGATCTTGTTCCTACGTTGGTAGGAACATTTTAAACATGTCTGATGAAAATGATCAGAAATCAAACATTCACATGTAGAGAGATGAAACAACACATTTTCACTTGCTTCACCACTAAGGGATACGTCCAAAGAGCATAAGCCGACAAGTTTTAAGTCATACCAAATTCTACTATTATTCACTAGTTATGGATTAAAATTGTTCAGGCATTGTCACTCTGTCCCAGGCTCACTTCCTTTATAAAGGTTTAGGGATAGCTCACTGCGTCCCTTGGGTCACTCCCGTTGATGCGCCCTGGCTCACTACCTTCGGTGAAGTCCCACTCTGTTTATAGATGTGAAGGTCTCTTCATCATTGCAAAATAATGCATACTCTATTATATGTAGATGCTCTGTTGAAGTCCAACTCACACCACTAGGTTAATCTCACTTTGCGCTGAGCATACTGGGAAAAATCCCATCTTTCATGTAGCTTCAAAAAGATGGGCATAATTCAACAACACCAGGCGCACTTCCCCAACCTAGCGCGCAAGTTTCAAAGATGGCGCACAAGTTATAACTGGCGCGCATGTCCACCACAACGACTTGTGTGACACTCACTTCAACAAATTTAAACTTGTGCATCCCAGATTCCTTTTCACCCAAACTGGTTTTGGCGTGCAACAATCAACTGTCCCACAACTTATACTTGTGCGACCCACAACCACTTGCACGACCACTACACCTACGTGATGGGAGCACTAAATTTCTCTAATTCTCGAACTTTGTTGCAAATGAGGTGGGGTGGTCCACTATTTATAGGCAAACTAGACACCATGCGTCGTGGCCTGCTAGCCTCTGTTGCACTAATCACTTGCATGACCAAACAAATACATGCACGACCCTCTTTCATTTTCCATATTTTGATGTTTCAATCTTGAAAAAAATATGATGGGCAACTTTCCAATCCTTCTTGGGAGAGGCGCGTAAGTCCCTTCTCGGTGCACAATTCACTTTTGAGACATATATCCGGCGCGCAAGTCCCTTCACAAAAAATTATTATTTTTCCCTTTTATAAATTTTGAGGTTTGGAAATTTGGAAATACTAGAAAACCCCGCCACCTTAAATACTGTTATCTTCTTGACCTGTATGTGTAATTTACTGGCACACATTATGAACTTCTTCTGAGGATTGACAACAAACACAACCCATTCTCTAATTCATTCATAGATGACCATGGTCCCAACAAGTTTTATATTCTCTTCTAATATAGTTGTTACATATAACATATTATATTGAATAAAATTTTATTCTTTTAGAATTTTAGGGTGTTAGATTCTCTGCACCATAAATGAATTATGTCCTCAAAATTTAAACATTATATTGGTGATTCGTGGTTTTAAATTTGATTTTTTTTAAAAGCCACATACTAAAATGGTTAATAAAACATCTTCTTACTAAGAGATAAAATGAATTATGAAGGTCATCTAGAACAACAGATAACTTGGTTTCCATGTAGGTGGGAATTTTTAGGAAACTAAAACATGGAAGTGGATGAAATGTGTAAATAAATATAGTGATTTATTGAGGAAATTGATCAAATGAAGGTGAATGATAAGAGTATAGATAAGGACCTAAAATCCTGAAATATGTGATTATTTAAAAGACAAAATGATTCATCAGATATAAAATTATTAAGAAAACATTTTTTCTCACGATCTTTTCCTTAATGTTATAGAATTATTTTACTATTGATTAATAAAAGAAAATAAAAATACTTGATATTTTTCTATTTCATAAGTAAAATTTCATCCATTAGTTGTGTTTCAATCAATTTCCAATTCATCTCTTTCTATTGGAAAATTAATTTACAAAAATGAATTTATTTCATGAAGCACTAAAATTCACTTTCAAGGGATCATAGGATACATCAAAGAGTAAAAGTATATCTATTTATACCTATGTTTTTATAAAAACCAATATGGGTTGAACATGTAATCCAACAAATTAATCATAAAACAAAAAATAAATACCATTTGTTCATAATTAATATTTTTTTTCCAATTTTTTGAAATATTGACATATTAACCAGTACATCTTATAGGCTTGTTGTAGGCTCTAAATCATTATCCCAATTTTGTCATGGGTTTAAACCCTGGGCCCTTGACATAAACATCAGGTTTTCACCTAGAATATGGGTTTTCCTTTTTATAAACTATATTAGTATTATTCAAAAATTATTCCCAAAAGGAAATGATGGACATACTTGAATTAAAAAATTGATCTTTAAATTACATTTTTACAAAGGTTTTCTATACATGCTATTTTTTACAAAGCCTAAAAATATTATTTGTCTATTAATAGAATATTATTATTAAACATAACAAACCTAATGGTTATTACTAAATGCAAACATATATAAATATATATATGCTAAATTCATTATTCATAAAATTAATTTTCCACAAAAAAATATACTCCCATAAACTTCTCCTAAAATTTATGTAATCTCATCAAATTCCTACAATTTTTTTAATATGGGTGTTTAATTAATTAAACTTTTGATCAAAGTCAATCCCATTACCATGATAGTTAACAAAACTCTTAAGTTAATGAGAATATATATTATTATAAAATTTAACAAAATATTTATATGTTTCATAATTCTTATAAAATATACCATTGGTAATATAATACTACACAAATAGATCATCCATTTTATTACAGGATATGTTCTCCCTTGGTCCAGGGATTAACATTTAGAAGAGATAATTTATTCAGATAATTATCAGGTCCTACAAATTTAAGATAATGAACTATAAAGGGTTCCTTAGGATAGGATTTACTTCCTTCCATAATACTCTTTATTTTTCCTCAAGAATTCAATAGATTATTTACTTTTTTCCATTGATTAAAACTTATCACATTCATTCAAGACACCATATTTTCATTCTAATACACCATAGGGTTAATCTAGGTCAATATTTTTAATTATATATCCTAATAATTCAAAATGGATTTTAAATAAAATGTTAATTATCCTAAAAATATCCCCCATGAGTGTCAAACTAGTTTCACAATAAAGACAATTTTCATACACTAATTAAAATTTTGTTAAATCCCAATGAACACTTTTCATAGTAACTTCCCATAAGTACATATTCCTTGGAAAAATATCCACATTTAGTATCATTACATTGATGCATTTTAATTAAGAAAAACAAAATATATACCTTACCCAAACATGAAGGTGTTATTCTATACTAATCCTAAAATTCAATGGTAATTCCCCATCATTTAACCTACTGAAATAGTTCCTAGATCTAGTGGGACACACAGACTCATGTGAGCCTCCCTATATTCCATAGGATTCCATATATATTTGGGATTACAAGGTGGTACAATGGGTATACCGTGACCACATATCAGAGTAGGAAAATGTTTATAAAAGAATAAATATCAGAATAAAAATGTTACATATGGAATAGTGGGAAAAATACCATAACGAAACACAGTGGAACATAAATAATATAAAGAGTAGTAATAACCAAAACCCATAGCCTATGTTATATCCATGTTGATATAATGGAATACTAATATTAAAAAGGGGAAATAGGGGATACATGGAACATGCATATACAAGATTCTATAGAAAATCAAAAAGACCAAAATACATATCCACTGGAATCATGGTCATATTCTCAATCCATTACCCCCATGCTCCAGGATATTTGTAAAATAGATAAAACCTCTATGATAGGGAGCATTCCCTTATCCACACATAGAGTCATGAAGCTTACTCAGGAACCAAGGGTGTACCAATTAGGGTGTGAGAGAGACATAGAATTCCACCATAAAAATTGTCTATAACAATCCAATCAAAATTAATATCATATTACTCTACTGGTACACCAAAAAATAAACAATTATTTAAAATAAATATTAGTCGTCTCAGGTTCTGTTAGGGCACATGACAGAATTTACTAACTTCAACATAAGCCAGAATAATTTTGATCTATATAAAATATATGTTTAGTAATATATATATATATAATATACATTTATTTAAAATATATTTTTGAGAACAAATATATGAATATAAATTGATAATAGGTTCTAGGTGGATGCGAGTAAAACTAAGGTTTCCATGACGTGTCCAATGAGTCATAGTCTCTAGAAAAGGCTAGTACCCCTGAATCGATGATGAATATGAGATTTCATGATTGACACTCATGTTGGTGGGGGTGATATGTTTTTCCCAACACCCTATTCAAGGGAACACATAGCATCATTTTAATCATCCATATTAGAGTAAATTTTGTGATATGTTATGGCTATCACCCAATGTAATTTAGTGTGAAACCCCATGCTCCAAAAATACCTCGTCTATTTTTCAAATGACCTATATTCATTATCTAATAATAATGATAATAATTAATAGGTATTATATATAAATCATTAATATTTATTAATCTCAATATAATTATGTGTATCAGGTTTCATATAAACTATATTTATGATTATACAACACATGGAATTGAATTTGTAACTATTTATAATCTATTAAATTAATAAATTTAATTTATAATGCAAGGTAGATCTATTCAAAGGTCATGGAATACCACTTTGAGGGGGTTGGTTCCTTAAACAATAAACTCATTGAGATAATTTCATTTAACACGACCAAATGGCTAGTATCCAAGAGGTATGAAACATCTAATTATTTAATATGAGTTTATGGGAGTTCGATAACCCTGGTGTGATTAACGAAAATGGTAAAACACATTTTAATCCAACAAATAGAAATTCATTGTTTCTAGTACATTAGAAATGTAATAAAAACAACTAATCATGTAGTTAAAATTAATATACCCCTATAAATGGGCCCTATAGTGCACTCCTCATCCAGTGTATACCATTGAATTATGCTAGAATGATAGAAGTCAGAATAATTGACCAATGTATTGAAAATAGGGAATATGATCTGGCACCAAAATTTAATAATATTTTTAATGACAAAATAATAATAGAATAAATAAGATTTTATAGAATAACATTGAAGATCCAACACATTCTATAAAAATAAGTTCATATTACAGATGAAGGAGAATACAAAAATACAAGCTAAGTATTGGGTGACCACTCACGAGATAGGAATGGGATTCACATTTGATGTATAAGAATGAAATATAGTTTTAGTGGTCAAAAATATATTAAGGGGAAAAGTATAATTTACCCCTCATTTGTGTTGTTGCATAAATTTTCCACACGGTTTGTAAAACCATGTCCAAACTGTTTCTAACCTACTACCCAAAGAGGGGATGAACATAGTTCATTCCCATGATTTGGGAAACCATGAAAAAACTACTAATTTTATCTCCTATAAAAATTATATATTTTCAGCATTTTCATACATCCAAACTCACACAGTTAGGGAAAACCATGTGGCCACCTACTGTGCACTGAGTGCCTGGCACAGTTGAGTCACACAATTATCCCAACCATATGCTAATTGAGTGAATCAGTCTATCTCCCCAATTTCTAGAGATCTGGGATCCAATGAATCCTCGAACACTCTTGATACCTTCTTGGGGATGTAAGGAACAAACCCTAGGGTGAGAGAATAATTTAAACTATAAATAGATGATATATACCTTCATGGAAAAAATGTTATTGAAACCTCCCCTTACTAAAGTAACTCATCCATAGTATGGACTAAATAGGGTAAAGAGATAAAATCTAAGAAAAAACCTAACCTTGAATCACATAATAAACCTATATCCCCATACTCAAAATATAGAGTTAATTAGCATCAATTATCATAATACTATTGTCTGTACTATATTGTAAACATGTGATCCATGATTAGTTGGACCTACTCTAAAGTATCTTGAATTATACAAGGTCCCTGAAAATATTACTCTGCCACCTATAACTAATAATGTGGTTACAAAAATATCCTACCATATAAGGCCTCAAATGGAGTAATCTAATCGTTTTTGGGAAATCATTAATTATAAGAAAACTCCATCTGAGGTATATGTTTCTCCGAAGAACCCATAAATTTAAGGACACATGTGTAGATAATGTCCTCTAATACCTAAATTTGGAACCACATAAAACTTTCAGTATAAGTGTGGTATGATATTCTTATAATCACCTGAACCTATAATGATAAGGACACATGTGTAGATAATGTCCTCTAACACTAGAATCATGAACTATATATAACATTCAGTCTAAGGGTGGAAGGATATTCATAGAATCACTTATATACCCGAGGCATTTTCAAAACCATCCAGAATAGCTATGTGAAACAAGAATCCCAATCTGATATAATAGAAATAGGAGCTCTACGGAGATATAATACTTTCATAACGTACAACCTCCCATGATCATCTACAATTAATATCTATTTAATAGGTGATAAAAGATAAGTATTCATCATATAGTTAAAAAATATCCAAAACATATCATTTCTTGAAGGCATTCTAGGAAACGAGATCATAAAGTTCATGGAGACATTTCCCATTTCAACTTAGAAATGGAAAATGGCAGTAAAAGTCATAATAGATACTTATGTTCTTCCTTCACCTACTAACAAGTGTAACATAGAGTTTTAGTGATAGATATATCATATTTCATACTCGTCAACCATTACTGGTGACATAATTCTCAAAAAATCTTTGTGACCCATTGATGAACAACCCAAATTGAGGCATGTGATTCCTCTATAAACTCTTCTCGTATGTCTGTTGGAACCCAGACATTCCCATGTATGCAAAATGAATTATCCTTATCGATGGTCAACCCAATTTATGTATTCTAATATGAGATATTCTCCTTCAATTATAGGTTCTTAGGATCATAAATTTTTTTCATATTTACCAGTTCTAGAAGGGTAGAGGTTATTACTAAAGTTATGAGGACTATCAGGTCATGATACTCCTAAACCACAACAAGAATATCTAAAAACAAGGCCATAAGTTTCTACTCACCACTAGCCTATTAAAAGACACATTTTTTGAGTCTTCAGACTGAGAACAACACATTTCACATTTACTATACTAGGTATATAGGCAAGCTATAAATCAATGTTTTGTAGTTAATCAACCCAGCATCACTACCGGAGATTCAGATCAAACTGCATAAAGATACACTTGATATTTTTTTTGAAAAATTAATACAAAAAAATTATCCCCATGAACATAATTTCACTAATAGTGTAAATCACAAACAATAGCTACTAGATCGAGGTCATGCATCTTGTAATTCTAAATGTGAGGCCTCAATTTATGAGACTCTTATTCTATGACTCACAAGTCCTGCAGCATAACATTTCCCAGCCAGATTCCAAATGCATCGCAATAAATTCCATTAATATTTCTTGGATCTGAAATAATTAATGTTGGTGATGAACTCAATTTTTCTTTTAATTCCATATAATAACCTTTATAGTATTCAAACCTTATTAATTTAACACTCTCCATATCCAAGCCTATAAGAGGTGCTTCTAGGAAAGATAAATCATGGATAAATCATATTTAATAGTCGTCCAGCCTATGAAAACTTCATATATTCAAGATATTCTTGGGATACTCCCCAGAAACTACAACTCTAATATTTTTTGGGCCTACTAAAACTCTATCATATTAGATGTTGTGACCGCGGAAGTGTAATTTCAGTAATTTAGAAGTGAAATTTGGTGATATTGGAAAAAATACAGTGTTATCTTAGTGTATTTAGTACGTTCTCATGATTTTGAGAATGGTTGTGTCCATTATGGGAATAGACAAAGATATTTTTCAAAAAAAAATCCATGAATGAATATAGATGTGGGTTGAAAGCATAATTTAATAGAACCCTGAAAAGAGGTGGTGTGTTTGTGAGACTGGACGACATTACCGGGTACTCGTAAAGACAACATATATTTCAGAAATCTATGGAAGGTATATATGATGGAATAAAATCCATATGATCATATTATTTCTTCAAATCAATCTTTGAAAACACCTTGGATACTCAGATCTGATCAAATATGTCAAATATTCGAGGAAGTGGATATCGATTTTTAACTGTGAGTTGGTTCAAATGTCAGTAATCTAGGCCAAGTTGGAGGGAACTATCTTCCATAATGGGAAAATGAATTGGTAACCCCCATATCTAGGTAATAGTTTAGATAAAAGATTTAGCCTCTGGGTCCTCCAACTACTTCTTCAGATATATAATCTCTATAGGTTCCATCATATAAGGAGGAATGAACATTGGTGCTTCTATAGAAATTAGTTCAATGGTGAGTTATACCTCTCTCACTCAAGGTATCCCACAAAATTCATTAGTAAAGACATTTAAAGAATGATAAAACATTAGATGGAAAATAGTAGGTTTTATCCACTCATCCAAATTCATTTCTTACCGGTGGTTTTTAGCAGCAGTATAATAAACCATCGCTAAAAAAATTAAATGATTTGGATATGATTTTATAAAAACCACCACTAAATATTATCTATTTATTAAAAAATAACTTCTCACCCACCCCGCACATATCCCTCCAGTACCTCCCTTGAGATTCCCATCCCCCAAATTATAATACCTCACCCACGGTGGATCCTCCTCATCGGTGCTCTGGTATCCCATTAGCCATCCATGCCGAAGCCCCCCAAACCCCTGCAGAAGATGTGGTCACCAATGATCCCCTCAAACATCTAGATCACCTTGTCCCTCACCCTATACTTTGGCCCCCACCCTCCCTTATTCAATATCGCTAACTCACCAGAGTTGTGGTCTCCTTCACTAGAGCTACGATCATCCATGATCCCCATTATTAATATCTCTATCCTGCCACTATGATCCATCCCCTCCAACCGCCCTTTTTCGCTAACTACAACTGTGTTAAGCCCTATTTTAGCTCCCTTCTTCCCTTTCCCCTAATAACCATTGATTAGGTTTGTAATAAGGTTTTTCGAAGCTCTAATGATGTGGTTTTTGGTTGTTTATGTAGATGAGGTTTCTTATTGTCTTGATTGTCCAGTTACCTACTTGTATGCATCACTTGGGTCTCAACATAAAAGGGTAATCTTCATGTTTCCATTTAGAATTATGTATTCTTTCAAATAAGTCATGGGAATCAAGTTTTGTTAGTTATTAGAGGCAGATAATTGATTATATATTCATTTTAATTTATTCCATATGCAATTTTTATATAATTATATTCAACTGTGTGGAATATATTTTAGCTCGTGTAAAGCATGTAATTTTTATGCATTTGGGATATTGATATTTATTTATGTAATATTTTTTTAATATTTATAGTTAATGCGTTATGTAGGTTGTTCTTCATAGAAATTTAATATTCAAATGTTGTTAATGATAAATAACATCCTTCTATCAATGAATTGTAGAACAATTATTTTTTCTTATCCATGAATGTAATTTGGATGTTATGAATGATTTTAATTCGTAAATATTCACAAAAGGATATCAATATATATCATATTTAATTGATCACAAAATAATTTCATATCTATAAGTATATCATCTCCTATGAAATTATCATATCAATGTATCTTTATTGTATAATTTCACACTAAAATTTTAAATTTATATTGTTTGATATAAAATTATTTATCTGAAATTGAAGCTTAATTAACTATACCCTTTAGATAGTAACTGTAATAAATAATAATAAAAATTATTCTATCTATATTGAATTGTTTATTTATTGTTATTTTTTATAATACACATTCTAAAATTTTACACGATCCTAATCACTCAACTATTGTACATAAATGGGTTTTATAAATTTCACATATCATCTATTAAATTAATTAATCTAACACATTGAAAATATTGTGTAACCAAATGAGAAAACTAACCCTATATAAATATATTCTATATAAATATAGATCTAACATATAATGTATTTAGATCTAATAAAAAATTTATTAAATTATCTATATACAACATCTCAAAAAAATATATTATGAGGAACATATTATAAATAGTAATCACCCCTAACATAATGAGATAAAGTTTTGTCTTTTTTATCCACCTGATACTAGTTTAAAAGTATCTGAATTCTCTATAAAAATGAATCACATTATCTAGAAATAAATTAACATCATTCCAAAAACATCATGATATATATTAAAATATTACATATTTGAATCTACTAGTCAACCCATGTTAGCCATGAATAAATACATGATTCTTATATCTATTCAATAATCATTCAAATGTTCCCATACTATATAACACTTCCATGAGTACATTGTATTCGAGTTCATCCAAGTATATTTCTTCTTATTTGATGAATTTACAGATTCCATCTTATTCGATTTTTTAATGTTGTTTCCAATTTTGTTTATTTATTATATAATCCTCTAGTAGCCTCTCTGATTATGAGATCCTTGTATTTCTTCACACCTATAGTGATAGATATAAAATATAAAAATTATTTAAAAATAAATTATATAACATTGTTTTGGTGATTATATAATATCAATATCATGAGATAGAATACGTGAATAAAAAAATAAATTTTTAAAATTGATTATGATCCCAAAATCATGATCTATAAATGAGACAGGAAATGGTATGAGAAAAATATTAAAAAATATATTCAAATAAATATTTTTATTCCTTATAAAAGATAAAAATTCATTTTTAAGAAATTATTTCATCTTAATCATTGTTGAAAATAATAATTTATTCTATTTATTATGCTAAAAATTCAATATTGATTGTGATATTCTCAATGCACCATATAAATATTCCATTTCTAGAAAATCTTATAATATTTTGGTATAGTAGATAGAATTTCATACATGTTAATTCTAACACAATCGCCTAAATTATTAATTACAATGAAAAAACACTGAATACTAATTGACATAAATAACTAATTTATGATAATAATTTATATTAGAGACTACAATTTTTAGTAATAGCCCATGCTTGGTTTCTTAAATGGGAATCATTAGATAATACCTTTTTTATCAAAATCAGTTATTATATTTTCCATCAGGTAAATTACTAAATCATCAAGAGTTGATGATTAAAAAAAATATTATGTTATGTTATAGGAGTCATGATAAAAAATCACTCCACTAGGGACAAATAAATATAACATAAGTTGTTCAATTCGGGGAATGATTAGGATTCTATTATAAAAGAAATTTTAATAATATAAATTATCTTGAACTGAAAAAAATGAGATTTTAGTCATTATATTAATGAAAATTAAAATTTTAAATATATATTCCTTGAATATTTTTTTATGGAAGAAAATAGATTTATAAATTAGTTTCCAATGTGAGTTTTGATAAATGATTTTCTAAGAACATTTGAAATGCAGTTTTCAAACGGTGTCAAAATATCAGGGCTTCTGAAGTTCATTATGATGAATTGATTGATACTTCATGAAAAATGTTTATATATATGTGTGAGACCCTATTGTTCCCCATGTGACTATATTTACACACCAAGGGGCTTGTGATACCATTTTGGGATAATATTTATTGATGCATCTTTGTGTGTTTCGAAATGATTTAAGGATTTTTCTATTGCTTCTATTTTACAAAATACTATCAGTGATTTATTTCATTTTTTACATTTAATTATTTAGTAGTTGAATGTATATTATTACAGCTTCTTTGGTTGTGTTTTTTTAATTCCATTTATCTCTATTTCTACATAGTAATACTTATGCATTGTACTTTTTTTAATAATGTTAGGGAACATTGTGATATATATGGATAAAAGATTAATAAAATTAATGAGGAACACACCTCATTATACTATTTTTTTGGAGTAGTTTTTATATTTTAAAATTTCCTATCAATATTTTTGATGGGACAGTAAGATTTCCATGTTCTAAATGATAATTTAAGAGGTTTTTTTAGAGATATAATGTTTATGAACACTTGATTTTTAAACAATACTTTACTTAATATATGTGTTAGATTTTGGAAGGTGAATCTAATCATGCCGAACATCTGATAACTATGGTCAATCAAAAAAATGATCTCCCAAATTATTATAAAATGGAGAATGAAATAAAAAACCTTATAATGAATGATTCCCGTAAGTAAAGACAACCAAAACAATATCAAAACATATCAAGACAACTAGTAGAGGGTGATAAAAATAGTAATTTTACATGTGGGGATTTGGGAAATATAGGACAACTATATCAAAATTATAACATATCATTGGATCCTTCTATTCATTCTTTAGAGACTAAGGTAAGAGAGAACTTCACTAAGTACACAAATATGTTCCATGGTTTTGTTAAAGATGGAAATCAAGAGAAATATGGTGGATGTTTTAAATATTAAAAACATTATTTTCTACTAAATTTTTATCATAATGACCTCCAATGAGGAATTAAAAATAAGGTGACATCCTTGAACATGGAATTGTTGAATTATTCAATTGTATAATCTACGACCCCCAAGTCTTTTTTTATATGAAAAAATGTGTTAAACATTTTTGTCAACAATAAAAAAATTACATGTTTCCCGCAATGATCATAAGTTTTATTTGGGGAGGATTCAAGTAGACAGAATTGAAAAATTGTTATTCTTCTAGATGTAATTAAATGATTGAATTTAAAGATGTAATATACATAATACTATGAAAATAAATAAAAGGAACACATTTTTAATGTTTTTTCATTACACCCATTTAAATCCTCGATTTCAAAGAGTATTCATGTCATCGAAAACAACTTGGCATGTGAAGATTAATTCAATAGATAATAAAAATGATGGGTTAATGAGACATATAAGAGATTCACTAATATGGAATACATTTGATTCATTAAATAAATATTTCTCATATTATACTAGAAATGTGCAATTGTGATTTTCTACAGATGGATTCAAAACATATGGGACTTTGAGCACCAGTTATAGCATTTTGTCTACTTTATTGACCCCTTAGAATCTACCATGGTGGATGTTTATCCAATAGAATATTTTATCATTACGAAGATTATTCAGGGAAAATAAATTTTTGGAATTGATATTTAGGTATACTTGCATCCTATAATTGAATAATTATAGGACTTACATATAAACTGTGTTGTGAAATTTGATGTATTATGTAGAACAATCTTCAAAATTCACGATTCAATAATGTGAACAATTATTGACTTCCTTGGACTTGGGAACATATCTGTTTGGAAAAAATACATGGTTTTGTATTGTCCTATTCTTGAATTTTAGTTTAAGCTCAAATGATTACCATGAGTGAAAATCCATTTTTAAAAAAAAAATTAAAACACTTTTTGGTTATGTGAGAACCCACAAGTAGAAAATCACATTGAAGCCAAGTGAGAACCAACAAGATATCCCAATGATCTATAGACCAAAAGGATAACATGTTCAAGGGGATTCACCATTTCAAACACGAGCTAGAACAAACCAAACAAACATGAACAGAACAAAGGACACATCAAGCTAGAAGCAAATCTGCATTGGAGACGTCAATGGAGGACGACTGATGGAGAAAGCTTCAACACCATAGCTCCAAAATGATAAACCAGGAGACCGCCAAGCCTCCATGGACAAGGAAACCGAAAATCATCCAAAACTTTAATCATTCACCTAGGTCACCAGCTCCATCAAAAACATACTGGGATCCATCTAGCCCGACCAAATTGGGGTCAAGTGGGAAGGATCATGATGAAATGGACTCAAATGATTACCTTACATTAAAAAGTTTTACTTATAATTCCATAAATGATTTCTCGATTCATTACATATATTTCTACTTAACAAGTAAAAATTAAATGGTTATATTGATCTTAGACAACATCAAATGTTTTGACATGTTGTTGGAACCAAAATGGTGGAAGAAGAAGAAGAAATGAAAAGCCCAAATGGCTGCCTCACTAAGCCCCATTGTGGCATCCCCTTGCCCTGCGGCCACTGCAGGGCATGGAGGCAGGATGCTCTGCGAATGAATGTGATGTTCGCAACCCACTACAGATCATGGATGTGGGATTCTCCGCAAACAAACATGACGTTTGCTACCCCCCTACGAAGTAAGGAGGTGGGATGATCCGTGAACGAATTTGATGTTCGCAACCAGCTGTGGAGAAAAAAAATTCATCTTTGTGCCGAGAGACCTTTGAATTGTGGAACCTATTGCACTAAAATACCGTCCTCCCCCAAATTCTAGGAGGTAGATCATCTGACCCTCCAACATCCTACCTCCCAAATTGTGAAGCACCCTTTTCTCTACGAACCGTGTGCTACGTGAGGAACAGTTGCTCTGTGAAGAGCCTCCCTTTTCCTTGTTTTATTTTCGTTATTAGATAGGTAAGCATTTCATGGAGCTTATAGGCCTCGGTGAAGGAAGGGGATCCTCTAGGGGACTCAGGTCATCGCAGATCATTTATGCCTCACAAATCACCCCTCATGTACACATGATCCACATGGTAAGGTAGGGTAAATGTACTTCGTGAAGCCCATTACTTCACAATAGCAGGCTTCACGAGGAACCTTTGCTTCATGTGGAAGTGCTCCATGAATTCCTTTCCACATCACAAATCACCTCCTTTATGTACCTATGCCCTATTATTAGCCTGGGACGCTCCACTTCACAAAGCACACAACTTTGCAAGAACCCTCCACTATGTGGAGCACTAGAGCATCACAAGGCCCCAGCATATGATCCCCTCTAATTTGCAATTCCTTTTCCTATGTGACCCTGCAAGTTTGCAAGAAGTGATTTCAATGTCCTATGGACACCACTTCTCATTGTGTTGCTACGCCTATTGCTTATTCTCATAGCCACGCTAATGTGGACCCCTAATGGGATTACCTCATGAAACCCCCTGGCCACGGGGTTGAATGTCCCTTCTCTTCACCAAGGTGTAGAGGGTACCATCTATATAAGTCCTAGTGGTACGAAGAGAACCCACACTATCTGAGCTGTATTGTGTTAAACATCCAAGAACCCTCATCCTCTGCACATGACATTAAAATTTGAATTCCCCCCATGCATCCTACATGGGGAAAGTGGAACCATCTTGTTGTAAGCCCCTAGAATTTCATGCTGGATGTGGCACCCTTGTTCCTCATGACTTCTTTCTCTCCTGGGGCTGCATACCATGTGTAAACCCCACTCCACTTCTAACAGACACCACTTCCACAATGTGATCCTCAGGACTTCAATGTCTCTTATTTCCCACACAGAGCATGACTCACATGATCTTATAGTAAGCATCAACCATGACATTCTCTTCAGGCATCTCAATGTGTATGCACCACATGTTTACAGAACAACATGTAATTTGATCCTTACTATGGTGAGATATGTAGGAATCCTCTCTATGGTTCAATCCCAACTCCCCATTGGTTTCGACCACCTTCACGTAGGTTTCCACCACCTTCACTACATGGTCTTTGATCCTTGCCAAGGTGAGGTATGTTGGAAGCCTCTATGTGGTTCAAGTCCAACAACAGTTGGTCCCGGCCATCTTCACATCAGTTCACCAAACCCATCCCAAACTTCGTGGACTTTGATCCTTTCCAAGGTATGGTACATAGGAATCCTCCATCAGATTCAAGCCCAAAAACCATTGGATCTAACCATCTTCACATCAGTTCACCAACACTACGGGGTGCCTTAGAGAGTAAGACACAAATGCCCCTCCATTTCCAGAACTATGTATACATTGATCCCTTCCATGGAAAGAGATGTAGGAGACCTCCCTGAGGTTCAATCCCAACACCCGGTCATTCCAACCACCTTCACATCGGTTCACCCACACCTATACCAGAACTACGTGGGTTTCGATCCCTGTATCCAAGATTGGGTACATAGGAAGTATCCCTAAGATTTAGCCCCAACTAGTGGTAAGTTGTTGTCACCCTCTTTTAGAGGTAAGACAATTGAACCGCAATCATCTGTAAGCCATTATCTTTATGAACTACATTGAATTTGATTCCTTGCCATGGGAATATGTAAGAAGACTCCCTGAGTTTCAAGCCCTTCTTTCATGTATCATATTGATCCCTACCTCAATCCCATGTGTTCCGGGAAGATCATGCCCCAAACCAGAGGTTCCACTTCCTCCGGGTCCCATCCAGGCATCCATTTTCACAAGCCACCTCCTCAGGTGTCCAATCATCCCACCAAACTACATGGAAATTAATTCCCTCCCATAGGGATATGTTAGAAGTCTCTTCGAGGATCAAGCCCACCACCATCATCACCCCAAGTCCACATCATAACATTCTCCACCCACATCACTTAACCGCCTATCATCCATCCTAATTCTCACTGGGGCCTCCATACTCTGGTAAAATCATGAAAATCCTCTTCTCCACTTATCTTAGCAGTAACAAGGTTACTAACCTTCTGTTAGTCCAATCATGAGTGTTCCCTCATGGGGCTACATCTATCTGATCTATTCTAGTCACTGTTCTAATAGGTCCTATCTATCTCTGCTAAATGTAAAACTCACACCATACCGTATTTTAATCATAGGAAGCTGAGGAAATCCTCAGATACATGCATATGACATATAATTCCCCGCATGCAACATGGGATGCCTCTAGCTTTCACGCCCTCAAGAAGCCCTATAATAAGGGTAATAAATCCAGAAATGCCAGTGCTACAGTGTGCAGACATGCCAGTGATGCCCAATGTGACTACTCCAAGGACCCAAGGTTAATTCCCTGACTGGACCCTTTGGAATTTTCCAATAGAAGTAGTGTAATTATCCGGTGTCCATGAAGATATGGCACGGAGATGAGTTTCACAAACAAACATATTAAATCTACAAGGGAGACCCAGACTAGGTGACAAGTTCTAATGAAAATCCACAGAAGGAAGAACCGACATTCCATCATCCCATTTTGATCAAGGAGAAAACGTCTCTGAACAAGGAATAGATGTCACCCACCGTTGGAAAGCAAGAATGTGGGGCAACAAAGAGTTCCTTTCAACTTCCAATAGATGAATGTGTGTGCCCCAACGACTGCATCATAAATAGAAATGGTCAACCCGACGTGAGGGGATTCTCCTCAACATGGATACTAGTAGAGTTTGAGGGATCAATGGATTAGAGTGTCACCAGATCCAGTAATCCAGCATCGAGTCCCCCTATCCAAATAGCGGTCTGGGTGTGAATCTCTTCAGATGTTGGGGTTTTCAAAGCGTTGGGCATGACGATCTGTGATGTTGTCAGCATGGATCCATCATACCAGTAATGGAAGATGGAAAGGTGCTGGGGAATTGGTCATGGATTCCTTTTTCTTTGAACACTAATGAGATAATCTCACTACTTTTAGGAACCATGTTGATGTATATGGAAATCGATCACTTCCCACCCACCAACGTAGGGGCAGGGGAAATGCCAATGTGGAAATCCTACATGGGTCTACCTCTTCCAAGATGGTCTCAATAGCCATGACCACTAGGTGGCCACACCCCATCTCCCCATCAGAAGTCATCCAATGAAGGTTGATTAATGACCTTGTACACTGGTATGAGGAAGAGGGGTTCATCCCTACTAGGGACATGGCCCGCCTGGATTTAGAGACATCTACACCACGCCTTCAATGATGCCCCCAAGGGCCGCGTATGGAGCCGCTTCTCCCCACCCCAACATATAATCTTTTTGGGAGACTGTCCCCGAAATTCCATGAAGACTCTCTACCCTACACCAATGAGCTAGGGGATGTCTGGGCCATCCTGGTCAGAGGCCCATTCCAGGGACTCATGGCAAGGGATCCCACCATCCTGCGTCAGTGCTACTGCCTAGTATTACTAGAAGAGTAGAAGTTGAGCCACGTGAATACACCACCGGCTTTGGTCTGTCCGACCCGACACTAGTGTCCAATGCAAATTCAAGAGGACACCCGCCATGGGGCATCAGTGTCAGCGGCTACTGTGGCTCGAGCCACCACTAACACACATCACCAACACCATATATACACCGAGAATGAGAGGTTATACACCTAACCTGGATCAAGTCCCCAACCGCCCCTTGTGCAGGATGGGTCGACTCTCTCATTCCCTAGTAAATGTAGTGGCCACTGCGGAGTAACCCACAGCGATTCCAACCAATAAAGAGGCCCTCCTCGTACCACTATCATGGAAAATTCAGGTCTTCCCCACTTCCAAGCTCGGCATGGAGTTCCGCCCCATGCCACCTTCAACCTATATGTAGGTCCCCCCATGATGGAAACACTCAATATAGGAGTCTCTCCCATGCTCACTACACCTGGTACATAATTATTCCTCCAGCTATAGATCATCGGGGTCAGGACGTTGCACATCCTATCACTCTTCAACGTGGGGGTCCTCCCTATGTTCTTCTATCAGCTGGCGGAAGTCCTTATCACACTGGAAATCAGAGGGATGGGGAGAAACTCCACATCACGAACTCCCAGCATGAAGGTCCTACCCATGTTTGGCCTGACTAGTACAAGGACCTTCCTCAAATTTATGTCTCTAGAGGGAACAAGCATGGGGGGCCTACCCATGGTCCAGTTTGCTTCAGTGGAGGTCCTACCAGCTCCAGCACTATCCGCAGAGGTCCTCTATCTGTCCACTTCGATATATGCCCAGGTGCGCCTCACATCCTGGCATATCTAGGCAAAAACCCTCTCCGCCCCATCACCAGTACGGCCAAAGGACCTCCTCGTTCTGGAAATCTACCATGTCATGAAGAACCGTCCTAGGTATGAAGGCGGGTCATCACCACCATAAAAAGTGCAATGAGAAGATTCAGAATGAGATCAAACGGGTCTGCTTATGAAATTCAAAATAAGTTTATGGCTCGGTGATGAAACCATCCCCTCGGTCCTCTATGTCAAGGGCTTGGGCAGGAACAAGGCGCAACAGCCTCGTGTGCCCGAAAAGAGAAATCCACCAGTTTCTTACCTCCCTCCACAGTTATATCTAGGAGGATGAATATCTAGTAACCCTGCATGTCATGGTCATTCATTAACCACAGTATTCACCAGAAGCACTCTCTACCTCAATAAGAGATCATAGAGAGCTATTTTGGGGACAAATGGTTGGTGAGAAGCATCGCGGCCTAGACCTAGTAGCCCTAGCCCCTGAGTGAGGAACTACAGTTGCAAGCCCATCTTATCATGACATAGTAGCCAGGTTGCTACACTATTCAAAGGATAGACTGAGATTCGGCGGCCAGTCATCCCTCTCACTGTACTCTCCACTGGCCAGCTTGCTGCCCTAGCGGTCTGCCTCAGTTCCGCTGCCAGTTCCTCAAATTCCTCTAGTTGACGAGTTGGGTAATGAACACCCAGACCATGAATCCGAGTTGAAGATCTTATGAAACATCCTTGCAGTGGGACCCATCCGTGAGATTTTCTTTCCTGTGGTAGCTCTGAATTTCTGCACGCCGTAAACCCTCACCCTAGGGGAAATTGAGTTTTTCTGCCAAACCCTCTGGGAGACCCCTTTACACCTTCATCATCAACGAGTGGTTTATCCTTGGAGACAAGCGCATTTTGAAGACAATGGAGAGAAATTAAATCTAGATTATTTGACCACACTCCCTGTGTCCTAGCACCATTAGTTTCCTGGTCACCATAGAGCCCTCCAACAATGATTCGTCCAGAGCTTCGAGGTACTCTGCAAGATCACCAAGGATGCTTCCCCCCACGTGAAGATCTGCGGTGGTGGTTGTATGTTTCCCTCCACTTCAGTCTTATCTGGCGGTATCCCACCCTACTATATGATATCGAGGACATGCCCCCGGAAAGGGTCACGATCAATATAGCCAGCCTATCATAAGGAGAGAATGATATAGAACTCCTTGACGGGGACCTTCCCCCTGAGGGAGTACCACCACTTTTGGATCCATTGGGAAGGGTTTCTCACCAAGAGGGAAATCTGATGGGTCTCCCTCCACCAAACGAGGCATTATTTATTAGTTGGAATTATGGTAAGGGTAAAGAGAACGTCAGAGCTAAAAAACAGTCTGATCTATCCACCTCAGTGCAGAAGAAAATGTGATGTCCCTAATAAGGCCACAATGTGCCTACAACATGCCGAGAAGTAGAATTTGGTTGATGTCCTCCTGGATGAATGTGCAATAGAGAGACAGCTAGACTATAGAAATCCGAGATCAGATCAACAGGGCAGGAACAACTTCCCCTCGGCGAGCTGCCTCCAAGTAACCCTGACCATGCTGCACCCACATACAAGTTTGAGTCTGAGGCCCATGGTAGGAAGGCACAATACATATCACCAAATCCTCCTCGGCAGTGTAACAACCCCCCGAACCCAACTCGGGATCCCCCAACTGCCCCACAGGGCATTCTACCAGCCACTCCACAAAGTGCTGAGCCTTCTTACCAAGTTGAAGAACCCGAAAATTTAATGGTGATCAGGGATCCTTGTCAGGATAGGGATTCCCACCCAGATGAACTAATGGCGGCACTCATTACCCCCATTGAGGCATTGGAAACATGTCAGGCATCACTCCCACCTGATGAAAAGTCATACCAAGCGTGGGTGTATGATATGCCATCACCAACAGGTTATGGAAATCCCACCTTTTCCCCATTCAAAGGGATAGGGGACCCACCACATTACTTGGTCCACATCATCTCAAGGTGTGGGATCCATGTTCGGGACTCTACCACCACATGAATCCCCCAAACGTCGACACTTTGTGCATACTTTTGAGGTACCGGTGTTCGTCTGGTATATCCAGCTTCCCGTCAGGTCAATAGTAGTTTGGGAAGACCTCTGGAGGCAATAACTCTACCAGTTCAGTTCTACCACTCGAAAGATGAGTATCTCAGACCTCATTTAATGCAAACAGAGGACTGATGAGTATGTTGCATTTTTTGTCACCTGGTGGAAAGGGGTCACTTACTCTCTCAACATGCAAAAAAATCTGAAGCATCTACTGATGTTGTGCGTAAGTAACATAAAGACTTAATTGGTACCATCGTTTATAACCCATAACTACCCTAGAGGATTCCAAGACTTCTCTAATATAGCCCAGTGCCTCTAGGATGCACTGCAACAGGCTTTCTATGCACGTCTGTTTCCTCCTATAATTTCTGCGATAAGGGACGCCAGACCTGATCCCGCCATAGTGGCCCAAATAGAGGCACCCTGGAAACTAGAATTACTCCCAGTAGCACCGGCCACGTAGCCTCGCAGAGGCCCTCGACCTCAGGCACATCCTCCGGCACTACAACACCCACCCCCGTATATGATGGTTCCCCCGTGTAATATGCCACTGCCTTGGTGAGATAACCAGGTGCCACAATAGGCTCCTCTAGCTCCTATAAAGGGTCAGGGTCCAAGAGAACCCATTCTGGATAGAAGAAACTAGACCTACTCATTCAATGAGGCTTAGGTCCCCAGTAACTTCCACCGCGTCCTAGAGGAGGGGATTGTACTCTTACGGGAGTGTAGAAGGCCTGAAAAGGCTAATCTCACTGGGCGCCCCAACTAATTCCCTTATCATTGAATCATGGGGTACACCCTCAATTAATGCTATGTGTTTTAGGACTAGATCTAAGACTAGGTGGACAACAACATAGTCTGGTTGGGACCCGCCCCGACACATTTGGCGTGCAACTTCATAAGACCAGAGAGAAGCAGTGACAGTGAGGGAAAGTGGTACTAGGTTTCTAACTATGGGTCCAAGAATAATGACAACTGGATGGCTTGAAAAATTGTTGCTCATTCCCATGGTGTCATCTATGAATGCCTGAATTGGCCGGAGCCTTCAAAAGCTGCATCCACTACTTCAACATCATCATCTCAGCCATCCACTTCCTAGAAGAGTAAGAATCAGCGGTGCAAGGGGAAGAAACATGTCCCACTAATACCATTTCCATCCCATACTCTCTACAACTACATGCCCCCACAAATGTAGATTTCTTCTAGCATCCATCCAGAATTGGACGAATCGTCGAGTGTGTTGATGCTCCTTTCCATCACAGAGTCTAACGAATGAAAAGGGAAATACCTTAACATGAAGTGATTCATCCTTTTAAGAAACATAAAAAAATTGAAAAAGTCACGAACAAGTATTTGTTTACAGTTGGGTTGTACGGGTTTTTTCATGGCAACGCAAGTATACTTGCGCACCTGATATTGGTCATGCAGGTGACTTGTGCGCCCTAAGTTATTTTCGCCCAAGGTCTTCAAAGGCCTACAAATACCCCTTGTGGGCCCCCCATATTGGAGAAAAAAATCCAGAAACTTCCATTTGAGGTCTCGGTGCCTTAGTCTATTCTTGAAGATTTCTGAACATTTATAAGGTAATTTCATACCTAGAATAGAAGATCTAAATAGGGGAAGAAAGTCCTAATTGTTGAAATAAATCAACACCTGTGTGCCTAAGTGTATAACACTTTTGGGAAATGAAGACACTTGCGCGCCGCCTTATCCCTTCAACAGAACATGTGCACCACTCATTTAAAATCCTTTAGGAGTAATACTGAGGGCTTCAACCAAGTATCACCCAAGTATTAACCTATTGGTTGACTGTCATGAATGTAAGAATGTGTCGCGTAGGCATACCTGCATGACCAGGACCTGTGCGCCCAACCAGGACCTATAAGCCTACCTTCTATTGGGATTCCCTACAGTCCCTTCATCTCTTTTCTTCAAATCCACCTCTCCTCTTCAATATTTATACATCAAAAAAATATTCAAAGTAATTTATGTAAGAAGCCTCCATGAGGTTCAAGACCAATAAGAATTGGTTCCTAATATTTCACTTCGGTTCACCAACACTTTAGGTTGCCTCAGTGTATAAGCCACAAATGCCCCTCCATTTCTCAAACTATGTGAACATTGATCCTGGGCAAGTAATGGTATGTAAGAGACGTCCCTGAGGTTCAAGCTCAACACCTAGTTGTTCCGAACTCCTTATGATCTTCCCACCCACACCCATAAAAGAACTATGTAGGTTTTTATCCCTGTATCCTAGAATGGTTACGTAGGAAGTTTCCTTAAAGATTTTCCACAATCAACAGTATGCAATTGCTGCCCTCTTTCAGCGGTAATCCATTGTAACCCCAATTAGCGGTAAGTCGTTTTCAAGATGAAATGAGTTGACTTTGATTACATTCCATGAGGATATGTAGGAAGCATCCCTATGGTTCATGCCCTTCATTCATGTCTCATCCGGATCTCTCTGTCTATCCCATGTTTTTAGGGAAGATCATGCCCCACCCTGGAGGTTCCACTTCTTTCGGGCCCCATCCATGCGTCCATTTTGCACAAGCCTCCTCCTCTAGTGTCCCATAATCCCACCGAACTGCTCAGACATTGATTCCCTACCACGGGGATACTTAGGATGTCTATTTGAGGCTCAATGCTACCCCACCATCACCCTGAATGGACTCTATATAATTATCCACCCACTTCACTTAACCACCCATCATCCACCACGATTCTTACCCAGGCCGCCACAGTCTGGTAAGATCGTTCCAATCCACCTCTTCGTTGCTCCTAGTTGTAACCGGGTAACTAACCATGTGTTAGTCCCAAAATAAATGTCCCCTTAAGGGGATACATCTATATAATCCACTCCATTTAGTGTTCTGATCAGTCCAATCCATCTTCACTAGACATCAAACTCATGAAATACCCAGTGTTAAACATTTGAAGTTGATGAAAACCTCAAGGACATACCCAGGGCATATAATTCCTCAAATGCGATGTGCGAGGCCTCGGGCATCCGTTCCCTCAAAAAGCCCTATAATAAGGGGAAGAAACCCAGAAATGCTAGTGTTCCAGCATCCAGACATGCCAGTGGTGCCCAGTGGGACTACTCCCCTGACTGAAGGTTATTGCCCTGATAGGACCCTTTAGAATGTCCTGAAAAAAGTAGATTAATTAACTAGTGTCCATGATGAAATGGAACTATGAAGAGTTTCACGAACGACATGTTAAATATATAAGGGAGACCCAGACTAGGTGATGAGTTCTGATGAGGAATGCATAGAAGGAAGAATCAGCATCTCATCATCTCGTTTTGATCAAAGAGTAAACGTCCCGGAACAAGGAACGGATGCTGCCCACCTTTTGAAAGAGGCAATGCGGGGAAACAAATAGAAAATTTCATCCTCCAACAGATGAACATGCATGGCTCAGTGAAAGCATTGTAAACACTTGTTATGAATTATTTGCACAACTTGGAAAGATTTAAATTGAATTTGGGAATGTGTGTCATTTTTATGATTGTGGGAAACAAGTTCGAAGTGAATTTTCAAGTAAATTTAGAATGAAACAATAGATGAAAAAAGTATATTTTTTAAACAATCATATTTTTTATTTATTTGGTTCTAAAATAATATAGATTTTATGCATATTGACAAGAATGTTTGTGATAGTTTTATATTCACATTTCTTAATGAGCAATGAAAATTGACGGACCATCTCAATGCTTATAAGAATATATAAACAATAAAAAAGTGTGATCTATAGTAAAATGAGAATGGAAAGTATGATTTGGAAATATATACAACACAAAATAGGGATAAAGATGCATTCCTTATAATTTTAAAGCATCTAATGGTATCTTATGATAATTCAATAATCATATAAATTTGTTTTGATATAATCTTATTAGGTAACATGAACTGAAAAGTCATGATTCACATATTTTGTTACAACCATTACTACCATTACCATTTCATGCATTATTACCTGAAATGTTTACTTATATTTTAATACAATTTTTCCTTTTATATTAGAAACTATGTGAGAATCATCTATAACTATATGAGCTTTACAACATTCAAGAGCGAATTTTATTGAATTTTGTTTTCCATGGAGATGATATTTCCTCCATCAGTTTTAACTATCAAGATGTATTTAATTGTTTATTTGTTCGAGGAAACCAAATTAGGAGGTTGTATACAGTATCTATAGATGTATAAAATTGGAATGAGCTTTATATATTTATTTAATTATCTTAATTAAAAAATTATATTCACATTATTAAATAAATAATTATGTTTTATTTATTTTATTTCATTGATATCATAGTAATTTTAATTCATTTGTGAAAAATAAATCTCAACATCAATGCTCTATTTTTGAATTCTACTCAAAAAAGGAGTGTCTTAATTTTTTTTTTCTAGACATATAGATAATATTGACACAAGATTCAATTGAGTTGGATGTGTTGATGGCACATGAACACATTTTCAACTACATGGGAAATAAAAAATATTTCTTTGTATTTTCAGATCAGTTGAGAGGAGATCCAATGTTACACTATCAGAAATGGAATTATTACAAGAATATAGATATGTTATGGTAATTAGTGACATTGTAGATCTATTTATTGAAATTTTCAAGATACAAACCAATAGATTAATGAGAATCTAAATATGAAATGAAAATATATAATAAAAGTATTTAGTTAAGAGATTGTAGAATGTGTATCATATCATGTAAGTTCATAAATAATGAAAACAATATGAATATTATGTTGACACAAATATTTTTTAAATATAAAAATATATATTACCTTTTTTATATAATGAATACTAATAGTAGAGATGAGTTTTTAGATGATTTTAGGTTTCTGGATTGAGATCCTTTAAAATAGCCTAGAATGTTTGACAATTACAATCTTAATGGCTTTAAATTTAATACTGACAATTGGGAATATTGTTTTAAAACATTGAATAGGGGTATATTTAGTTTTTGAATTTGGAAAATATTTAAAGTTGACTGATATTATCTAATTAAACTACCCTGATCATTTTTTAGTTGTTTTATTCAAATGAATGTGGGTCAATCTTATCAGGGGTATTAATAGATAATTAATGAAATACACTCCTTTGAATTTATATGCATTTAAATCACATGATTGATGTTTGTGACCATAAATTACAAGATTTTTATATCGTATAATCTCAAGAGAAATTGGTATATTAGGAGGAAGAATTTGAGGAATGAGGGTGGAGTACTGTTGATAACATAAAGCAAAGAGGCTTGTGTGATATGGGTGATGAAGTGGAAGACTTGACCATTTAAATAGAAGCCCATCAACAACAAGAAAAGAATTTATTTAAACATCATTATATTCAAAATATTAGTATTGAAAGGGTGGAAGAAGAATATAAAGAAATGATGGAGCTGATGAACGACAAGATTGAAGGAAAAAATGATTTTTTGTATAGTCATCCATTAATTCCTCCATAAATTATGTTATATATAAAATAATTCATTATCATAACTAAAATATTTTTTTAGTAATGTGAATTTGTTATCATTTATATTTTTTTCTCCATGTGTTTTATGAAATATATTTTCTAATGTTAGTTTTATTTAATTAAATGACATGAATTCCAATGATGAAGCATTTCACTGATTCTAGTTGACTATCAACATCTAATACAGTGGCTCCATATTCAATAGGTTCAGAAGTGATGGTGATGGTCTTCACTATAATTTCATCGTAAGGATATTAAAGAGAGACAATTATAGGTATATATTTTAATATGAATAAATTTATTTAATTTTTTATAATAATGTTTCCTATTTTTTCATAAAAGATGGAAACAATGATACTATAGAAGAAATTGGAACTGTTTATAGGTTATGAATCTGAGATAATTGAAGATTATTGTCCCATTTGACTACTATTAGTTCCCTACGAATGATGCAATCAGCTTATTTGGCCAAATTATAGTCTAGGTGGCAGTGAATCTAGTTACCCTTCCAATTAACAATACTGATTAGAGGCGTGTGACTCAAAATAGAATGAATTAGGTCTTTGGTTCATAGATAAAGGTAATTTTAATAAATTGTGGTGTAATTTAATTTCATTATGTTATTATATACTAATAATTTAAAAACGATTCTCATTTTATAGATTTTATTCCATATTACCATAGCAGAGAGGGAATTTTTACAATGAAAATCATAATTCAAGAACAAAGGGATCATATAAATATGTAAGATGAAAAGTATGTCACACTGCAAAATGAATTGATGGAATTATACCATAAGATTACAGGATCTATCCCTATTGATATTTCATCGATAGATGGTAGTGAACAGATAAATGAAAGAACTTCAAAATTATTTTCAACAAAAACATTTATTTTTTATGTTTAAATTTAAATATAAAACACTCTTTAACATTCAACATACTCATCATGCAAGTATTAGTAGAAAGAAGTGGATATGGAGATAAGGACTCCGTAATGCAGAGTTTTCTAGGATTGTACATGGTGTAGTGAATATGGAACACCAATCAATGTGAATTTTGACTATTTCATATACAATTTCAGTTGTGGTAGTGATTTATTAGGGCGTTTTTCACTGGATTGGCTGAAATGATTTAGACACCTAATTTTTTCAATGCGCTATTATAAAATCATTGAGTTTGTGTATTTAAATCAAATTAGAGTGGGAGTATATATGTAGAAAATATAGTGATTATTTATATCTTGATGTTTTATAGATTCCTAGTGTACTTATTGCCAAAATATCTTATATTGATGTCATTTTTTCCATTGTGTAAATAATAGATTGAGTTGTGTTGCTATTTTGGGTTAAGAATTTGACCATTATTGTGATTATTCTTCTGTTATGGGTGAAATGGTTGAGGATTCAATTTTGGATATCTATTTTTGTTTGCATGTTTTGGGGATGCAGATTCTATAGATGTATTTTTTCATTAAAATCTATATATAGAGTCAGTTTAATCCACCTACAATTTAGGAATGATACCGGTTTAGTTGTGATTTTCTTTGGGTTTGTATCAGTTTCTGAACCAAAAAATGTATTGAAGATAGAGTATTTTTAAATAAGCGTTATCCCTACAAAATTTTTTAGGGGTAGAAATTTCCACTAATACCAAAAAAATCAACTAAACAAATGATATGAAATGGTTCCCATAAACCACTACTAAATGGATTGAGCTGATTCACGTTTGATGAAAAAATAAACATCATCGACGGTTTTGGAAAAATATCATTGAACCATGTGGAGACTATTTAAGCAATTTCAAAATCAGAAAAAAAAAATTGACATATGTCAATTTTGTTTTAGTGACCCCCGAAACATTCCGTAAATTACTAGCCATCTCGGTTGTCACTCTACCCAAACCCTATAGCTCTGGTACCGTTCTAGAAGCATTGACACCCAATTCATCATTGATTATTTTTCTACTACCATATGGTTAGGTAAGCATCCACCTCTGATGATATTTATCAATATGATATCGATAGGTAACTAACCAGTATATTTCATGAATTAAATCAAACCATGATGTTTATATGATGGAAATATTCTATTAGAATAGATATTTTTCTATCTCAAATGTAAAATCCCCACATTGGTAAAAACTCTCTTATCAGATACCCAATGAGGTATCAAGTGTCATCAGGCCACGCAAGTACTCTATTTTGAGGGCAAGACTCTCCTGAATTTCCATAGATAGAAAATAGTTTGATTCACCTATTTCAAATAAATTATACACTAATATAGAGGCTACTAGAATTTTACATATAATAGTTGAAGTTATGACACTATTCTCCTTTAACATAGGTTTAATTACATGTAATTGCCTCGTTCCATGTCCCAAAGACACAAAATGAATTCCATAAGATATCCCACTCTACTAAAGATATGATTCTTGAGTCTTATGTCATCTCCCTCAATAACCACCTTGACCATTATTGGAAGTGGTATTCGAGACACCTTCTTTTAAAGGTGATATTGAACCCACTCTAGAATATGGAGTAGGTGTAGACCATCTCTCATCAAGAACTTATTGGATGTTATTTCATAATAGTTGAGTGTGACCCATCCTACCATGACCTCTGCACTCAAATGTATCCTATATTCAATGGGTTTTCAAGTGTCTTAGTTTCCCACTCCGATGATAGATAATGAAAATATCATCCTAAGGTGTTTGAATACATACCGTCATTAGAAGAAACATCAATGTGATGATTCATTCATCTACAAGAAACAATGACATGTCTTGGTGATGAAATTCCTTATCTCACACCCTCTTCTTCCCTTAAGTTACACTCATTAATGAGTCAATGATTGATGATCTCGAAAAGAGTAGTCAAACTGAAATAATTGACCTATGATTGAATGGAATATACTAGCTCATACTTAAATATTTTTATGGCCATGAGCATATCATGAGACATATTTTGTGAGAATAAGTAAATCTAGGTAAAATGGGAATATTATTCCCCTATATACTTGGATACTTACTACTTGTTCATGAACTCTCTAGCTCAGTCATCCCTCAACATTTGTGGAAAGAAATAATTTTCAAAGACCATATATAAATAACTCCATATCATATTCTAATGTCAGTTATCATGGGTAATGACATCTCACCATCCCATTGATGAAAATAAAAAAAATATTTAGAGATCTTGAACCTCCTCTCTGAACTCAAATCCAGAAGGTCAAATATTGAAAAAGGGCACCATCGATGGATCTATAGACAGAGGTCCACTATACCATGAAAATGTGTGTGTGTGGGGGGGGGGGGGGTTCTGCAAAAACTCCATAGTAAACTCTACTATAGTAAGGAAATTTTGAGAAAATCCATTCATATAATCAATCATAGGAAGGAAACAGTCTCAATGGTCAACTTCAATTCCCAAATTTGGAATAGTATGTGGTTCCATATATGGCACCATCAGAAGAAGTAATTGTAGCTTAGGGGCGACCTCCACTGGTGCATGGTGATCACATTTTTCATAGCATAGGACTCAAGGATGTTATGGTGGCATGATTTTATAATTTGTAATTTAGAACAAATAAGAGAATTTTGAAGTTTGATGGATTGCATGTAAAAATTTATGATTGGTATATATCTTTCCTATGAAAATTTCACACCTATCTACCAGCTCCAAAATCCAGGTCTAAGTGATAACAGAATGCCACAATATGCCAAAAGAGTCAAAAAAGAAACCCCCCAACTACACCCTTCCATGTTTAGATTTGATTATAGGTCTCATATAAAATGGAAAAGGATCTGATATATAGATTCATTTTCATGGTAAATAGGAAAACACTATTTAATTTAAAATTATTATCCCATTTAGTTGTAACCATTTCATCTTAAAAGTTTTATTTCACATCAGTTAATAATTTTATGTGTGTCTATATATATATATCACAATCCAGTTTTCGTATCACCATTACCATTTCATTAAATTCATGCTCATAAATTGAAATTGGAACAACATGCAACTAAGACTTGTCCTTTACCACAAATATAAGGATGTAATAGAAAATAAAAATAATTTGACTACGTGAATTACCATATAAAATATATATAAGTAAGTTCATTAGAATTTTTTTTTGATTTATAGTAACCAAATGAATTGACATTGTTTCGGTCCATGAAATTAGTAGGCCCAGAACACAAAAGAAGGTATAATTCCCCATTTAAATAGTCATCATACAAGAAAACACCCGTTAGATTGATATTAGAACATTAATTAAACCTAATATTTAATCATTCAAGAATAAAGAGAATATTTCAGATTTGTAATAATCTAGAAACAAACTATATTCAATAAGAAACGAAAAATGAACGTAATTGTGTCATTGATAAATGCTTGGAATATAAGTAACAGGGTTCCTATAATGATGCATGATATTTTAAATCATTTCTTTAACAGACCAAGGAAAAATGGAAATCCATAATACATAAAATTAAATCAATAAAAACAATGTCACAAAACTTTTACTTCAACCAATTTTGAAGTTATATCAACTATAACAAGGGTAATCCAAACAATAATAAACCATCTAAGGAAATTTGGGTTTTCTCTATTGGTAGGATAGAAATTCCCAGGAAGAGGCTCATTTCCAAATTCCATTACATCCAATAATTCTATCAATACATAAATAGGAATAAAAAAGGATGAATAATCTTTTATTCCACATTGTAACATCCTTAACAAGGTTCCCCAAAAATAATTCCCCAAGCCAGTGGATCACATGGCCATAAGTGCACCTACCCGTAAGCCAGTGGCTACTGCCTAGAAGTTAGGGTCCAAGGTGGTACGGTGGGGAGAATATACCCTCATATTAGACTATCACATTAGTCATTTGAAATGAATAGAAATATAAGAAGAATAATATAACTGAGGTCACAATAGATATATATACCATAAAAATAACACTATGGAAAAAAATAATTCAAGGAGTATTAATAACCAAAATGCACAGGCTGAATCATATACATGATGATGTCTGGAATATTTAATATAAAAATGGGGAAACAAGTGACACATGGAACTGGTGTATACAACATTCTATACAAAAATATAGAATACCAAAAGAAATATCCACAAACATCACAATTGTATGATCAATCCCCTGCTCCCATGATCTATACTTTAAATAAATAGATCAATACTTCAGGAAAAGTTTCATTCCCTTATCAACACATGTATTCATGAAGTCTACATGGGTAACATGGGCGGTCCATATAGGATGTAGTCTAAAAATAGTAGACCACCACCAATAGTTTCTAGAATAATCAGGTCAGTGTGTATAATATAATAGTGTACATCTTCAATGAATAATAAACAATGCTTGAAAATAAATACAAGTTGGATCAGGTTCTTCTATGCAACCTATCAGAGTTTTCATACGTTCACACAGATCGAAATAAGTTTGATCTGTATACTAAATATATTTAGTAATCATATATATATAATATGTATACATGTATATGAAGTACATATGTGAGGAAATATATAGGAATATGCATGGAAACATGGTTCTATTTGGACCCGGGCACAACTCAGGTGTCCATGAATAGCCTAATGATACATAGACTCCATCAATGGGTAATAGTTCTGAATCCCAAATGAATGAGAGACATCATGTTCAACACATAAGAATATAGGGTGAGTTTTCTTTCCCAACACCCAATGTAAGGGAATGTATAGGGTCATGCCCATAATCTAAATAAGATTTAATGATGTGAGATGTCATGACCATCACCTAATACAGTGGAGTGTGAAACATCGTGATCAATAAACCGCTTATCCAATTTCTATTTACCAATATTCATTATCTCATAATAATAATAATAATGAGGGATTTTTTCTAAAGAATTAATGTTCATTAAATAGAATATAACATTGGGTATCACTTTTCATATAAACCATATTTATAATTATTCAACACATGGTGTGGATTTGACCCCCTATTCCATTAAATTAAATTAATAGAATAAATTTAAAAATAAATTTAGATCTATTTAAATTTTAGGATAGAACACATTGATGGTGGATGGTTCAATTAAACAATTTACTCAATAGGGAAATTCATTTAGCACACCCATAGGGGTTGAATCGAGTAGGAGGAAAACCATTGATAATTTTATATGGGACTACGAGAGTGCCATAAAATTGGCCCAATTAATTATAAATGAAAAATAATTTAAGGAAATGCATGGAAATTACCAATGTGAGTTAAATCAGAAATGATATAAAAACACATTGATGTTTAGAGAAAATTGGTAGAACACCTACCGTATGCACGTAGTGCTCTCCTCATCTGGTGACAGGAATTAAAATAGGGTAGAATGAGAGAAATTGAAAAAAGAACATTGTATTGAAAATAGTTCATATGATCATTTAAAAATATATATTATGTTATATAAATTTCAATAAAAAAAATTATGATGATTATAGAGCATACCACTACGAATCAAATGCTTCATATGATTAGTCGATTGAAGTACGGATTGAGGAAAATACCTAAAATTGAATTGGGTGACACTTCATGGGAGAGGAATGGTATAAATATATATTGTAAAAAAGTAAATAAGGATATATGTATTAAAAAAATGGGGAAAAGGTAATTTACACAACATTTAATGGGTCACACGGTTTGGTTACACTACGGCACAAAAGGCATTTAGCGGCGGTTTTTTTCGTTTCGTGGCGGTTTAAACCGCCGCTAAATCGTGCATCGGGAAACTATTCACGGCAGTTTTCAAAACTGTCGCAGAACATTTAGCGGCGGTTTTTTTATTTTTATTTTTATTTTTTATTTTTATTATTTTTATATTTTTTGTTTTTTGTTATTTTTGTTATTTTTGTTATTTTTTTTAATTTTTTTTATTTTTAATTTTATATATTTATTTATATATTTATATATTCATTTATTTAGTTATTTAGTTATTTATTCATTTATTCATTTATTTTTTATTTATTTATTTAATTATTTATTTAATTATTTATTTATTTCGTATTTATTTTATCTATTTATTTTATCTATTTCTTTTAGCTATTTATTTTATGTTTTTATTTATTTTATTTATTTATTTTATTTAATTTATTTATTTATTTCATTTATTTTATTTTATTTTATTTATTTTATTTATTTATTTTATTTATTTTATTTTGTTTCTTATTTATTTATTTATTTTTCGTATATTTATTTTATTTCGTATTTATTTTATTTATTTAATTAATTTATTTAATTTCATATTTATTTTTTAATTTTTTTATTTCGTATTTATTTATTTTTTATTTTTTTCGTATTTTATTTATTTATATATTTATTTCGTATTATTTTATTTACATTATTTATCCATCCATGCCCATGCCCATGCCCATGCCCATGCCCATGCCCATGCCCATGCCCATGCCCATGCCCATGCCCATGCCCATGCGCATGCCCATGCCCATGCGCATGCACATGCATGCCCATGCAATATAAAGAAATTCTGCATTTAGTGAGATTTGAACCCCTAACTTCTTGCATATTTTCCAAAGAATTTACCACTCCAGCAAGTTCGCCATGTGGTTAATAAAAAGAATTTAATATAGTTATATATATTAATTGAAAAAATAAATAATACATAAATAATAGATATAAACTCAATAATAATAAATAATAAATAATAAATAATAAATAATAAATAATAAATAATAAATAATAAATAATAAATAATAAATAAGGAATAAGGAATAATAAATAATAAATAATAAATAATAAATAATAAATAATAAATAAATATAAATAAGAAATAATAATTAAATATAAATTAATAATAAATAATAAATAATAAATAATAAATAATAACCAATAAATAATAAATAATAAATAATAAATAGTAAATAATAAATAAATATAAAAATAAATAATAAATAATAAATATAAATAATAAATAGTAAATAAATATAAATAATAAATAAATATAAATAATAAATAATAATTAATAAATAATAAATAATAAATAATAAATAAAGATAAATAATAATTAATAAATAATAAATAATAAATAATAAATAATAAATAAACATAAATAAATAATTAATATAAATAATAAATAATAAATAATAAATAATAAATAATAAATAGTAAATAATAAATAATAAATAATAAATAATAAATAATAAAATATTAAATAAAAAAATATAAATAAAAAAATATAAAAAATTAAAAATTAAAAATAAATAAAAATAAATAATAAATAATAAATAATAAATAAATATAAATAATAAATAATAAATAAATATAAATAATAAATAATAAATCATAAATAGTAAATAAATATAAATAATAAATAAATATAAATAATAAATAATAAATAATAAATATTAAATAATAAATAATTAATAATTAATAAATAATAAATAATAAATAATAAATAACAAATAATAATTAATAAATAATAAATGATAAATAATAAATAATAAATATTAAATAATAAATATGAAATAAATAAATATAAATAATAAATAATAAATAATAAATAAAAAATAAAAAATAAATATAAAAAATAAATAATAAAAAATAAATAATAAATAATAAATAAATATAAATAATAGATAAGAAATATATAAAAAAAATAAATAAAAAATAAAAATAAATAATAAATAATAAATAATAAAAAATAAAAAATAAAAAATAAAAAATAAATAATAAATAATAAATAAAAAATAAAAAATAAAAAATAATAAATACATAGCAGATATTAATAATTAATAATAAATAATAAATAATAAATAATAAATAATAAATAAAAGATATAAATAATAAATAATAAATAATAAATAATAAATAATCAATAATCAATAATCAATAATCAATAATGAATAATAAATATTAAATAATAAATATTAAATATTAAATAAATAAATAAATAAATATAAATAATAAATAAAGACAATAAATAATAAATAATAAATAATAAATAAATAAAAATATAAATAATAAATAATAAATAAATATAAATAATAAAAATATATATATAGTAAATAATAAATAAATATAAATAATAAATAATAAATAAATATAAATAATAAATAATAAATAATAAATAATAATTCAATATAATTAATAAATATTAAATAAATATAAATATAAATAATAAATAATAAATAAATATAAATAATAATTAATAATTAATAATTAATAAATAATAAATAATAAATAATAACTACTAAATAATAACTAATAAATAAATATTAATAATAAATAATAAATAATGAATAATAAAAAAAATATAAATAATAAATAATAAATAATAAATAAATATAAATATAAATAATAAATAATAAATAACTATAAATAATAAATATTAAATATTAACTATATATAAATAATAAATAAATATAAATAATAAATAATAAATAATAACTAATAACTAATAAATAAATGTAAATAATAAATAATAAATAACAAGTTACAAATAATAGATAATAAATAAATTAAAGTATATTATAAATAATAAATAATAAATAATAAAGGAAACACATGAAAAAGTATGAAAAGACGTGATAATGGATTAAAAATCATGAAAACGCATGAAAACGGATGAAAAAGCATATGAAGAATGAGGCATTAGAAAGAATGAGAACACATGAAAACTCGTGACAACTCTGGAAAACTCCTTAATAATTCAACATAATCATCATAATAACCAACAAAAAACCATTGATAATGATAACAAGTCATGGAAACCCAAATAAACAGTAATAAATGGAGCAACCATTAAAACCCGTCAAAATGTTTATAAAGAGACAAAAACATTGGACTCAAATTAACGAAGATAACTTATGATCCGAGAGTCAATTTTAGATCCGCGACCTGTCAAATCAATGATCCTGAAACGATCTTCGACCTGAAAGGTGAAAGAGTCTGAATGAACAGGCGGATCAGAAGTTACGACCATTTAAAAAAAAGCTGAAAGGGAACGGGTGCTAGAAACGAGGCATTGAACAACATAACAAACCTGATACCCACTAAAAAGACCATAACATATGATATAGGAGTGCATGTGGGTGCCGCGACCAGTAAAACTGAAGCTCATGGAACGAGAAATGATCTGGCAGGTGGAGGAGGCCGAACTGGCATGCAGATCGAAAGTTGGGTCCGTTTGAAGACAAGTTCGACGGGACACTGATGACAGAAACAGGGTTTTGGAGGCCTTTGTAGGGGTTTTAGGGGTCGAAAAACATGAAAAATGCATTCTTGTAATGATTTGGTTCGTAGCTATCTTCGTTGTCTTCGATTTTAAATGTGGTAGAGACCAAACAGACATCCGGAGCGAATGTTATTGTCGTTTGAAGTTGGAGAACTTTTTTCAAATTTCTTATAACTCTAATATCATCCACACCATAGACCGTCTCATGGTTTTGGTTATATGTGCCTCTAGATCTCTTCATGAGATTCGATTTGACTGGCCGTGGTGCTACAACGGACGCCCAGATCAAAAGTTATGGTCTTTTTAGAGATTTCAGGGTTTCTCGTGTTTTTTTATTTTTTCATTTCATTTCGCGGCGGTTTTAAAAACTGACGCGAAAAAACCGCCGCTAAAAGGCGGTTTTATTGTAGTGTTGCACGATTGGCCGAACTATGAACCACAATTGCTTAGCCTACTACTCTAGTAGGGGACCCATGTAGTTCAAGAACATCGTTTAGGAAATCCATTTGAAAATCATTATCTTTTAATATTTAAAAAATTTATGAGTTTTATTAATGTTGTGAATCTTGGAATAAACAGTTTTGGAAATCATGTAGCCTCCTTCTATACATTGAGTTACCATGTGATTTAATCACATGATTAACACTACCCAAGAACTGACCATAGGGCTCTATTTTTCTCCCAATATTTTAAATATATATGCTTCAAAAAATCCCTAGATTCGATTGAGTCCTCTTTGAGGCCATAAAACACACTCATTATGAAGAAACAAAGAATACAAACATAAAAAACAATGACTTGTATCTTTGTGAAAAAACAGGTCGTTACATCAATTTTATCATCACTGATGAAGCTCACATTTTCATATATTTTCTTATTTATTTAAATTTTTCTAATCCAAAAATTGTATTATTTTAACAAAAATTATATCCTTTTTTGTTATTGCTGTATTTTGTGCATAATTGAGAAAACGAATAATTATGGAATTTATTTATTCTAATTTATTTATATATTTAGGACATAAAATATTTTAAACTGATTTATATTTAAAAAATATTTTTTTTAATAATATTCAAACCTAAGTATTCATTTTAATGTTTTAGGACAAATTAGAAATCCATCATTTGGAGGCCTAAAAACAGCTCACATGTTGGGAGTCTAAACTATGCATAAATCAAAAAATAGAAGAATATATTGTTATATATTGAATAGTTCTAGTCAAATAAAGATCAAATCAATCATCTATCTTAATAAGGAATTTTTGTACAATTTTCATTAAGTATGACATGCCAAAATCTAATTGTTTAATAGAAATTAAGGCATGATATGTTAAAAATTTTAAATACAAATAGTCACCTAGATATAAAAATTTCTCATAGTAAAATAATAATAAATCATATATATAATGGTGAATAATGCTGATATTTTTAGGGTTAATGAAGGATAATAAAAGAGAAAACATTATTGTATATTCCATTAATAAATTATTTCATTTATTGGGGATAATAGGAGAAAATTTTCCTTTTACAAATTTGGATTGAAAATTATTCTCCTTATCCCTATAAAAAATGTACTTCACCTCCATTTTAAGGTTTTTGAAACATTGGGGTTGAATTTTTTATAAATTTATTATGGATTTTTATTTTTCTACTTACTGTAATAAAGTTTATATTTTAATATATTACTATTCTTATTCATACGTTTCTTTCTCCAATTTTTAATGTTAAGTATTCTCCCACTATATTTCCCTTCTACACTGTACTAAAAATAGTAAAATAACCTCGGGGTTTGTTTGAGTGAGGGAATGGTAATTTGATTTAGTTTTATTATACATCACATTCAATATCATTATTAAATTCATGGATTTCTGTTGATGATTAAAATGATTGTAGTGAGCAGTCACCCCGTTTTCTACATCATTTGAATTCTTCATCTCTTTTATCATTTTCATTCCCTTATCTTTTTTTTGTGCATATAGTGGTGCATGGAATGAATAGTGATGATCAGTGAAGTGGTATCCAAGATAACATTAATAATAACATGTATTTATATGAATAGGTCACTGTATGGGGTGATGACAATTCAAACGATAAAGCGTGGTGTGATAAGTCTCGATCACCTCAATGAATTGAATATCATGAACCATTTAGAAAAAAATTTCAAACACTATAACCTACCAAGAATAATGGACTTATTTCTCTAATAATAACATCATTTATTTTATTTCATTGCATTATTAATTTATTATTTTAAATTACATACATATTTCACCCCCCCTTTTATAATATATTTTTATATTATTTATATTATAAATAATGAAAATAGAAAAATATGAGTGTTTTCAGTGACCTCCTCCATTTTTTGATCCTAGGTGTAAACTCTATTTTTCTTACATTAGTAAATAAAATATTTAATATTTGGTCAAAAATAATTTTAATATTCAATTTTGTGTCATTTCTTGAGAGGCCAACTCCTTATGTACACAATTTTTCATAAAAAACACAAAAAATATATGAAAAATAAAAAAGAGTATCATTACGTATCATTATTTATTTTGGTCATAGATTAATTCATTGATTTTTAAATCACATATCCTAGTACATAATTTTCCATTAGGGAAGATACATTGAATATAAAAATTGAATAATATGTTAGAATAAGAATGAACACTAGTTAGACCGCTGGTTTCCAAATTTAAAGAATTAAAATTTCTATAGATTTAATGTAAACAAAGAAAAGCTTCAAATAATGAGATTTATTTTTCAAATACATTCCATAAATAAAATATTCAGATTCAATAAATAATTAAATATCCACTCAACTTCCAAACAAATAAATTCCCAGTTAACTTTCTTGATGAAAAAGAATTTCATGATAAACGTTTTAAGGGGGATATAATTTCTAAACATTATTTTAATAAAATATTTGTTGATTCTTACATCAAAAATAATATCCCATATTCTGATTTTTAGGATTTAGCACCACTTTTAAATAACTAGTTGAAGATGATAAATAATTTAAATTTTTTATGGAGAGAATGGAGGAGCCGGTTGAGCTGTACACTAGTTCATATGAGGATAATGAAAAAAAACAATAAATTACTAAGGAATCTATTGATGATACAAAGCTGGAATAGAAGATTAATCCTATTCAAATACCTTTACCACCAATATAAATGACTCATACATATACGCTAAATAGAGATCGTCCCTTTATTCTTTTCCTACACCTCTAAAACATATATTATTTATATCATATCTTCTAAGAGTTGGGGATATTTTTCATATCTTAGGGTGTAATCACTCTTGGAATATACTGATGGATGTTGATAAAAATGAAATATGGTGTCTTATGGATAATAAACCCTATCCACCATCAAATTGGTATTAAATAACTACAACAACCTGACTAAGGGTAGAAAAGACCTAGTAGGATTGTGGAGGTTCAAATCATCCTCTATCAATATTTCCCTTAATATTTGAATTATTTTATTATTATTTTTTATTTCATGGTTTCCAGGTCCAGTTGTAGTTTATAGGATCTTAACACTTATATTCCACTAGAAAATAAATATAGGTTGTATCTTTACATCTCTTTAGTTTTTATACCCTTTTATTTATTTTGCGTTGAGCTGAAATTAGTGGTAGTAAATTCTTTGTGTAGGGGATGTCAACTTTCTTTGTCCATGTGTACTCATTTTTTCTTTTTTACAATCCTTGAGATTTAATGAATTTTCTTATTATTTCTGAAACATATATTCAATCTAATAAATTCTAAATTATTTTCAAAATAAATGATTTTAAATGATTTTTGATGTGAAAATGTTTTCCTTAACATGGATTTTTATTCATTTTCAAGAGTATGTCCAATTTTTGAAATTTATTCCCAAGAAACACTGAATAAAAATATTTTTTCTGTATTATGACGTATTTTAACCAAATTTACATATTGTTCTTAATTCTCACTCTTTCTTGAGGGAAACGTTAATTTTTTGTGAGAACAAGAACATGTGATATTTCCCTTTTGAAACATTGTAATTAATGGAAATATTTTTATATGATTTAGAAATTTTTTATCCAGAAAAAATTTAACTGGATACCTAAATTTAAATATTTATTTCACCATACATTATATTCCATGAATATATTTATTGCTTTATTCCACATTACAAGATTATTTTTATTTACCGACCCACACTATTATTGGTTTTGTGTGGACACTTCATGTTTGAGTGTCCAAAGGACTTTAGTTTGAATTATTTGTGATGAGTTTAATTTTTGGGTTGTTTCACTTGTGTTCATCATTTTGGTATGTGGATAATGAGATAATTGGGATTTATTCACCATTTCATTGATATTTATTTCATCAATTTCTTCAAAAAAAATAAAAAAAATAAAAAAATAAAAAAATAAAAATATATACATGTGCTTGAATTTATCATTATAATTTCATTTATCGATCATGTACCTAATTAATATCATGGTAATTATAATAATTAAACACATTAATTAATCTTACTTCTATTCCTCACTGAAATAATTGAAAAATAAAAAACTAATGGTTTTCCTTTATAAAGATTTAAAAAGATGACAAAAATGAAAAAAGGTAGAGAACATGGATGATACCATTAAATTTAACAATATATTGATAACATCCCATTTTATACAAAAGGAGTGGCATTTTTTTCCAAAAATTTAAAATGTATTTTAGTGCAGTTCATCTAGTGTTTTCACTTGATTATTAATGAATTATAATTAAGATTTGAACATCTTCTTTATAGCCATAGATTTATAAATCATTTTACCACCAACCATAAGACACATAATTTATCTAAAAAATACCTCATGATTGAAAATATTTCCATGTCTCATGATATTGATAAATTATAATTTCCACGAGCATATGGTGACACATTTAATTGTAATGTATGAGCATAACATCATATTCAATTACTCTTGACCTAGGAGTGAAAAAAATCAATGTGAGGTAAGAGGTGATTGGGCTATGGTTGGATTTATGATGTTGAAAAAATTTAAATATATGAACAAAAAATTAAAGGTATTTTATTCATATATGTGACATGATGGTTTTCTGTAATATATCATTGATGTTTCATCATTTTTTGTTGTGGTTGGGAATTTTGATTAGAATATATTATGATTTCCCAGGAGTGTAATGGTTATGTGTGCAAGAGTGATAAAGAAGACATTTTCATATAATTTTTTATATAATTAAATGTTTATAATCCCACCATTTTGTTATTTTATGGTAAATTGTCATATTTTTATGTATTTATATTATTATGAGATTAATTGATAAAATGACCTAATTTTTGAATTGTACTAGTTAAATTTTTGTATTTATTTAGGCCATAATAATTATCTAAATGATTTAAATTATTAAATTTATTTTTTTTATTATTTATGAAATATAGGTATTCAATTTAATCTTTTGGGAACTATGCTTAACTAATCCTTTGGAAACCCCCAACTAGCTCACAATTTGGGCCACAAAAACTATAAAAATATATAGAAACCATTCAATAGAGGATTATATATAAAATATTTATACTCTAATGAAGCTGAAATTTAATGTGGATATAAATAAGGTAGTGTTGAAAAACATTAATAAATGAGTCCATGACATAATATTTGGTTTTCAAATCCATTGTTGAATCGGAATTAGTAATTTTGGAAAACAAATAGTCACCTGGACATACATAATTTCTCAGAGACAAACTGCATTAAACCCTAACTATGTTGACCAGTCATGTTGAAATTCTAAGGGTACATGATGGAGAAAGAACAGAAGAACATTACATTATACACTCTTAACAAATAATTTCATTTAATGGGTCTAAGACGAGCCATCTTTTGGCAGAAAAAATTATAGAGAAAATTATTCTCCCCTCTCCCTGTAAAATATGTAATTAAACACCATTTCAAGGGGTTGGAAACATGTGGGTATCTTTTTTTGGATATTTATTGTATCTTTATAGTGTTTAGTTCCTGTAATTTTATTTTTACTTTAATATATTAGTATTATTCTTCTTAAAATTATACATACATGTTTTATTTTCAAGTATTATCCCACTTTATTTCCATTCACTTCTCTTCTAAAAATGGAGATCTTAAGTCATTTTTTGTTTGAGGGAGGTAATGTTGCATTTATTGAGTTTTATTGTGATTAATTATCAATTTGTTTATTAAATTTATATATTTTTTTTATTGTTAAAAATTTTATAATGGGTGGTTTCCCCATTTACTCCATATTTTGAATTCTTCTTCTCATTTATCATTTTCATTCCCTTTCACTATTAATGGTGTGCATATAGTAGAACACAGAATGATTATATATGTTTTTTAAATATATATCCAAGATGTATTTCTTAATATCATTGTCCAATATTCATAGTTATTATTAAGGGTTGATTATAATTAAAATGAGACGGTGAGGTGTGATATATCTTGATCTCCTCATTGAATTGCATATAGAGTATCATTTTGGACAATGATTTCAATCATCACACCCTCCAAATACAACTCGATTATTTATTTATGTATAGATTCATTTTTTTAAATTTCATTATTAAATTAGTATATTATATTAAATCCATATTTCAAAGATATCTTTTTAGATAATTTATTTTTATATTAGTTAAACTATAAATAGTTATATTAAAAAAATATGTGTTTTGTGGCTTGATTCGTAGAGAGATCGAACCTAGTTGTGAAATCTATATTTCATAATTAGTGAAATAAAATATAAAGTAGTTATTTATGAAAAATAGCTATAATTAGTCATGTTCCCTAATCTATGATTTCCTCAATCTTGTATCTATGGATTCTACTAAACATTCTCTTATACCAACTATAGTGACCCCAAACCCAGTTGCCTAGAGATGGTGTATAATTTATCTCATTGAAATAAAATGCAAGGAATCACATCCTTATTAGATAAATATTGTTTTAGTCTTTTTAATATAGATTCAAACTTGAGTATTGAATTAGAATTGAATACAAAAATTACAATATAATTTTGTTTCAAGAATATCATTATTCCCTCTAGGATTTCCTTTCCTATAAAATGTAGTACTCTACATGGAATCCTATGGATTGGAAAAAATGGGTAAACTCAAATTTAATGTAAGATTAATGTATAATATAATCAATCATGAATAATTGATGAATCCTTAAAAAGGAATGAATAATATTGTAACATAAATATATGAAGACATATTCAATTTAAATAATCTACTAGAATAAACAATTTATAGGTAAATAACTAAAAAAATATTCCTTGAATAAATAACCGAGAATGAAAATAATCCAGAGATAATATCAGCCCAAAAATAAAATGGAAATTAATAACATAACTCTGACTGAAGGAAAATATTAAATATCATATTTACTCTTTCCCAAGAACATGATTAATTCACCATCAATACCTTTCACAATACTTTTTAGAACATACAAGGTAATAACCCTTTTAAAAAAGTATATCCAATTAATTTATACTAGGAGACTAGTGATGCATCTAGGGGAAATCTACAAATAGTCAAAAACCCATGTAATGCATATCAGAGTAATTCACTATATATTTAATAATCTATTTAATTTGTGAATAATGTACCTTATCATTAAATATTCATATTGAGTAAAACATACAAATTTATAAACATTTCCCAAGATGAAAAAAAATTAGTGTAAAAATCATATGATAAAATGGAATATATTTTATGAAATAAGATAATTCATGATAAAAAATTATGGATACTAAGGTTAAATTTAATGTCTAATGATCACTAGAAAGTGAATATTTTATGAGAATGTTAATTAATAAAAAATGGAATAAAGGAGAAAATGTCATCACTATACTTTGTCAAAATACTAATAATCCATATAGAGGAAGAATAAAGATTGTATTAACATGTATCCATTAAATTAATAATAAATTGTTTTTCCCTTTCATGAATATAAATAACACAAAAGTATCTTTAAAAACATTATTGAGGAAAATATACTTTTCATTTTGAATATCATTTTCTTAATCTATTTATTTGAAAATAACTTTAAAAAAACTATTTAAACATTTCCTTGTAAACTAGCAAGGAGAAATTAAATAAAATTTCATTCATGAAATGGGTAGTTTTTTATAAGTTTTAAATGTTAAAAAAATATTCCTTTTACAAAGTAAAAAATGTTAGGAACGTTCTTTGTTCTAAAAACAAAAAGAATTCTCTTTTCACATTTTTGGAAAAAAAAATCATTTATTTTTAGAACTATATAATATTCCATTGAAATTATTTATAAAATATTAATAATTGGGAAAAAATTATTTAATAAATCATTTTGAAAAGGATAAAAAAATTTGAAAAAATTTTTAGAAAACATGGGTTTTAAGAAAAAACATTTCTGATCGAAGATAAAAATTATGTCTAATTTTATTAAATTACTTTTATATGTTCTTTTAATTAAAATTAATGTAAAGTTGTATTATTACTTGAAATTATCCTTAATAAATAGAGTATGAGAAAATTAAATGATTTATTTTTTTATTATAAAATATTTATCTATAATTTAAATTGAAGCAAAAAAAATCAGGATTAAATGAGATTGTGAAGTAAACCCTTGAAAAGATCATAATGTGAATTTGATAATAAAACAATGAATATATTTTGTGTAAGAAATTTAAATCCATATAAGAAAAGTCGAAATAAAACACAATATAATCAAAATTCATTATACACATAATCTTATAATGGAACATTTACTGAAGTAGATGTTTGTCCTAATGAATGAAAAATGAGTAAAGAAATCTCTTACCTTTAACATTATTCTATTGGAATGTTATTTATTCTCCTATATAGTGGTTATAAAAATTATATTAACATATTAATGTAATATATTAACATTCATATAATCATTATTGATCCTTTTCTAACATCTTATAACCCGTTCATTAATCATCTTTTATTATTTGTATTGTCTTGGGTATTAATTTCCTTTTATATCATATTTGCTTCATCATAAAAAAATTGAGTATTATGCATATTATACAGTTATATGATCTCCATAATTATAATCCTAATATAATTAGAATATTTTTACATCAATTATAATATTACATACAATCATGAAATATGGTTACAAAAAAAATGAATGTTATGATCATGGAGTCAACATGTCATACGTATGCATGAGTAATGATTTCATTTTTATATGATCATTATGGAGAGGGTGTAAGTAATATTTTATATTTCCATAATTATTTTAATATCATATATATAATATTATATACTTATATATATCCTTCATGTTTTGTGGCGATGATGAGAGAGCCACATTGTTTTGTAAAGACGGCAGCCTGCACTTATGCTAATGATGTTATCATCTTTTAGTGATTGAAAAGGTAAAAAAGAAAAAGAAATATATTATCTACAAATAAATATTTATAATTCATTAATATAATAATTATTTCATTTATATCAAATACATTCATTAAATTTAATCTTAACAACTTCAGTGTGAAGCGCTTGTGAAAGATGAAGCTCATCGCTTCATAAGGTTGTAATTTTTCGTACAAAAGAGGGTCCTTATCGTGTCCCCTACAAAATGGAAGGTATATATATATATATGATATAATGAATATATTTTAATAAATATGTTATAAATATAACATATTATTTTCTATTTATCATCATACTTATCCATGAAATGTGGTAAATGAATACTGAATGTCATCGGTTTGTGAGGTGGTAGTTCACCATACACATGAACAATGATATCATAACACATTTCATAGAATTAGAGATGGTTTTAGGACATGGAAATTATATATAAAAAATTTATATGACAGATAATTTATTTATTATATCAGCATTATTTAATAACAACTGAAGGTGGTGGAGAAATAAATACTCTCATTGAACAATATTATCTATTCATTGGGTATCCTCTAATGGTTGGTAATAAAGACGTACTATGTAAGATTTGTGAAAAAAATATGGATTATTTAATGAGGATAGGGAATTTGGAAATTCATTTGGTCATTGATTGGATGAACCAATTTTGTTTTAAGAGGGATGTCTACAGGATAGGGGTGTCCTTTTATTAGTGGGGAGAGGACACACTTACCATTTTTCAAAATAATTGATTTATCCTGAATTTTTATTATGTCAAAAGGGTCCCAAATTGTAAATTATAAAACCTTGTAGGATTAATGGAATATAAATTTCAAGAAATTTGTTTTTATACATATTTTGGGACATTTTTACCCTTATCTTTTTAGATTAGTCCTAGGTGAACCCATTTTTACCTTAACTATAGAAATTAATTTTTACCGCATTAATATTTATTTTGATAAAAACACAATTTTAAATTAATAAAAATTCTAATTTATTAGGATTCCAAATATGGAATCCATTTTTACAAATTAAATTCATAGAAGTGGTAAATTTAAATTTAAATTTAATTACGAAGATATGATGAGAAAATATTTTTTTCTAGAGAAAATATACAAAATAGTACAACGTTTATATATCAAAATAAAATATGAATGTATTTAATATCACCTAAATTAGATTAATTTCACTAAAAATGGACTAATTTTACATTAAAATCAATTCAAAATATATTTTATTCTTATAATGTTTTTTAACTAAAAGAAAATTATCAATTAAAAATCAATATTTTTCACTATTAATTGAAATATGAAATTTTTTCTTAAAACATAAAAAACTAAAGATAAGAAAATTTAGGAATTAATATTTCAAAAATGAGGTTTATTTTTTCAAATAAATTTTCTTAAACAAGTAAAAATTAATTTTAAATTATGTAAGCAAAGCGTGACTAATCTGTCTTTTCTGAAAAATTGCTTTTTAGAAAACATTTAATTTTTCTTTTAAATGATTATAGTTTTAATTATGAAAAATATATAATAATTAAACATGTATAAAAAATATATTTTCATAAATTAAAAAATCATATTCATACTCTCAATTCCAATGATTTGGTGATAAATATCATATTAATCAATAATATTAATAGAATATTGTAGTCCGGTAAAACAAGTTCTTGACTAAAATCAACACTATTGAATAAACTCACTATTGAGTGTATCGTATGAAAATAAAGAAATTAGTTTTTATCTAAGATAAATATATTTTTAATTATTTTTTAGTTATATTCTCTTCAAATATATTTGTTTTCTGTCACATACTCCATTGAAAAAAATGTTATTCTTTAATAATTTTAGGGTGTTGCACATTTGATCTGGTAATGAATAATGAAACACATCTCTTTTTGGAGATGGTAGTACACATGTATAAAAAAGAGGTGTTTTCATTTCATCAAGGATGGAAAAATATGAAAAAATATTTTATAATAATTTTAATAACATTAAATAATATTAAAGTTAGTTATGTTTTTATTTAATCATGTTTAAATAGTATATTATGTAGGTATAATAATTAATCATGAAAAAATATATTAATAATTATACCTCTACCATGGAAAAAATCCCATTTGTTATACATTAAGCATCCTTAGGATGAACTTTTATTGATACCAACAACAGTATGACATGAGTAGGGATGTTGGTGATGTATTTGGGTAGGTATTATTCATTAATAATGTCTCACTCTGTGTAAATTAGTGAGGGGAAGATATGGCCTTTTATAAGCGAGGGGAGTTTCACACTTGTAACTACGAAAAATATTTTAATATATTATATTTGATTACAAAATTTCGGTGATAAAAAATCCAATAATTGAATAACTAAATGTTAGGTTCCAAATAAACTCAACTAATCATATTTATCCATGTTATAGAGTTATTTTATACATTATCTTCTATTTAAACCCATGTTTATCCTTTATCCTTTACCAGTGTGATAATATTTTTCCAAGGTTAATATTTATAATGAAAAAATTGAAATTTTACTTATTTGAAAAACTTAGCCACCTGATTCAAAATATTAAATACATTTTGCCACGTTCAATTTACAAAATTATTAAATATATATTTTAATAAAAATTTGAAAACCACAATGAAAAAAGTTATTAGAAAAATTAAATTTTGATTATAAAAAAGATTTTCTTCCAATATAAATTATAATTTGGATAAATATACAATTAATTGTATTATTTTTATTCAAATAGGACTAATCTCACTTTAAAACTCATCCATAATTGAATAATACATTTTAAATACATGAGAAAATGAAATATTTTAATAAGACTCATTATTTTTACATATTCCTAAAAAATCATCCTAAGATAAAATCAATACGAAGAAAAAAAAACTTATGTCCTTTTTATCATGTTGAAATTATAAAATTTTGAAAATTTTCTTTTAATTAATACCACTTAATACATTTAAAGACAATATAGTTGAAAAAAATAATATTTTTTGAATTTAAATATTATTTAATGTTATTTGTTAGACTATAGTGAATATGAATCCATAAAAATGAATTCTTATAAATTAAATTATTGATTTATATATAATATTACTTGAGTTGTCACAAATGTCCTCTTTTTTTATGCACTTATGATATCATTTACCAAGAAGGGGTGATGTTCAATGTTTCTGATTTATATGGGATTACCTTTCAAGAAATAAATGAGAGGTTGAGAAATACATTGATCCTAACCTTACATGATCTAAAAAATGGGTACAACTTATATATTTACATTTCATCATTATGTAATAGATTTGTTCTATAATAGCATGAGATATTATTCACTTATGGGTCTAAAAAGTTGAAACTACATGAGTTGAACTTCTATATGAATGATCTGATGATCAAAGTGGTAGTACACATGCTGGGAATATAGTGTTACAACTTATCAGCGAGAGGATAGTGATATATACAAGACATTTGAGGTTGATGTATTGTTTCTCATATAAATTTCTAAACCATAATCATAAAATTAAGATTAATTATCTATTTACCTTATATTTTGTTATAAAAAATATCCCTTAAAAAGAAAATGTTTTAGTTTGTCAACTGAGTAGGATGGCTTGGGTTATGGTAGTGGAGGTGGCTAGTATAGGGTGTTAAGTTATGAATATCTTCCTTGAGGTACACTTTAATGTTCATGGGTATCATGCTAAAGTGATCCTTGCATCCTTATAACACTCAAATTCACAGTTTTTAAGGTTATTAAGAGTTTGTTATCTGAATTTGATTTTTGAGGGAAAAGGTGATATATATATATATATATATATACATAGAGGTGGAACTACAACCTGATTAGCCCCTAAATGTAGATGTATTTCCTAATATGTGGGGCCATGTTGTAGTCCCGTTAGTAATGTAAAATAATCTAATAGTGAGTTCAAAAACCTTAATATGGGTTATTATTGCAATGGTTAACTGGATATATAATTATATTCATAGGATGTATCGGTAACCTATGTTAAAGAATGAAATATACTAGTTTTCTTATTATGGTTCTACCAATTAGAAGGTGATTGTCGAGTTCAAATGACCCACAAATATTATTTAGTCATTTCCTAAGATGAAGTTGGATGATATGATGCTATACTTCATGATATGGTTTCCATGTTTTTCTTATAGAAGTGATGTGGTATTTTTTTATCATGGAATGATTAAAGAAGAATACAAATTTCAAATATTTATTGGAGAAATCTTCCATATATTACTTATTATGGATATATTTCTAGAATAGAGTGTGTCTCCATTTATTTAATAGGCGTGTCATTGCGGATAAATATTCCACTTTTAAATTAGGGTTCTAGTAGAGGATATATAAGGCACTTGGAAAAGATGTGAATTTGAGTACTAGCTACAAACCATGGACCGATGTGAAATTAGAGTATATGATTTGGGTGTTAGAGGTCATGTTTTAGGCATGTTTCCTTGGGTATAATGGTTCATTGGATTAATATCTTACATGTGTGTAGTTTCCCTTAGTATTTATTAGAAATTGATTCATATGGAACTATTTGAGGACTTGTGTGGTAATTTTTTTTGGATGAACTCTATTTTATTTTGTGTTATAATAGTAAAATATTGTTAAACAGATTCTCATATAGGAAAAATTAGATTATATCACATTTATTAATATTATGGTTGTTATCTATCAGAGTGGGATGAGATATTATTCAATCTAATGATTTTATCATATGGTGTTTTATTGGGGTGGCATGTTTTATTTAATGTGTTACCTAGGTTAGATATAGTTTTATTAAAAGCTAGGGGAAATTGGTTTCTATGTTTGTGGGGTCATTTGAGATTTTTGAGAGGCATGGTCCCATGCAATTTCCGCTTTAACATTCACAAGGATATAATTTGATGTACAATTTATTCCATCTATATCAACTTTAGAGATTCTATCCCGACCATTTACATGATATTTTAACAAACAAGGTTATGATTTATCCAAATGAATCATTTTATTAATGGATGATTTTTATTTCAGATCAATGTGATACTATCCTTCATTGGAATATTGTATATCTGGTATGTGTTTGGAGGTATCACAGTTATATCTTAGAGGAAATGTGGGAGTAGTTGACTGATATATAGATATAGTGTCTGAATATTTTCACCATTGAAAATTGGTATCACATCTCATGGATGTGATAATATATATTGTGGTGGTTGTAAAACCCTTTTAGTTATAAGGGATGATTTTGTTTTAAAATTTTGATCAAAACTATTGTATATTAAAATATTTTAAACATAGGAGGGTCAATGGAGTCACAATAATTTGTTATTGAGGAAAATATCTAGTACTAGAAAATCTATCTAAGAGAAGATTTTACATTTAAATAACAATAGTTTCCCATCAGAACTCATGGGGAGATGGTAGTGGCTATGAACTCGTCCAGTTGGAGTTATTTCATAGTTCTTTGGAACCCAAATACGACATTGAGGATTTAGTGATGTCCAATTGAAATAATGATGGAGAATCTGTTGTTTTTGTTTATAAATAATTTATTTAAATGATATTTAAAAGTATAAAAACAATAATTTCTTCTCATTTCACTCTTGGAGTGGTAGTTTTCATTCCTATCTCACCCACCTTGTTCTTCCCCCTCCAAGATTGGTTCTACTATATTCATGAATGGATCAATGTCTCTTCATCTTCTCAGAGTCACATCAACCATGGATAATGAACCTTATACATATTTTTCCTAAATCTATTGTTATATCACAATATTTTATTGGATTTTATTAATTTTAATGCATATGCTAGTTTTTTTATATAGATTAACTAAAGAGAAATCAAGTGGTGGTTTTCAGTGAGAGGTATTATACTATAATAATGTAGGTTAACCCTTTCATTATAATTTGTTTTTACATATATGTAATAAATAATATGAAATTAGGGTTGTACAGCATTGTGAATGTTCAATATAAATGGGTATAAATTAATATACTTAACTACATATGGTACAAATAAAGACTAATAGTTCTGTGAGAGTTATGTTGAGTAATGGTTGTTGATGATGTGGTCATCATCAACCATTTGAATCGTGTATGGGTTATATAACCTTTTCTATGAACCCAAAATGGGTGAATTAATCTTGATATGTGGACTTATGTAACCTATGTGGTGTCATATATAATTTCTTGAAGAGTAATATAGGGTGAATGTGAAAATATAAGGGTGATATATCCAATGAACAACACTTTTTTTAGTCAGTGGATTGGGAGTGTGACACTCTATTTGTTCTGAATGATATTAATTCTTTAAAAGTGATTAATAATTCACATCAATGTATTATTAGTCGTTTAATTTCAACCCTTGGAATTTTAGTTGTATCTTTTCCATCGTACATTTAACTTTTCGTATCCCATAAATAATATATTAGAAAATGATCCAAATTCACCATTTAGTTTATGTATTGATGGTACCTCATGTACATTGAGATTGATTACGGTGGTGTGGCATCTACACCTAATATGATGGTTGTGTTTCATCTATGTGACAAGTATTAGTGGTTCATATCCCAATAGGAGACTTGTATAGATGTTAAATCATCCATCTAGAAATTTTTGTCAATTGAGACACTCCCTCATGTGGATAGAACATGTTTGAGGTGCATTATCCATTAGAGATGTGTGTTAGTATTATATCATTAACCTGAGCATGGGTAGTGCTATTATATTATCCTCCTAGAATTTGGGATAACCCATTCACTAAGATTTGTATAGTTCACTTTTGATTTTGGATTGGTGATGGATTATTCAACTAGATTTATTGTGATATTGATTCATAATTTAAATTTTTTTGAGAGGGGGAGTGATATATCACTCTTACTTGAGTTGTATTCAGACCTTGAGGGTATTATTCCATTCCAAAACTATCCAATGAAATTATTTTTCAAGTATTTCAGTTAATAATAATTCTATTGTATTGAGGTTTAATTATTTATTTTTCTCTATCAATTATTAGTATTTTATATCTATCATGCACCCATATTTACATGACATGATTAGGGACATTTCTGGTGGTTTTCTACTTAGTTTCACTCACACATTTATAGGTGTGTTGGTTCAAGATTAGATTTAATTTTTTTAACCTAGGTAAGGGAGAGGGCTTATTTGACGATGGTTGAGTTGTGATGTTGCTTTAGATTTAGGATAAGGGAACAGAACCCCACACAAGACCTGTATTGTATACCACGTTCTTTTTTTGTACCCAATTCTATATTTTATTCCCAAAAGAGATCCATAATAGGATATTATTACTCATATGACATGTAAATTATTCTATTTTACTATATCATTTTGTTTATTCGTTACATTTTTATGGCACATAGTTATGATTTCTATATTTCTATTGTTGTTATATAATGGTGATTATTCCATGATATTTCTTTTGTTATAGTTTGTGATTTTATATTAAAAATGGGGTATATTATCCTAATTTTATCCATTAAACCATATCAATACTTGGTAATAAATTTCATATAGGGAATAACTCCTAAGGTATGGGGCACTCAATTCAATCTGTTGGAGGTAAAATAGGTTGGGGACACTTCATGTCCACGCATGGAGGCGGTTGGTAGTTATATAAGTCATTAAAAATTTATAGTATATTTTACCCTATTTCATTGAGTGTAGGATTCGTTAAAGGTTATCCTAGGTTGTAGGTATATAGAAATTTTACAATTAAGGGTGGTGTGTTATACACTTGAATTAAGTAAGGAAAAAATTTGGTGTTGATTCTTTTGACGTTGTTTTCTCGCCATTAAATGGAAGAGGTACTCTTCAAAATTTTCTTAAATCACCATTGGATGTGTGAGATAATATGTAAAGTATATCTCATAGAATTAATGATAAATATTTTAGGAAAAGTGTTTTTGAAATATATAGCATAGTTCATTTATGGATTCCTAGTATGTAACTGGGTGAAAGTTGAGAAATACAATATTACTAGTATATTATGGAATTATAATATTAATCCATATAAATTTGAGTATATTTATATGGATTTAATGATTGTATGTTCATCACAATTCATTATATATGATTTATCTAGGTTTTTTAAGATCTCTTTGTGAATTCTCAATTATAAGTGAATCCATATTTTATTGTAGTGGGTGAATTGATAATGATTATTTGAAATGAATAAGGAGGCTTCATAGATTCCTTAGGATGACAATATTTCTATCCAGATAATCATTTTATAACACTTTTATGATTGTTAGTTTATCATTATGTTGGATTTAATTAATATTATAATGTAATTTCATCATCAAATAAGTTCGTTTATGGATAATTGAATCAAAACATTAAAGGACATGTAGTTTGATTTTGTTAATTTTTTGGTTTAATACTAAATGTTTTTTATATAATTGAGTTTTCTTATAACAACATTTTTCAACAATTCTTGGTTTTTAATGCTGGATTCCTCATTAATGATCCGCATATAATAAAAATCATGGTAAATTGTAGATTCAAGGATATCTTTCAAGTACTCATGGATCCATCAATGGATGTCATGAGTCATTCATAAGATTGGGTTTTGTTTTATATGATATTCAAAATGACCACATGATACCCCCCTATAATATTAGTCATTGATATATCCATAACTTAACAAGGTGACCCATCCTCTTATTCATCTAGTTAGTGTATCCCTTATTTAACCACATGATGAAGAACTATTTTGTGATTTACTAAAATTTTTATATCATCTGTGAGAAACTAAAATCATTCACAACATATTGATGAATGAATCTCATGAACACATTACACTATCCTTTAATGCATATTGTAGACGAACCAATAATGTGTCCAGACTAATGCATCATATCTATAAAAACTCCCATAGAGAACATGTTGTATATAGTGGTTATGTCACAATTTTTTTTATAAATATAAAAGTTTCTATTTTGGGAAACACCAACTAGTCAATAGACTATAATGAGATGAAAATGGCGAATTGTGGGATTAGATCCCATATAAGGAAACATCAACAAGATCCATATGTAAAATCAGGTTCCAAAAAAATCCAAAGAGTAGAATTTCTTTATGATATGTATTTATGAATATTTTTTCACGATTTTCTTGTAGTTGCATGTCAAGAGTGTCATTTCCATATTAAAAGATGACTCCTTACATGGTCTCCTAATCCCAAAATCACACAAGACCTCATGTAGTCATTATATACCCACATTACGTGGTGGTGTGACCCCATAGAACACATTCATGTTATGACAACCCTGCTTTTTATTACAACTTAAACATGCTTTATTACATAAAACTGCACTTGATACAACAAAGAAGATCAAGAGGTTTAGTATATTTGGGGCTTAGGATTATTACATAAAAACTTAAAACATGAAATACAACATCTTTATTGAAAACATCCTTTACATGACCACTACATTCCCTCATAATTAGCATTACATGGGATAACCTGAGGACATGCATAAGAAAAGGGTGAGTTAAAAATCCCAGTAAGGGAGTACACATGGAATAACATGAAGAGTACAATACATGTTAGTCAATACTCATATCAATAGATCATAAAAGAAACATGAAAATAAAGGCATGATAAATCATGACAATCATAACATGGAAATGTGGCAACAACACTTAACATGGATTTAGCGTGAGCCAAGACTCATTTCACATAAAGCATGAGTAAAACCTCATTGCACATGAAGCACAAGTAAACCCTTGTTGCACTTGAATTAGCAGGAGTCAACACTCAATGCACATGACGTATCATGATACTATACTTTACCCAATGCATTGGAGCGCTATAAGGGCGCACCATTCTTAAACATTTCATTTAATGCATAAGTGTGCCACATGGATCATAAAACATGGATTCATAAAACATAATCATTTATTCCATGATAAAGGAATGTGGAATTAATACCGGAAACTTTAAAATATATAAGTAAATGTGTATAAAGTTGAATATCCTTGATGGAGAAATGGGTATGGTATTCACTACACAATGACATTGGATTGGAAAATCGGTGCGATTTAGGCAGCATAACGGTGTGGCATAAGAATTCATAAACAAAGGTTGATAATGGAGAAAAGGGTTCCTCATCATATTTACATGTAATGGAAAATAATGAGGTCATATAGATACATGTACCAAAAATTGAAATGAAATTTAGATTCATGATACAAAAGTATTGCTTGAATGTAAAAGAAGAGAGAGGAGTTTCTTTCGGGATTTCGGCATAGTAACAAGTGTACATGGGAGGCATTAAATGAGAGAGAAAGGGGTCTCCCATCATTCAAACATAAAGAGGGTAGTATGAGGGAGTTTCAAAACCATACCCCAATATTCATAATTGAAATTAAAAGGGCAATAAAACATAAAGAAAATTGACAAAAATGAGAAAGGAAGAAAAAACCCTTACTTGGAAGTGTGCTTCCAAAGGCTAGAGAGAGGCTTGTGAGAGGCTTCTTGGGAGCTTGGGGCACCTTGGGAGGATTCTGGAGAGAGTAGGGAAGAGGTTGGATGAACTCCAATGGATTTTAGTGAGGAGTAAATGGGAGCTTGGCTGGGTTTATATAGGAATGGTGGGAGAATTCTTTATTATTTAGGTTTGGGACCACTTTTATTAAATTAATATAAACCACAAACCATCCCATGGTTTTTGCCCATGGTTTCTAGAAAAGTAAAGAGGAAAACAATATTTTACAAGGCCATGGTCCGAACTTATTAAAATATTAGGGTTTCTTATGTGGCGGCGAGTCACACTCCCATGGAAATTAATTTAAAAAGGCAAAGTGTTGAATATGTCTTGAGGGGTTCATTAATGCTTTGAAAATTAAGTTAAACAAACCCAAAACCTCATTATTTTAATGGTAAAACATATATTGGCCTAACATAAGGATTATGGTATTTTATTACATCTCCATTGGGTCATTATGATGTCATAAAACACATTATATATTTAAATGGTATTTAATTTTTACCAAAAAATTTGACTGTCTCAGAAAATTATGAAAAATTCACCGTTGGATAATTTTGACGTCCTGATTCCAGAAATGAAATTTATTTTATCTATAAAAAAATTTCAAAATATTTTAATTTTCACTTTTAAAGTTAAAACCAACATTTTTCGAAAATTCACGGTTTTTGACAGAAATGGCCTTCAAACCTTAATATAAAATTTTAATTGCATTCATAAAATTATAAGATCATTTATATATAATAAAAATTAATTTAATAATAATAAAAATATTTTACTAAAATATTATTTAATTCAAAAATCCTTTAATTTAATAAAATTTAATTCTTAATTAAATAATAACTAAAAACACCATTTGTATTTTAAAAACTATTTACAATGTATCAAAAATAACAAGAAATTAAATTCATTAGTATATACAAAAAAATAATCTTCATGAACATAGTACTACTTATTTGTTACATAACCCCTTAAAATAGCTGCATATGACCTAAGGGTAAGTTGTGTGATGGTGACAGAATCTTGGGGCGGCTCGGATAACATCGCTCGAGTGGTAATCTCTATCAACTTCCACTTTTCCCGTAGACGATCGCGTTCGAGCTTGACATAATGAAGCCCAGCTTGGGCTTGGTCAAGGGTGAAGCCCAAAGATGCTAAAAAATTTCCGAGCTCCGACAAATGGGCTTCGTATGGGGAAATTATACTGGATGAGGGCATTACTTCCTTTGTCTGATTAAAATTGGGTTCGTTAAAGCCTTATATTTGTACTAATCAAGTGATCACTATTCAACGACTATAAAAGTAATGGTCACAACTCTTATCATAAATCCAAAAAAGTTGACATCTTATAAAAACAATTTTTTATAAAGAGACAATTAACTGGATTAAGAGGGATTTTCAATTAATGAAACTTTGGGTCGTTACACATGTGATCCAACATTTCATGATCAGATTATCCCATCCTCACATGGTCACCTCCAGCATGTACCTTACCTAAAATCATTACTACATGTTATGTGGTTTCCCTAATGCTAGGGTTTATGAGAAATGTATACCCCTACCACATTGAGGCTTCCATACACTATATTTTGAAATAATTGGAGAGGTCGATGATGTATCCTCTCTTCATACAAACACTTAGGCCATTGAAATGTAAAGACCTATTTGGATTCCATTCACTAAGGTGAAAACACTGAATAGACACCTTGAAGATTCATTTAAATCCTTAGGAAATACATGATCCGGGAATCCACAGCAACATACACCCCTTAAATCAAGAATTCCCTTGATAAAAGTAGGCTCAAAATTGTTATCATGGATATGAATAACCATTATGGGAATCAAAGTCACTTATTCCACTAATAACATGGGTTCATATAAAAAATATAATTATGGGTCACTCTTTTATCAATGATAGATTTATTTACCATTCTTTGTACCTAATTGGATATGACAACCCTCCTAGAGTAATCCTATTGCCTCTCAAATAAGATTCCATAATCCTATGTATGTAATACACCCTAGATTTAAATAATTAATGAATATAATAGTATGGTTTTCCTCCTTTGGGTGTAATACCTAAGATGGTTACCATTGGAAACATCATTAATAATTAACATATATTTACCATGGGATTCCCCTTTTGGTAACAGTTTTATCCAAATATAATTGTTCAATATTTCTGATATTTTATTTACTATGTTTTCAAAAATAGTGAATTATTCATGTGGGATTATAGTTTTTTTGGATACAAAATTAAAATAGTTAAAACAACCAATATGGGCCTCCTCCTTAGGGTTAATCCCTATCACATCATTCATCTTAGTAAACTTAATGTGTATGAACTACATTAATACAATTGTATGATCCTATGAAATTTTATTAATCTTCTACTCCATACTATTTCTCACACTAATAATTACTCACATGGGCATAAATTCTTGGGTTGGACAAGATATTAGTATAACACATAATACCTTCAACATGGGCTCCCCTCGTAGGTGTAATCCCAAACAAACATCTCTCCACCTTCTGAAAGAACAATATTCCCCATAAATAATTATTTAAAAGGAATATATTCCCATGAAAACATATTTGGGAAGACATATATGGGTAATCCATTCTCAATTTTTGAATTCCACTACATTCATGACATATACATCCTTATTGTATGATGTTAAAAAACATGGTAAGGTCCCGAAATATGATCATAAACTAATTTTGTCAAACTTCCTGGAATTTGAGTATGGTCTCAAATAGGATACATATGACTCATTTTAATGGATTAAATACAATATTAAAATTTCATTATTGCTTAACAATTTCACACTGTAAGCTATACTCCTATCACAACCACATTACATCATTGAGTTTTGTAATCGATGAAATTATGTCCCACTTGAAGGGACAAATTATCTCCATGTTATACAATATTTTTTCTAGGGATATGATCCCATGTAATTTTTCTACCAGACTATACCTTATAACCTCCCATAGATAGGGCTATATTCCTTCCAAATATCAATGTATCTCCATTATTAGGTTACATAAATACTGAAATCATAATTCATCATGTTAGGAAATATTACCACAAGCTAAAACCACCCATACTCACATGGATATATCCCCTCTAAGGATAATATAAAAGGGCCACTCATTTATAAGTCCCACACAAACTATCCCTGTGAAACATTCTCCTCGAAATTGCATTCCATATAATGTTAAAATGAAAGGATTTGGCCTTTATTCCCTAAATTTAAATGGTATGATGTGTATCATAATGTGGAACTCAACCACATGTGTTATTACTAACATAATATGGGTATATATGAAACCTATTTAACAGGATTGATCAAATAATTAAGCACCAACTAACTCATCAAATGATTTTAAAACACATAGTTCTAAATAAAAAGTATTTAAAAAAATATCATTCTTTCACTTGATAAACAAGGATATAGAAAACTTTTAATACACACACACACACATATATATAACTCATTAACAATTGTAATTAATAAACTAAATTTCCAAAGTGTAAACAGTATAATTTTTAGCATTAGTGATTAAGATAATGTGTCATGTATTAAATCTATATGAGAGTCTCAAATTGGGAAATAATTCACCCTAGAATGTGTGGATGAGCTAGAAATACAATTCTTTCAATTAGATTCACATTTATAGAGTAGTTGGTAGGTCTTAATGACTATTTATCATTGGAAAGAAGTTCAAAAGAATGGAGATAAATTGTATGTACTGAATAAAAGATAAAAAATTCATAAAACTGAAGTGAATATTATAATCATGAAGATGAAAATGTAAAAATAGAACCACCACCATCTAGATCAACTTCGTATTTGATAAGAGATCAAAGAACAAAATATGGTGGACCCAACCAGAATTTTTTAGTCATGAAGATATTTAGTGTAAAAATAACATGACCCCCATCACATTCTTATATTAATTAAATATGAAATAAAAAAAGAGAATCATCATTGAATATTATAATAATAAAAATGAAAAACTATAATTAGATAGAATTACATTTAAGTTGTTTACATATTTAAATACAAAATTTTGATTCTTCATTGAAGGTTTATATTTTTTTATAGTTGTTTGTTAATCTAGGTATGTATTATGAAGCTCTATTTAATCCAAGGTAATGAAATTTTTATCAGAAAGTCATTCTTGAAACCCACATATTGGAATAAATGTAGTTGCATCTACCGAGAGATATTTATCACCAACTCAGTGCATCTATTGAATGTTTTTTAATAGCCTTCAAATGGAGTACCATTGCAATGGTAATATCCCAATCGTATAGGCTGATCGGGGTAGTATTTACATTCCAAATTCTAATAACCCATCTTATTGAAAGTAAATAATACCTAATTCGGTGGATAATATTTCCACCACTATCCATTTTAGGATCCTTCCTCATAATGTGAAAATTTATACCTCCACTACATAAGGGGGATGAGAGAACCCTTTGATAACAAAACTACTTATGAGGTTAAAAGTGGGAACAAACATCCAACTAACACTGCTAGTGTAGCATAACTCATATTCCCCAAAAACATTCGTAGGAGTATGTTAACTAGAAATCCACTCCAACTAATCAAGGAAGGTCACTCCAAATGACTTATCATAAGTTGTGGGATATAGAAACAAAGGTTCAAGTCTAGACCCATATTCCTTAGAAACAATATAGTAATAATATATATAGAAAATATTTGGTAACTAGTTCATATTCCTGTTATCATATAATATTTCTATACATATATTATGGAGCCACCCCAGGATCCAGATCATATTCTAGTTCCTTCTAAAGGAACATTAACATATATGGTAAACACTATAGATAAAGTACACATTCTTAGTCCATCGTGTTAATCATATCAGTATACATTAATTTTAGAAGGTGGACATGAGTGGGAATTTTTTTTATTTTTATTGAATATACCAATCATCATATTCTACATACATTATATTGTCATGACTATATCCCAAAAAAATAAAACTATCAACATATTTTGGCAGTACATAAAAGATATTTTAGAATATTCTAACAGTCACAGTGTTAAATGTGTGAATTACTTCACCAATCACCAGAGTCCTTCATATATATATAAATAACGAATTAGAAACAACGGTATATTATTTCTCCCATTCTAGAGGATCCATAGAATAATCTACTAAATTTGGAGGCATATGATCAGGCTCAACATCGCATTCCAACTGGGGTTTTGATAATATATTCTAAAAATCATCCCAAGATAATAATATGTCCCTTTCATAGATAAATCATATAGATATAGACAATTTCTAAAAGAAATTAATTTTTATAATTATATCCCTTCCTACATTCCACAAATTTCCTTACATACTCTAGCTATGGTATTGGGAAATGACTGTTAGTATATTCTTATAGCCAATAGGAGTAAAAAATATATTCATACTCCAATAATAAGGGGTGTATATTTCATATACTATTCTAGAGGATCATCACTATACTCTGATTAATATTGAAAATCTGTACCAAGAACATATCCCTATTTCATCCTAGTTTTTTGGAAATAGTTTTGTGGCTTGCAAAAATTAGTCCCACATTCCTACCCAACTGATAAACGAGCACATCTATAATCTTTTGAATAAGTAATGAAGGGGTCAGGTATTCCCACTACCATTATGAAGGATCATCAATATATTTTGGAAAATCAGGAAAATTAGGATTTAGGGTACATCCACATTCCATTTGAATTTCATTAGACAATTCATGCAACTAAAAATATTTATGATCATATTCCTACCCCTTCCAAAGAAGGGGCATATAAACACATTTCAGAGGATATATTGTAGAGAGAGTATATTACCTTATCAATTCTAACATATCATCAATGTATTATTATGATGAATTAAAATAATGATAGGATGAATATTCCCATTTCAATATAGGATTGATGTCATACTCTAATTTTCACTGTGATTTATGTTTATATCCCTTCCAATATATCATAAAACTAAAAATATATTTCTATCATCACAATAAAGTATATTTATATCCACAAAAATATAAGATAGAATCATTGATACATTTTTATGGTGGCTCATGGACTATCTTTGAGGGGTCCAATTCGTAAATTTTCCCACTCAACACATATAACACCAGTTGCTTGATGAGGTTTATCAAAAGAAAACCATCATTGAAAATCATGTATAGACAGGGAGAAGGCTAACATTCCAACAATAATAAATACATGAGTTCTTAATCAAATAAATCACTTATACATAGTATCTCAATGATCTTTTTATTCCTCATGAATGGGATTAGGATATATTTACTAGGGATACCCTCCATGTGGAACTATAGAGATTGATAATGGGGATTCCTCAAAAAATTTCTATTTTTAAAATCCTCCCCATAGTCATATCTCATCCAGAACAGGATATCTTCACTTTATCTGTGTATCTCTATATAATTGAAGGTTCTTTGTGCAGAAGAAGTTCCCTTGGTGGGTGTAAAATTAAAATATAATTTAATTTAGAGTTTCTTAAATCATTAACAGATGATCTTTAATATAAATTTTTAATTGATTTATTTATATTTGAATAAATGTTTACCTAGATATAAGATATTACATTGATGAATATGTTGAACATCCAATAATCCATTTAGGATTAAATTTGTTTTACTATAAGGATTAGATTATAGAATCCCTCTAGAAGTGATAAACATTTTCTCTTTTGATCTCTCAGAAATACTAATTAATTTCTGGGATCTACTGTGGATAATCAATTATGTTGCATTGTTTGTATTGATTGATACAAGATACGTAATGCATGAATGATTTCTTATCATTCCTTAGAGTAAGAGAAGATAAATTCAATAAAGAGAGAGACATAGAGACAAAATTCAGTTCTTTGAAATGATACACTATTCTCAATTTTCATTTAACCTGAAAAAATAGACATAAATATCTAATTTATAATGAAGTGGATTTGGTTTAAATATTATTTAATTTCATACCAAACCAAAAATAATATTATAATAATTATTTGACACCATTCCATATAATAATTATTTAATTAATAATATTATTACTTTACGGTGTGTTCATTAACATTCACAATAACAAATATTATATTATCAACTTTTAAACTAATATTTATCAACATATGTTGTATTGGTCAATTAAAATTCTTTGAAAATTAATAAATAATCCATTAAATTGTTAATTCATAAATAAATATTTTAATATAAAAAATAGCAAACAAATATTTATTAAATATTTAATAAAATAAATAAATATATTTTACTCAAAATATAGTGAATAAATATTTATTTAGTTTATCAATAAATAAGGTCTAAATTAAATTTATTCTTAGGTTGTGAGAATAAAATCAAGTCCATTATTTAAATTCAAATAGAATTTCATTGGGATCCCATAAAAAATATATTGTTCGACCCTATATAATTCATTCTCATTAGAATAAGGAAATTTCACATAATGTCCATGAGTACTTAATTATAAATGGTCAAGGAACCCAAAAGAATGAACATAATGTCATAATGAAAACAACTACATATGAACACTCTCTATGTAAGATAAACCATTTTTTCAGTATATCATCAATTATTCTTCACATCCATATTATTAACCTATGTTCTTGATATATATTTCATTTACTATATAAAATAAAGAAGTCATTGCACAATGACAACATAATTTTATGTGATGGTTCTTTTCCAATCCAATTTCTGAGATATAAGAATCTATTATGGTTGAATGGAAAAATCTTTCCTCAAATAATTTATTATGTATATGTCAATCATGAGGCAATAAATGTTCTGTAATTCATGCCAACATATGGTGTGACAGTTTTGGTTAGTAAATCTATGTTAATGAGTAATTAAATTAATTAATGATATTGCTAAAGTCTAATAATCATTAAAAATTATAATATATAGGAATATATCATGAAATGAATACATGTGTAATTTGTAAAGGTGGTTGTGTTCTAGTAATATCCCATCTTGGATACAAGAAAGTGATATATTCATGAGAATAACCATCATAGTCTTACAGGTACTCGAAACTAATAGTATACAAATATTGTTTCCTTTCATAGTATTTTTTCGAACCCTAGAACCATATTTAATAATACAATAAAATCACTTCACGAATAGAATCATATAGGGGAACTTATTGGACCCTGTCAATGTGATATATACTCTAGAGAATTATTACATTAATATCATGGAGAATAATGAACAACAAGTATTAGGGTGTTTTATTAATATTTAAATTATTGAATATGAATGTAATGAAAGTAAAAAATTGTTTTTTCATAGGACACTAACTCCAATAGTCTCCCACTTAGACTAGTGGAAACTTTCTATGAGATTCAATCTACTAGACCTCCCATGATAATCTTGCTTCTTATATATCATGTATTTAATCAAGGGGAACTCTTTGTTGTATTTCATTGAATTAATTCTCTCTATAACCTCACATCACTGAATAAAATTTCTTCCAACATTATTACTTTATAAGTTTGTGATTCATCGACTGATGTGACCATGGATCCTTTGTGAGAACCAACGTTGCAGTATTATCAAAAGATAATGTGATAGGATCTTTACTACTAGGTACCATGTCAATCCCTTATAAGAATTTGTGTAACTATACTTCTCCATTAACTACATTAAATACTACAATATAATCGAAACCTACTTTAGAATATATCACTATAGAGAACCTTGATCTCTTCAAAGTTATGAAATCTCCATTAAATGTGATGATGTATCCTGTTTTTTATTCCATGTCATCTTAATTTTTTTGGAAACATGTATTTTCATATTCTTTAAATAATAGTTCAATACATCCTCAATAGATTTTTTGTAATTTTTTATTATGCATCATATACTTAATGATAGTATTGATTGGAATCCAATAATGATCACCTTGGACATCTTGAAATATTCATACCTCACATAAGTTATAAGAGTCCTCTATATTAGTATATTGAATATCATGCATGACTGAAACTATAATCAATACATATGGGATCCTTTACATACTTTTTCCTTCCTCATGTGTCTGAGGATACATTTTCTTATAAATAATAATTGTATGTGACATTTGAAACAATACCCTATTGGATAGTTCCATACTAAATATCTTTAGTATCATGCCAATACATGTACCTTGGATTAGGTTGAGTAGTCTCTTGTATATATATCGATGGATCTTGATCCCAAGAACGTGTTATATCTTGTCTAATTCCATTATAGAATATTATATATTAAATAATACCTTAAAATAATTTAATACATGTATTTAATTCCCAATACGTAATATTTCATCATTATATACTATTAGGAAAATGACCACACTCCCACTAAACTGTTATAGAAAACAAACTCACATTTTTTATTTATTAAACTAAATTCTGTTATGCTTCATCATGTCAAATGTTCCATGACCTAGACTATTTCTGTAATACATAAATGGATTTTTTTTCAATTGGAATATCTGTTTGGTAACCTTTAGTGTCACACACCATTTAGGTTTTTTCATAATGACATATTTTTGGAGATTCCCATTATAAAAGGTCGTTTTGGCATCCATTTTTAAAATCTCATAGTCATGGAATGTTATAATGGAAATTATAATTTTTATGGATTTAAACTTTTAAACTTGATGAAAACATTTCATAATATTCAATACCTTTATTTGTATTAAACAATTTTTCATCCAAATAGGACTTATATGTATAGAAATGTCCATCTATGTCGAGTTTCTTCATTAATACCAAAATATATTCCAATATCTTTACATCCATTGGAGGATATACTATAATCCAAAATCATTTTTGGTATATTGCAACCATTTAAAATTTCATGGATTCTTGATACATGGAAAATATCAATTCCACTTACTAATTTATTTTAGGTTATTGGATCATTATTATCATCAAATAATTAGTCACAACCCTCAGTGACCGTAGTTCCATTACATTACGTTTCTCTAACTTTTCTGATTCTCCTATATAGTTTTAATGTCCCTAGATTAACTATTTATTCCACGAGGCTTTGTAAAGTATTTTAATTTTACAAATCTGGTTTACCTTTAGCCTATACTTCATCGAAATATATCTCACTCCTAATAACTATATTAGAGATCTGATCCCTCTCAAGTAATATGGTGTATCATTCCACAATTTCCTTTTTTTTCTAAAGGGTCATAGTTGTATTAAAACCCTCTTTCCTTATGGTATCATATAAAGGTTAAAACTATTCCTTAGGGTATAATTTTTTTTAACTAAGGAGGCCATAAAAAATAATTCATAATTGTACTAATGTATATATGTCAACAAGTGTTTCTTTCAATTTTCAATTATTATGGTATACTATTTTTCTCCGTAGATGGAACCTGGTTTAGTATTTTTTTACTATTTATAATGCTTATCCCCAAAAGTATAATAGAAGTCTCACATGACTCACCATTGTTCTCACTCTGTCCAACGAGGTGTGATTCTTATGCTCACATACACCATCCATTAAGGTGTATAATGAGGATTTAGTTGGGTTAAAATAAAACTCACACATAAATAATCAATAAATTATTGATTAAGATTCTCTCCACAACAGTTTTAGTAGAGTTTGTTAATATTATTACCAGTATTTTCTCAAAATCATTATTTTATTCCTTGAATATCTCAATGGAATCTTACTTACATCTCATCAAGTATATATATCTATGTTTACTAGAAAATTTTGAAAAATTAATAAAGTACATTTACCAACCCCGTAATTCAATATTAAATGGTCCACATACATCAGTATGAATTAATGAAGAATATCCTTGTACCATTCAAATTTTCCACTAAATGGGGATTTAATTTTTTTTTCATGAATACATGTGTGACATACAACAAGTGGGTTTAGCTAATATGAATCTATGTATCGACCATTGTTTAAATTATTAAAATGTATTTTGTCTACATAACATATCTACTGATTCCCAATTTGGCTATTGTATGAGTCATTTAGAGTAGTTTTATATAATTTTCAATTTCATTGTTCATGCAATCTAATAAATTGTACTATTATTTAAAAGTAACTTAAAATAATAAATTCATGCTTTATAAATGAAAAATATTTATTCCCGAACATGAAAATTAATCTATCTATATCGAAACTGAATACATAAATAATGATATTGGTAAACTATATAATATAATTAAAATCCTTCCAAAACATGATATATCTTTTTTAACAATACCATGATTTTTTGAGAACTATATTCCATTGTATTATCAACCTAATTGTTACACTACCTATTTGAACTATTACGACTCCTTCTACATCTAGCCATATTTAAAAATTTAGAAAATTGTAATGAGAAAATTACTACTATTAATAATATTTATAATAATAAATTATAATGGGACATAAAATTGTTAATATTTTATAATATTTAGTTTGTAGGATCATGTATTTATAATGTATAACTTTTCTAGAGAAATAAGTATATTAATTATATGTCGTCTACAATGGTTTGTAAAAAATATTTTACCAAAAATTAACATCCATTAGTGTCATGTTAGGGTTTAGTCTTATAACCAACCATCATCCCCCAATGTGAAGATTCAATCAATTTTCAAACAAGATTTTTTATTTTGATACCCCCAACGTATTTGTGGTCCATAACCACATCCATATTCTAGTATTTTGAGAGGGATTCATGTTCTAGAAGACATAATCTATAAAAAAATTTAGATATTTTCATATACACAATGTTATCTATAGGGTTTTATAAAGGTTATAGTGTCATAATTTATATTAATAATGAAACCTTTATCAAATATAACCTGTAATGTTTTAAAATATCTTGTATGGTTTTAAGCATAATTTTTTTACATTGATCATTTCCTCAGGTCCAATTAATATTTAGTGTCTTATATACTAGGAGAATAATAAATGGAATACATTGATCAAATTTGAAAAAAATAAAATAACAGTTTCTATCATGAAATAATTCATTATTATCTCATCGTAGACCACCTCATTTTATTAGATTTCCTTGTGGAAGTTTCCAAAATAAAGGTCTGAACATTAATCATAGTAAGGGATAAATAATGAAAATGTGCATAAATAAAAACTAGTCATCAGAATTGATTTGTTATATAACTACCTGAATATAAGTAAATTTTTAGCATTCGGATTAAAAGCATCTAATAAGAACATATAAATTTAGGAAAAACATAAACATGGAACATATATATGCCTATAAAAAATATCATCAATAAGGTGATGTAAATTCACATTGCAAAGGTTAATAAACAAGGTATAATACCTAATTTATAATTAATGTATTTATGTAATCATTAATATATCATTTTGAGATATTAATTATTTACCCAATGCATTTAAGCACAATTACGTAACACCCTTTATGTGTTTACAATTATGTTTGAACCATAAATCATAAAACTAAACTATGTATTTTATAATTTAAATCCCAAGATTATAGATTGTGATAATCATACATATGAGTCCCAAACCATGGAAAAATATTTATATTTATGGAAATACCCTTGAATGAAAATTGTTGTTGTTATTTACAATATTAGTAAATGAAATGGAAAATCATTGAGTGTTTTTAGTAGCCCAATGACTACAAAAAGGGATTACAGAATGGGTTTAATAAGAGATTTCGAAATTATGTCAATAAAAATTCATTATTTTCAAAGTAAAATATTTTTTATGAACACTAAAATTTATAACAAAATTCAATCTCAAATAGCATTTCAAAAAATATTTACCACAATAAATATAAGGTGGAGGGGAATGTTTATAAGACTATGTTGTTTCATAAATCAAGAGATACTCCCTAGTACCAAAGTAAATTCATTAGATTGAATTATAGGGCGATAATGAAACGAAATTCATGATATATTAAATTGGTGTGGAGATGAATGAGATAATAGGTTGGAGTGATCTTCTATTTTTGGTGAAAAAGATCTTTTTTCCATGGAAACTAATGTTAGGTATGTGGAAAAAAGGTATCACATAAGGGGTTTTTGCGATAGGTGAGTTCTCTGAAGAAATAAACATAGGAAATTTTGTATTTACTTATCATCATAACAAATTAAATATATATGGTATAAGAAAAAGTTTTATTTACAAGAAATTATTTCATATTAGACTATACGTTTTAAAACATAGAAATCATAATTAAATATTAATCATGGTAACAATTTTATCAATAAACATATATGACAAAAATTATTATAAAATTTTAATATGATGAATCTAAATTTTTATTCTATTTAAGATAATTCATTTTCAAAATATTATTAAATTATTATATATATTATAATATATACAGTATAAAAATCTATTTTTTTATAAAATGAAATTTTAATCATTAAGAGATGTTAATATCATTTAATATTAACATCCATTTACTACTAATTTATTTGACTATAATTTTAAATTTCATATTATAACCCTCAACCCATCCCTATAGTATCCTTTAATGATGATTGTTGGGTCACCTAGGTGCATCCCTATGAGGCATTTCATCCCTCTTTCATTGGCTTATAACTCAAGCCAGAAATTAATGATCCTTTGAATTCCATGAGGAAGGATTCAACCATTATTTAGAAAATAATATTCTACATATAAAACAGTAAATCAATATAACCAATGTATTCAAGATGGATGAATATCATTATTTTATAAAAAATTATTCTTGTTCTGTTGGTACATCAACATTGATCTAGAGAGTCAGTGATCCTTCTATGAATTGAATATAGGTCCAACATTGATGTAAAATTTTATTGTGAATATTTTTGAGGTTCTAACCTCTTATATTGAATGAATTATTTAATATTATTCAATAACTCTTGTTTTTATGGAATGGAATTTGTTCTATGTATTGTTGGAATGTCGGATTGATTTAGTTTCTATAGGGGTGAGTTTTGGGAACCAACTCATGTAAAATCATGACACTGATTTCTAAACACATTTTTTAGAAATATCCTTATAATTTATACCCACTAGATAAGGTTTTTTCTTAATTATATATGAATGTTTTAGTATTTGTATCTAGTGATACCCATATTTGTTTTTGATCATATGTGCGTGTGTGTAACTCGAGAGTTGTAATTTTGATTTATTTATATGTTTTTGATTATGTACACAAGAATTCATGCTCGATAGGTAATTTTGTGAATATATGTGGTCACCCATATGTTTTTGTAAATTTATGGAATATGGATGTCTTTATTCTAGTCAAAAATTTTATATGGGATTTTTCTGATTGGTTATCCCCTAGAGGGAGACAATATCTGACATGAACGAATGAAAACGATAGACATAGACAAAATATAGGGTTATAGAATCCCTAAGGCCTGATATATGTTATTTGTAGGATACTATATCAATGTTGTTTGACCTGATTTTGTGGGGAAATAAGACAACTATGTGGCCTCACCTGAGGCCAATATAATGTATGATGTTCATATTCCTGAACATGTAATAGATAAGGGGATCAATGATAATTTTCCCCATCAGAGGAAAATTTCTTTGTGCATAAATTGTGGGATATGTAGTGGCCTTATTACCAACCCATATTCATGACTTCCATTATGCCATTCCATCTGTCATATAGCCATTATAGTTATGGTTGGGGTTTTGGTGACCTAGACAGTGAAAAACCACTCAGTACATAATTGACTACTTCTCTATTTTGTATTATCATGACATACAACTCTTATGCATGCTCACATATGTTATAGAATCATTGATCATGTTTCAATGTTCTTGTACACTCACCCTACATGGGTATATCGATGAGAATGAATACCACAATATTAATAATCCTAGAGAAGAATAAATCCCAATGACATATATTAGAGGTGAAAAATATTTCTCTTTTTAGGTGGAAGATGGATAAACAATTCAGTGTTGTAATGGTGTCTTTATTTTCATTCATATTGTTCAATTATACCTTATTTTGATCTAAAACATTATTGACACATAGTTATTTACTTTTCATGGCAGGATATACTTATCGTTTCATCTATTATATCATTTTTATTACCTTTTTTAGCATTAAATGTTTAATTTATTATTTTTAATTGTTATTATTCTACTGAATGAACTGTGATAGTGAGGAACCATGGTCCATGTAATCCCATTTGGACCCTCTTTACTAATTGAAACCCATTTCTTTATTATGATGCATATATTATGTTCTTGTAGTATTCCACATTTGGATAGTTGTTTCAATTTGAGACATTACATGTAATGCCATGGGTCATTACAAATGCTACATGATAATTCATCAGGCACTCAAGTATCCACATTGGTCATGTAACTATGATTCTTATCATTCCCTGAGAATCAATTAATTACTTAGATTCCAAATTTCTTTATTAAATTTCTATTTTTATTCTTCAATATAACTCAACACACCATGTTCATTTTTAAATAGAAACTAAAATGTATACTCATCGAGTTTCCCAATGTTTTATCCATGAAATCCATTATAAATATAAAATGGCTTCACTCTAATCTGTCCATAAATTATCTCTTTATTTTTTCACCTCCAAATATATTGATTCATGCTATATTACTAGTAATCCCTCTTCTAGATGAATTTCTAAAAAAATGCTCTCCTAAGCAACTGACACACATTTGTATCACTAAATCAAAATTCCTTAATCAATAGAGGAATCATAGAATCATCCAACAATGACACAGAATCATGAATTTGAAACATTGTGTAATTCCATGATTGGGGAATCATAAAAAAATATCCTCATACGACACACTTTAGTATAGACACATCCTTGATCTAACTCACTCTTTCAATTCACAGTATCCACAAGTATAAGTAACATGATCTTAATTCATCGATGTCCATTGTGATTTTCATCAGTATATGACTATCCTTATTATTTCCTCATTGAAAAAATCATTCAATCACCATCAACCATTTCATTTTGGGAACGAACTGAACCCACACTTCTAGATTCAGTACTAAAACATACTATGCAATTTTATTTATATAAGATGACATAAAAATACAAAGTACACTTTCCCAACAATGGTATTTATTTGTATAGGTTATAATAAATCTTGTGAATAAGATTATAAAGCATTGTATGTGTATAAAAACATCAAATAAATTTGTTTTAAAACATACAAAAAATCATTTGAAATTTCCACTAAAAACATTTCATATAAAATACATAATTTTTTTATATTATATATATCATTTATAAATAATAAATTATGGGTTTTATGAAAATAATTTTCAAGACTATTTAAAAATACTTGTCATTTTTAAATTCATTCAAAAATACCCTTTTTAAAAATATTTGGATATTTCCTCAAAACACCAATTGAATATAATAAAACATCTATTGATTAAATTGATACATAGAATACTATAATAAACCCTTATGACTACTACTAGTATCAATATTTTAACAACATATCATGGAGGTTGTGGGTTAACTCCCCATTCCTCATCAACTCATATTACACCCTAGTTCCCTATATTAAAAAAAATTATGAGATATTAATTTATCATTCATAACCAATTTAAAACCATTAAAAATATTAAACAAATTTTTTTCATAGAATAAAATAAATTAAAATCTATAATATTGAAAAAAAAATTATTTTTAGGGAAATATATTTTTGAAAAAAATTACACACATTAAAAAGACATGAACATGAACATTTTAAAAATAAAGAATGACATGTATTAAAATAAATTACCTATTATAAAAAATTATAGATTATGGAAATGATACCAATAGTGAATGGAAAAAAACTATTTCCCCAGAAGATATACAATTAATCTTATAAAACAATAATTTCAAAATAATCCCCTTTCTTTAGTTCGACTCATCAAATAAGTTTTTTTATCATACACTTCTCTATAAAATCACATTTCTTGACAGCAAAATACCTAAATGGCCAGTTTTTTGCCTAAACCAATACCTATAGACAGTGAAGAGGTAAGTGGATAAGAGAAATTGGTAGTTTAAGGTCTAGATATATGTCCCAAGGCGGTGAAATGAAGTTTAAGAAGGGGCCCCTTTTAGAATTGTGTTTATGGAGAATATAATAGTTTTTTAAAATATTATAATAAAATAAGTATATTATAAAGTAGAATTCTTCCAATTAGACTCTAAATTTATAATATATTAACTTTATAACTTATATTTTCTCTTATATTCATATTTAATATTTTTATGACATTTAAATAATTTAATAAAATGATCTATTCATTAAATATCATTATTATGAAATTTAATATTATTCATTACTATGACCTTAAAAACATAAAAAAAGAGTAAAATTAGAAAAAAAACTATTTTATTACATGTTAGACATGTAATGGTCATCTTGGTAGTTCATGGATACATTTAAGTATCTAATATTTTATTTATTTTTATATTATTAATTTATTTTATTTTATTTTCCATTAATTTAATATCTACTGCAAGATCGATGTGTAAGACTTTAGGGTAACTTAAGAATTCATTTTTGTAAATAAATCACCGTGTTTTATAAAAATATTTTATCATTCCATATACTATTTATCTATGAATATATCCTCTAGAATATGGAATACTAAAATTTTTATACTAATTAAAAACAATAGTGTGAACAATTTTACTTTTCATATAAGAAAATATTATAAGGGATATAATGTAAACAATATGTCTACAGATGGTCATAAATTATCACCATGGATGATTTTTATCTAACTATACTCATAAAAAATCTATGAAATTTTAGTTTCATTAATTTATACTAATATTTATAATTAAAATCATTTTATTTATTTTTCTTTTCCTTGGAGAAGCACTACATCAATCTTTCATACGAAATAGACTGATTATATATAGATATATATATTAATTTAAAATAAATTAAAACCATAAAAATAGATTAACTAATCACAATATAGTTCTTTAGATTCTTTATTTATGTATATTTAGTCAAATACATATCAAGGAATCTTATTAAATTTGTTAATTTGACCTTTCATGCCTTTCTCAATCATTAAACGATCATTTGGATATCATTGATGTCATATGGATAAATTTTTAATAGAGTATAAGTAAAAACAATCATTTATGAATGATAGTTATTAATAATGTATTTAAAATACTTTTTATCTCTATTGAAACTCTGTTTTATCACATGGATGAAGAAGAAACAAAAGGAAACACCCTATAAAAATGTTGAGAATGTAGATGAAGACCACAAAATATTGAAATGACCCGAAAATAACCATTCTCTAAAGGTACCCCAAGAATCATCGACATGGAAGGTCTATACCCAACCTACTAGTCTGTGGCCTACTTGCACAAAATGTTGCCTTCACCCAGGGTCTAATATTTGCCTATAAATTAGACACATGGGTGTTCATTTTGATGGATGGATTTTCCTAAAGGCCAATTTCTACTCTGATCACCCTAGTTACTTACTCAAGTTCTACTAAACCTTCTGGGCAGTTCTCTAACTCGTACAGAAGAGGGAAATAAATGGGAATATAGGAAGTTGTGTCATCCCAAGGATTAATGTTAAACAATGCCTGCATGAGGCATTCAGCCAACCCTAATTCAATGAATACTAGCATTAGTTCCTCTTCTATAACCAAGTAATTATGAAATATACATATGGAAACATGTGTGGAGACCCATAATGGCTTGGGAATGGTCTCTCAAAAGTGTTGTCACCTTATTAATACTTCCCCTAACCTGTATCATTTCTTCCTGACCTACCTGCATGGAGCACCCTGGAGAGATTATCTTTGATTATCAACACCTTCTATCCTACATGAGCTATCTTTTATGGCTTCTTCAAAAACATTAATGGATGACCTTATACTCATTTGGCTCCCCTGTCTAGGAGGAATCAAATCGATGCCTCCACTAGGCACTCCTAACATTCAAAACCATGGGGAAAGGAATGTCAAAGTGTCTCCCATTTGAATTTATATTTCTATTGTTAATGGTTTCCCCTACCATTCATGAAAAATGGTCAGGATACAAGGGGTGTCTTTAGATTTATATATCTATGTTACGAGGACCCTTACCAACGTGATAGTTTGGAGGAGTTCCCAATATTTGATTCAGGGGATAGGACAATGTCATTCCCTTCTCATCTATATGACCTAGAGCCTCTAATTCCCAATAGTTAGGGTTATGATCACACATGAGTTTCCAATCAACATGGATGTAAATCCTCATCCTGTTCACAATAGATCATAGGGAATCGATCCTAGTATAATCCCCTTGCTTATTTTTTAGGAGGTTATAGTCTTGATCTTCTCCACAGCAACATTATTAACATTCATTCCTCCATTACCTTGGACTATTGTCTAATTTATAGTGAAGAGAGGGAAGTATTTTATCCTTGGACTCTCCCACTGGAGCCCCGACCAATTCCACCATAGCCCCGACCTCTTCCACCATAATAGGATGAAAAGTGTGTTATTAATAAAATCATACACTTTCTCTTATTTAACACATTGTATATTACACCATGGACCTTAAAAGGTATTATGTACCTCATTATGTGGAAGAAAAATATGTGTTTAATAATTCCATTCACATGTATACATAGGAATCCCATTTATGGGTTTGATCCCACCATCAATAAATTCTCATCTCCCTAGATGATAATAGAATCTAAGTGAATTTCGTCTACATAGAGGACAAAAACTCATAACGCCCCCAATATGTGGCTAAAAACCCAACACAGCCCTAATAATGTTGAAATAATCTTTGAGAAACATATGGGAGGATACCATTGATGAATAAAATCATATACATATAGATATCTGCATCAATAATGAACCTCAGATACATACAAATGAATCTAAATTATACACATACTAATTATTGATTGAAAATATTTGGACGACGTACATGATACTATGGAATTAATGAAGGACTCAGGAATATGTCATAAATATATGTGAATGTCACGTAGTAGGAATCAATTCACCCTAAATGGGTGTGATGAGCCCGACCACAGATCTTATCAACCAATGCATGTTCTTAGGCATCATAGGTCAAAACAAAATTTGATTACTACATTTAGAAATCATGTCACATTTGATATAGAACCATTTGGTTTTTTCTATTCCATGAAAAAACTTGTAGGAAATCTTTCAGAAATAGATAACAATCACATGGTGCAAGATCTGTTTGATATTTTTTTTAACCCAACACGAATATGTAACCCAAATGATAGTGTCACATACTTATTAGTCCCATCATATTATCAATGAAAATTACAGTTGGACTGGGCGATGAATCATGCATGTATTCACTTATAAAAGATCATTTATTTCAGGATTTCAATATTTTTGTTTTTCATATATACATGCAATTATTTTTTATAACTTCTATTGATCCAATTTGAACCTTCATGTTTTGAAAAATGAATGACCTAGATGATATTTGGGAAATATCATTGTCTATGTGAAGGATTCCATCACAAACCCAATGTCTTCAACACTGGGTCTCAAACTCACTAGCCTAAGAGTACCATCAAAATGGAATGATTCTAACAATAGAGGCTTCAAGGCAATACCTACATCACATCCAATAATGGAAATCATCTAGTCAATGATGACCAATAGTCTGGATGAAGATAACACTGACCACAATCTTCAACTATTTTAGAATATTATACTTAGATTGTGTAAACCAATATCTCCCATATTTCAGGGAGGTGGATCAAGAGACTTCCTATAACCTCATCCAACATTCAAATGTTTCATTTTTGAATGGCTCATTCTTGTAATATCCACCACAAATTTTAGGCAGTAGTTAACCGTCAACTTGATAAGGGTGTTTTCCTCAGCCAACCGACCTAGGTTATTCAAACCCATACCTAGAAGATGTACCTATGGGGACAAAAACATGCTAATAATGAGAAGGTTCTCTCTATTTTTCTATCTGGATATGCCCTCAAACCCAGTTTGTTGGAATATTTTGAGAGGAAACATAAACTAATTATCTTACATTCATCCACCAAACAGACTTTCCTAGAGGCATTCAACTAATCACATGCACAAAATATGGAAGCAACCTAAAAGAAAGAACAAAAACCTACCATCACCCCAATCCTTCCAATAAACTCTTCTGGAAGAACTCAACTAATTCCATTGGCCAGGTACACAAACCATTCATCATCAAAAAATTCTATTAGTAGCCTTATTTGGTAGCACATGGAGATATTAGTTGGAATGCATCGATGACAAGAAGATATAAGAATAGACTATATTGCCCACAGAAGATTAAATATTCTCATTGATGTAAATTCTCATCCGGAATTTGATAACATCAATACAGTGTCTCACCTAGAGGTTATTTTTCTTAAGACTTAGAAGATTTTAGAAATAGCCCAATAGTCTCCCTAAATATATTATTTAATTGAGTTATGAATAAATCACTCAACCCACATTCAGACCAGAATCCATAAAATTATAAGGGAATCTATGGTAATATCTACCACAACAGTTCAGGAATAATCCCATCCCTCATGGTTTGGGTATTTTTTAACCCAACCCTTGGGACTATATGACTATGCCTGAATGGTTGTGATGGAAGAACATGAATTGTCCTAGCCCTTAGAGTTGGGGGAAGTTTCAACTCAGCAATGCCTTCATCAATGGAAATTAGTCTTCTCTTGATTAGGGAAGATTCCATGTTGTTAATTATATCAATTTCACAAGTCATGTGATCTAACATATTCACTTAGAAAATGTATGACACAATTCTATAGAAATTTCATTATGATTACGCTTCAAAAAACAAATTTTTGGGAACAAAAGAAGAGGACAAGGTCTCATGGAAGGGGCAGAAAAAGGACATATTAAATAGATTACTATAGAATGCCTTCTATTATCTAAACATATGTGAATGTAAACAATTCCATCATAAGAGACCCTCCATAATATAAGACCGTCTCATAGGATTCTAAAGAATAGGTTCATGTTCAAGATAATGTCCAAACTATAATTAATGCAAGAGGTGTGCGTACTAGAAAGTAGTGGCTTACCCAAACATTGGTTATCCCCACAAATTATAATCCTCTATATCCTAAAAAGATACCTAATATGGGAATAAGTAAGGTTCATGACATATCTCCCATTCCCCCCTTGATAATTTCAATCCCTTTAATTTGATGAAATATTTTATTAGTAATAAGATGAAATGAGAGAGTTGATAAGACTCAATGTAGAGTTACTCCGAGGTATTATTCCTACTAGATATGCTCTGCAAGTAAACCATCGAGTCACGCTTCCATTTGTCAGACCTTGTTAAAGAGGGTTTTAGTAATAACTAAAGTGGACATGGAACATCTTCTTAATATGGAACATCAACCCCCAATATATTTGCATCCCTTAATAGTAGAACAATAATTCCCTCCGTCAGGGGTATAACAAGAACAGGTTCAGACACATCCCTACCGTCTTTCCCCTATTTGTTACTCATGACATATACCAGTGGTACATTAACCAGTGGTCCTGCCTGCCATCACGCCTATTCAAGCTCTAGCCACCTCACCTATTTAGGTCCCAAATCAACCAAAAATTCCTCTAATCCTTATGAACACCATTGAGTCATTAATGACTTGATTAGAATCCATAAAGGGTTTTCATATGCCAGTATAGAAATAAAATAAGGCTTACATCAAATGGGTGTATCCTTCTCCTCCTCCTTTTCCAAGCATTAGGAATCAAACATTTCTAATTTTCAATAGCTCCTAAGATTCAAATAAACACTTGACACATTTCACTTCTCCCTGAAATCCCATCATGGGAACACCATAACCATAGGATGTATTAAAAATAAAATTCATCATGAAATCATTTTAGGGGCTCGCCTTTGTTTGGTACATGAGTTTGTTGTCCAAATTAATTACTGGAAGGTAAGAACTCTAGTAGAAGTTCATGTTTGTAGAGACCCGAAGCCTGACGTACATTGACATTACATTACATTTGCGGAATACTTAGTACATAACAAAAACACACACACAAGGATTGTAATATTTTAGTGTCTTTGGAAACTCGGAATATAATCTTCTAATTGTGGTGAAAGATCTTCAACATCTCCCATAAAGATCTTCCTTTTTTGTATACCTAAAACCATTCTTTATATCCTGGGGATAAGAAAACATAAAAGGGGGTGAGCTCAAATGCTTAGTAAGGGTAAACAAAAGTAATATCAATCACATCGTATACACAAGCACGTAACTTTTGGAAATCTTAACCTGCAAAAGAGATCATAATTTCATAACATGGGATAAATCATGGCAGTGAAATGTAATCACAATAATCATAACTTAAAACATGAAACTTTTTGTCATACACACATAATCATAGAGAATCATTTCTTGTTAGTCAAGACTCATTTCCAAGACTATCTTAGTGGACAAAGTCCCTTTCTGAACCGAGCCACCCTCGTTCCAGTCCTGTTTCACTGAACCGGTATAACCTACCGTTCCAGCCATGTCTATCTCATGAGATATAAAATATTTACCCAATTCATTGGAGGGAGATATAGGTCCCACCCATCTCATAATGATATCATTCTTATGTGTGCCACAAAATCATAAATCATACATCATTGCATAACCCATGTAATAAAAATGGAATCTTAAACATCGTGACATCATAAAACAATTCTTATAAGATAAAGGAATTCATAAAAATATTTCCATCACAATATAATAAAATCCATGTAATAATAGGGATAGAAACCGTACCCTATATTATCTAAGATGGAAAATAATTTTGATAAAACATTTCAACTCCATTCTTGAGGAAAATATCCTTTTTACTTCAAAAACATTTTTCCTTTCTTAACATGTCATATAATTTTAAACTAAAAGAAGTTGATTAAAAATAAACTTGAAAACTTGTAAAGGAAGCTTCTTGGAAATAATGTTTTAAAAATCCATTCATGTCGTATAAGTTAAAAAAACATTCTTCGTACTTTTGTCGGAAAAGTCAAAAAGGTACCTCGTACGAAAAACGAAAAAAGATTCCTTTCATATCTTTTACTAAATATTCACCGAAGGGTAAAATTGAATATAAACTATTGTATAAGGATATAAATATTACATATTGAGGAAACATGGTTGTGGATGATAAAATACACCCCAGTAATTGCCAAAGTATAAACAATCTCGGATAAAAATGAGATTGTGATATTTCCCTTACCTTAGGTCTGACTTGCTTTGTACCTGTCCGAACCTCCTGTATAATGATTTAAATCATGTTATTGACTTATTCCAGAATCATATTCATTGTTATTATATCATATATGGTCCACTTATGACTTTATATTACTCGTTCTTTTCTAAATTCATGTTAAAGTAGCATTTTGGGTAAAATCGTCTCATTTGTCGTTCGTGTTTTTAACTTGTAATTATTAATATGATTACTTGGATCATGATTAATTATATCCAGAATGTAAAACATGATTTATATATAATATATATTCAGAATAATATATTGATAAATGGAATGAGATACACCGTTCATGGAGACGGTAGTCCGTACGTACGCATGAACACTGTTTTCGTTTCATTAATGAATTGAATGGAATTAAGTAGATGACTTACATATAAATATAAATAAATCCAGTATCATTAATACGTCTTATATTTCATTAGTACTTTTTATATATACTTTATAATCATTCATGAATGGTTAATCATTGAGAATGAATCTCATCCCGTCGTGGAGACGGTAGTCCGTACGTACTCACAAGCGAAGATATCGTTCCCATGGTCGTGGAATTGTGTTGAAGTGTTTGTATAATATTTCAGTATCAATATCACTTTATAATAATCATATATAGTTACTCATTAAACCATTATACCCATCCAATTAATGTGGTGGCGGAAAATAGATTACACCACGGCGTGGAGACGGTATTCCGTACGTACGCACGCGCGGTGATTTCCTTTTTCCATAGGATGGATAGAAGGTTAATTAGAGTTGTTTCATATTTATAATAACATATCAGTATGTAATTAATACTGATGTTATTACTTTATCTTTAAAATACTAAAGAAGAAGTAGTTGAAGAAGAATGAAATTGAAAAGATCGGTAATGGATATTACCTCTTCTTTGAAACGCCTCTTTTAATCCTCCACTTAGGGAACTAAGATTGGTATTTGAAGAAGACCAGGACCTCTAGGATTATTCTAGGGAAGTGGAGAAGGGTTTTTTTCATGGTTTGGCCGAGCTTGAGTGCTCAAATTGGTGTGAGGAGGAGGGGGAGGAGGTGCCCTTTTATAAGGGAGGAGAGGGGCACCTTAGGAATATCTCAAAATATTATTTTATATTAAAGTAAAAATCGGTTTATAATGGTTCCAAAGGGTCTTATTTCGAAGCTAAAGTGGGGATGGGTCGAAATCCTATCAAACAATAGGATTTAGACAAGTTTAGGTTATTATTTTAACCTTATCAATTAGATTTAACTCTAAGTTAAATAATTTAACTTTTACCGTGTCTTTTTGTTTTCTTACACTATATGGTTAATACACTTACTATAAATGCCAAACGAACCCCAAATTGTTTATTATTAATATATATATCCGTATCTATGTAATTGTTCCGAACCTTAGATTTTTAGGAATAAAATAACAAATAATAATATAATATTTGATTTAAAAACTATTTTGTGTCAATTTTGACACTATTTGATATATGATTTTTGTGAAAGTCATAACGAAATTATATGTTCGAACCAAGTTGATTAAATAAACACTAAAATATCATAGTAACCTATAAAATTATTGGGATTCATAAAAAGTCTCAAATTACATTTAATTTGGTGTTTATAACATCAATTCTGTCAATATTTCATTAATAAGATAATTACTGCATCATCATTGTGTCATAAATAAATTAAATTATTCAATGTCTAAAAATTATAAATAAAATACCATTATGTAGGAAATCTTGTTATCCTTCTAATGAATATTTAAAATCTAATTTATCTTATGTATAACCCTATATTAGAAATGATTTAGTAAATAAACATTGATTTTAACTCTTTTAACTCTTCTTTGAATTAAATAATAATAAATGTCCTAATCTAATCCAAGTGGGCCTAAATGATAATATTTTACACTTAAGGTTGTTTTTTATCGAGATACACTTGTCCAATAGGATTAGGACATGTGTTAGGGTAATATTAATATCACTTTTACCCATAATTACCCTATTTACTTTTAACCGTGCTAAAAAAAGTAAAAAGTTACTATTCACCAAAAATTATTTTCATCTCATTGAACCACATTTTACTTACTGACATCAACCGTGTCTCTTAGATTTTTGAAATTCCATTCACAGAAGCGGTAAAATTAAGATTTATGAAAAAAATAATTTTTTTAACTTCCACTTAGTAGTTTCACTATTCATCAAAAATTGAAGTTTTTCAGAAAAATTCCAAAATTTCACCCTAAGCTATAATTGATATTCCGAATTCAAAAATGATTTCTATTTTACAAAATTCCTAACATATAAGTTGCGTTAATGAATTTTATAATTAATTTCCACTGTCACAACAAATAGCATGTTTTTAAGAGATAATAACTATCAAAAGATTAACACTTGTTTATGTCTGGTGTAAATGTGAAATTACATCCAATGACCAACATTTTATTGAATTGTAAAAATATATTCTAAATATACTTTGAAACCACTCAAATTAATAATTTATCACTATTAATTATTTCGATTAAAAAAGTTGTTTTTAATTAAAATTTAGTAATTTTCACTATTCATCAGAAAATAAAAGGTATCTGAAAAGTACCAAAATTTCACCCTAAGCTAATTTCGATATTATGAATCCAAAAATGAATTCCATTCTGAAAAATAAAATATACAAAATTTCAAAAAGTGGTTATTACCATTCATAACAGCTAGTTTTAATAATATTTTAATAGCGTATTGTTGTTTAGTGAAACTCGTTATTGCGTACTACACACGCTATCGAGGAAGGTCGCGATTGCATGTAATGCAAGGCAAATCAAGGATGCATGTTGTGCAAGATCCTTTTGGTGTAGCGTACAACACAAGACATTATTGAAATTAAAAGGAACATTTTTCGTAAAATCTCGGGGTGTTACATTCTACCCCCCTTAAAATGAATTTCACCCTCGAAATTCATCGGGGTTAAAAATGGTTTATTATTCGAAAGTTTTTTTAATAGAAACCCACATCGTAAAAAGGAATACCAAAACCAATCTTTAAAAACAAAAGTATGAAACTTAACGGTTACCCAAATAAACTAATCACTGGGTTTCCACATAGGTGAAAATATGGATATGGAAGAGAAATCTAACCATCATGTTCTGATGGGGAGTGGTAGAGAACATGGCTATGGAAAAGCCAGCAATCACAAAGACATAAATTTGTGACGATCTAAGGTACCATCTAATTCATCAGATATAAGATCACTAGGACAACATTTTTTGTTTTCAAGATCATTTCCCTAAAGTTGAACATTTGAATTAGAATAAATACTTACATTATTTTGGTACAATCTCACTGTTGTTCGTGCCTTGAACAATTTCCACTTCATCTCATAAATAAATGAAGTTGAATTTGTTATTCGTGAAGTGTTAGCAAATAATGTGATAGAATGACGGGTCATTCCATCTATCTCAAACAAAAGGTTAGCAAAAATTATATACATAAGTCGATCTATAGTGAGATTAATCATATATGGTTCCTAAAATGGACTTATACATCATATATCATACAGCTTAATATAATAAAACTAGTTTCTACTAAACAGGGACTTCCTGTAGGCTAGTGGTAGGTGATAAAGGCCAGTCGCACTTTGGTTGTGGGTTCGATTTCCACAGCCTTGTCCGACGCGATGGGCTGTCGCCCGTCCTGCAGGTTGTCCTTTTTCTAAAACTATATTATTATAACATCCCATCAATAATATCGAAAAAAATTTCTATCCTTAAACAATACTAACTTATGTCCAACATAATCCATTCCAATCTTTAGGCTTATCCATAATACTGCAGTCCACTCTCATAACATAGTGAAAACTATTACCAGAGATTTAATACCATCGTCGATCCCCATATATCATAAGAAATGTTTTGTTGGTCCCATTCCAAACATTCAAAGTCCTTAATCATGTATTCTCTTGAATACCTTAGTGAAAACAAGAATTCAGTTAAAAGTTAACACCTTCCACATACCAAAATCCTCAAAATTCTATATACTCAAACCATGATATCACTTAGTCCATATATCAATCATGAGCTCATGAATGCTGTTAAACATTTCATTTTCTTGTTTTCCCTTCATTATGCGCATATCATCTTTTTTCCAAAAATATCTCAATCACATTGAATACCACATTAGACCAACACATAAATTTTCCAATACTTTATGATACCACATTATTTTGGAATCCCATTACATAAATCATTCTACCACATCGTTGTCATATTCAACATCGCCAATAGTGATCGCATGTGACTTCCCCTTGTCCTTTTCCTTCAGTGGTTGCTCATGTTGATCATAACTAACCCTTGGATTAGGGAATTTATTAGCATAATGCCCCATTTCCTTGCACTTGAAGAATTGAAGTGTTGGTGGTGCATTCTCTGCAGTGTTTGCTTTATTCACATCATTAGAATCCCTTTTTCCATTACTTTGACACTCAGCTGCTCGATGACCTTCTTTTCCACACTTAAAACATTTTCTAGTCCCTTTAAGACAATCTCCACTATGCTTATTTCCACACTTTGTGCATAAGGAAACATTCATCTTCTTTTCACCATTATTCTGAGATTTCTCCTTGAACTCCATCACTCTTTTCTTGTCAAAACCATGAGATGGATATGTAACACCAACTTCCATTTCTACCTTGATAGCACAACGCACAATTTCTTAATAGCAACTGAAGTCTCTTATAGCTAATGCCCTTCGAAGACTTCGTTTTAAGCCACTGAAAAATCGATCAACTTTACTTTCAGGTTGGATGATAATGCCAGATGCATACCTTGCAAGTCTTGTAAAATTTTCTTCGTATATACCAACAAGTTCATCATCCTTTTGCTTTAGTTCAAGAAACTCCTTCGCTATCTTTGTTCGAAGAATATGAGAGAAGTACTTACTGAAAAACAAGTTCTTGAACTCGTCCCATTCCATGGAATCAATTTCATCTCTTGTCCTCGTATTCTTGATAAGATTACACCATTGATCAGCTTCACCTTCCAAATGATATACTGCTAAGATGACTTTATCATGTTCAGAACATTGAAGAACTGAAAATATCATTTCAGTAGTACTAATCCATTGTTCAGCAACAAGTGAATCAGAAGACCCACTAAAAGAAGGTGGACGTTGCCTCATGAAGGACTCAATAGAATATTGTTCCCTTCTCTCCTCATTTGGAAGTCTAGAATGATTCATATCTTGTGTAAGTATAGCAATAAGATTTTGCAATCCATCTCCAATAACATTTGTTTGTTCAGGAGGACAATCATTGCATTGTCCATTGCATTGATCAACACGGTTCCTTTGGGTTCCAGCCATCATCTAAAACCCAAAAAGAATAGTGTGAGAGGCAAAAATAATGCTAGGGAAAACTCCATAATAAAGGGGGAGTAACTTCAATATCTAACATCTTAGGTTTAATTCTATGATTGTTAGCGCAATTCTAGTACTATAACCTATACGTATACTTAACCTTAGGGACATCCCCAGACATACCTTAGAAATATCTCTAGGGATCTCACTAACGTTTTCGCATCCTAGTTTCCAAAGGTTGACTAATCCTTTCCTCTGATACCAACTATAGAGACCCGAATCCTGACGTACATTGACATTACATTACATTTGCAGAATACTTAGTACATAACAAAAACACACACACAGGGATCGTAATAGTTTTGTGTCTTTGGAAACTCGGAATATAATCTTCTAGTTGTGGTGAAAGATCTTCAACATCTCCCATAAAGATCTTCCTTTTCTGTATACCTAAAACCTTTCATTATATCCTGGGGAAAAGAAAACATAAAAGGGGGTGAGCTAAAATGCTTAGTAAGGGTAAACAAAAGAAATATCAATCACATCGTATACACAAGCACATACCTTTTGGAAATCTTAACCTGCAAAAGAGATCATAATTTCATAACATGGGATAAATCATGGCAGTGAAATGTAATCACAATAATCATAACTTAAAACATGAAACTTTGTGGCATACACACATAATCATAGAGAATCATTTTATGTTAGTCAAGACTCATTGCCAAGACTATCTTAGTGGACAAAGTCCCTTTCTGAACCGAGTCACCCTCGTTCCAGTCCTGTTTCACTGAACAGGTATAACCTACCGTTCCAGCCATGTTTATCTCATGAGATATAAAATCGTTACCCAATGCATTGGAGGGAGATATAGGTCCCACCCATCTCATAATGATACCATTCTTATGTGTTCCACAAAATCATAAATCATACATCATTGCATAACCCATGTAATAAAAATAGAAACCTTAAACATCGTGACATCATAAAATAATTCATATAAGATAATGGAATTCATAAAAATATTTCCATCACAACATAATCAAATCCATGTAATAATAGGGATAGAAACCGAACCCTATATTATCTTAGATGGAAAATAATTTTGATAAAACATTTGAACTCCATTCTTGTGGAAAATATCCTTTCTACTTCAAAAACACTTTTCCTTTCTTAACATGTCATAAAAATTTAAAGTAAAAGAATTTTATTAAAAATAATATTGAAAACTTGTAAAGGAAGCTTCTTGGAAATAATGTTTTAAAAATCCATTCATGTCATATAAGTCTAAAAAAACATTCATCGTACTTTAGTCGGAAAAGTCAAAAAGTTAACTCGTACGAAAAAAGAAAAAAGATTCCTTTCATATCTTTTACTAAATATTCACCGAAGGGTAAAATTGAATATAAACTATTGTATAAGGATATAAATATTACATATTGATGAAACATGGATGTGGATGATAAAATACACCCCAGTAAATTCCAAAGTATAAACAATCTCGGATAAAAATGAGATTGTGATATTTCCCTTACCTTAGGTCCGACTTGCTTTGTACGTGTCCGAACCTCCTGTATAATGATTTAAATCATGTTATTGACTTATTACAGAATCATATTCATTGTTATTATATCATATATGCTCCACTTATGAATTTATATTACCCATTCTTTTGTAAATTCATGTTAATGTAGCGTTTTGGGTAAAATCGTCTCATTTGTTGTTCGTGTTTTTAACTTGTAATTATTAATATGATTACATGGATCATAATTACTTATATCCAGAATGTAAAACATGATTTATATATAATATATATTCAGAATAATATATTGATAAATGGAATGAGATACACCGTTCATGGAGACGGTAGTCCGTACGTACGCATGAACGCTGTTTTCGTTTCCTTATTGAATTGAATGGAATTAAGTAGATGGCATACATATAAATATAAATAAATCCAGTATCATTATTATTTCATATATTTCATTATTACTTATTATATATATTTTATAATCATTCATGAATGGTTAATCATTGAGAATGAATCTCATCGCGTCGTGGAGACGGTAGTCCGTACGTACGCACGAGCGATGATATCGTTCCCATGGTCGTGGAATTGTGTTGAAGTGTTTGTATACTATTTCAGTATCAATATCACTTTATAATAATCATATATAGTTACTCCTTAAACCATTATACCCATCCAATTAATGTGGTGGCGGAAAATAGATTACACCACGGCGTGGAGACGATATTCCGTACGTACGCACGCGCGATGATTTCCTTTTTCCGTAGGATGGATAGAAGGTTAATTAGAGTTGTTTCATATTTATAATAACATATAAGTATGTAAGTAATACAGATGTTATTACTTTATCATGAAACAACTAAAGAATAAGAATTTGAAAAAGATAGAAATTGAAAAGATCGGTAATGGATATTACCTCTTCTTTGAAATGCCTCTTTGAATCCTCCACTTAGGGAACTAAGATTGGTCTTTGAAGATGACCAGGACCTCTAGGATTATTCTAGGGAAGTGGAGAAGGGATTCTTTCAGGGGTTGGCCGAGCTTGAGTGCTCAAATTGGTTTGAGGAGGAGGGGGAGGAGGTGCCCTTTTATAAGGGAGGAGAGGGGTACCTTAAGAATATCTCAAAATATTATTTTATATTAAAGTCAAAATCGGTTTATAATGGTTAAAAAGGGTCTTATTTCGAAGCTAAAGTGGGGATTGGTCGAAATCCTATAAACCAATAGGATTTAGACAAGTTTAGGTTATTATTTTAACCTTATCAATTAGATTTAACTCTATGTTAAATAATTTAACTTTTACCGTGACTTTTTGTTTTCTTACACTATATGGTTAATACACTTAATATAACATGCCAAACGAACCCCAAATTGATTATTATTAATATATATATCCTTAGCTAAGTAATATGGCCGAACCGTAGGTTTATAGGAATAAAATAACAATTAATAATATAATATTTGATTTAAAAACTATTTTGTGTCAATTTTGACACTATTTGATATATGATTTTTGTGAAAGTCATAACAGAATTATATGTTCGAACCAAGTTGATTACATCAACACTAATATATCATAGTAACCTAGAAAATTATTGGGATTCATAAAAAGTCTCAAAGTACATTTAATTTGGTGTTTATAACATCAATTCTGTCAATATTTAATTAATAAGATAATTACTGCATTATCATTGTGTCATAAATAAATTAAAATATTTAATGTCTAAAAATTATAAATAAAATACCATTATGTATGAAATCTTTTTATCTTTATAATGAATATTTACAATCGAATTTATCTTATGTATAACCCTATATTAAAAATGTTTTAGTACATAAACATTGATTTTAACTCTTTTAACTTTTCTTTGAATTAAATAATAATAAATGTCCTAATCTAATCCAAGTGGGCCTAAATGATAATATTTTACGCTTAAGGTTGTTTTTGGTCGAGATACACTTGTCCAATAGGATTAGGACATGTGTTAGGATAATATTAATATCATGTTTACCCGTAATTACCCTATTTACTTTTAACAGTGGAAAAAAAGTAAAAAGTTACTATTCACCAAAAATTATTTTCATCTCATTGAACCACATTTTACATACTGACATCAACTGTGTCTCTCGGATTTTTGAAATTCCATTAATAAAAGCGGTAAAATTAAGATTTATGAAAAAAATAATTTTTTTAACTTCCACTTAGTAGTTTCACTATTCATCAAAAATTGAAGTTTTTCAGAAAAATGCCAAAATTTCACCCTAAGCTATAATTGATATTCTGAATTCAAAAATGATTTCTATTTTAAAAAATTCCCAACATATAAGTTGCATTAATTAATTTTATAATTAATTTCCGCTGTCACAACAAATAGCATGTTTTAAAGAGATAATAACTATCAAAAGATTAACACTTGTTTATGTCTGGTGTAAATGTGAAATTACATCCAATGACCAACATTGTATTGAATTGTAAAAATATATTCCTAATATACTTTGAAACCACTAAAATTAATAATTTATCACTATTAATTATTTCGATTAAAAAAGTTGTTTTTAATTAAAATTTAGTAATTTTCACTATTCATCATAAAATAAAAGTTATCCGAAAAGTACCAAAATTTCACCCTAAGCTAATTTCGATATTATGAATCCAAAAATGAATTCCATTCTGAAAAATAAAATATACAAAATTTCAAAAAGTGGTTATTAATATTCATAACGGCTAGTTTTAATAATATTTTAATAGCGTATTGTTGTTTAGTGAAACTCGTTATTGCGTACTACACACGCTATCGAGGAAGGTCGCGATTGCGTGTAATGCAAGGCAAATCAAGGATGCGTGTTGTGAAAGCTCCTTTTGGTGTAGCGTACAACACAAGACATTAGTGAAGTTAAAAAGAATATTTTTCATAAAATCTCGGGGTGTTACAATGTTCCAGTTAAACTGAATGACATATAATACAATAGTCTTTGATCTAAAAAACTGGAAGCTAAGGTATAATGAATGGGTCTTATACTTTATTGGATAGTAGAAAGGATTGACTTACTCATTGAACATGCCTCTCCCTCAAGAATATTTTTTGTCTCTCTATGTTTAAAATATCTATGACTAGTTGTACATTATGTTGATCTTTAGAAAATACATATGATGGTATTAAGATCAAGTCTTAATTACTCAATAGGTGGAAAGATCCATCGCTGAGTCCAAGGCTAAGTCTCAAAATACTCCATCAGCTCAAGGAGAGAGAATAGGAATGGAAGAGGCTATTATAGTTAAAACTAAGTAGGCCCATATACCCACTCCTACCACAATGTTGTACCATATCATTGAGGTCCACCTCCCAAGATTCAACAATAATGGAATCCTCAGAATTATTATCATTGAAATCATATGAGGAAACGGTATTAAGAGATGAAAAACATGGTATATTCTATTCAAAATGACCATGTCCTCAGTTACATCCTCTCATCATTGGAAAACAATTTAGTTCGGTGTTCAAAGCCTAATAAGATTAACAAAGAATATCATTAAGATTCCTAAACTGTTTAACCTTTCATAAAATGGTGGGGAACCCCATCTCAGATTGTTTTGTCTTTAAATTCCTCATAAAATAAATGATGGACTATGTGAAACCGAACCTAAAAAATTCTACAACCCAGGAAGCATGTGTTTCTAATACAAATTCAGAAAAGCAATATGAATGGAATGAGGTTAAGAGAAATAGTAAAAACATTTATTTAACTATATGGTTAGAAAAATTATATACTTGTCTCATTCCATTCTATGACAAAAATTTAAATATCCAACTATTCTCTCAAACCCATTCTCTATTGCAAAACAGTATTCATCAAAATCTCAATCCTCTAAAGGAAAATCCTCATAAAAATATATTTCCATAATGATAAGTAGATATTAGAAGAATACAAGCTTGTGTAAATTCAAAATATATAATATAATTTAGAGGGATTCAAGCCAACTATACCAAAATCATGAATAGTATGCTGTCAAACTGTACTACAGGAGTCAGCACATAACAAAGATTCTTCATCAGATGAGGAGTTGATCTTCATTTCCATGAGTGTTATTCACCTAACATGTCCCTTATAAAATTATTAATCTAATTATGATCCTATTTTCCCTATAAATAGTTGGGGAACTAAGGTAAGAGGTCATTGAGTTAAAGGATATAGGAGAAGATGTGGTCATGATAGGAACCACTACTTCAACCAAACCACAACATGAACTGTCTATGTGGCCAAAACTCATGGAAAAGATCTCCTATAATCATGGCTAGAAAAAAGGGAGTTATTCCATCACAGATGGTAGGGTTCGATCTAAAATGATTATATTAATAGATAGGTAACAGGATATTCCACAACCTCTATGATATGTAGTCAGACCATGTTGGCCCAATCCACTAAGAACATGAATACTTCAAGCTTCTATCCCAAGGGACACATCATCCACACCTAGAACATAATCTCCTAATGTACCTAAAAGGAGAATTTTCATTATAGAATGAACAAACAGTTGGGCCAAAAATATGATTTATTGAAACAACTAAACCAAGATACAACTATTTTATCAATCCCGTATTCTCAGAGTATGTCGAAAGGCCTTAGTCAATCACCCATTCAAGCATTGTTGAGCCCTCAGGAATTTAATGTAAAGGTTACTACTACTAAAGTATATATTGCGGGTAATGATCCTTTCAATTCCATAATGAAATATCCTTTAGTAATCAAAATGATGTCTCTATCATAAAAATATAGTTTGGGCCATTGTATATATCGGAAATTTTAAATGAAATTGATATCAAATGAGTCTTCATTGAAGATGGATTAGGGTTAAATATCATACTGATCTAGATACATCTTCTAATAGTTCTCAAGGAATATCACTGGTCTCCGTCCACACTGATGTTAAATTATTATGTATAGAAAGATGAAGATCCTCTTGATCAGATAACACACAGAACTCAATTAGGAGATATTGTATTCAACAATGGATTCATAGTAGTTCGAAATGACACAACATTCAATGTTATTCCCAGAATACCATGGCTCCATTGGCATTAATACCTTCCTTCATCATTCCACAGATGACTTAAATATTATAGAATGGAAAAATTCTAACATTTGTTTTGTGATAAGGCCATGTTCATATCCTACAAAAAATAATACATTGATACAAAATTTTATCACAATGGAGTGAAACAATCAATTGCTAATAATTTCACTATAATAGATTCCGCAAATCGCATGGAGATAATCCCAAATAATAATTTTAATATGTTCTATGTAGATTACATGTGTCATATTAATCAAATTGAATGAGTGGAATATAATTAAAAAATCATTCATCAACTTTCATAATGTCATTCAGACAGTTGAGCCCTATGGATCAGAATATGTTGTCAACTCTCCAAGTGGAAATGAATGATTGAATGAAAATTTATTCATTCCGTCTCTTGATATTCAACATATAATATTTCGGTTAGTGAAACTGGAAGAGGACATCATGACTTCATGATAAGGTGAAGTGACTCATTTTTAGTATCGTGTTTCCTCTTCAAGACTCCAATAAGGCTTCAATCCAGATAGTGCTCCCAAAATGATTTCCTCATTAATTAGATTCCAAAATTATGGATCCACTATCCCCTATGAGGAACTTGTTTTATCACCCCCGCCAGAAAGGGGAAGAATCAGTAGATCAAGATGAAGAGGAAGAAGAATAAGGTCTTAAGGGCGCCCCTCCAGCATTTGAGGAAGGCATCTCAATAATTGTGGATGAACACAATGAAATAAAGTTGTGTACAAATGATGATCCACGTACCACTCTAATTATTACAAAAATTTAATCTATTAGAACATGAGATATATTAATCCTTCCTAAAGAATCATTGGTATTTTTTTTCTGGAAATTATACAATGATTTTTGGCCTTGAGCCTAAGGTGTCCACCCATTAGTTGGGATTTATTGGGATACATTCAAGCATCGAGAAGGATTAACCCCACTCAATCCTCTAAATTTATGGCTTAAGTGAAATAACTCATCAATAATGATTTTATACAACAGGTACAATACCCAAAATCGATATCCGAAATTGTCTATATGAAAAAGAAAAATGGGAAAATTATTTTTTTTATTGATTTTAGAGATCTAAATCAGCATTGTACCAAATAGGATTTCATGGTTCCAATTACAGAACTCTTAATGGATGATGCTTCCATTTATCAAGACATCTACTTTATGGATGGCTACATGAGGTATAGAAAATTCTGTATCAA